>JAJHSJ010000003.1:97022474-97069387 GCA_021015155.1 Magnolia officinalis
CTCTAGGTCAGGGATTATCACGGTCGGGATGACTAGTGTGGCTTGCCCCTTAGCCTTCGAGATCGTCTTCGTCCTCTTCGGAGGATGAGTCTGGACCAAGTCTCTGACCGTGGAGGGGGCTTCATCTTGGAAGGCGGATGGAGAATAGGCCTTGCTCAGCCATCTCTGTATCAGAAAAAGCGAGACGAGTTAAGCAACAATTCGAAGGGAATGCAATGAAACAACTAGAAAGTACCTGTTAAGGCCGAGTCCAAACCCGAGTCAAAGAGCCGCTCTGGCTGGAGGAGTATCTTCCAAGACCGCTTCTCCAGATTCAGCGCCTTCAGATCCTTGATTCGTGCTAGGGCGCCAGCTCCGAGTTTCGACCTGCGCACAGGGATATCTGCGAAACGCGTTTAGTCAGACTCAAAGACACAACAATGTGAAGAGACAAAAAAAGTACATGCCGAGTTACCTACTTGGGAGAACGCCCGAGGAACGTGAGGTTCAATGAGTCCTGGCTCAGCAGTCTCCCAGCGGCCACACGCCCAAAACCATTTATCTCTCCAGTGCTTGTTAGAGGTAGGAGGGTCAGTTATCAGAAGCCCGCCCTTGTTCCACCAGGCACACAAAAAGTACCAGTCGGGCTGCTGCGGATTCGACCGTACTTGATATAGATGGAGAAACTCGTCGATAGTCAGTGGGGGCTGCTCTGTCTCAGCCCACAAACACCGAGCATCCGAACAAGTTCCTCCACCCGTTCGGGGACTATCTGCCTAGGCGCTATCTGGAGTCGGGAAAGTAAATCCTGAGCAATGCCTTGGAGAGGCAGACGCAAGCCCGCATTGTAAAGGGACCTAAAAAATTCTGACCATCCCAACAGGGGGACGATCGGGTAACTCGCTCGGTAGGGGAAGGCGAAGGATGATCGAGTCCGGGACATGGTACCCTGCCCTAATCCTGTTTAGATCCGTCTCGGTAAAAACTGAGGGAACTGGCCCCTTCTGCTCGTCTCCGGCCTCCCCTCCCTCGGCCGCTAACTCAACAGCCCTCGCCAATCTTCGGGTGGAGACCGACTCACTGGCCCTTCGATCTCCTTGTCCTCTTCCTCCATTTCCTCCCCAGGAGGATTAGCTCTACCGGGGGCAGTCGTCAATGACGCCCCTCCGCGAGAGGGACCCGCAGAAGCAGGGCGCTCTGCTGAAGACCCAGCTGCCCTTTCTGAATACTAAAAGGCCTCATTGACACCTATGACCATCTCCGCCAGTAGCGAAGGCGATTTCGAAACATTCCAGAAATGCCTCGCTTCGCCCTCGTCACCGGAAACTCCCTCTCGGGGACTTGAGGAACCGTGCATTGCCATTAAAACTGAAAAGAAAATGGAGGGAGAGAGTTAGAAACTCGCCGGAGATAGTGATAAAAACTGGAAAAGAGGCGCAGACGCGGGAACTAGAAATCAGAAACAAGGGATGGAAATGGCAGAAAATGCAGGAATAGTGAAATCAGGAAGAGGAAGATTGAGAAGAAGGAAAAACACGCGCGCGAAAATGGGAGAGCAGTATCCTGCTTCTCCTTATATAGCCCTGCCACATGGCAAGGGCATTTAAGGAGGAGTCGAATCGACGGCCGTTTCGACTCCCCCGCCCGACACGTGGTGCACGCCAACTAACGAAGACGTCGACCTCGCCACGCGTCCGATTCTTATAGGCCAAAAGGACGCCTAGACGGCTTCCCGCACGTGCGACCTCAATCAATGAATCGGCGCATGTTCTGGACAACGTATGACTCCTGCGAACATTAAATGCTCCATTATAATGTCGGTCTCCAATCCAAGCCAACCCAAAAACTCTCTACTCCTCATCATCCACGCGGTTGATGTGAAGAGCAAGGGGGCTTACTGTTGGGGAAAAAATAGTACAAGTTCGAAGACTTGGCTATGGAATGGACCAACTCTACTGACACCGCCCATAAATTCGAGGCATCAAGCCGGACTGAGGTAGGTAGGTAAAATGCCTAAAGGAGAGACTTGGCTGAGATCATAGGAAATTAATTCCAACCGAGACCCACAAAGTCAGGAACCATAGGCTAAGTATATAAGATACAAAAAGTTGACTCGGAAAACGATGAGCAACATCTGAAGAGGCTGATCAAGGCCCAAAGCTTAGAAGCCACTCGACTGATCATAAAACCTACCCAAATTAGGTCGGTTATAAGGTCGGCTATCGGATTAAGAAATGACATCGATATGGATCGGTTCTATTTCACCCAACAGATGACGAGCAACTTGATCCTTAAAGCTGGCCAAGACTAACTCATCATTAGAGTCGGTCAGGGACTAAGTCGAGCAAGGAAATGACGACGTAAATGGAAACGCTGTCCCGAAAATCTTGTAATAGGATTCCCGATCCAGATAATTTCGGGATCGGATGGAGACAAAAAACGGATTAAAATCAAATCTCCAAGATATCAGGAGGAGAATCCCTACACGACGGGATCCTCCTATTCTTATAAATACAGGAGAACTCCAAGTTGAAAGGTACGCAAAAAACTCTTCTCAAAAACCCTTCTTTCATAGTCTTATCACTGACTTTAGCATCGGAGGGTCTCTGACTCTAGATAGGGTCTCCTTGATTTCTTCCTTTTGCAGGTGGTAGGACGAGGGAGGGCACATGCACCAGTTTTTTACATCAACAGATTTATCACAATACATCTAGCTAGCCTTCTTCTTGAACAGAAATAGAGAGAGAGATAGACAAATATAGAGAGAGATAGAGAGAAATAGAGAGATAAAGTTAGGGGGTTCGGGTATACATTGAGCGGAATTTTTTGGCACCGAACGAAAAGCCTGGGCGGCGAAACTTTTGTTTAGAGATATATTTACATATCGGATCGAGTCGGTTTTGACCATTTCGGTTCGAGTTTTTGGATCGGTTCTGTCCGGATACACCTCTATCCGAACCTAATCCGAAAAACGATCAGATCTGGATTGACAAACTCGATCAAGGCCGATGTAGGCCGTCGGTTCTGTTCAGAACGGTATCGATCGGGTCGGGTCGGATCGGGTCGGATCCACCGGATCGAGTCCAACATGCCCACCTCTAGATAAAACTCATACATCACCCTACATGGGAACAGTCAGGTTCGAGTTGACCCGATGCCCAGTTGCAGCTCCATTTGGACGCTCAAAAGAGCATGTACGTTGTTTTTCAGATTTATTCTTCGCATTAACTGAGAAAAATATATTGGCCATGAACTCAAAATAGTACCGTTAAGCATAATAGGATAACTGTACTTGCTAAAAGGGAACACACGGCTCCAATCAGAAGATGATCTTTTACTAAGGATGGTTATAAACAAAATAAAAAAACCTGTCGACGATCGTGGAATGGCTTGTCAATCCAACGGTTCACGTCGCCTGGCTTAATGTTACCTACCGTTGTCTATACATGGTGATCGCCACCTGATAGATGGTCTTCATCATCCGTCCGTGAGATACCCCCAGGCACAGTACGGCATCTCCACTTGGCACATACACGCGAAACACACGTGAGTAAGTTCCAGGCGATTAATCAGGTACTGGTCGAAAAATCAGACTGGTCCCCCGTCATGTGAGAGCCACATTGTTTGAAAAAAAGCTCGTACTACGTGCTAACTGGAACGGTCAGATTTTCTTTTTTGATAATGATAACAATGCATCCTACCTGATGAATGGTCCAGATTTCAAAAGAGTGTTCCATGCAGCCAGATGTGCCGCGAATCCACCTGTCCATCTCACGCGAGCGTGTTCCCGATAGTATTACTGGGATCTCCTCCCTCGTACAAAAATCCTCCTTTCTCAACGGCGGGTTGCTTTCCTCGTGAGAGTGTCCGTCCGTGTGTTTGTTTGGATGGATTTGCAGGGTCTTACTCCCGCCTTAGAGCGGTTATGGATAGAAGAAGTCCGTTACCTTCACTCTCTCTGGCGACACGGCCCACCTCCAAACAATAACCCTAACCCTAACCCTAACCCTAATCTCCGTCCATTGAATTCCACCTCCTTCAAGAAGGAGAGCCAAGCGAGTAAGACAGAGAAGAGATTGCAGAAGAAGAAAGAGAAAAGAGAGAAGAGATTGCAGAAGTGGAAGCTAGCTCGGCAGCAATCAGATCTAGAAACCCCACTCAATCGTGTCGATCGGACAGTTTCCGAAATAGAATGGCCCGTCCAACCTCCCCCGCCTCAGCAGCCCCAGACTGGTTGGGGCGATCTCAAACCGCAGCCTGCTGGCGCGACTACCCGACTTGCCACTGCCGAAGAACAGGCGAAGTTCACCGCCATCCAATTGCAGCGGTGCGTCTTGAAATCCTGCCGGGATTTCTTTAAAAAGGAGGGTTCGGATGGGGAGAGCGAAGATGACGAAGAAGACGATGATCTGATGGATGATGATGAAGGAGAGTGTGGGAACTTCAAGTTCTTTTTAGGGCTGTTTACGGAAAATGGAGAATTGAGGAATTATTATGAGAAGAATTGGGAGCAGGGGGAGTTCTTTTGTCTGGTTTGTGGAGGGATTGGGGAGAAGATTGGAAAGAGATTTGGGAATTGCGTTGCACTGGTTCAGCATTCGACAGCTATTGCCAAGACAAAGAGGAGAGGGGCGCATCGAGCTTTTGGAAAGGCCGTTTGTCGGGTTCTTGGTTGGAACATGGATCGGCTTCCCAGCATTGTGCTGGATATCGGAGAGCCCCTTGGTCGCTCCTTGGCGAAAGCCAGTTCCGAGGTAAATGCTTCTGTTTCTGCGTAAGCTGCTTTCTGTATGAGTGGGTGTGCCTTCCTGTGATCCAGACTGTTAGGCTGGTGGGCCCCACTGTGGATGGACGATGCTCCAGAGACCCTAATCATAGAATCCAAATTGTCTGGTAATTGTTCTGTAAATGGGTGGTTAGGAATGTTGCCTAAAACACAAAACCCCCCACAGTTCCTGTTCTGGATCGAGCATTCCTAATTATGGGTCATTTGCGATCCAGATTGCTACTTTTAGTGACCCAAAATAGTGGCCCTTTATTCTTTCTATTGATTAAGTTATTGCAATTTTCTATTTACAATGTAGAGATTTATACTTCTATTTATTTGGTTATAAGACTAAGCATGCAGGGCTGTAATAATAACATTCATCATTTCATATATAAATTGCAATGTGATTTCATATAGAAAACTATATTGTGTATGTATTGGAGTGACACACATGATCCTATCTCTGGTGTACCATGTACCAAAGTGACCCACGATCCAGGTAGCCTTGGTGGTTAGAAAGAAAATATGGCCAAATGTCCATAGGCAATGGGAAAGACAGCCCACCAAACTAATCCAAACCAATCAGTTGGATGGAGAAGATTGTCCATCTTGTTGCCACCCAAGGTGGGGCTCACCACATCACTCATCTTGATCACTGAATGATGGACCTATTTGCTCAAAATGCTGGCCAGAATGAAAATGCTGGTCATTAGGCAGTGTATAATGTGGAATACCTCTTTTATCAGTTATATGATGGGTTAACTTCTATGAGAAGGTTCATCCTGTGGTGAAATGATGGGGGATGACAATGTACCTTCTGCCTATTAATGCTTCTGTTGACTCCTTCCTGGTCTGGGGTTGGACCTGGGCTTGGCAAGGACATATCATAACGTTCTTGATCAACCAGAAGACCCCCCTAACACACCCGCGCAAGGGTCTGGAAACCTCATCAACTGCTGCTAGTGGTGCTGCTTAAACTGGCTCTGTGAATTTCATCTTGTGGTGAAATGATGGAGAAAATGACAATGTACCTTCAGCCCATTAACAGCGTTGAGCGACTTTGTCGGGTTTCAGAAGGGCATTACTACTATCTTCATCAGATGAGAGTTTTTATTTATTTATTTATTTATTTTTTTAAATTTTTAAACCCCTTTCTTTCTTTCTTTCTTTCTTTCTTTTGATCTTTAGTTGATATAATAATTTCATGCTTTCTCTCTATGCATTCGGGTGAAATTTAAGCTTATGCAATATTAAGCTTATGCAATACACAATGCAGGAGGGTGTGAAGGAAGATGGTGTAAATGATCAGAAGGAAGATCTTCAGAAGGAAGATACAGAGTCTGTGGAAGCAGATATGGAGAACTGATGGGTTGTACAGTGAGATGAGTATTGTAGGAGTTATTCATTGTTAACTTCTTGGGGCATGACAGAGGATGTTCTTGGAAGCGATATATTCATTTGTTGATGCGCCGCTTGAGTTCGTGACTGCTGTAAGTTATCAAAGTAGCTCAACTGTTAGTTGGTGAGTAAATAATGTTGGGTCTAATGTATTGGACACTAGTTTGTATTGCAACGACTTACTGAAGTAGTTGACTCTTAAATGGTGAGTAGTAGTACTGTAGGCATAAGCTCTGATTATCTAAAAGGCATTGTACCTATTAGGTCTTGTGCAGTGGAAAATCAAATCATGGAGGCATTTTCCTATGTATTTTTATTATTATTTATGCTAGTGACTGTTTCCCTTAAACGGTGTATTTGTGTCGTTTTGTGTGAAGTGCATACCTGTGGATTGAGTTTTACATCCCATTCTATTCTTTCAATCTTACTTCCTGTTACTTTGGAAAATGCATCTAACGAGATCTCACTGAAACCAACTGTAGACAATTCATAAAGAATAAGTAATGACCTACCCCATTAATCCTGGATAGATATTTATGGAACTCTATAGTAGTTGATCTTCATTGTCGTCAACTCGTCATCATTGTCATCATCTAATTGTTATCCCAACTAACAGGCAACTCTACAGTAGTTGACCACTTGCTAAAGTTCAACTGTATGACAGTGGTTTTTCATTCCTTCACCACTGGCCGACAACGAAGATTGCTCTCTCTAGTATTCAGCCTTACAGCAATCAAACTTCAGATAAACCACTTAAAAGGCTATTCCTTGCGCAGGATTGGGCTTTTATAAGGCATTGTTTTAGGAAGGTTGGTTCAGTCACATCAAAAAAGAGGAACTTCCTAATGCTCGTGTAATTATGAAAGATATTGAGATGTTCACGTCCATCCCTAACAATTGGTCTGAATTTATTTTTTTTTTAAAAGTTGATGAGCGTATTTAGGGTGATTGATGGAGGTGTAAGATGTCAGATGCATACAGATGACAATTAAAATAGTTGAAATGTGATGTCAAACAACAGTCCAAAAATATACTATTAAAGAAAGTCCAAAATATGTCTAAGATATATGTCAGTGGCAATGTGGATCAAGAGCAGCAAGATTATATTTGAAAAAATAAATAAATAAATAAATAAAAGAAAAAGGTAAAGAAGAAGAATAAGAAGTAAGAAACACTAGGGCCTACAGTCTAGATGCCCAAATTGCAATGCAAAACCAAAAACAAAGCCTTCTTGCTGTTCTTCCCCCCAAACTGGAGGGTTTGAACTAGCTTGAGTCTTCTATCAGTTACAAGCAGAAATGTTTGAACAATAATCTTACATCTTATGGGGTTGACCCATTTGTATCCTTTTCATGAAGAATATTATCCAAAAGTACTGAACTTGTGTAGGATCTAACTTCTTTGCCTGCAAAACCATGCAAAATTACCAAATGTCAACACCAAAACCTTTTTAAGATTACCACGTAAGGAGGATTTCTTTTTCAAAGAATTTGACAAAAGCTTTTGTGCGTGTGCATGCTTATAGTTGTACTAATAGTGTGCTTTTTAAAAAGGTAACGGAACCTTTGATTGAAAATATTAAACAGCGTGACCACAAGCAAGTTGTCGGATGAGTCAGCTGTATGTTGTCAAACGATGTAAAGTGTTGGTGCATAACTCCCTCATGCAGTCATGTGACTGGAAGGTTTTGAAACAAGAGCAATGTATTCTCCCACATTACCATAGCCTCAGAAACACGTGCATCGCAACCAAGAGCTTAAGCTATTTCTCATTGGTAAAGTGTCCAAGAGCATTTTACTATTGGCAAGTACGCCATGCAATGGGGACTTGGAAGAGGTTATTTGAAACTGTGGGAGCTTGTAAGCCTCCATTTTACGGGAAGCAAAAGCAATTGCATTTAACTCGATGGTGGTGGTTTATTGTTGTTGTTGTTATGGCCTCATTATGGGTACATGGTCCACAACTCGCAGTGATTTGTCAGCCAATGGCATTGTCCTGGACAATATTGGAACCATTTCTTCTATTTATTAAGTATTTTAATGGAATATATTACTGTTATGATTCCACTAATCTAATCAGTGTCAGTGCTGAAGTGAGCCATGCTTTGAAAAGATGTATCGGAGTGAATAGTGAATCTGAGTCAAAAATTTTGGAATGTATGCATTTTATGGTTTGTTTATTGCTCATTGTTATTCTTTATACATAGAATGGATATGATTGGGATAGATTCCTTGGGAGACTTCGTCAAGGTCTTTGTATCCCTAAGAAATGTAAGAAATGTAGTACAAGTTCGATGCGTAATATATTGTGAAGTGTAACTCATTGGCGTAGAATATTATCATGGCCAAGATAAGTCAAGATAGCTCAATCTATGGCCTATTAGGCGTGATAAATTGGGATAGCTCAATCTACGAGCTATTAGACATGGTCCGACTCTTGTGTGTATGATGTCTCTTTATTGTGGAACATTGTACCCACATTGTACCCACTGGTGTGTGTTCATGTTTACACATTGATTAGATTTAAGAAGTCAAATTGAATTTAACTGTCTCATATTAGCTTGCATTTCCTATACTTGTTAGGTTTATCCTTAGACTTGAGAGAATATAGGGTTTTAGTGAGGATTTGATAGATTGCTTTAATTCACCAACATAGCCTCTTAAGTGGACCATGTAAATTGGGTTGTCGATCCTATTCTCATGGGGATTTAAATTCTCAACAAAGGATTTACGACCCTTATGAGTTTAGCTTTCTATCAGGAATCAAAATGATCGATTAATATGACTGGCCAAACTAATTTTATAAATTGTTTTAATTAAATAATTGATTATGAAACTATGATATGCATTGTTGCATTGTTTTATAAAACTGATTGTTCATTTTTTTTTTTTTGGGTGATCAATCATGGTTGAGGGATATGATAGGCATGGGACAGTGAGCCTTAAGGTGGTATGTAGAGGATATAAGAGCGAATTCCATCAGGTCAGTAACACTGAGTTCGATCAGGCCATGACTGTAGGGCCCACCTTGATGTATTTGTTGTATATCCAAGCCGTCCATCCATTTTTCCAACTCATTTTAGGGCATGAGCCCAAAAATGAAGCAAATTCGAATCCCAAGTGGATCACACCACAAAAAAAATAGTGGTGATTGAAAGTCATTGTGAAAAGGTTGTTGTGGGCGGGTCCTTACACTTGCTCCGGTGGTAGACTCTCAAGAGTTTCAACACCTGGTCAACAGTTCGGTGGTAGACTCTCAAGAGTGCCCATAGGTGGTGAATCACACTAAGGTGTGAGTGTGTGGGGGTGTGTGCGTGTGTAAAAAAAAAAAAAGTTGCTGTGGGCCACAAAAGTTTTGGATCAAGTTGATATTTATGTTTACCCTTCATCCAAGTTTGTGTGACCTTATAATAAATTGGATGGCAAATAAACATTATGGTGGGCTTTAGGAAGTTTTTAATGGTGGGAGATCAATCACCACTCTTGTGGTGTGATCCACTTGAGATTTGGATTTGCTTAATTTTTGGGCAAGAACCCTAAAAATGAATCATCATAACGGATGGATGGTGTGGATGTATAACACATGCATCAAGGTGTGCCCCAAGGTCATGGCTTGACCTAACTCGATGTCACCTTGGCCAGACCAATCCACTCCCAGAAGATATTTTTATAATATAGCATGGGACAAGGTGATCATATGCATTCATGTAATGTGTTCCTGGAATTATCTAAACTTGATGGTTAGGCAAGAATATTATAAGTGTTGCCTATAATTTAAATAACAAAAAATAATTGCCCTAGATGGATCCCTATATGACAAGGAGAGCTTGATGGCAAAGGATAATAAGTTTATAAACATATGAGAGTATCTTAGGGAATTCAATACTGTTTTTTACTCGAGGAAAACTACATTGGCACATAGTTTAGAAATGTTAGGGTTGCTAGTTAGAAAGTTGGAGAGAGAAACAGCGAGCACCAATTGTCTTCTGTTATCGGTAAAAGTATAGTTGGTTCTTATTCATATATACCTAAAAGTGGATATGATTTATTTAGTTCACTTTAGCCGAGAGCAAACACTTTTAAAAAAACATAAAACACTGTTTTGCATGTGTTTTGATGCAGCATAATAATGATTTAGGCTATGTCAATCTTCACTACAATAGACTTTAAGCATATAGCATCTGTTGGTGTTATAAGTTCATGCTTGTTCTGGTCCTTGCTCTTGCTCCGGAGGTAGACTCTTAGGAGTATCAACACCTAGTCAAGGGTTCGAGTACCCATAGGTGGTGAAATCCTACTAAGGCATGAGTGTGTAGTGGTGTGTGTGCGTGTGTTAAAAAAAAAGAAAAAGAAAGAAGTTCATGCTTGTTCTTATGTTAGTGACCTGTATGTGACATTTTGGAAGCTCTCCAATCAGTGGTTAAGATCATCTAACAGGTGTCCTTTTGAGAGTACTCACCATCCATGGCTCACCTGATGAGCAGACTGGCCTGATTTTTGTGCTGGATGATCATCCGAGTGGGGCCCACTGTTTTCATGGTAAGTAAGTTTAGAAACATGATAACGCCAGAACTGGTGGTGCTATATTGCCTGTAAGTGATGAGTTTTTTTTTTTTTTTTTTTTTTTGGGAACACTGAATCATTACCCCATTGTAAAAACTGGTAACCCCATCAGCTGTCCACAAACGTTTGAAACCGGCATTATATTATGGGTAATGATCCTAGCAAATGAGTTGTAATGGACACTTGGAGAGGGAGAATCATCGATCTAACTGTCCATGTAGTCTGCTCTTCATTGGACGCCATGCCAAAATCATACCCAGTTGAGTGATTGTCTGTCATGAAGACAAGTATCAGATGGTTGGATTCTTGAAAGACTAGTAGTAATTCATCCGGGAAGTCCACGTGGACTGTCTAATTTGATAATGGGAAATGGTATTATGAGGTCGATCTCATGGGAACTTCAGGTCGAGCTGTGTGGGCCCCACCAGACGTATGTCGAACATCAACGCCTTGCATTTGATGTGTCTTCTTTAGGTTATCGGATATCCCAAAAATCAGGCTTATATGGAACTCAGGTGGGCCATACCATTTAAAACCATGTGAAGACATGCCTAAAACATATAAAAGCACTTGGTCGGTCCCACCTATGGGACACACACGATGAATAGGCTGGATTTTTGAACCACATCTCGGTGGGCCCAATAAATGATTACGAATGTTTTAATGGGAGGGTAACCTTTCTCAATTGTTGTATGTGTTGTGGCCCACACAAGTTATGGATTGTCTTGATTTTTAAGTCCGTGGCCTACCATAGAATGGTGCATCTGACTGATGGGGTAGATGTTCGACACACATCACGGTGGGGCCCACACAGTTCGACCTCATGGGAAATTCCCATGAGATCGACCTTATAGTACCATTTCCCTTTGATAATTTGGATTTTGTTATGCCACTACAACGGATCAACCATTTTTTTCAAGCCAGGGGCGGAATGCGTATGGTCGTCCCATAACTGTGGATTTGGCTTCTGTGGCCCAGGTGGTGTTGACCAGATGGACAGTCCAGATCGATGAACAGAATGGTGTCTGGATGCACTCGTTTGCACACATAGGGCCACTATTTTGGAGATCTAACCGTTTATCAGAAGGAATCAACAAAGATTACCTAAAATATCCAGGTATGATAGTTGTAGAGAGACATATCAATGGTTGGGAGTACGACTCTTTCTGAAATTCATTTCTCGTGGAAGAGAGTTCGTAAGCACACACCCGGTTTTTAAATGCAATTTCAAAAATATTAATTTTTAAAAAATGTCAATTAAATTGCAATTAAACAGACCAATAAGGCACGTCTGGGAACTTCGATTTGGAATGCATTGGAATCTAAATTACAATTACATTAAAATCAAGGTGATTCTAAATCTGCATTTGTGTTTGGTTGAAATGTAATGGAATCTAAATTTCCCGTTTGGAGGCTTGTATTTGGAGGGGGTTGGAGTTCTTCAGTATATTCACAGGAATTACATTTGATTAACTAAATCAACTTTCATATCCACATTAGTATAATGATTATAATAGGCTTGTTAAATTATATAATTTGGCCATAAAAGAGGAAATTATGAGCTGTGGTTGGGCTACAAATGCAATGATTATAAACAAGTAACTCATTGATGTTTTCTAACAGGTCATTTAGATGTCTAATGTTTGTTTAATTAATGTGATTTTAGTGTTGCAGCTGATAATTGAATTGTTTTTAGTATCATCATCATGCCATGTGTTTAATGAATTAGTAGCCTATAAAGACACATTTGTTACCTTTGTGACTCTTCTACTCTAAAAAAGGAGACAAAAAAAAGGCATATCCTTTGGATTACGCTAGAATCTCAACACCTCGTGGAGATATCAAAATACACTGAAAATGTATATTTGAAATATTTTTGATTCGATTTAATTTCAAATCTAGGGCTGTCAAAAAAAAAAAAAACAAGCAGTTATTTGAATTTGAAAAACATTCATTTACCACCAAATCTAAAGAACCAAACAGGGTGTTAATATCTTTTGTGGTTTATGAGATTTTGTATGCCTTGGCGGAGCTGATTGGCAGGGACTCCGACTTTGCAAATGGTGCATGCATTTACTCAAATTAAAATCGGCTAAATTATGGAATCTCAGGGCTACAGTCCCAAAATCAAATTGGTTGAGAAATCAGAACCTTGCATCTATGGACATTTGATTTTTTTTGTTTTTAATTGGCCATTGAATTTTCATCAATTTGATAGTAAGCTAACCAAATGAGCCTAATTTTTTGCTCATGATAAATCTAAAATAGACCCATAATTTGTAGAGTTTCATTTGAATTACTTGTATGCCTTATCTCTATCTCCAAGTAATTTAAAGGTAATTTTTTTTTTTCTTTCTTAAAACACTCACACCCACACCACATGGGTGCTCGATCCCAGGATCTCAGTGTTGAAGCAGTCTGCATATCACAGAGCCATGGAGTCGGTCGGACCAAAGTAATTAAAAGGTGCTTGCATATCTTCTACCACAGTTTTCTCAATGATTTCTTTATGAATGTCCGGATGGGTTATTTTGAAGCCTGTAGAAGTAGCATACAAGCCTTACTACAGTTTCATATACATAAATCCAAACCCTCCAAATAGTGGTTTTTAATGCACACTGTTATTTATGATTCGCATCGTTGGCTAGCATGCGAGGCGTGGGTGGTAGGAGCCTTGGAACTTTAGAATTTGTCGGTCTTAAAATTTTACCAATCCTACATTAGCCTAGGGTCAAACTATAGTCTAAATTATGGCTTAACCCGCAACTAAACATGACTAAGGAAGAAGGCTCAGTTAAAGGTTGGCCCTATGTTAATTGTTGCATGATGTGGTACCCATGTGGCAGGTATGCATAGAGTTAGATGATGAGGTAGTTTTCTAGTCACAATTGGGTAGGGTGGTGGTAAAGGGTGTTGACTAAGTTTGTTAAGTTAGCCATTATAATTGAATTATAACAATGCCCCTAAAAAAAGTCTCCTATTCACAACCAAATGTCCTTCCTAGTGGGGAGAACTACAAAATACAAGAAAATTCTCTCTCTCTCTCTCTCTCTCTCTCTCTCTCTCTCTCTCTCTCTCTCTCTCTCTCTCTCTCTCTCTCTCTCTCTCTCTCTCTCTCTCCTCTCTCTCTCTCTCTCTAGCTTTCTCTTTTATCGTTATGGTTGTTTGGTTGAACCTACTGTAATGGAAATGGAAAATATTCGACATAAATAAATCTGTATAAAGGAACCCTACACTTAGAAAGTAGATTTTCTTTGTCGGCATGAATAGATCACGGATAGTCATTGGGTCGAAGCGCATATGTTGTCATTATCTTTGAGATAATTCACGCCCTTCGCTGCAATGAACCAGTGCTAAAGGTAACTAACACGACTATCTCCCGGGATACATCTCTCCAACAAAAGATATTTTTATAGTGTGCATAGGCTGCAAGAAATCTAACACCAACACCATACCACACAATATATTACCTTCTCTTTGCCCAACACATAATAAGAAAAACAAAACAAAAAAAAAAAAAAAAAAAAAATCAATCAAAAAACAGAAAGAGAAGAAAATCGCAAGTGGGCCACATCTAACGGCGGCCGATATAAAAAGAAGCCCGTCTAGGCCAATTAGGGTCCGATTGCACCCTCCATGCGCACAAGTATATGTAGGTGTGCACATGCGCACACGCTCAGTTAAAAGTTTCCCGGCCAGGTTTCTCCATGGGGTCAAGCTTGCGCGCGTATACCAGTAAATACTTGATAAGAATTTATGTTAGACATAAGTATATAAATTCATTTTCATCTCTCATTCTATCTGATATGAAACTAAAGAAATACACAAAAAAGGAAAAAGCCAAAGAAAAACACTTGTTTTTACAAACTATTAAAGTTTTGTTGAAATACATATAACATGTTTTTTAAAGGAGTTTGAGTTATGTGATAGTACTACATATATTATACAACAACAATCATAGAATTAAACCTAGATTGAATACTTTGCAATGTTAGTTTAACTAGTGTGAGGGCTTTTACTACCTTAAGGACAAAGCAATCTGTAATTTAAGTTCGGTATGTGTCTCGCCAATTTCTTTTCTAACATAAGCTTTTTGGCTTTACTACCTTAAGGACAATGCAATTTGTAATGTAATTTAGGTTATATATTTGTCAGGAGTGTTGGGATGCCTTGCACAAACCTTAGGATCTAGCCTCCCGAAACAAACCAGAATTATAGATAATAAAGCAATGAAATAAATCAAAGCATCAATCACACACCACACAAGAGATTTTTACGTGGAAAACCCTCAAAGAGGTAAAAACCACGGGACCTCGTCCAGATCAACAATCCACTATGAAGTAGAACGTTACAATCTTCTTCACTCACGCAGGAGTGGATAAACAATAAGAGAAATAGAGAAAACGGAGAGATCTAACCGATTATGAGGACATAGAAGCGCTGAGATGTAGATTGCAAAGTAGAGAACCTCCACGAGCAGAACCTCCCTTCTATAAGCTTCCTCTCTCTCTTTCTCCCCCTCTCTCACCTTTGATAGCCCTAAACCCTTTAGCAAATACCTTATAAAGCTTTAGGAAACCCTCTTGCTATTTTGTGATACCTAGAAAAATCCTAGGCAACCCCTTTTATAGTTTTAGGAAACTCCTTTCCGCATCCCAGTTGCGAAAGGACTCAAATCCGCAGTTTCGCGTAAAATCGCGGAACAAACTGCGTAACCTTCGACTAGTCGAGACATCCCTTCGACCAGTCGTAGGCCCCCTTCGACCAGTCGTAGGCCCCCTTCGACCAGTCGAAGGTTCCTTCGACCAGTCGTAGCTACAGTAAAAAACAGCAAAATTATTCGCTGGACTTTGAGTCGAAGTTTCGACTCGAACCTTCGACTGGTCGACCACCAGCCTTCGACCAGTCGAGCAGGGCTCTCGACCAGTCGAAGATGGGTCAAAATAACCCATCAAGGAGGTCAATTTCTTATCTAACATAAACATTTTGGATAAATCCTAAATACAAAGTATCACATTCACATTAGTTTTGAAGTTTGAATAGAGCTACATTAGTACCATAGGTACACATGCATCTAGAAAAATCTTGCTTACCTGGCCTAGTTACCTACTAGGTCTAGTTTTTCTAATGTGGGAAAACAACTTAGGGCTTGTTTGGGAGCTATTGGAGTGCTGTGGAATTCAAAACCAGAAATGCATTGAAATTTTATAATATATTTGCAAGAATGTGGATATAATTACTAAATCAACTTAACAATTGAAATAAGTATACATATGTAATATTTGATAGAATGATTGTAATAAGTCTATTAAAATACATACCTTGCCCAAAATAATGAAATTGTAAGCCTTGGTGTGCCACAAGTATAAGATCACAAACGAAGGGCTCACCAATATTTTTTAACCATTGATTTATATGGCCAATGTTTGGACCATTTAGATCATTTTAGTGATGAAGGCGGTAATTAGATTGTTTTAAAGTATTATCGGTGTGCCACCCATGTAATTTATTAGTAACCTAACAACATTTTTGTTATATGTGTGACTCCCTTGCCTTTTATAAGGAGAAAAAATGGATTTCACTTTGATCATGTTAGAAATTTTCAGTAAAATGGTGAGATTTTAAAACACATCAAATTTGTATATTTCAATTATCTTCAAATTTATGTTGTCAAATTACTTTTGAAATCTAAATGCGCTCAAACATACATAAATTGGCATTGCCAAATGACCTTTAAGAGGTGTTTGATTTTTCAAATCCTCTTATAAATACCCTAGAATAGATAATCATTATTTACCTTTGTAATTTTAATTGCATTCCCAAGGGTAATTTTTTACTATAGACCCGACCTAACCCCACCTTTTTTTATTCGACCTGAACAAAACCTACTTATCAAACTAGACTTCTACCCGTACGGACAAACCAATAAATATGAAAATACCCTTATTTTTTCTAGCTGTTTTACCCTAAAACCAGGAGTATTTTTGTCCAAAACCCTCTTTCCATAACCTAAAAATCTACTTTCGTAACATAAGTTTTCGGGCATCGAAAAAAAAAAAAAAAGACATAAAAGGGAAGCGTCTACTATGCTAATTTTTTCCATTCCCAATGTGACATCGAGAGGCATCATTTTACATCTTTACTCCAAGCAAAAAACATATAAAGAGTGGGGTCCACTGTGATATATGTGACTTATCCACACCAGCCATCCCTTCTGCAAGCTCATTTTAGGGCATGATTTGAAAAATGAGGCAAATCCAAAGTTCAAGTGAACCACACTACAACAAAACAATGGGATTTGAACACCTACTATTAAAACTTCTCTAGGGACCTTAGAAGTCTTGGGTGAAGCTAATATTTGAGTTTTCCGTTTATGAACATGTTAAATGACAAACAGATATTAATGTATACCTCGTTTCAACACTTGAGGTCTTGGCATCGATCCCTAGGGGGTGGCTAACATGGAGTGTGTGTACTGACAAGCTAACCCACAAAAAAAAAAAAAAAAAAAAAAAACAGATATTAACGTGAGCCGTAGGAAGGAAATAACTTTGAATGGCAGGCATCTTTAGAACCATTGTTCATGTTAGGTGGTCCTCTTGAGCTTTGGATCTGTCTTGTTTTTTTGGCCCATGCCCTAAAATGCTTTGGTAATTAAAATGGATGGACGGCGTGGATAAGTCACATACATCGCAGTGGCCCCCACAAATTTAAGTAAGCCATTTCTAGATTGATTTTCAACGAGGAAATAATTAATGAAATAATAACTCATTTTCAGTGCATTTACATGGGGATTTAAAAAGACAAACACCTTCTTATTGTGCATGAAATACACACCATCCGTATGGTATACCATACTTGATTTGGCTCAATCTCAAAACTCAGGTTGATTTAACGGCTAGGTGAGCCAACCCACCAAATTATATCTAAAACCTGTAAATTCATGTGTTGCCCCACCTCAGTTTTAGTTGAATACGGTGATTTTTGTGTGATCCTTTCATCCACATGACGTACAGAAGATGAATTGAATGGCTAGCATCATCATCCATAGAAACTAATGGTGCACTTCTCATCCCAACTGTTTCCTTGGTGCGGCCCATAAGAACATTTGAGTGTCGATTTTGGATTCCGCCGAACACGATACAGCATACCTGATGGACGGGTTGGATGTTATTGAAGTTCCACCCACGTGTCTGTAACCTAGCTAGTGAGTAATCTAGCCTAGCTCCGTTGGCTTGCGTGAGTCAGCTCGAAAAATCTTGACTCGACTCGGTTCGAAGCTGAGTTCAACCGAGTCGAGTTGATTTTTAGAGCTCAAAAATGAGTTCGAGCTTGCCCCATCTCGACTCGACTCGGATCGAATCTAGCTCAAACTCGGCTCGACTCGGTTTGACTCGGTGAGGGGTATAAATACCCTTCAAAAAAAAAAAAAACAAAAAAAAACCTACTTACATTTATTCATTTTCCCTCACCTGGTCACATGAACCCTAATCTCTTTGGCCCTTTTCCTTACCCGGCACCCCTAAACCCTAACCCGAGCTCGAGCTCCTCTCTTCCGGTCTTCCCCCCTCTCTTTCTAGTTTGTCCCTCCTCTCTCAGGCGCTCACCTCGGTCTTCCTCCCTTTGATATTGATGTTGCTCACCAAGTGTTTGATGAAATGACCCAACGAAGTGTGGCTGGTGGCAAGGAAGATATGTATATGAAACCAATACCCTTTTTTTCTTGATTCTTATGTTGCTTAGAAGGTATTTGATAAAATACATGTAAAACCATTGCTACTGTCTTATATACAATACGATTTTGAAGGTGCAG
Source organism: Magnolia officinalis (assembly GCA_021015155.1). Classification (NCBI taxonomy): domain Eukaryota; kingdom Viridiplantae; phylum Streptophyta; class Magnoliopsida; order Magnoliales; family Magnoliaceae; genus Magnolia; species Magnolia officinalis. The sequence goes on from JAJHSJ010000003.1 coordinate 97,040,995, forward strand.
TCTAGGTGTTTGTGAAAATGTTACACAGGCGAACTCGGCTTGATCTTGGCTTGAACTCGGCTCAGAATTGGCCCGAACTGCTAACCGAATCAAGCCGAGCTGGCTAGTCAGGCTCGAGGACCAAGCCGAGTTCAAGCTGAGGTCAGCTAGTGGCCGAGCTGAGTCAAGCTAAGGCCATCTCCACTTGGTTCGACTTGATGTACACCCCTACCACCCATATTATAGCGATAAAAGAGATAAACTGTGGTACACGTGCCTTTTCACCCACGTGTTAAAGATCCAGGCCTTGTACCTGGTGGCTCTCTATGTCCGAAAATCTGATGTGCCATAAGTATCCATTTTATATGGGCCATTCAGGATTTTCCTTCTCAACAGTCCGTTTCCTTCGACAGGTGCAATCCACCTGACATGTGTGTGAGACTAATTTATAGAATAATGCATTTAAAATGACGGTTGTACCTAATGGGACGTGGATTGCGTCCTACCCTGCTCGTCCGCAGCTGGGAACAGGCAAGAGCTTTGAGTGGACACCGTGATGTATGATGTATGTGTCTTATCCACACCGTTCATCCAATTTTTGGTATCATTTTAGAATACGGACCCAAAAATAAGGTACATCCATATCTCAGGTGGACCACATCAGAGGAAGCAACAGATATATTGATTCTCACCATTGAAACTTTTCTAGGGACCACTGCGATGTTTATTTCCCATTTAACCTATTCATAAAGTTACATATACATAGACAGAGAACACAAATATCAGCTCCATCCAAAATTTTTGTGGCCTCCAAGAATTTCTCAACGGCAAGAGCCTTTGATTTGTCTCATTTTAAGCTTATGCACTAAAATGATATGAAAAAAATGGATGGACGATATGGATAAGACTAGAGGTGGGCATCGAGCCGAGTCGAGTCGAGGTGGGCTAAGCTTGGCTTGGCTTGTCCATGATGTACTCGAGCTCGAGCTTGGTCTCGAGCTCAACATTGAAGCTTGGCTTGTTTGCCAAAGCTGTCGAGTCGAGCTAGTGGTTCGAGTCGAGTCGAGCTCGAGCTTGTTTGGTGAGAGAGTAATGGATTTTGTTCTTGATCCTCATCCATTTATGAAAAATTCAAAAATCTTAAGAGAATCAAAGCAAAACCCGATGAAAAAACCAAACAAAGCTTCGAATCGAATGAGGAAACATGTAAGAACCGATTTGTTTTTGATCTTCTTCCACTAGTAAATCCAAGTACTAGAAAATAAACAGAGCAGAACACAGATTAGAAATCCGAGTAAAAAGCTCTAGCCAATCATATCATTGGATTTCTTTGAAGCTCCAACAAATTTGAGAAGAACCCATCTCGAATTTCTTTTCACCTACGAAGTAGATCTCAAGAGATTGAAATCATACTATTGTGGAGCTGAAATGAAAACTGGTGGTGGTGGTCGGGGAGGGCGTGCAGCTGGCAGTGGGCAGAGAAAGAGAAGAAAGGGAAAGGGAAAGGGAAGGGGGTGCGTGTGGTCGGGTAGAGACTATAGGGTTTGTTTTTTATTTTATTTTTTATTTTTAAGTTTAAACTTTTATATATATATATATATATATATATATATAATATTTAATATATTTATTAATCGAGCCGAGTCGAGTCGAGTTGAAATGCCCCCTAGTCGAACTTGGCTTGAACTCAACTCGAGCTTCAAATAATTAGCTTGGCTCGGCTTGAATCGGTCATTCAAACCGAGTCAATTCGAGCTGACTTGAGCCGAGTCGAGCAAGCTTTTCGAGCTAGCTTGACCCATAAACAACCCTAGATAAGACCCATACATCACGTTGGACACTCAAAGCTCCTGCCCGTTCCGAGTCAGAGACAGGTGGGGGTAGGACGCAGACCGCGTCATGCAAGAAGCACCAGGGGGTTGGTACCCCTTGGGGCTACAGAAGTTTAGAATCAATATAAAATTTGTTTTTCCTCTTGATCCATGTAACTTTATTAATAGATCGGATGGAAAATAAATGTTATGGTGGACCTTACAAATTTTTCAACGGTGAAAATCATTATAATTGCAGCTATTTTTAGTGTGGTCCATTTGAGCTTTTGATATGATTTATTTTTTGTCTAATGCTCTAAAATGATCTCAAAAAATGGATGAACAGTGTGGATATAATAAATACATCATTGCGGGGGGCCATGTAACTTTGATCTGCTTTGAACCGTTCGTACAACCCGAGGCCCACACGACACGTATCTACACCCGCTGTATAGCTGGTGTGTGGTACACCAGCCAATCCGCTTCCGATGATACCCGCAAGACTAATAGATGGCGTGCCATGCAAGCATGGAAGCCGATTGCCTGTGCCTCGGGCACAGATATTCCTGTGCTCCTGTTGTCGGAAGCTGCGTAGGCCCACAGAGATGGGCTTGAAAATTTGACTCCCTACATGGACATTGAACGACCACCGTTGAAAACTTTGTAGGGCCATCTAAGTTTAGAATCCGGATGATATTGTGTCTAGAATTTATCCGAGTGGTAATAACACTATGAACGGTTTGGATGGCATATAAATATTATGGTTCCAGGAAGGTTTCAACTGTTCCCATTGCGTTGTTCTGTGTGGCCCAACCAGGATTTGGATTTACCTGATTTTTAGATTCATGCCTGTTGTGGTCTTACAAAACTAATGGATGGAGTGGATTTGTCATGGATTTCTTTGTAGGCCACACACACTTCAGATAACAGGGGCACATGAATATCTTCCTGCCCGCAATCTGCGCCCATTCAAGTAATTTAAGTGGACGTTGATTGTGCAGTGATTCACCCGACTATACACAGTGAGTGAACCTTGTGGGGCCACCTTTGATGAACGTGTCATTCTTCCCCTCGCTTTTAGCTCAAGTGGATCACACAAGAAAACAGTGATAATTGAATTCTTATCTTTTAAAAATTCCTAAGCCTACAGTGATGTTTATTTTGTCATCCAACTTTGTTTATAGGTTCATATAGACTTTAACAAATGGAGGACATAAATATCAGCTTGATTCAAAACTCTTGCAACCCCAAGTCATTTTTGATGGTAGGAATTCAATCCCCACTGCCTTCTATACTTGAGCCTTCGATGTGCTTCCTTTATGCTATCATAACTTATAATGATCTTTCAAAATGAATGGATGTCATGGAGAAAGCATATACATCAAGGGGCTCCACAAATCCTTGACAGGATTGTTCATCTCTAATTAGGCCTGGCGGGGTAGTACCCAATCACACCTACATGAGCCCGAATTAAAGCATTATTCAAATTTTAAATTGATTACACTATAGTAAAGATGGGGATAATACTCTTGAAATCGGCTAGTATCTATCATAATGTTTATTTGTCACTTGCTAGGAAATGAGTCATTTTTCACGCTTAGTAGTACACTCACAAAAGTTTGAACACAAGCTCATCGGTTCAAGCATCTATTATGGTATGAGTGCATCGGTCTGTATGGGGCGTGGGTGTGTGAGTTAAAAAAAAATACATTAGATTACATATTACTAATTAAAGAAAAACACAAATGCCACATTGATATTCATAATGCTAGCATCTTATGCTTACCCTGTTCAAACATTATCTATGTAAATCAATGGTTAAAAATTATCGGCTAGTACTTGAATGTGATTACATACTTGTTACCTATCCGAGGCTTAGAGTTCGGCCAAAATATATATTTCAAGAGACTTATTATAACAATTGTGTCAAACATTATATACATACACTAATTATGAATATTAAAGTTGATTTAGTAATTAAATTCAAATCCCCCTAAATATACATATACACTGTTACTTTTGAATCACAGGGGATTTTGAGTCCAAGGTGCCTTAGGCAATTGGAGATTTTCAAATCTAGGGCTGTTGTTTCAAATACACATTGACAAATGAGGCTTAAACGTGTAGTAAAACAGCCGCGTATGAAAAATATCCAGCGAGTGTCCACAAATCCGACGGTTAAGATTGTTCAACTAAATTGATTTTTTGACTGTGACTTATCCACACTGGGTTCCACAACTATGGCGGTTTAATCTGAGTCACTGCATCACACGTACAATTTTCGAGTGCATGCGTATTAAGCATCATGCGCTCTCGGAGTATTAAATAACAGAAAAAGAACCCTCAGCGAGTATAAAACCAGAGAGAGAACGAGGAGATAGAGACGAATCCAAAATCCAAACCCTTGCAAGAAAACTCAGAGAGAGATGGCAGGAATCGGACCCTTGACTCAGGACTGGGAGCCCGTCGTCATCCGCAAGAAAGCTCCGACCTCCGCCGCTAAGAAAGACGAGAAGGCCGTCAACGCCGCCCGTCGCAGCGGCGCCGATATCGAAACCGTTAAGAAATGTATGGCTCCGATTCTTCCTAACCTCTTCTCCCTTAGATTAGGGTTTTATACCAATCTCGACTGATCTGATTCTGTTCTAGATCTTTTTAAGGTCGTTGATTCTAGGTTGTTTTTTTTTTTTTTCATTGGAGTTGTTTCGTTTCTCTCTTTTCTTTTCCCAGTTTTCAATGCTTGTCTGGAGATCGATCTTCTTGCGCTTTGTATGATCTGGAAAAGATTTTGTTTACGCTACTCTAAATCGCAGTTCGATTGCTGAAAATCGAATCAAAATCTTTAGAAGCTAAAAGTGCGATGCTGATTAGTCTTATGTTCAGTGTATATAATCTGTTAATAGATGAAGATATGTCTGCTGCAGAGTTCTTCTTGTATTCATGAACTGCGGATTTATTAATAGTGAAGTTGATGAATGTTAATTCCAGACGCCCCCATGTGCACAGGATTTGGGACGCTCTGGTGGTCCCCATTATGAGGATTCTTTAGCTTGAAAATCAGGCTGGTCCGTTTATTGGGTGGGCCATGGATGTATGTAGGAACGGATGGTTAGAAAGATGATAACCAGCGGTCAAAATTCAAAGCATGTGTTGCTTGCCTGATGAGTGGGCTGGCCTTGATTTTTATGACCGGACAGATGCTCTGAGGGGTTCGACTGATTTTTGGCCCTTGAGGATGGGGTGTCTGGAATGTGCATTCCCTTTCAAAGCTTGTATCATTAATATATTGATGATGTGTTAATTAGGATGTTTGCAGTGATTTCGTAAATAGTTGTGTGATTCCTCTCTGGGAACCGATAGATGAGATGGGAAGATGAATAAATTCATCTAAAGATTCATGGAAGTTGTTTTAGCCCGTCAGACACTGATGCTTTCGCCGTCACATTTCTATTTATCTCTCTCCCCTTTTTTTATTCACTAGAAAGAGCTCGAAGTGTCATTATTTCTAAGTCTGTTTTGTCTCTCTGTTTATCGATCACGATCTCTTCAACAGAAAATAGGGGCCTGAAGAGAAACTTTCTTTCTACTAGCACACGTGGAATTTGTAAAAATTGTTCTGTTCTAGCATTATATTAGATTCTATCATCGCCAGTGTTCAGAATATCGGTATCATTACATGTATCAATAACTGGGGATACAGACATGTATCAGTATCACTGATACTCGGAAATATATCCTTGTCTAAGGGAAACATTGGGAAAAAGGTGGAATTTTGCAGTGAAACTTCAGGAGAGGTTAAAAGACGTGTTTACACATGTTGGGATCAAAATAATTCAAAAAACAACTATACATAATAACTTTCCATTTTATAGAGGCCTAACCATGTGTTGTCAAAACAAAAAAAAACGAATTATAAAATTTGTAGCCAATCAATAGATCGGCCAACTCTAATTAATATATAAAATTTTCATATTAATTAACAGTAAAAAACAAATATTTTCCAATACAAAAATGTAAAAAAAAAAAGGATTTCACCAATTTCCTTCATTTTTCACTGAAATGTTATTTTTTTTTTTATTTATATACCACAAATCCATGTGCATTGACATGGATTTCCATTGTAATTTATGCTAACATTAAAAAGAAGAAGTTTTATAGGTTTTTCACTACCTTTGAGTTCTAGCCCATCTTTGTTTCAAGTCAAGACTTCTCCCCAAATCCAAACTTTGACTCAATAAAAACCAAGAGTGATCAAAATCACTTAAGGAACAAGATTCAGAAAATAAAAGATCTAAAAAAATAGAGATTTAATGGGTTTTGATTTGTTTTTTTTTTTTTTTTTTTTTTTTTCAAATTTCTGTCAAATTTTGCCTATTTACGAATGTTCCCTCATATTGGGGATATTATCAATAGTATTGCTTATACCAGGGAATTTTTATAAGGGATTCTTCTCAAAATATCGTTGATATCGATAATATCTGCAAATATTGCTGATATTATCGAAAATATTGGCAATATTTGGAAAATTTTAAATTTCAAGCAGTTTGGGTATCGCTGATGGCGATACCCAATAATATCGGTGATGGTGAACACTGTTCATCACTGGATGCAAACTAGTAAACATGTGCAAAAGGTGTTCCTAGAAAGAGTTTGTTTTTGGAAGGTCTCTAAGTATCGCGGAATAGCTGTACCTTTTGTGTTTCATTTTCAGCTTTCCTCATTCATGAAGCTGTAAATTGTAAAAGTGCTACTATATAACGTTGAAAGATCTATTATTTTATTAAAACCTGTAAGGGCAATATGACGACATAAGTGTGGGAAGTGGATCACAAGAGATTTTAGAATCACTTGAATGGATAAAAACGAAACACAGGTAAAAATGCTACTGTGGAAACTCAAACTGTACTATTCCCAAAAACAATTAAACTTTTTTTTTGCCACGTGTAATTAACTTGATTCGATTACAATGTCAAATGTGTTTTTATCTTATACTCAGAGACTTCAATGGTTGTTTGTCAAAGCACGACACTGAAATATATGACTGTGTTAGATGCCTATTGGTATTTATCTTCTTTCTGTTGCTTTTTTATTTATTTATAATTTCTTCTTCTTTTCGTTGCTCTTTTAACAAGTACCTCTCATTGTATTATTTGACAATCTCTCTCTCTCCACCCCCCCTCTTGCCACTCATCACCAAGGCCACCTCAATGGAAGTTATATATGACAACCGACATGCCTCTTGGTAGTGTACTATTTTCTTGTGCTTTTGTACTCTTCATCATCTTCTAAGCCTTATACCAACTAACTGTGGTTGGCTTGAAGTACTAGATCCACAAATTAGAAAATTTTCTTCTTCATTTTGTCATTAAATAATATATAAATATATTGCATGGTGTTAGTAATATATCTATTTTAATCCTCATTCTTATTTGTGTTCATGTTGAAATTGAACCGGTTCTTGCTGTCTCAACCATTGTGTATCTCTTTGTTTCAAAGGAACTGTTCTATTTATTATCATTTATAGATCTGCTGTAAATTATGTTGAATTTGATGATTGTAATGAATCATGTGGTTCTCATGTCTTTCTTGATTATCCAATACATTATGCTTATTGCACATTTTGAGTTCCAGTGCTAATTGTTATGTATGTTTTTGTAGCTAATGCTGGTACGAACAAAGCTGCTTCTAGCAGCACATCTTTGAACACAAGAAAGCTTGATGATGAGACAGAAAATCTTTCCCGTGAGTGCGACTTTTTAGCTGTTTTGCTCCATGATTTCTCGATTTGCCCGTAGTCTTTTGCTATTACATGCTGGCTAAACATTACATGTTCTGGCTGATAGTTATTTTTGAAGCTTCTGGATTGATTGTTGATTCCTTTGTAAAGTTTGGAATCGGATATAATTATTGCATATCACTGTTATCATTGGTTCTAGGATTATTTTTGAAAGACCTCTTCACACAACTAATAATGGGTCATTTTTTAAATGGTACTCGCGCGACGCTTCACTGGAGTTGATTAATTTTGGACCTTGGTTATTACTTTAGGCAATTTTTTTCAAGTACTTGATTTCTCATGTTCTTTTCTGGATATTACATTTAAAACGAGCTAATGTGCCCAATCTTTGTACAACTGATAAATATGGAGAATGTGCATCTATGAGCATTTTGTCAGCATGGGCGAAAAAAATGCTGTTATTCTCACCAGATGACATGAATCATTAGGAGCTGATCGTTTGTTTGCAAGATAAGAAATCAAACATAGTAGGAGGCGTGATAGCTGCAAAGAAAAATACAATGATATCAATTCGTATCAAGTTTTTTTTTTTTTTTTTGGAAAGGAAAATGATCAAATGCTCTACGACTGAGCTATGGACCCTCAGACTAGATTTGTTTCAAGATATGGAAGGGCATCATGCAAAAGGAAAAAAAAATAATTCTACTTCCATCAGGATCATTATTAAAATGAAATGCATCAGTTCGAATTCAAGCTCTGATTTCCAAATCATAACCTAAACTGACCAGCCACTCTGTCTAATCTTCCAACTGGATAAGCTGTAGAGCACAAAGATTGGTTTGCTCAAGGAGGAGAAGAGAAAACAGAAGGAAGGAAAGAGAAGAACTCTGATGCATGAGTGCTTCAGAAAACAAACCAACAAAAGAAAGAGAGAAGCACTCCAATAATATTGTGGATCCGTAGTTTAATGATCAGTGATACTGACATAACTTTTCATAAATGATCTAAAGCTACCTATTAGGCTGCCCTCCACTTTATAGATTCTTAGCAGTTGACATTCCAAGAAGAAGCCAATTGCCACCCATGATTCTCGGATTGCCTCATAGCACATGTGATTAGCTAGTGGGCAACTCAAATGTTCTTGCACATGTGATTAGCTAGTGGGCAACTCAAGTGTTCTTGCATGATTGTCGCAAATGGTAATTCGACATGTTAAAAGATTGACTATAGAGTCACGTGTAGCCTATGCTACATGCTAATTTTGTATATGCGACATGCTACATCACCTATGGTACACTCTATGTAGCTTACATTACAAGTTATTTTTCAATAAAACATTAAAATCATTTAGTGTTTTCCATGATTTGTTACATTTTTCATTTTAAATAAAAATTATTTTCTTTTCAGTGATTTTAGTAAGTAATAATATTAAATCAGTTAGGTTGCTCTTTCGTTACCTCTATACTTAATCTTTGCCGATTTTTCCTGTTTATTTTCTATTGCATTTGGTCGCACCATATGTCATTAAATTTCATTATTAAGCGGACTAATTTGGTGCAAAAAATATCATAAAAATTCATGATATTCGGTGCAAACAAGCACAACCTTAAGCTTCATGCTTCAAAAGGGTGAATGCTATGCTACACACTATTTGCTATTTAAACCACTGGTTGGGAGATGGCAAGTCAAATATTCTTGCGCGATGTTTGTTATGCTTCTCCTTCTCTTGGGCTTCCACTCTATTGAAATCATTGAACTTTTAGAGATGCAATTATATTTCAGCCCTACATGTTGACCCCACAGTCATATGTGTGGGAAAATTAAGGAAACAATGGCGGAACGATGATGTGAAGTGACTTTAGCTGCCAACGACGCTAGAGACGAAGGAATCGAGAGAGACTCTAGCGAACTGTGGATGAATTGCCCGAGTCATCTGCCCAGGGAGGATGCGAGCATCCTAGAGAAGGGTACTCGCGACGAGATGCGATCTGAACCCCAGACTATCTCAGATGATAGGGATGATAGTAATACTTGGAGACAAGTCTCCAGAAACCAAAGAGATGGACGCCCTGGTTAGTCCAGGTCAAAAACCTCACACCTCCCCACCTTATTTGTCAAGGGCTTCCCGGCAGGATGGCTGCCAATTAACTTCGCGAGAATCTTTGGCAGAGCAGGGGCAGTAATGGATGTTGTGCTTCCCAAAAATAGGGATGATGGATCATACAGAGGCTTTGCCTTAGTCCTTATGAGCTCGGAAGAGGAATTGAGTAGGGCTGTGCAGATGCTTCATGGAGAAGGTTTTGATGGTTAGAAATTGCTGGTCCAACAGGCCAGATATGGGCCCGAGCCAACGACAAAACAAAGTTGGGAGAACTCAATCTCAGGAAAGGTAGGCCCTCCCAGTCCATGTCCTCATCTCAAGATCGTAGGGATAAACCTATTGCCTTCTCAGCTTGCGCATCCTTTAAGGAGGCCCTCCTCAAATCGAAAGAACCAGCCCTCAGATCGAATCATCAGGAGGTTTCAGCAGGAGCGGAGAAGGCGGCCAGGTTGGGAAACAATGAAGAAAGGGACTCTGTTTCGAATGATCCCTGGATAGTTATCAATGAAGAGAATTTGGCTACGTACAGTAGCTTTCTAAGGAGGTCGGTTGTGGCGATAACAAAACCCGGTGCCACCATTGAAGCTGTTAAGATGTGGCTGGATGAATGCTGCCGATATCCGCCAGAGCTATACAATATCAAGCCCATCGGTTTTAACGAGCTGTGGATTGACGTTCGACCCGAAGTCAATCCGGACATTGTAGCAGGAGCCATCCATAAAAACGGTCCGGTAGCCAAGATGATGAAGTGGGACGAATTCTCCTGCTTCGGGATGGAGGAGGTGTGGATCTTGATATGGTTGATTCCCCTTGAGCTTTGGTATGTAGATTTTTTCAACATGGCAGCATCTCGAGTTGGAACTCTGATTGAAATCGATCTCAAATGTTAAGAGGAGAAGAAATGGGGGTTATTAGGGCCAGAGTTAGGAGGAAGAAGGGAGACCCAATCCCACCCCACATTCAGGTCAGGGCCGATGGCAGAAATCTCCTCTTACCTGTCCAAAGAGAAGACCCAAAGAGAAGATCCGAATGCTCCCATCCTGCGTTGGGGCGACATCTGGCGGTTCAGGTAGTTCTCACCGGCACCTACAGAGATGGGAAAGAACCACTATCCCGGCGTCTCGTCGGATGGTGATGGCGCAGCCTCTTCGGTGCCTCGCGGAGCACCTATTGCTGAAGAAGGCGTAGCCCCCTCGGTGCCTTGCGGAGTACCAAACCCGGACGATGCAACGTTTTGGGCCGAGTAGAGTTTTCGTCAGAAGAGAGAAGGCGTGTGCTGCACATCCCCGAGGGTTGGCAACTGAGGACACGTGCCTCAATCTCACCATTGGATGTGCCACGTGGACGCTTCCAGTGCCAGACGCATGCGAATTCACCTCCAGGCGTTAGGCACTCGTTGACGCGTGCCCTCTCCCCCTCGTTGATGTCTCCACGCGGGCCGCGTTAGAGCAGGACGCGTGTCCTTCGCGTCAAATTTTGGTTCCCGAGTGAGACGCGTGCCCTGACATTCTCTCCCTTGATACAGATGGCAAGCTCGGGCGGTTCTTCGATCTCGATAGTGAGGCTACGCTCCCAGCCTTAGCTTCGGAGGTCAATATCAATTCGAATGTCTCTATTTCGGATGATCCAAGCGTCTTTCGGTCTCATCCGGTCCATCCGTTGCTTGCGCATCCTCCACATGTCGTTGGTCGCCTCCAGCGTAGGTCCCGTTCCCCGATCTCAAGCAGTCGACTGTCTGGTTCTAAGGTCATGATCCATCCTCTTTTCTAGCATCTTCCATCTCGTGAGGATATCCCCATCCCTTTCAGCGGGGAGATCCTCCCTGGCCCGAAAGAAGATTACGCGCCCTGGAGTTCAGATCAGGCATCCCCCTCGTCTGTCTCCACTCTCCTCCCCTAGATCAACGACAACTTTAGATCACTTCCTATGGCAAGCCTTGGTTGAGATGTTTTGGGAAGATAGCGGAGAGGTTGTTCTGGAGGCAGAACCCCTTCAGATCAGGGAGGACTGTAGAGCGGTGGAGACGTCCCCTGATATTCTGCTTCCGAAAGACTTAGATGATCAGAGAGCCGAACTGATCCGCACTATCTAGAAGAAGAAATGGATAAGGGATGCGATGGGCCACGTCGGACGTGTCATCGGTGTATCCTTTGGCGACCACCCGAAAGACTTCATCTCCCTATTCCACTGCATCGAGGAGAGCGGTTGCCCGCTAGCCCAGATCAGATCCCCAAGGAAAGCTCCGCCTAGGTCGCATAGCAATAGGGAGCTCCAGAGCCTGGCCCTCTGCCCTCCCCTCTTAAATCATTCCAATGCTTTTGTCCGAGCCCTTATTATTCGGGGTAGCTCGGTTCCTAAATGAAAGTTCTATCTTGGAATATTAGAGTGGGGTCTAAACGGAAGCGGAGACTCATTAATGACATTTGTGGTAGATGTAAGGCCGACGTGATATGCCTTCAAGAAACCTAAGTTCGGCGATTCAGCGACAAGCTATTGGGCTCTATCTGGAACCATTCTAATGCGCATTGGGTGGCCTTGGATGCTGTCGGATCCTTGGGCGGGATCATCGTGGCATGGCAGGCCTCTTCCTGGAAGCTGATTGATAGCTGGAGTGGACTATTCTCCCTATTGGTAATTTTGAAAGATCTGTCTTTCGATTTCATTTGCCTAATCTCCTCTGTTTACGATCCAAATCAGGAAACTCAAAGGCAGGCATTCTGGGAGGAGCTGCGTGCAGCCAGGGTGAAGTTCGATGGACCTTGGTGCATTGGGGGCGATTTCAACATTACCCGATGGGCTGATGACAAATCTCAGGGTGGCAGAGTGACGGCGGGAATGCGCTGCTTTGGATTGAAGACGAAGAGCTGGTCGACCTTCCTTTGCTGGGAGCAAAATTTACATGGACGAACGAAAGGGCGTCCCCCACCTTATCCAGGATCGATAGATTTTTGGTTTCGGTAGATTGGTTGGAGTATTTCCCAGTTGTGCAATCAGCCCTTCCCAAACCCACGTCCGACCACACCCCCATCCTTCTGGCTGTCGATGATCGCAATTGGGCCCCAAACCATTCAGACTTGACATAGCCTGGTTTCAGTTTGAAGGTTTTCGTCAGATGATCAAAGAATGGTGGGCAAGCTTTTCGGAGGTGCGGAAAAGAGAAGTTGAGTCTGCGATCATCCTCGCTGAGCTGCAGAAAATCGATCGTGATGTTGAGGAAGGTCAGAACTCCTCTCAGTCTTTCCTCAGGAGGATCCATCTGATTCAATCCCTTGCTGCTCGGCTGAAGGACGATGAAATATCCTGGTGTCAGAAATCCTGTTGCAAGTGGATCCATGAAGGTGTGACAAGAATACCAAAAATTTCCACTGCATGGCTAGTGAGCGTTCTAGAACGAATTCGATAAGCAGTTTGATGATTGGGGGCATTTGCACCGAAGATAAGGATCTCATCTTAGACGAAGCTGTTCGGTTCTTCAGTAATTTGCTGAGGAGTGAAGGGTGGTCCAGGCCCACGCTTGACGACCTCCACTTCGATCGTATCTCCGAAAAAGAAGCTGTCACCCTTGAAGCTCCATTCTCTCCCCTTGAGGTGAAGAAGGCCATAGGCGATCTGGAAGGGAACAGGGCTCCAGGGCCCGATGGTTTCCCAATAGCGTTCTTCCTACGTTTTTGGGAGATAATTCAAAGTGACGTCATGGATTTCTTTTCTGAATTCCATGCGAGAGGCAGGCTATCCAGAGGGTTAGGGGCATCGTTCATCGCCCTTATTCCTAAGTGCCAGGGAGCTAATTCTTTGTTTGATTTCAGATCGATAAGTCTGATTGGGGGTCCATACAAGATTCTTGCCAAGGTCCTGGCTTCCCGCTTGATAGGGGTGATAGGCTCTGTCATTTCTCATCACCAAAGTGCCTTCATTCCTGGTTGGCAGATCATCGATAGCGCCCTCATTGCCAATGAATGTCTACATTCCAGATCCAAATCCAAAACCAAGGGCCTCATATGCAAATTGGATATCTAAAAGGCGTATGACCATGTTGACTGGGACTTCCTTCTTTATTTGCTTCAGCGTATGGGCTTCGGTGAGAGGTAGCGAACGTGGATCAAAGAATGCGTGGGCTCAGCTGTCTTCTCTGTCCTTGTCAATGGCTCGCCAAAAGGGTTTTTTCCTAGCTCCAGGGGTCTGCACCAAGGTGACCCGCTTTCCCCCTTTCTTTTTATGATCGTGGGTGAGGCCCTCTCCAGAATGCTCAACAGAGGTCAGGAAGCTGGCATTATCAGAGGGTTCAATGTGGAGGGGATGTCCATCCCGATTTCTCATATTCAGTTCGCCGATGACACCCTCCTGTTCAGCGAGGCCGAGCAAGACAAAGTCAACAACCTGCGTACTATAATCCGTTGCTTTGAAGCTGTGTCGGGTCTTCGTGTCAACATGTCCAAGTCCACAATGCTGGGGGTGAATATGGAGGAAGCCGAAATCAAGGAGCACGCTGACTTCTTCCATTATGCGGTTGGCCATTTCCTTACCTCTTTCGTGGGCCTCCTGCTGTGTATCGGGAAGCCGCCTAAGAAGACTTGGGATAAGGTCATTGATAGAGTCAGATCCTATCTTGCCAACTGGAAAAGTAGGTACCTATCCTTGGGGGCTCACTTAACCCTAATCAATTATGCGCTATCAAACCTCCCTATCTACTTCATGTCGCTTTTTAAATGTTCGGTGTCGGTTGTGAACACTCTGGACGCTTAGAAGGGATTTCCTTTGGCATGGCAAGTCCGAAAAGGATAAATTTCATCTGGTTAATTGGAAGGTCGTCTGCAGTCAAGCGCAAGATGGTGGGGCTGGTATTAAGGATCTTAAACTCATGAACCACGCCTTATTAGGAAAATGGATATGGAGACTCGAGAATGAAGACGGGTCCTTATGGAACGAGCTGATTAAGAGCAAATACGGTAGTTCAGATGGGGGCTGGTGGACAAATAACTGCTGCAAATATAAAGCGTCCGCCATTTGGAGAGACATTCTTTCCACCAAGCCCGATGTCCTCAGCGGCATCTCCATAGCGGTCGGTACGGGTACTCGTACCCGGTTTTAGTTGGACCCCTGGTTGGGGAACGAAATTCTTTGCATTGCCTTTCCAAGCATCTTTCGCATTGTCAAATTCCCATCCATTATGGTTGTTAACTGCTTATCTACAGTTGGAGGAGCATCTGTTTGGAATATCGAATGCAGAGAAGATATCTTCGTGAATGGGAGATAGACGAATTCGCTGCTCTCCTCAATCGTATCTACAGCCTATCGCCTAACCTCAACGCGCCTGACAGACTTCTCTGGCGTCCGGATAAATAGGGCATGTTCTCTGTCAAATCCTTCTATAGCCTCTTGATCGGCAGACTCCCTCCTCCTGCTGGGCTTCTATGCTACCACGGCTGGAAGTAGTCCGTTCCCCCTAAAATTGTGGTTTTTGGTTGGTTGGTTGGTTGGTAATCAGAGGGTCCTCACTGTTGACAACTTGCGGAAGCGAGGCATGCCGATTGCTAATATTTGTGTTTGCTGTATGGCCAATGAAGAGACAGTGAATCATCTCTTCATTCATTGAGCTTACACCCATAAGATTTGGTCGGCTTTTCTCCTCCGCTTCAACGTTCCCTGGTGTTTCCCGGCCTCGACTAATAGCCTCCTTCTCTCATGGCATGGGGTCAATTGTGGGAAACATCGAACTCCCTTATCGTTGCGGGAGCAATCCACATGGAAGGACCCGTTACAGGTGCTATATCTTGGAATGAGTTCTCTGCTTTCGGTGACGAGGACATATGGGTCCTTATCTGGGGTGTTCCACTCGAATTATGGAACGAAGATTTCTTCCGTGCTGCTGCTTCGTGCCTGGGCTCCTTCGTGGAGTTGGATCTGAAAACAAAGCGAGGGGTGGAGATGGGTGTCATAAGAGTCCGTGTCAACAGAAGAAAGGGAATGCCCTTTCCACCATCCATCGCTGTCCTGGTGGAAGATAGAACGATCGATCTCCCGGTCCAAAGGGAAGGACCCAATTCCCCCAAGCCTCGCTGGGGTGATTTGTGGCGGAGCAGAATGCATCTGCAACCGCCGGTTCCGAGCTACGGCCATGGTGGGGAAGAAGACGCTATCTGCCTCCCATGCACCCGTGGAGCACCGAAAGATTTTAGCGCTGAAGGTGGTCGCCTTAATTGCTCTGCCTCGTCGATGCCAGAGCACTCGCCACGTGCCGTAAATCTAGCCGCATCTCGGTCTCGAGACACCCACCTCCTTAGTTCGCCCGTCTCGAGAATCCCACGTGGTGATAAGTCGGCGTCGGCGTCGGCGTCGGCCCGACCTCGATTCGCTCGCCACAATTCTCCCGAGGTGAGATCTACATGTGGCGCACCCGATGTTGCTTTCCGATCTCGCAATTCTACTCCGAACAGGGAGATGTCGACACGCCCTATCTGCTTTGAGCTAGCGTCCTCACGAGTCGTGATCCCCGCGATTAACTCCCTACCATCCCTATGCTTCGGTTCCGAGCCTTCCTTTTCAGTCGGCTCTGATTTTGGTTCGGTGGGTGCGTTGGGGGTGGAACCTCGATCGGACGACCCCGCTTCTACCCATCTTGATCTCAACCGAACACCTGACACTGGTCGCATCTACCCTACTTCCCGGGCTCCCTATCTCTCTTCGCACGTTCGAATTTCTACTGACCAGCCCGACGCGAGTCTCAAAAGCTCTTGCGGTATCGCTTACCAGGAAGACATTAATCTGTACTTGCAACTAATCCCCTTCGACGTTCCTTCTGAAGACCCGCTCCGGGATGAAGATACGTCCTCCAACTCACATTCCCCATCATTTCCAGTCTCTTCCAAATCTGATATTCCGTCTCAATCTTTTGAGGGTTCCGAGTGCAACCTCCTTTCTCTGTTTCAAGACTCCCCAGGTACAGAGATTATCATCGCAGAACCCCTACAAATCAGAAATGGAAATCCTGAAGTCAGACTGATAGAGGAAGAGTTAAGGGCTTCTCTGAGCAAGAAAATCCAGAGGAAGAAATGGATCCGTGATGCAATGGGTCATATTAAGAGACTGTTCGGCCTTTCATTCGGCGATTGTCCGGAGGATTTCCTTGCTCTTTTCCAATGCGTGGAGAATAGCGGTAGACCGTTGGACCCAAATAGAACCCCCCCACAAACAGTCCCCAAGGACAAGAAGAAAGGGGAACCTGAAGTGAAAGGTCATCCCTTCACCAACTGCAGATCAGATTACGGTCGAAGATGGAGCTAAGGGTACTCGGGGAAGTGTTGTTCTCTCATGAAGATCATCTCGTGGAATGTTCGGGGGCTGGGGTCTAAGCAAAATAGAAGACTTATAAAGAACTGTTGTAGCAGACACAACCCCCACATTATTTGTCTCCAGGAAACAAAAGTGATTTCGTTCGATGATCGTCTTATGAGATCGCTCTGGAAGGCCTCAGACGCTCAATGGGTGGCAAAAGAAGCTTCGGGCACCTTTGGGGGAATTCTAATCGTTTGGAAGTCGGCTTTCTGGACTCTCCTGAACAGCTCAGTGGGTAACTACTCAGTCACGGTTACCCTGAGAAGCACTGTTCTTGCTGCGGATTTTCTCATTTGTTCAGTGTATGGGCCGACCGGCAACGATTTACATGATGATTTCTGGAAAGAGATATCAGCAGTCTGTCAGGGTTTTCACGAGCCGATATGTTTTGCTGGAGACTTCAACACCATCGGGTTCACAGGAGAAAAATCTTCGGGGAGCAAATTGAAACCTCATATGGTGGCTTTCTCCAAATGGATCGACAGTAACTGTCTTATTGATCCCCCTTTATCTGGTTCTCGTTTCACCTGGACGAATGGGAGACTTGACCCGATTTTGTCTCCTCGGAATGGCTTGCCCTCCTCTCTTCCTCCTCTCAGTCCGTCCTTCCTAGGACTACCTCAAACCATTGGCCCATTTGCTTGTCTGCTGAGGAGGTAGACTGGGGCCCTAAGCCTTTTCGTTTTGATATTTCTTGGCTTCATGCTGCAGGTTTCAAATTAATGGTGGCTGATTGGTGGAAGGCTTCCCAATTTCATGGTTTCACGGGTGTGACATGTCCTCTGTTCCAAGCTAAAGAGTCTGAAAGAAAATTGAGACAGTGTTCTAGGGAGGAACATCGACGATCGGAAGAGGAGACAAAATCAATCTTATTACAAATTCAGAAGATCGATGCTCTCGCTGAACGAATTCAGCTCATTCAGTCCCTCTCAGCAAAAATTATTCAAGACGAAATCTCGTGGAAGCAAAAAGCCCGGGCTAAATGGATAAAGGAAGGAGATAGGAATACCAGGTATTTTCACTGCTTTGCCAGCATGCATGCGAAGGCCAATCGTATTAGCAGCATTACTATAAATGGAAATAGAATTGAAGATAAAGAGGCGATCAGCAGCGAAGCAATATCCTATTTTCAAAGGCTTCTTCGAAATGAAGGTTGGACCAGGCCCCGATTAGACAATCTCTCATTCCATTGTATCAGTGATGAACCTGCTACTTCCCTGGAGATGCTCCTCCCTGGATGAAGTTAAGAAGGCAGTGATGGCTCTAAATGGAAACAAGGCTCCCGGCCCAGATGGTTATCCAATTCTCTTCTTTCAAGTATTCTGGGATCTTATTCAGGATGACGTGATGGCTTTTATCAATGAATTCCATGATAGAGGAAGACTTTCCAAAATATAGGGGCGACTTTTATTACATTGATTCCCAAGTTCTCGGGAGCCTCAGAGTTTAGGGAGTTCAGACCTATAAGCCTCATTGGCAGCCTGTACAAGATCTTGGCTAAGGTTCTTGCTAATAGGCTTCAGCTTGTTATAAGTTCGATTATCAGTCCCAATCAATGTGCGTTCATCCCGGGGAGACAAATCACCGATGGAGCTCTCATTGCAAATGAATGCCTCGACACCGTCCATCAATTGAAGAAGAAATACATCTTTTGCAATTTGGACATGGAGAAGGCCTATGACCATGTTGATTGGGACTTCCTTCTATATCTGATGAAGCGTATGGGATTCGAGGAGAAATGGAGGAATTGGATTCGAGAATGCATTAGCTCAGCTCACTTCTCAATCCTTTTGAATGGATCGTTGAAAGGATTCTTCAAAAGCTCCCGTGGCCTAAGGCAAGGTGATCCTCTATCTCCCCTGCTTTTTCTCCTTATCGGAGAGGCTTTATCTGCGATGATCCACAAGGGGCAGCTGGAAGGCATCCTCCGAGGTATCCCAATGAAAGGAGTGCTCGATCCAATATCTCACGTGCAATTTGCGGACGATATCCTTATTTTTTCGGAAGCAAAGACTGAAACTGTTGCAAACTTGCAAACAACTATCTGGTGCTTTGAAGCAGTTGCAGGGCTGAAGGTGAATATGGTTAAGTCCAAAATCTATGGCATCAACTTGGACAGTCAGGAGGTTAAGGAGCTCGCAGAAATAATGGGGTGTTGCACCGGATCTTTCCCAACTTCTTTCCTTGGTCTTCCTCTATGTGTTGGCTTGCCCAAATCCTATCAGTGGGATAAGGTTATTCAGAGATTTCATAACCACCTGTCTGGGTGGAAAAGCCGGTATCTTTCCATTGGAGGTTGCCTCACTCTGATTAATGCAATGCTCTCTGATCTCCCCACTTATTTCATGTCCCTGTTTCGCTGCCCCACTAAGGTCCTCAAGGTTATCGACTCCCTCAGACGCAACTTTCTATGGCAGGGTAAGGATGAGAAAAAGAAATACAACCTCATACAATGGAGACAGGTATGTAAGCACATTAAAGATGGAGGAGCTGGTATTAAAGACCTAAAAGTGATGAATCAGGCCCTTTTAGGGAAATGGATTTGGCGATTCGGCACTGAAAAAGATTGCTTGTGGAACAAGATAATCAAAGGTAAATATGGAACTTCAAAAGGGGGGTGGTGGACTAGAGTATCATCCTTATACAGGGCTTCTGCCATATGGAAAGGTATATGGTGCATGCACAGTGAGATGCTCAATAGGATTGGGTTTGAAGTTGGCAAGGGAGACTGCATCAGATTCTGGATGGATACCTGGTTACGTAATGCTCCTCTAAAAGACAAATTTCCCAACATTTTTCGGTTGGCGACTAACACAAATAGTTTCATTGAGGAAAACTATTCCACTCAAGCAGATAGAGTAGTCTGGAACATTCAATGCAGGAGAAATCTCGAAGATTGGGAAATTAATGAATTTGTGGAACTTATGAATTGCATCCAACATGCTCTCCCTTCTCAGGCCCGTATGGACAGCATTATCTGGAGACCAGATAAATCATCTATTTTCTCAGTTAGATCCTTCTTCAAGCAGCTATCGGCCGCTAACTATGACACCCCTATGCAGCATCCTCACTTCATCTGGAAGTATGCCGCCCCCCCTAAGCTGCGTGTGTTTGGATGGTTGGCTGGAAAGAATCAAATCCTCACTATTGATAACCTCAAGAAAAAGGAATGATCCTCCCTAATGTCTGCTTATGTTGCATGTCCGATGAAGAACCTTTGGATCATCTCTTGATCCACTGCTCCTTTGTCAACTCAATCTGGGCAGCTATCCTATCTTGCTTCAAAATTAACTGGTGTTTCCCTAGAGATGTGGATACATTACTCAAGGCCTGACATGGTGTCCGACTAGGCAAACCCCTATCCCGGTTATGGCGCATGGCGATTTTGGCGACCTGGTGGGCTGTTTGGATCGAAAGGAACAACCGCTGTTTTCGGAACGAGTCGAAGCCCCCTCTCTTAGTGTGCTCCTTTGTTAAGTGTTTCAATGCTGAATGGGCCTCCCTTATGGATGGGTTTAATGTTGATCTAGCATTTCTTCTCGTTTCTTAGGATCTGCTATCTCAGCAGTTCCCTTTCCCCTGTATTTTTCTTCTTTTTTTCTTAATACAAGTTGCTTTTCAAAAAAAAAAAAAAAACATCGAACTCCCTTATGGCGTATGGCTCTTCTCGCTGTATGGTGGGCTGTTTGGGTTGGATGGAACGACAGATGTTTCAATGACAGAGCCAATCCTGCGGAGGCCACTATCCTTAGGGTGATTCACTTTCTGGTCGAATGGACCACTTGCTCTGTTAAGCCCTTTGATTGTAATTTTGTTTTCTTAGATGTTTAGCTGATCTGCTATCTCAGCAGAGCAGCGTTCCTGCTGTTTTGTTGTTTCTGTCTCCTTTTTTTCCTTAATACAATTTGTGTTAATTCTCAAAAAAAAAACAAAAAAAAACTGCCCACATGTTTTTAGTGGAAGTTACAGTGACACCAGCCCATGCACAGGCTATTATGAAAATATTCTTTTGTTAGGGGCATAGAGAGCTGTCAAGGGTCTACTTCTATTTACAGTGCATGTAGTTATCTTTATCTAGTACGCTTTAGAATTTGAAAATAATAGTCCAAGATTTTGTAGATCTCTCCAGGATCCATTGTAGCAGGTATATATAAGGCCATTTCTTTATGTGTATGGGCTTTTTTTTTTTTTTTTTTTTTTTTTTTGTTTTGAATGAAATAAAGAAAAAGGTTTAAGTTTACCCCACCTGATACTGGTTTTCTTGAAGGGTTAGATTCTATCTAATGTGGCATGATGCCACAAAAGATTCGAGAGATTTGAATTCTAGCCTAGTTATCGAGAGATTTGAATTCTAGCCTAGTTATCTTGGCTTCAGCTGCTGATTTCTTCATGGGTTCCACCTCCCTAAGTGTGCCCTTGCATCCCACAGGCCACCCCACTCGAGCCCGATATGAAAATGCCCCCTGCATTAATCACTCTCGGTAAGGAGTCTCGAACACAAGACCTCCTGCTCTGATATCAATTTGATGCAGGACAATTAACCACTTGTTCTAAAAGTATGAACTAAGGGTCAGTTTGGGCAGTGGGATTAGAAGGGATTAGGTGGGATGGGATTCATCCGGTCCTGTGCCAATTCCACTCCATGTTTGGGAAGAATGGAAAAGCTTGGAATTACATTAAATGGAATTGCATTGGGTCTTGTGCCAATTTCACTCAATGTTTGGGAAGTTGTGTAGGTCCCAACATAATGTGTGGGCTATATCCACACCGTCCACCCATTTATCGAGATTATTTTAGAGCATGGGCCAAAAAATCAGGTAAATCTAAAGCTCAAGTGGACCCCACCATAGAAAGCAACAGGATTGAATACTTCTTTAGGGCTACATAAGTTTTGGATCTACCTCATTTTTAGGCTCATGCCATAAAATGAGGTTACAAAACAAATGAACGGTTTAGATATAACACGTGTGTTATTCTCAGTAATTTCAAATGATGGTGGGTATATCCATTCAATGTACCACCGTATTATCAACAAAGCATGGCATTAATTTTATCCCATGGCAACAGGGGACAATCCTTGCCATGGGTAATAATTATGTTTTTTGAATCCCATCCCACCTAATCCCTTCTAATCCCACTACCCAAACTGACCCTAATAGAGCATGGCGAATTAATCCCTTTATCTCATAGCCCAGGCCCCAAATCCATGGTTAGGTCCTCGGCTGAACCCTCCTCGTGGACCTCAAATCCATGGGTTCCGCCTCAGACGGGCCCCAAATCCATGGGTTCTGCAGGCTGCCCACCCCGAGTGTGCCCCTCCATCCCACAGGCCACCCCACTTGAGCCTGGTGTGAAAATGCCCCCACATTAGTTTTGTTACAAACCTAATTCGGGTTTGATTAGGATCCAAAATCTCTAAGTTTGAGTGCATGAGCATCTTTTTCAGATTTCTGCATCTATTGCCTCTCCATGGTTATATTGGGAACATCATTTGGGTCCAGATCTATATGTGCAGCATCAGATCCAATCTGTGTGGTTGGTCGCGTCATTTTTTATATTGAAGCAAGTTCTGATCAATCAGTGCTTTGCTTCCTTTTTCCTGCCATTATATATCATGTTTGGAAGATGATCTGCATACATTGGCTGCTGCAACATAAACTAGTACTAGATTGACATTGTGGGAACTGGACTTGATCTAAGGTATTAAAAAATGGTTATGTAGTTCGTTATGTAACAGTAACTGTGGGAACCATTATGCATGTTGGGGCCAATACAGTTTTTATTTTATTTTATTTTTAATTTGGCAGAAATGGCTGTTACAACCCCATATTGTAATGGTAATTACAGTGGCTGTTACGGCCACCGTTATCTGTTATTGAATACCTTGATCTGATCTCTCTGCACTTCTGCCATGTCAGTTCCAGATTCTGACTAATTTCAGATCCAGGACCAGTTGCAACTCCTTTTGCATTTTCTTCATCTTCTTATACCCTTGAAGCACACGCAAAAACCAAAAAAAAAAAGAAAAAGAAAATAAAATAAAAGAAAGAAAAGGAATCTGCACCCATCCTTATAACACACATCAGAACCATACATCTAAACCTTTATGCCCTTGTCCAGCCCACAAATCCAAAATGCAGGCCCCATCATTTCAAAGCTTATACCTCACAAATCTTACCCTGCAGCCTGTAACCAGCGTCCAACACAGTCCCTGTTTTCACCAAATCATAAAATCAGATTCTGCTCAACCCATTGCATTAACATCCACCCTTTCACTGTCCCAAAATCTGCCCTTTGACCTGCCTAATGCTGTTTCAAAATTTTCTCCCAGTCTTAGGTGCCAAATCTTTCCACATCCACACCCAGCCAATAAGATCCATAACTTGTTCAAATCAGCCTATGGGCAATTCCCAAATAACCCACCTCCTAGGCCAAACAATCTGCCACATTTTCAGCCCAATTTCCTACCCTAGTTTGTTCTCAAATTTCTTTACGCCCACTATAAGTGGGATTTCTTATAATACTACAATCATCATCATCATTTAAGCCTTATCCGAACTTATTGGGGTCAGCTACATGAATCCTTTTTCGCAATTCCACTCTATCAAGGGCCATAAGTTAGATCATAGGTCTCAAGTCTTTTCTTACGACTTCTATCCAAGTGTTTTTGGGTTTTCTCCTTGCCCTTTTAGAGCCTTCAACTAATCAACTTGTACTAACTCACCCATTCTATCCAATGCAATTCTTGGTCTCTATTACACATGACCAAACCATCTAAGTTTACTTTCCCTCATTTCATTACCTATTGTTGCTACTCATAGGTTCCCTTGAATGCATTCATTTCTATCTCTATCCTTCCTTATTTGCCACTCATCCCATGAACATGCTTTTCCTCAACTGCCCAACATTTTGTCCCATAAAGCATGGCTGCCCATATGGCCATCCTGATGAGGACATCCAACCATTTAGAGTATACCAGAGGAGGAGGTCGGCCTAGCCTTCACTTTGGCTTGACGACTTGTACATGGGCTCGGGTGGGCCGCACTGAGGACTTGAAGACCCCACATGCATGATCGTGCATCTTACATTAGGAGGATGCACGTGGGCTACTTCTTTGACTAGTTTTGGCCGTTAGATCGCAGGGACATGGCGATTGGACCGTTAGATTGTGTGGATCCTTCGATCGGGTGGTTGGATCATTTTGATCCTTGATCACTTTGGTCATTAGTATTAGGATAAGCTGATTTTATGCTTTTGATGATTATTTATAATTTAGGATGAGCTATTTTCAGTTTATTGCATCATGGTACATGTGAGGTATTTTTTTTTATAATGAGGGATGTTTGTCAAAACACATGTGTTGAGACTATAGGGGGCGATGAAAAACAATTATTTTGCTTGTCCTATCCTATAATGATGGAATGAAAAACAATTCTTTTGCTTGAAAAAGCTCTCTCATGTGATTTGAGATTCTCTTGTGAAAAGAGACTATTTGGTATGAATCCAAAGGTGTGAAGCCTAGTTATCATTTTCATCTCTATCTTATTCTCTTCTAAAGGGTATTTTTTTTTTTATTCTCATCTCTTCTCAAATCCTTCTTCTCTACCACTTTTCTTCTATAAACCCTAAATCCATTTACCCTTCTAAACCTAAACCCGGTATCTAAATCCTTCTTTTCCTAGCCATCACTCCACCCACCCAACCTGTCACCACCAACCCCATATGTACGGATAGGGTCATATGACCGTATGGTCAGCACCTTCCCTCCATTTTATTCTCTTTCTTCAATCCATTTTCATATCCTATATACCCTAGCCTAAAACGCTAGTCCCAATTCCCTACAAAACCCTAATTCACCAATTCCCTACAAAACCCTAAATCCTTAATTCCCAAATCCTCAATCTTCCATTTTCTCCAAAATTCCCAAAATTCCTTGAAATCCTA
The DNA here is from genome assembly GCA_021015155.1 of Magnolia officinalis. Lineage (NCBI taxonomy): Eukaryota > Viridiplantae > Streptophyta > Magnoliopsida > Magnoliales > Magnoliaceae > Magnolia > Magnolia officinalis. Next base: position 97,065,899 of record JAJHSJ010000003.1, read on the forward strand.
ACCCTAGAATTGTGCAAAGCTGGCCATTGAATTAGAACTATACCTATGCTAACGCGAAAATTCCAATCTCTCATTGGGCCTTAGATTTTCATTCTTATGTGGTTTATGCTTGTGTGGGATTATGATTTAACGTGAATCTGAATTTTATTATCTACTTGGTACTCTTTTAATTATGGTAGAATGACATGTTATTATATTTGACTTTGAGTAATCTGTTAATAATCTCCTACTTCCAAATGGTTAGATCACGTCCTGCATCACATCCTATAAAATTTCCTTTTCAATTTTAACAGTACACGACGATCACGTAAAACTCCAGAGGCACATATCCATTCTTTCACCCTGCTTGAATTCTATGGGCAACATCCTTCTCATTCTCTCCACTCTCATGAAAGTTCTTTGTGAATTCGCTACTAAATCCACACACTCTGTTTTAGTCCAACTTTTTTTTTTTTTTTTTTTTTTTTTTTTTTTTTTTTTTTTTTTTTTTAATAAAAAAAGATGACAAAAATTAGTCAAAATAATTTTAAATCCCTTAGATCCTAAAGGACTCCATAAATTTAGCTTTGTGCTTCCGCGGCTCTGCCCTCCGTCATTTTGTTAATCAAAAGTTTGTCATCTGCAAACAACATATACCGTGGGATCTCTTCTTGCAAATGTCTCATTAACTTGTCTATAACCAATGCGAAAAGGTATGGGCTCAATGCTGACCCCTGGTACAAGCCTATAATAATTAGGAACTCAGCTGTCTCTCCATCAGTGGTCCTCACATCTGTTATTGTTGTCTCATAAATAACCTCCTTTCTTTCCTAACATGCACTGGATTAACTCTCTAAGGACCCTGTCGTAAGCCTTCTATAAGTCAATAAAGACCATGTGGAGCTCCTTCCTTTTCTCCTTGTATATCTCTGTCAATTGTTGCAGGAAAATTGTTTCAGTTGTAGACCTCTTCAGGTCGTTTTCCCAAGAATTGCTCGTCTCTCCTTGGAGAAGAATATTATGGTGTCTAAATGCTTCGCATTTATTTGAAATGAAGTAGTTTGGTTTCCTCCTTGTTGAAGAGAGATGCTGGATGAGGAAGTGAAGGTATTGTGAATCTTCTTGACTGTCTCCAATTGTATTTGTCGGCAAGAGGAGCGGGACAAGATAATTTGGCTAAGGTATAAATCGGGTCACTTATGATCCTTCTATGGGTGGCTTTGAAACCCGTTTGGGGTTGCTTATTGCGTTCATACGACTCATGTGGCACAATAGGGACCCCCTGAAAGTTGCGGCCTTTGGCTGGCTGGTTGGTTGGTAGGAATAGAGTTCTCATTATTGACAATCTTCAAAGAAGATCCATGGTGCTCCCCAACGTATGTTATGCATGGCGGACGCCGAGTCAATAAACAACCTCTTCATCCATTGTAAGTTTGCTTTGGAGATGTGGACTGTGGAGTTGCCTTATCATGTCCTTTGACCTGTCTTGGGTTATGCCAGAATTGGTTGAGGAGTTGCTTTCAAGTTGGCATGGCGTGGGGATTGGGAGGCAAAAGAGACGCCCTTTGGAGACTGGCCATGCTTGCCATTTGGTGGGAAAGAAATGGTAGATGTTTTCGCAATGTTTCTTGCAAGGAGGTGGTGGTGTCTTCGAAGGTTTAAGTCTTCTTGTATTGGAATGGTCTTCTGTTATAAAGTCCTTAGAAGATTGTAATTTAGATTTTCCGCTTAGCCTGTAGCTTGTTGCGCCATCTTGGCGCTGTTTCAATAAAATTCCTCCTTACCCTTGGGGGAAAAAAACATCATCTATAGGATCCTTTGTAATAGGTCTATATAAGACCATTTCTTTATGTGTGAGCAGTTCTTGGAATAAAATTGAAAAAAGTTTTAAAGTTATGAGACTTTCAACTGGTTTTTCTTGGTGGGTGAGATACTCTCTAAATATGGGGCAATGCCAGAAATGGGTTTAGGATTTGAGAGATTTGAATCCTAGCCTACTTATGTTGGCTGTAGCTGCTTATGAGTTATCTAGCCAGCTTGGAGATTTGCTGCTGTTTATTGCTGAGTTTTGTTATAATCTAACGGATCGAAATCTGTAAGTGGGAGTTTATCCGTTTCAGACCTCAGCAGTGTGGTTTTATTAGGAACACCATCTCGGTTCAGATATGTTACAGTGTCAGATCCAATCTTTGTGAGGCCACTTGCATAGTTTAACTTCTTCACATAACTTGTATATCCTTTTCTTGCCAGCTGTTTACCTGTTCAGTGAATCTTTTCCATCATGCCATCAAAAGTATTCACAGAATAGAGCCATTGTCTTGTTCTTCTCAATTTTCACCTTTATTTGTTATGCTAAGTACTCTAAAGTAGAACCCAATCCTTGTATGAAGGATTTCTATTAAATTAAAAAGCTCATTGGCGACTATTGAGGTGGCGGCTCTTGGCTTCTAGATGCCTGTGCAAAATTTGTCCTTGGAGGCTAAATCTATTTATGGATGTAAGTAGAAAACCAACTACAGAGAAATGGTCTCACCCCAGAATGATATTTGGAGCTACACTTAGGGTCGTGTCATTTTAAAATATGATCGTCTTGATTGCCCGGTTGTGAAGCGCCAACTGTCTCCTCTGGTCGTGTGAAGTGCCAAGCTCTGTATTTCTTCCTGTTTTCTTCAGAGGCTGTGGAACATGTTCTTTTTAAAATATGATTTTCTTGATTGCCTGGTTGGATTATTGGTTAGTGTAGTGAATTTTTTATCCAAGGTTTCCTTGAACAATACAAATCCAGGGCTCTGTTTTGCTGGCATCTGTTAATTGTAATAGAACCATCTCTCACAATCGTCCTTGGAAGATTTTTCTATAATAGTTCATTCACCTGTGTCAGAATATCACTCTCATTTCTGATAATTGTGAACTATAGATGACCGTGTGCCAACTGAACTGAAGAAGAGCATCATGCAAGCTCGAATGGACAAGAAGTTCACACAGGCTCAACTTGCTCAGGTACATCATGCTTTAAAATCTTGGTACTTTGTTAAATGTGAACTTGTGGGTGTTTTTTGTTTTCCTTCTTCCATGCACTTGAACATCTCCATCACTATTAATTGCAGATGATTAATGAGAAGCCCCAAGTGATTCAAGAGTACGAGGCTGGGAAGCCATACCGAATCAACAGATCATCACCAAACTGGAGAGGGTTCTTGGTGTGAAGCTACGGGGAAAGAAGTAAACATGCAACAATGGAGGGATAGCTGTAAAAAAGGGGGGAAAAAGAGAGTCAAGGGAAGTCGCTCAAGGGAAAACTAGGTGCTTTCGCATATTACATAGGGAGTGAGAATAACTGGGACTGGGCAGAGTCTAGTTTGGTGTGTGCATGGAAAGATTAAGCATATACTTGTGAGAAACTACTCTATGGTGGGTGTGGCCTTTTGTCTGTGTGTGTGTTTTCCTTTTAAACTATGCGAGTCCTTTATGGGTCTTGTTGTTATCATGGATTGGTCATATATCCAGGAT
>JAJHSJ010000003.1:97069487-97159299 GCA_021015155.1 Magnolia officinalis
AAACACCTTTAAGTGTATATATACTTCAAGCCTTGACTTATATACAGAAAAATCATCTCTCCTCATCCTAAAAGTTTTCATATTTGAGTTCTTGCCTCCTTAACAAGATTTAAAGTAATAGCCTATCTTCCTGTAGTGCAAACGGGTGACAGACATTAGGGGTAGCAATGCTTTGGGTTTCAGCTGATCTGGGCTAGGCCCAAGCCCAGACCAACACTTTAGATCCCAGATAGCACAAACCAGACATGAGCATAGCATATGAGGCCCAGCTTGAGCCCTAAAAGAATTAGTTAGGCTCGATCTGGACCTAACCGGACGTCGCTCGGCCCAAATAATAATAAAATCCCTATTTGCCCATTTAATTTTCTTAATTCATTTATTGATCAAGTGGAACCAAACAAACAGTTGGCATTCAAGATTGGATGAATTGCCTAAATAAGGACCGGAATGGCATATGTATGAAGTTGATTCAATCCAAGATTCGGCTAAAATGACTTAAGTTTTAGCCCAAACCAAAAATCAATCATGCCATGCATACGAGACCTAAGCCCAACCCACGGTAGAAGCCAATAGGTCCCGGTCGGGCTAGCTACCCAGCCCATTGCCATTCTCAACAGCCAGCATTGTGGTCTTGATACAATATATAGACTCTATATGGATTTGGGCTTGATTAAGGGATGGATTAGGAACATTTTCCGTAGGAAACAGCGATATGATATATTTCTGGAATGTGGCTGGTAGGGTATCATCGACATGTTTTTTTCCCAAGCAGCAGGCTAGGGTTGTCAATGGACCGGGTTAGGTCCGGGCTGAGGTCTTCAAAACCCACCTATAGTTCTGAATCTAAGCCGAATCCAGCCTAGGCCGTGATGGGTGAACTAGTCAAGCCCATGTTTGGCCCGGGACATTTACGCAAAGCCTTACCCACTCCGCCTAAACCAGAGCCCTGAATATCTCCGTGGATAAATGATATTTTGGTATGCCTCATGTGTGAGATAGAAGGGAAAATTAGGTTTAGAAAAGATTTATTGGGCCGGGCCGGGTTTATGGTTTTAGAAGCTAAGCCTGAGTTTGACCCGATTTACAATCGGGCTCATGATTTAGCCCGAACTCAACTGTCGGACCTGATACACCACCCCAAACCCGGCCAAATACGGTACAAGCCCGAAGGACCGTCGGGTAACCTGGCCCATCGACAGCCCCATAGCAGGCCCATTCTGTGCTCCGCCTGGGGAATTTTAGGCTGGGCCCAGCCCACAGGCGTAGTTGATCCTGACATCTTTTCGGGAGTTGTGTCGAGTGACCCATGATCTAATAATCACGCTGAATTGATGAATTTCGCCATTTGATTCATGTAAATTGAATTCGAGAAATTAAAAGATTTCTTTTCAACGGTCAACATTCAGCAGAACATATCAGTGGTCAGAATCATCTGTTAAACATATATTTATTACTGTGGCGTAACTAAATTACCATAAATCACATGGATGATTCCGATCTTCCGACTATGTTTACATGCTGGGTACAATTCGGTGACACGTGGCTGATGATCCTTAATCCCCACTCTGATTGTTCCTTGGATTTTGAACCACTCACCATTTATTTTTTGGCCATACATTCAATAGCTACCAATCGATGTGCCCCACAATTTGGATGGTTTGGATGGTTTTCCATGAGGGGCCATGTGAGGAGATGAGTCACCACCGTTTTAAAAATGATGAAAGAGGGGAGTTAATTGATAGACAGTGGTGGAGTGTGATGATGCATACATATGCGGCACACATAGCATGCTTTGATCTCATTCTAAACCGTCCAATTACTGGACCACTGTAGATGTGTGATATCATCATAATCGCATTTGTCAATTTTAAGTTCTGAATGCTTGATCTTGTTCGTTGAACTAGGACTGTTTGATTATTTTTTTCTTATTATGACCAGATTTTGATGACCATCAGCCACTTGGTTAGGATCAACATGATCTTATAAATCTGATACTTCCAGAGTGCGGCCCACCATGATGGTGTCGATTGAGGTAAATGAGTTGCTGCGTGAGTGTGCACCGTAGACTGTCGTACTCTACTAAATCCTGCCATTGCTCTTTCACATGATGACACGAATAACCTTCCGTCAGAACATGTAATTTCAAATGTCCACAGTCCACGTGCAGATAAACTTTAATACTCTGGCAGAGTAGTGTAGAGGATGAGACACTTGATACTCTGGCAGAGTGAGATGGATGATACGCTGGCAATTACACGGTTTAATTTAAGTTGGCGTGTGATACAATTTCTCAGTGCCCGCCCACCAAGAGTCCTGGTCTGCCGGAGTATCAAAAAACTCCATTAAATTATATTATCCGCAGTCTCTTCAAGGGACAGGGTCAAAGGCTAGAGTTGGAAAAGAGGAAACGGATTGGCTACTCCCCTGCCACCAGTCCGGTGGCTGATGGTCCGTGCTCTGTGGGGCCCACAATGATGTATGTGTTTTATCCATTCCGTTCATCCAGTTTTAAAGATCATTTTCGGGCTTGAAACCAAAAATGAGAGGGATATAAATCTCAGGTAGACAACACCACAGGAAAACAATAGTGATTGGATATTCACCATTAAAATCCTCCTAGGGCTCACTGTGCTGTTTATTTGACATCCAATCTGTTGATTAGGTCATACAGACCCAGATGAAGGGGAAAAAAGAAAAGATAATATCGATCCAGAACTTTTATAGCCCCAAAATGTTTTTAATAGTCGACATTCATTCAACATTGTTTCGTGTAATGTGGTGCACTTGAGATTGTTGTGTAGCTCATTGTTGGTCTCATATCATAAAATGATCTACAAAAACATTTAGACGGCATGGATGAAAAACATACATCATGGTGGGGCCCACAGAGCACCGACCATCAGCCATTGGCTGGTGGCAGGGGAGTACTCAATCCGTTTCTTAGAAAAGAAGGCAGTAATCTAAATTTCTGGCAGAGAATGATGCTTGATACGGCGGCACTCTGAAATTGTAGACGTGTCATATAATAAGAAAGAAAAAAAAAATCCAAAACTAAGCCAATTAAATTGTCGAATATCCTATTTTTAAATCACGTCCTCAAAAGAGAAATTTCCAACTATATACCATCCCTTTAACCCACCGTCTTTTCCTAGCGCTTCCAAAATTTACTTTTCCAAACAAAACCATTCTGTACGGATACTATTTTCAGACGAAGATACCTTGTGTCCAGGACGGTCTGTAGGGATATAGCTACGGATTATAACCGTAGCTAATAGTAGTGTACCTACATGCGAAAGCCCAAGATCGTAATGTCTTACGCTACGGATAGCTATGGTTATAATTCGTAGCTATAGGTCTACATAATGGACCGTGCAGCTGTGCAATACAAAGGTATTTTCGTCTGAAAATAGTATGTCCGTACAGAAAAAAACGGGGGCTAAAGGTGGGCTTTACCGTGGGAAATTTCTCTCCTCGAAATCGGTTAACCTCTGATGTTGAAACAGGAGAATATGATGATTTTTATTTTAGATCGTTTAATAACTATCTAGAATCTGAGATAGGACCATTGTTTGAACTTTCACGTTTTAATATACATCCAAGATGGGACCATAGTTTGATCAGTTTGAATTAAATATAACTAACTTCGATGTGTTGTTGTGCGGTTGCGTGATAGGAGGCTCATTAGTCCCGTGATCTAACTCTTTTGTCATTTATGCCACATAGGTTGAGATACTGTTGAAATTATTATAAATTATTTTTAATTATGTTAATTAAATTTAATTTATTTTAAAATTAATATTAATACAAAAAATGTAATAAGAATATAAATGAATGAAATAAGAAAATGACATATGTTTTTTAATTTTCTTTTATTTTTATTGAATGTGAATATTCCAACTTCCAACACTTGTTTATACTCGAAGCAAAATGACGATACGCAGATATCGAATCTAAAATCTATGATTGAAATATTTATATTTAATACTAACAAAATGATAATTAAAGCACGTCTGTCATCAAGTGGCACCGTAGTGGTGTCAAAATGAATCACTCAATCACACTCAAAGCACATTTGTCATCAAAATGACACTATAATAGCGCCAAAATGGATCACTCAATCACAATTAGAGTATCAAAGTCTAGAATATGCCAACATATACATGAGCGACGTGTACCAAAAGTCGCTGGCCTCCATTAAAAGGCAGAATCATATAGTCACAGATGTGCCTAGGAGTCCGGTCCAATCATTCTATTTTAAGTGCTGTGGGCAACTCTACCTGCAGCTCTAGTTCGCACAACTGGAGGTGGGCCACAGCTGGACCCGGAACTGCAGAGCTCTCCAGCCATAAGTTCTTTTGGGCCACTGATTTTCCAACTATCCAATCACACAATGTCATGTGTGTCAATTGCAACATGTGGATAATATACGTCCACATCATTGACAGGCAGAGAACCACATACTTCTATGAGATGTGCACCGTTCATTCTCTCGCCCATACGGAGATTCCATAGCTCATAAATCGCCAGAGGGAATTGCCTTCAGTTTACGGTCGGTTACCCGCAAAAGCCGCTAACAAAAACGAGCAACAGTCCATAGGGCGCGTTTATGTGGATACGAGGTGAGTGGATCCCTGACTGTGAGACCCACAGTGATGTATATAACTTATTTACACGTGGTCCATCCATTTTAAAAGCTCATTTTAGTTCATGTTTCTGAAAATGAGAGTAGATTCAAATCTTAAGTGGACCACACCACAAGAAATAGTGGTGATTAAATACCCACCATTAAAATATTATTAAAAGCATCTTAAGGGCCTCTGGAGTATTTATTTTTCATCCAATCTATTGATAAGGTCACAAAGATATGGATGAAGGTGGCTTGATTCAAAACCTTGTGGCCTACAAAAAGTTTTTAATTGTGAATCATCACTGTTTCCTGTAGTGCGGTCCACTTTGGATTTGGATTTGCTTATTTCTTCTGAAGACCTACAATGAGCTTTCAAAATGGACGGTGTGGATGTAAGTCATATACATCAAGGTGGCCCCACAGTCAGTGCTCGGTGGATTGGGGGATCCACCATGCCGAGCCCCAGTCCATACGCTTCATGAGAAAAATAAAAATAAAAATAAAAAAATGGGCCATGATTCGTGTGGGGTCCAGCCGATTGACGTTGGATGTCCACTAGTTGGCCACCGTGGCTATATCTCCTCGTGAAAATGAAATGCTGATGGCGAGATTTGCTAATTCCACACGCATATGGACGTATGCATCCACGCGGCACACGTGCCAATATGAAACACGTGCATTAGATCTGACCTTTCCGTAAGGTTGGAAATAATGCTTATGCCTTCTGCCTAAGAAATCAGATAATTGTGCTCTCCAAGTGGGCCACAACGTTCCAAGTAAATTAACGGCTAATTTTTTCTTTCTGGCCATTCATTTGTTCTGAATAGTAACTAACATGCAGGAAAGCCCCCATCTAGAGGTGTGTCACGCTGACGCGCTGACACATGTGAGATGTCAGCTTTCTTCGTGCATTTTTTGTCTACTGACCAATCAAACGTCGCCAGTTGGGTGACTGTGATTGATTGAGTGGTATGACGGGAATCGTATCCACTTTCTCTTTCTCATGTGTGGTGGGACACGGGCTGTGTTCTATATCCTGACACACCAAAGGAAAGGGTGGTTATTCAATGCTCATTGTTTGAAATTTTTAGGGCTCGTTTAGGGCCTGTTTGAGTTTTCGGCTCAATTATAATTATCATGTAAATGAGTAATGATTATTTACACAGATAATTACTGCATCTTTCCGAATATAGATGTGACGACTTACTTTTTTTTAAACATATTGTTAAGGTTACAAAAACTTGAATAAAGTGAAAGTATATATCAATATGATTCAAAACTTTTCTAGCTCACAAGAATCTTTTAGGGACTGTTTGATTTTCAATTTCCGACGGTAAATGCACGAAAATACATAATTATTACTTACTCCACGCGTTTGAAACTAGTCAGGAATTACATTTCGAAAATCGGTCCATACAAACCCTTTTATTACTGATTTAAATATGTGGGCCCCACCATGATACATGTGAGTTATCCACACCATCTATCCTTTTAAAAAGTACATTTTAAGGCATGAGCCCAAAAATTCAAAAAATCAAAAGCTCAAGTGGACTAGACCACAGGAAACAATGATCATTCAGACGTCAATGGTTGAAAGTTGTTTTCTCCCCTGGGCCCACATTGATGTTTATTCGTCATCCAACCCGTTCATAATGTCACACAGTCACAGATAAAGTGGAAACAAAAATATCAGTTTGATTTAAAACTTATGGGTCCTCAAGAAGCTTTCAATGGTAGGAATTTAATTCCCACTATTTCCTATGGTGTGGTCCTCTTGATCTTTGGATTTGCCTCATTTTTCGGCTCATGCCCTAAAATGAGTTGGCTAAAGGGATGAACGGTGTGGATAAGACACAAACATCATGGTGGGCCCCACGATTTAAATTTTTTCTCCTTGGGTGATGTGAGGAGTGCTATAAATGAAAGGTGGCGGTCAACATCACCTTGAAAATCCAACCGGAAATATAAGGGTAAGTAATTATTACTCATTTACGTTGAATTACCTCTGTAATTAGAAAATCAAATAAACCCTTAATTGTATATGCCTAATATTTCTCATCGACGTACATCATTAAAAAATGTTTTTAAGGCCTCTAATATTTATTATTATCCATCTAACGTAACGTTGAAGTCATGGAGACTCAAATAAAGGGAGAAAACAAATATCAACTTCATTCAAAACTTTGTTCTCACAAGATGGTTTTAATTGTCAATTATCATGTTCATAGGAATGCCTACCATTAAAATTTTCCTAAGGCTATCAAAATATTTATTATCCATCCAACCTATTGATAAGTCATAAAGACCTAAATGATTGATGAAGGGAGAAAACAAATTTCAGTTTAATCCAAAACTTTTATTGATTATAGAAAGTTTTTAATTGACAATGACCATTATTTTCTGTGATGTAGTCGGCTTAAAATTTTGAACTACATTTTTTAGACTATGCCTTAAAATTTCCTCCAATGAGTCCCTTTTTTTTTTTTTAAACACACAACCCCCACACACTCACGCCATAGTAGGATTTCACCACCTATGGATACTCGAACCCTTGACCGGTTGTTGAAAAACCTGAGAGTCTACCACCCAAGCAAGAGTAAGGATCCCTCCAATGAATCCCCAGCCCCATGCCTACAGGGACTCACCCACTATTCTGTTACCCCCAATACGCGACCAGTGGGATATAAGTTGCACCGGTATTCCCATAGACAGTGGTACCGTACATTAAAAAAAAAAAAAACTATTTCTATACTCATGCAGGAGACGTCCTAGGTGTTCGAAGACATGGATTGATCATCTGATGGCTCACATTTTAATATCCCCTCACCCAAAGGTTGGCCTGCTCATCAGGTGGGCTACACATGCACAATATATGACGACCATTAGGTACATTTTTTTAACCATCAATCTTCATAAGCAAAGGTCGGTTGGAAGAGTAGACTGCTTGGATTTTCTCCTTAGCATATTGATGGTAAATGGTGAATCCCACCATTCAAACAGTCCAAGATATCACACGTGTAATTCCGTGTTACTCATGCATATATAAGTTAAAGTTTGTTAAACACGCATGGTAGGCTGCCCATCCACATGTAAGCAGGCATGGGAACTTGGCACGAACATACATTTCCATAAGTAGGTCCCTACTCATGGCCTGGTGGTAAACTCTGTTAAGTTTCAACACTATGATCATGGGTTCAGGTACTCAAGAAGTGTATGTAGGTGTGTGTAAAATGAAATTTAAAATTACAAAAAAAAAAAAAAAAAAAAAAAAAAAAAAACAAACCACCTTCCATTGAGTGGCCTACATAATTTAAATCTTTTGGCCTAAAAATTAAGTTTTTACACTCCTCTGTGGGTCAAGTGGACGGTTAAAACTAAATTTATAAGATAGCTGAAAGCTCATTTAAGAGATGGTAAAAGAAGGGTAAAGGGAAGATAAAGTATTGAAATTGTGGGAGATAAGAGCATATGAAGAATTATTGTTGAAATACTAAAGCCCAAAAAATGAGAAAAATCATATAAAACACTGAATGAGTTCAACACAGTGGAATCTAGTGAGCAGGTGGGTGGTTGTGACATTTTGACCAGATCCAAATCTTGGTATCTCAACAAAGAGTAGATCTTGAATTCAATCGCTTCATACCACATGACTTTTTGGTGAAGTTAGTTCACTAGTTACTGATGGGTATTTTTGACCCATCTTCGACCGGTCGTGAGCCCTGCTCGACCGGTCGTGGGCTGGTGTTCGACCAGTCATGGGTTCGAGTCGTGGTATGACTCAAAGTCCAGCGAGTTCGGACTATTTTTCTCTACGGTCTTTTACCAGTCGTAGGTGAGCTTCGACCAGTCGAAGGAGGCTCAGACCAGTCCTGAAATTTTCAGGACTAGTCGTAGGTTACGCAGTTTGTTCCGCGATTTTGCGCAAAACTGCGGATTTGAGTCCTTTCGCAACTGGGATGCGAAAGGGAAGTTTCCTGAACTATAAAAGGAGTTGCCTAGGGTTTTCTAGGTACAACAAGAGGGTTTCCTAAAGCTTTACAAGGAATTTGTTAAAGGGTTTAGGGCTATCAAAGGTGAGAGAGAGGGAGAAGAGAGAGAGGAAGCTTATAGAAGGGAGGTTCTGCTCGTGGAGGTTATCTACTGTGCAATCTATATCTCAGTGCTTCTATGTCCTCGTAATCGGTTAGATCTCTCCGTTTTCTTTATTTCTCTTATTGTTTATCCACTCCTGCGTGAGTGAAGAAGGTTGTAACGTTCTACTTCATAGTGGATTGTTGATCTGGACGAGGTCCGGTGGTTTTTTACCTCTTTGAGGGTTTTCCACGTAAAAATATCTTGTGTGGTGTGTGATTGATGCATTGATTATTTTCATTGCTTTATTATCCATAATTCTGATTTGTTCTGGAGGGCTAGATCCTAAGGTTTTGTGCAAGGCCCCCAACAAAGTGGTATCAGAGCTAAGTTCATTGAACGGGTAGGATCGGTTTGAATTATGGAAGGTGACTCATCAAGGATGATCAACCTCAATGGTTCTAACTGGACCATATGGAAGGCTAAGATGGAGGACTTGCTTTATTGCAAGGACCTATACTCTCCAATTTTTGGCATATCAGCAAAATCCAAGGATATGACTGATGATGATTGGAAGAAGATGGACCGGAAGGCGGTGGGGTTTGTTAGACAATGGTTGGATGATTCTGTGTTCCATCATATGTCTACGAAAACCTTAGCCGCTAGCTTATGGCTAAAATTACAAGGGCTATATGATAGGAAGACAGCCGGTAATAAAAATTTTCTGATAAGGTGACTTGTGAATCTCAAATTCAAGGATGGTGGTTCTGTGGCCGAGCACATGAATGAGGTCAGCAATATAGTGAACCAACTCTCCTCTATGAAGATGGTCCTGGATGATGAATTATAGGCTTTACTATTGCTTAGTTCATTGCCTGACAGTTGGGAGACATTGGTGGTGTCTCTAAGTAACTCCGCGCCAGACGAAAAGATATCCATGGAACAGGTAACCAGTTGTCTCTTCAATGAGGAGACAATGAGGAAGTCCCAGGGGTTTACTCAGCAAGAGACTCTTGTGACGTAGGAACGGGGGAGAGGAAAGAACAGGAAGGGCGGGAAGGCCCGAGATAAATCAAGAGACAAGTCGAGTAACAGGAAAGATGTTGATTGCTAGAATTGTGGCAAGAAGGGCCACTACAAGCATGAATGTTGTGGTAAGAAGAACGATAAGAAAGGAAAAGAGAAGGAAGATGAATCAGATTCTACTACGGTCGCTTCAGATGGCGACATTGTAGTTATTCTTTCAGTAGATCATGATGTATGTCTCACGGCTACAAGTCAGGACACCGACTGGGTGATAGACTCGGGAGCTTCTTTTCATGCAACTCCACATAGGGACTCCTGCACAAGCTATAAGTCAGGTGACTATGGGACTGTGAAGATGGAAATTCTGGCGTATCAAAAATCGTGGGAGTCGGTGATATTTGTGTGAAGACCGATGTGGGCTACACATTGGTTCTCAGGGATGTGAGGCAGATCCCAGACCTTCGCCTCAACTTGATGTCGACGGGAAGGCTGGATGATAATGGCTATGAAAGCCGGTTTGCTGGTGGACGATGGAAGCTCGTCAAGGGTTCATTGATCGTGGCCAGAGGAAAGAAGTGTTGCACCCTTTACAAAGCAAGTGTCAGTATGTGCAAGGGTGGGTTGAACGCAGCGGAAGATTCAGCTATTGACATGTGGCACAGGCGTCTAAGCCACATGAGTGAAAAAGGGCTTCAGGTACTAGCAAGGAAGCGGCTCCTTCCAGACGTGACAGCTACACCTCTCAAAACCTATCTTGATTATTTATCAGGGAAACAGCATAGAGTTTCATTTGTTAAAATTGATTCTCATGTTAATAAAGTGCATGCATTAAATTTAGTTTATTCTGATGTTTGTGGTCCTATGAGGACAAAAACCTTGGGTGGGGCATTGTATTTTGTTACTTTTATAGATGATGCATCTAGGAGGGTTTGGGCTTATGCTTTGAAATCCAAGGACGAGGTCTTTGGTGTGTTTAAATTGTTTTATGATATGGTCGAGAGAGAGACAGGTAGACCATTAAAGTGCATCCGCACTGACAATGGTGGTGAATACATTGGCGACTTTCACGAGTACTGCGCAAGTCCCTGGGTATACGGCATGACAGACGGTTCCCAAGACCCCCCCACATGGTGTAGCTGAGCGAATGAATCGCACCATTGTTGAGAGAATCAGATGCATGTTATCCCACGCGAAATTGCCCAAGACGTTCTGGGGAGAAGCAATGCACACAACGGTATATTTGATAAACAGGTCTCCATCAGCCCTGTTGAATGGAGAAGTACCTGAGAAGGTGTGGACTGGACATGATCCATCGTACACTCATCTCAGGGTGTTTGGATGCAGGGCATCCGTTCACGTACCAAAGGATGAGAGGTCTGAGCTCGATATGAAGATCAGGCAGTGTGTGTTCTTAGGGTACGGTGATGAAAAATTCGGTTACAGATCATGGGATCCGAACGAGAGGAAGCTCGTCAGGAGCAGAGATATGGTTTTCTTTGAAGATCAGTATATATAAGACATTGGTAAGCCAGAGAAGAACCAGCCTAGTTCAGGTGAGCTAGAGGATATGGATCCGGTTACTCCTCCCGTAGTGCCTGATGACGGGGGAGTGCAGCAAGGTGCAGAGGAGGAGGGAGTCCCTTCAGAAGATGGACTAGGGGAGCAGCCCCCACTTGATCCACCTGTTGAGCCATAGGTGAGGAGGTCATCTAGGGACAGACAGCTGTCCAAGAGGTACTCGCCACATGAGTACATTATGCTGACTGATAGGGGAGAGCCAGAAGATTATTCTGAGGCCCTAGCCGACGAGCATAAGGAGAAGTGGTTGAAAGCTATGCAAGAGGAGATGGAATCCTTGCATAAGAACCACACCTATGACATGGTGAAATTGCCTAAGGGCAAGAAAGCTTTGAGCAACAAGTGGGTGTTCAGAAAGAAGATTGAGCAGAAGAATTCACAGACAAGGTTCAAGGCCAGACTTATGGTGAAAGGGTTTGGTCAGAGGAAAGGCATAGACTTCGAGGAGATATTCTCGCCAGTAGTGAAGATGACATCCATACGGGTGTTACTTGGGTTGGCGGCTAGCATGGATCTGGAGATAGAGCAGTTAGATGTTAAAACTGTCTTTCTCCATGATGACCTGGAAGAAGAGATCTACATGCACCAACCAAAGGGGTTGGAAGACAAGGGCAGAGAGCATATGGTGTGTAGGCTGAGGAAGAGCTTGTATGGGCTGAAACAAGCTCCACGGCAATGGTACAAGAAGTTCGACTCGTTCATGTTGAAACATGGGTATGACAGAATGGACTCGGACCACTGTGTGTTCACGCGTAAGTTTCTCAGATGGTGATTTCTTAGTTCTGCTATTATACGTTGATGACATGCTCATCATGGGAAATGACATCAAGAAGATCAATAGGCTGAAACAGGAGTTGGGCAAGTCTTTTGCGATGAAAGACTTGAGCCCGGCTAGACAGATCCTAGGAATGAAGATAACCCGTGACAGAAGCAGTAGGAAGCTTTGGCTGTCACAAGAGCGGTATATTGAGAAAGTCCTAGAGCGGTTCAATATGAATGCAGCGAAGCCGGTCAGTACTCCACTGGATGGTCACTTCAGATTGAGCGACAGGCAGTGTCCCAAGGCAAAGGCAGATGTGGAAGAGATGCAGAAGATACCCTACGCGTCAGCTATAAGGAAGTTTGATGTATTTTATGGTGTGTACACGCGCAGACATAGCATATGCGGTTGGTGTTGTCAGCCGGTATCTTGTCAATCCTGGCAAAGAGCATTGGGCAGCGGTGAAATGATAATGTAGTATTTAAGAGGCTCATCCAGGTTGAGCCTATGCTATGGTGACGGTAAACCTGTGTTAGAGGGCTACACAAATGCAGATATGGCAGGTGACATAGACTCCAGGAAGTCTACATCGGGGTTCATGTTCACATTCGCAGGGGGAGCGGTTTCTTGGCAAAGCAAGCTACAGAAGGTCGTAGCATTGTCGACGACAGAGGCTGAATACAGGCATGTAAAGAGATGCTTTAGATGAAGAGGTTCCTAAAGAAACTTAGCCTGAAGCAGGAGGAGCACGTGGTCTATTGCGATAGTCAGAGTGTTATATACTTGAGCAAGAATCCAAGTCAGTATTCCAAGTCAAAGCACATAGAGATTCGGTATCACTGGATCAGGGATACTTTGGAACAGAAGGTGTTACAGCTTGAGAAGGTCCACACGGACGATAATGGGTCAGACATGATGACCAAGGCTTTGTTTAAGGGCAAGTATGAGGTTTGTAGAAACCTGGTTGGCATGAAGAAGGTGGATCCCTCCTGGGTCAAAAAGGGGGAGATTTGATGGGTATTTTTGACCCGTCTTCGACCGGTCATGAGCCCTGCTCGACCAGTCGTGGGCTGGTGTTCGACCAGTTATGGGTTCGAGTCGTGGTACGACTCAAAGTCCAGCGAGTTCTGACTATTTTTCTCTGCGGTCTTCGACCGGTCGTAGGTGAGCTTCGACCAATCGTAGGAGAGCTTCGACCAGTCGAAGGAGGCTAAGACCAGTCCTGGAATTTTCAGGACTAATCGTAGGTTACGCAGTTTGTTCCGCAATTTTACGCGAAACTGCGGATTTGAGTCCTTTCGCAACTGGGATGCAAAAGGGAAGTTTCCTAAACTATAAAAGGAGTTGCCTAGGATTTTCTAGGTATAACAAGAGGGTTTCCTAAACCTTTACAAGGGATTTTCTAAAGGGTTTAGGACTATCAAAGGTGAGAGAGAGGGAGAAAGAGAGAGAGGAAGCTTATAGAAGGGAGGTTCTGCTCGTGGAGGTTATCTACTGTGCAATCTATATTCAGCGCTTTTATGTCCTCGTAATCGGTTAGATCTCTCCGTTTTCTCTATTTCTCTTATTATTTATCCACTCCTGCGTGAGTGAAGAAGGTTGTAACGTTCTACTTCATAGTGGATTGTTGATCTAGACGAGGTCCCGTGGTTTTTTACCTCTTTGAGGGTTTTCCACGTAAAAATCTCTTGTGTGGTGTGTGATTGATGCATTGATTATTTTCATTGCTTTATTATCCATAATTCTGGTTTGTTCTGGAGGGCTAGATCCTAAGGTTTTGTGCAAGGCTCCCAACAGTTACAGCGATTGCGATATTAGTCAAGTATTTATAGGCAATGACTTTGCCTATAAGGTTGTTGGAATCAGATTAGTGCGCATTAAAATATTTGATGGAACAGAGTGCATTATGACGAATGTGAGACACGTTCCTAAATCGAGGAAGAATCTAATATCTCCAAGAGCTCTCGATGGATTGGGTACAAGTTCACTGGATTTGATCGTGTCCTAAAAGTTTCAAATGGGGCATTTATTGTAATGAAAGTGAAGGGAGCGGTAACCTTTACAAGTTAATCAGGAATACCAAAATGGGTGGAGTTGCAATGTTTATAGTGGAGTCCACAACGGCATGTTTGCGGCATGCACACCTAGGCTACATGAGCGAGCACGATATAAAGTTACTTTATGATCGTTCCTTGTTCCATGCTTTTAAAAGTGTTAATTTTAATATATGCAAGCATTGTATATATGATAAACAATCACAGTTATCTTTTAAATTTGGAAAACATATATATAATGATACTGAATTATGTGCATTCTGATGTATGTGGCTATCACATTTTGTGTGTGCAAGGGGTTCATCATTTTTATCTCATTCATAGATGACTACTTTAAAAAAGTTTGGGTTACTTTATGAAACACAAACTCAATGTTTTCACCACTTTCAAGATATGGAAGGTAATGATAGAAAAGTAGACGGGGCAAAAATTGAAAATACTAAAGACAAACAATGGTAAAGAATTCATTTTAAAGGAATTTAATCAGTTTTGTAAAGATAGTGGGATCATTCGGCATAATAAAGTTAGACACACACTAGAGTAGAATGGTGTGGCGAAACAAATAAATCAAACTCTTTTGGAGAGAGCCCAAAGTATGTTGAGCAATGATGGGTTATGCAATGAGCTATGGACTGAGGCCGTTAACCTGACTTGTTACTTAGTGAATTGGTCTCCGTCTATGCAATTAACTGTAAATTTTTTAAAAAAATAATATGGAGTGGTCATGATGTAGACTACTCAGGGCTACGAGTATTTGGTTGTAACGCTTACTTTTAAGTACCATTAGTTGAGAGAGATAGGCCAGACCAAATGGCAAAGAAGTGTACTTTTGTTGGATATGGTGATAGTGTGAAAGATACAAGTTGTATGACCCAGTCACACAGAAGATCACAAAAAGCCATGACATCAGGTTTGATAAGGATTCCTTGTTCCGTAAAGATGACTACAAGGAAACAAAAAAGTCAATGGCAATTGACATTTAAACATAAAAATGTGAGGTACAGGATGAAGTCGAACCACAAGAAGAGGTATAAGAATAGGTGGAGTAGCCACCTGTGAGGAGAAATCTACCGAGATATCACAGATTATCAATTAGATACAGAGATGACTCAAATATTGCATTTGCTCTTATTACGGATGAAGGAGATCTGTTTACCTTTTAAGAAGCACTGGATGACCTGAATGCTGAGAAGTGGATGGTGACAATGCAAGACAAGATAATCTCTTTGTACAAGAATAAGACATAAGAGTTGGTGGTGTTTTCCATCGGACGTAAAGAGATCAGTTATAAGTGGATCTATCAAAAAAATAGGATAAATGCAAGACAAGATTAGCTGTGAAAGGGTATGGTTAGAAAGAAGGCATCGACTTTAGTGAGATCTTCACGCCTATCGTCAAGCAGGTATTTATCATATTTATGTTGGCATTGGTTGCCCAATACAATCTAGAACTAGAACAAATGGATGTGAAGATTACTTTCCTACTTGGGGAATTGGAATAGCATATCTACATGAAGTAACCAGAAGTGTTCGATATACAGGGGTCAGAAAATCATGTTTGCATGTTAAAAATGTTGTTGTACAGCCTGAAACAGTCGCCTAGATAGTAGTATAAGAAATTTAATACTTTCATGACAAGTTAACAGTCTACCAGAAGTGAATATGATCGTTGTGTATACTTCAATGCACTGAGTGATGGAGAATTCATTATACTTTCATTATATGTTGATGACATGCTTATCGCTGGCCATAGTATGTTTGAGATCAATATATTGAGGACTCAGTTATTAGAAACATTCGAAATGAAAGATTTGAGGGTTGCAAGAAAGATTCTCAACATTAATATATACAAAGATATTAAGAGGAGAAGGTTACGATTGTCTCAGGTTAAATAACTTTAAAAGGTATTGATGAAGTTTGGAATGGATAAGACTAAACCAGTTAGCACACCCTATGTTGCTCACTTTCGACTTTCTTCAGAAAAGTACTTCATTATAGATGAAGAAAGTTAGTTTGTGTCTCATGTGCCCTATTCGAACATAATTGTCAGTTTGATGTATGACATGGTCTCGACAAGACTAGATATTTCACATTCGGTTAGGGACGATGTGACGCCCGGTCACTGTGGCCACATGTGGGCGGGCGCACATGTGGGCGGGCCCCAAGGTGGCTAGCAGGCTACTGTGTGGTTGGCTGGCTACTGTTCCCATAGTGAAGGTGAAACTTTGTCCCATATCAGAAGTGTCGTCTGAAGTTGTGGTGGTTATATGTGGAGTTGTCACCCTATACTGTATGAGGCCTTTTGGGGGCGACCCCAAGAACAAAACAATGCGGGCTATGCCCAGAGCCGATAATATCATACAGTGTGGGCGAGGCGGTGAAATGGCTACTTCATTATCTACGAAGTATAGCGGACTACGTGTTGATATTTGAGAAATTAGAGGAAAATTGGTAGGCTATATAGACGCTGATTACACAGGGAACGTGGACAACAAAAGGTCAACTTTCGGTTATTTGTTTGTACTAGTGGGTAGAGCGATCAGTTGGATGTTTAAGCTTTCGTCTGTTGTTGATATGTCCACAACTGAAGTTGAGTATATAGCAGTGACAAAGGCTTTTCAAAGAAGGTGTTAGGTTGCATGGAATGATGAATGAGTTGGGCCTTCAGTGGGAGGCCATGCTGATTAATTATGACAACGAAAATGTGATCAACTTGGTAAAGAATTCAGTTTAACATTATATAACTAAACATATTCATGTTCGTCGTCATTTTATCTAACAAATGCTTAAAGAATGAGAAGTTACTCTTGAGAAGATCCACACGAGCGTGAGTCCAACAGATAAGCTTACAAAGATAATTCTCACAGAAAGTTCAAATTATGTTCGACTTCTATGGGTTTGACAAAGGTTTGATGAAGACGGAGTGTGCGTGAAAGGTAACGACAATGAGAAAGCTACAATGGAGGCAATTAAAGATGGAGCTTGGAGCTATAGTTCATATTAATTGAAGTCATGGTGGAGATTGTTGTCTGGATGTCTTTAATCTATTATAAACATAGGATATCGATTGATAAAACAATATGTTTGATCAATCGAGTGAACCCTGAAATAAACAGATTGGTTTCCGGATAGTTTCAGTCATGTTAGATCAATCAACCGGTCGGGTCAATTGATCAAAGAAACTATGTTCGATTGATCAAACATAGGTGCTCGATCGATCAAGGGTTGCTTGATTGGTGTCAATCAATGCATAGATTGATGGTGCGCGCAGTTTTATGTAATTACGCAATTAATTTTATATTCTAGTTGTAACACTATATACATATGTGTGTGTGTGTGTAATTGCGGGATTATGTTAGAATAAGGAGGGCTAAGTCAATTATAGGGTTTGGAAGTGAGAAAACAATGGTTTTCACATACATAAGTTCATGAATCTCTTGTAATTTATTTTTATAGCGAATTTGCTATTGCTTTGTGCTATTATTTTTTTCCGCAAGGATTTTCGGCGTAAAAATCATATATTCCTTTGTATCTTTTGTCGTATTTATCTTTCACGTTTTTTATTTTAATATGGGTTTTGCTTCCACGGTCCCCCAAAAGGCCAACCTTTAAACAATTTGGATCATTCTATTACTGTGATTTGACAAAAATTGAATTATTTTAGAGTATCATTATCATGCCATGTGTATGGCAGACATGTGCATAGCACCACCTTTGTTTACTTGTGCTCTCCAAGGGAGCTTTAAAGGGATTTTACCTTATTTATTTTCAAATTCTATTTCGTAGAGAGTATTTCATTTACATGCTCATTTACTCTCATTTCATTTTATTTACATGCATTTCCTATCATTCAAACACACTTGAAATACTATTTATCTCCATATACTCGTAATTTTTCTTATTTATCTCCATTTACTCCTATCCAAATGGCTCATACGAGTAGGCATGAAGATAAACAACGAGTGTAGATAAAATGAATGAGGGTAGTTGAAATGATAATGTTGAGATGATAAGTGGCAAGATGAGAAATATATATATATATATATATATATGAGAAGAAAATGAAGAAAAAGGCAAGAGGGGTAATAATATGAGATTTTCCTATTGTACGATTCACTTATGAGCCACGCACCTTACTAAGCCCTCCCATACTTAACTTCTAAGAATACTCCCCTGCTGTACGAACGCACATTTACTGGACCAAAATGCCCCTACTTTATCATAAATGTGATTTCTGAATGTCGGGGTTCCCTATGGTTATGGATTATAACTGTAGCCATTGAAATTGACCGCAAAGTGAATTGAATTGACCGCGAAGTGATAGAAGTGAATGCCTCGAAGTGAAGGAAATTCACCTCGAAGTGAATGAAATTCACCGTGAAGTGAATGAAGAGAATGGAATTGACCACGAAGTGAAAAAAATTCACCGCGAAGTGAATGAAATTCACCACGAAGTGAAGGAAATTCACCACGAAGTGAAGGAAATTGACCGTGAAGTAAATGGAATTGACCGCGAAGTGAAGGAAATTCACCGCGAAGCGAATGAAGCAAATGGAATTGACTGCGAAGTCAAGGAAATTCACCACGAAGTGAATGAAGTGAATGGAATTGACCACGAAGTGAAGGAAATTCACCGCGAAGTAGATGAATTGAATGAAATTCACCGCGAAGTGAATGAATTTAACAGTGAAGTGAATGAAGTTAATGTAATTGACCGCGAAGTAAATGAATTTAACAGTGAAGTGAATGAAGTTAATGTAATTGACCGCGAAGTGAAGGAAATTCACCGCGAATTGAATGAAGTGAATGTAATTGACCGCGAAGTGAAGGAAATTCACCGTGAAGTGAATGGAATTAACCGCGAAGTGAATGAAATTCACCGTGAAGTAGATGAATTGAATGGAATTCACTGCGAAGTGAAGGAAATTCACCATGAATTGAATGAAGTGAACATAATTGACCGTGAACTGAAGGAAATTCATTATGAAGTGAATGAAATTGACCGCGAAGTGAATGAAATTCACCGCGAAGTGAAGGAAATTCATCGTGAATTAAATGTAATTGACCGTGAAGTGAATGAAATTCACCGCGAAGTGAAGAAAATTCATCGCGAAGTGAAGGGAATTCACCGCGAAGTAAATGAAGTGA
This sequence comes from Magnolia officinalis, assembly GCA_021015155.1. Taxonomy (NCBI): domain Eukaryota; kingdom Viridiplantae; phylum Streptophyta; class Magnoliopsida; order Magnoliales; family Magnoliaceae; genus Magnolia; species Magnolia officinalis. The sequence goes on from JAJHSJ010000003.1 coordinate 97,088,751, forward strand.
ACGAAATTCACCGTGAAGTGAACGAAATTGACCACGAAGTGAGTGAAATTGACCGCGAAGTTTATTAGCCATCCAACATGTTGATAGGGTCACATGGACATGGATGAAGGCAAAGCACAACTATCAGCTTAGCTTAAAACTTTTGTGGCCCATAAAAAGTTTTTAATGGCCATTGATCATTGTTTCCTGTGGTGTGGTCCACCTAGAATTTCATTCACTTCAAGGTGAATTTCATTCACTTTGCGATAAAGTTCACTCACTTCGTGATGAATTTCATTCACTTCGCAATAAAGTTCACTCGCTTCACGGTGAATTTCAGTCACTTCATAGCAATGTTGATGGACCTTAATGAGTTACATGATTGACTCGGAGGAATGTTGATATTTCATAGCCAGAATCCTTCCCCTTACCTTTGTGAAATATATCCTACCCTGATAAGGCTGATGAAGGCCAATGATAGAAAGCACCACCCTGTAGCGGAATTCATCGCCAATTTCGACCTCGGGCACCCTTACGAAGATTGGCTTGCCAATGTTCACATACTTGTTCGCTTCTTTGAGAAACTTACTAGCAGTTAGGTCAATTCGCCTAATGGCCTTCCCCTGTCCACTATTTGTTTCCCTTGTCACCGCGAATCAAATGAAATTCACCGCGAAGTGAATGAAATTACCGCGAAGTGAACAGAATTCACCGCGAAGTGAACGAAATTAACCACGAAGTGAGTGAAATTGACCGCGAAGTAAATGAAATTGATCTCGAACTGATTGAAATTGATTGCGAAGTGAATGAAATTGACCATTATAAGAGTGAAGTTCATCACGAAGTGAATGAAGGGAATGAAATTCACCACGAACTGATTGAAATTGATCACGAAGTGAATGAAATTGACCGCGAAGTGAATGAAATTCACCGCGAACTGATTGAAAATGACCGCAAAGTAAATGAAATTAACCGCGAAGTGAATGAAATTCACTACGAACTGATTGAAATTGACTGCGAAGTGAATGAAATTGACCGCGAAGTGAATGAAGTAAATAAAATTCACCGCAAACTAATTGAAATTGACCGCGAAGTGAATGAAATTCACGCGAACTGATTGAAATTGACCGTGAAGTGAATGAAATTGACCGCGAAGTGAACGAAATTGACTACGAAGTGAGTAAAATTGACCGCGAAGTGAATGAAATTCACCGCAAACTGATTGAAATTGACCGCAAAGTGAATAAAATTTACCGCAAAATTAATGAAATTCATCGCAAACTGATTGAAATTGACTACAAAGTGAATGAAATTGATCGCGAACTGATTGAAATTGACTGCGAACTGATTGAAATGAATTTTCGACCATCAACCTGATGGAATCTTGAAAAATAACCAGGTTGGTTGGCTAAAGTAGCTTCTCCTATCCTAAAATCATATATGGTACGTCAAGTAACTCATTTAGTTTAGGAGATATGCTTGTTAAATGAATAAAAATGGAGAAAAAAATTTTATATGCTTATATATACATATTTATATAAATATGTACGTACTAGAGAAAAATGTAGGGGAAAAAAGTTCTCCTTGTAAATAAATTATATATAAAAAATTATAAAAACAAAAAATTACATATACTACGGCGGTTGTGCCGCGGCAGACCGTGCAGTAAAATTTTTATTTTTTTTTTCTGGTGCAGTCCCCCATTGCTTTTGTGGGTCCCATCATGAGGTGTGTTATATCCAAACCGTTCATCTATTTGGCGAGCTCGTATTAAGGCTTGAGACAAAAAATAAAACAGATCTAACTATCAATTGGACCACACTATAAAAGGCAGTAGGGGGATTGAACTTCTACCATTGAAACCCTTCTAGGGGTCAGGGAAGTTTTGGATCAATATGAAATTTGTTTTTCATCTTCATCCAGGTCTTTGTGACCTTATGAATAGATTGGATGAAATATAAATGTTATAGTGGGCCCTACAAAAATTTTAACGGTGAAAGTCAATTTTCCCGCTGCTATTTGTGGTGTGATCGAGTTGATCTTTGGATATGATTCTTTATATATATATATATATATATATATATATATATATATATATATATATATATATATATATATATATAATGCTCTTAAATGATCTTGAAATATGGATGGACGTTATGGATATGATAAATACATAACTGTGGGGCCATGTAACTTTGATCTCTTTTGAACCGTTCCTCAGTGCTCGTGTTCGCACATCAGCCAACCCGCTTGGCGGGGGTATTTTGGTCTGGTGAAAAGTCACTTGTACACGGGTAGAGCTGTATACGAGCAGACTAAGGCTCGAGTACTCGCTCGACTCGACTCGGAATACTCGACTCGTCTGAGTTAGAGCCGAGTACGAGCGAGTTTCCACGACTCGTTTCATAACGAGTAGAGTACGAGTCTAGAGGTACTCGACTCGTTCCTCTATATATAAGCCCGCCCCAAAAAACCCTAACCACCCACCCATTTTTCATTTTCAACTAGAGCGAGTAGCCAAGCGCCCAAAAAACCCTACCCCCACCCACCCGTCATTTTCAACCAGCGAGCGCCCAAACCCTTCTTCCCGCCCGTTTGAAAAAAAAAAACCCTCTCTCTCTCCCCTCCCTCTTCCAGTGCTCATCCGGATCCGGCCATCCCTCTTCTTCCCTCTCTCTCTCTCTCTCACTCGCCCCTGTCCTAAAAAACCCTACCCCACCCACCCGTCATTTTCAACCAACGAGCGCCCAAACCCTTCTTCCCGCCCGTTTGAAAAAAAAAAAACCCCTCTCTCTCTCCCCTCCCTCTTCCAGCGCTCGTCCGGACTCCGGTCGTCTCTCTTCTTCCCTCTCTCTCTCTCTCTCACACTCGCCCCTGTCCCCTGTCCGGCGGTGCTAGACCCTGCCGCTCGTCCCTGCGGCCTGTCCGGTGACGGAGCTCGTTCCTGCCAGTCGTCCGGTTTAAAATCGTCCCTGCCAGGCTGTCACTCGTCATTGCCCTGCCCTGCACGCAGCTGCCGGTCGTTCCTGCCCAGCTTGCCCGGTAATGTGTGGATTTTTTATTTTTTATTTTTAGAAATTGTTTAATATATGTTAATATAGAATTTGTTTAACATAATTTTGGGATTAACTTGATATTTATGTTTTTCCTAAATATTCGGTGAATAATCAGTTGTTAATATAGAATTTGTTTAATATAATTTTGTTAATCAGTTGTTAATATATTTCATATTTGTGTTAATATAGAATTTGTTAATCAGTTATTAATATATTTGTGTTAACCTGATATTTGTTAATATCAGGTTACATTGAATATATTTGTGTTACATTGAATATATTTGTGTGCTCGTACTCGGACTCGATTCGAAAACTCGGACTCGACTCTACTCGCAGCACTCGGGCGTTAAGAGCCGAGTACAAGTAGGGCAATACTCGACTCGACTTGACTCGACTCGACTTGTGTACGGCTCTATACAGGGGCGTAGTTTAGTAAAGTACGTTTGAACGGGTGTGATAAGGTTGTTGGCTTAAATGCGAGGTGTACAGTAGCAAAAAAAACTCTTACTATTGAGATAAGCTTACTTAAACCGAGACCTATACCGTACCGGTTAAAAGGAGTGAGTAAGTAGAACCGTACCGGTTAAAAGGAGTGAGGTAACAGCTGATTAACCGGGTAGGGCATAAACGAAAAGGACATGAAAATACATAATTCCTCTGGCCGTATATATAGAGTACTAGTGACGAAGGACCCCGAAGTTTTTGTGTTCCCAACGGACACAAAATGCCTCCAAAGCCCCGACGCATTCTCCCCTCGATTCATACCCCGTCGATACCAAAACCACCTTCTTAGAAAAAGTAAAAATCCTCCCTCTCTCTGTTTGAGAGAATGTCTCTGAGAAGAGGCTTTCTCTCCGGGAAGGGCTCTGCCTCTCGCTCCATCTTCAGAAATCCCAAATTCACCACCTCCCGTTTAAATATCTCCCCCGAACCCATAAATTTGGAGAAAGATGATGCGGAAGAAGAAGTGCAAGAGAAGGATGGAGGAGAAGGAGATGATTCTGCCTCCGATCCCGACGACAATTGCTGGTCGCTGATGTTACCCGAGCTCCTCAGCGACATCATCCAGCGGGTTGAATCGAGCGAGGACCGTTGGCCCCTCCGGAAGAACGTCGTGTCCTGCGCATGCGTCTGCAAGAGGTGGAGAGACGTCACGAGATCCATCGTCAGATCGCCACAGCACAGCGGGAAGATCACCTTCCCTTCCTCCCTCAAACAGGTTCATCGCTGTTTGGAGATTGTCTCGTTCCGGATCTGGTAGAATTCGCCTGGATAATAAATTTAATGGGAATTTTGAATCCATAGTTTCTTCCATCGGTTGGATCACGTCATATCAGATCGGGGGAATTACCCTAATTGGATTTATATTTGGTTGATTTTATGTTTAGGAATTCTTAGTGGAATCGCGTTGTTTGTTTATTGTATCGAGATTTTCCATTTTGAAATTAGTTTTGATTTTAATAGATGTGTAATGTGGCAACAGAATCATTCTTAAGATTGAATTGTTTTTTTGTTTTTTTGTTTTTGGTTTGCAGCCGGGCCCAAGAGACCTTCCTCTTCAATGTTTTATCAAGAGGAACAAGAAGAACTCGACGTATTACCTTTATCTGGGACTTAGCCCAAGTGAGTGAATTTTAACGGAATGCATGTCTCTACTTTCCAGCCTGTATTTTGTCCAATGTTTTCTTGACCGGGATTTTAATCTTTCACGTTAATTAGTGTGAGTAATCAAATTAGGCCTGCTGCGTGTAACTTGCAATGCAGAAATGCAAGAAGAAAAATACCGACTTCTCAAAGTCGTTGAAATTGACATTGGCAGTGTACTTTGGGAAACTTGCGATTGTGGGGTTGGCTCATTCTAAAACTTATATTGATGTCTGAAGCTCAAATACACAAGCCAGAGGCTTATATGGAAGCTTCCTATGGGTGCTAGTTGGCTCTCTCAACCACTTGATTAACCAGAGCTCGGTCTTCACAGCTTTTGAGCTTTTATATTCATGACGCTTGGATTGGATATAAACTCTCAGAAATAGCATAGTTAAGATATCGAAAATGAGAAAAACCATGGTTTCAGTGGTTTATAACACTTGTAAACTTGTCATCAATCCATATGGAAGGTGGTGATCCATACTTGCAGCTGCCCTATGCTCTCTCACCAGACTCTTTTTGATGCATTGGATTGAGTTTTCACAAGACAGAGATGAATGCATTTTTATGCATATCTGTTTCATTCACACGAATGCAGTAGATCATGGGACTCAGACTTTTTCTCTCTAGGCATAGATTAGAGCGATGAGAAAACCATACAACATTCCAAGCTTGATTTAAGGTGGTCTTTGCAAAGAAGTTTTTCGGTCGACATTGTGATGGTGCTGTCATCAGTGAGGAGTGAAAAGGTGGTCACTTGGTGGTAATGTCCGTGTACTGGATGTTGGAAACTCAAGTTTGGTGGTCATTTACAATGCAACCTGGGACCATACAGTATTTGACAGAATCTTACGTCTTGTTTTGTTCATGGAATGCATAGGAAAGGAAATAGCGTTTCTTTAGAAACCTTGTTTCCAAGAAATTGTGGGAAAGGAATCATTTTTTCCTTGTTTGTTTTTTAACAAGATTTTTCTAGAAATTTAGGATAAATTTTCAAACTCGTTGTTTGGCCAAAAAAAAAATTTCTTGAGAAAAAATGTTACTAGCATGTTCCAAATTAGCACACGTGCATATGGGATGCTTGAAGATGGATAGTTGTACATGTGGCACATGCAGCATATGTGGGTGCTTGAAGATGAATTGTGGCACATGCGATACATGTGAGGTGCTTGTAACTATACGGTGGCACATGTGGCACAAGACATGCATTGGCACATTTAACATGTGGCACTTGAAGCACTTGTGCACATTGGCACCATGGACACATGTGGAGCGATTGAAGATGGTTGATGGCACATTGGCACATGTAGATTGCTTTGCACATGGGAGGTGCAAGAGAAGATGAATGGTGGTACATGTGGCACATTAGCACATGTGGGGCATAAGAGAAGATGGATGGTGGTGCAAAACCAAAGATGGATATGTGGCTCATTTGGCAAATCGAAACGTATGGCACATGTGAGGCAATTGAAGATGGATGGTGGCACATTTGGACTTAACCCTCGAGAAACCCATTTTCCTTACATCGAAAATGCCTTTCTAAGGGTGGAGGTTTTGTTTATTTTCCATCATGCTAAAATGCCTTTCTTGAGAAACACGTTTGGGCTTAGACCCTGATATGAAATCACACTTCTTCATATTGCTTCTCAACATCAGCTCACTGACATCTTTACCAAGGCAATGACCCGGGCACATCATGATTATATCTCTAGTTATAGGTTGTATATCCAGGATTGTATCTCTATGTATATTACATTAATATCTGTGATTAGATTGTATCTAGATGTAGAGACTTGTATTCTCTATGTATATAAACCCATATTGGGCTTTGTAAATACATTAACTACTTTCCTAGCTTTTCTACCTACTGGTATCCATTTTCATCTTGACAAATCCTCCAGGCTCCAACACAGGTGCTCATTGACAAAACTGACCATTTTCTATTGATAGTTCATAGTCAAGATTTTCATTTACTAGGTTAGTCATGAGGAACACCAAACTCAATGACGATGCCCGCCTTCCTTAAAGCTGTTGACAGGAGGAGATGGTCTGGTATTTCTGCAGGATGAGCTGGAGTTTCCTGAACTGGTTAAATGATGTTCCAGATTGAATCTAGCGTCTTTAGCTTCATCCATAATTTGTATATTCTGTTGTGTCTAAATTTGCGCCACATAAGATATTGTGGATCGTGGTAGTCTCTCGAAGTGCAATTTTGTTATTTTTATTTTTCTGCATTTAGGTTTGCATAGTCCATTTTAGTTTTGGCTTTCACTAGTTGCATTTTGGGAACTGAAACAACTTCAATTTCTGTTAGTTTCTACAAGTCAATCAATCCAACTTTCTATGAAAATAGAAAAGAGAAGCCATATCACTGTTAAGCTTTGACTACCCTGCTGGCAGAAGCCACCTACCACCACCACCGCAAGATTCAAACCAGGAGTTCTTGTGAGTTGTGACTGCTTTGCAAAAGGATTGGGTGCCTACCTAACATCAGCCTCCTAGGGACAGGCTGGCACATCACACTAGGTGAAGTTAAATTCACCACAACATAAACAAAGATAAGCACGCGCACGCACAAAATTATGTTTGTGAACTCAAAGCTCACCTGCATGGCAGACAACATATCTCCAACTTTTGTCAAGAAATCTGCTCCATGTCACGTTGAACCGACTACTGAGCTTCTGATTCATGTATTGACAGTCTAAACCTAAACTAATGAATAGCTGCATATTGGCTATAACATATGTATTCATCATTGTTGCTGTCGTCATCGTCATCATCTTAGCCTTTCTCCCAACAATTTGTGGTCGGTTTTTAAATGGTAGATTGGTTAAGCTTTTACAATCTGTTACCACGAGACATAAACCTGTCTTCCTATTTTACCCAGGGAACTGGCCATGGCAGAGGCTCAATTAGCACCACTCACATGGCAACATGTTCCCACCTAGTTTTAACCCCACCCCACCCCCGCCCAACTGAACCATTAGGTTCACTTCCCAAAAGGTACAATCAATGGAGGGGCAGTTGCCAGGCAGACCTCTAAGCGAAGCACCCACTCACATGAAAGGTCATGCTTGAGTAGTCATCTATAAAAAAACACCGATTCATTGTTACCAACATGACTTGCATGCCTACGTAGTCAGGCCCCATGTTGGAGTACAAGTTACTTCCTTCCAACTTCCAGATGTATGGATTTCTATTTTCTGTTGATGGTTATTACAATTTGACTTGAGAGAGCTATTCTCAATCCTTGAAGTGCATGTTTATTTTTCAGTAATTTCCATCTCATTATCACAAATGTTTTGGTGTTGCTTGGTTGCTGTTCCAACCTAATTGAATCCTTGCTGTTCCAATTTATTATTGCAGCATCCGTGGATATAGGGAAGTTTCTGTTGGCGGCTCGAAGGTTTCGGCATGGCGCTCATACTGAGTATATCATATCAATTGATGCTGATGATGTGTCCCAAGGAAGTAATGCATATGTGGGGAAGTTGTGGTGAGCCTTGGATAAACTTTAGTGCCCCTGCCTTATTCATACAAGTAGAATGTTCCACATTTTAACTTGTAGAGGGCATTCTTCTTGTCCTGTTCTGTGCTAGTAAATCTCTCCTTCTTTTCGGGTTAATTAGATAGTTCTGGCAGGATCAAAACTAGGACATCAGTGTAACTTGTGCCTAGATCTCCCTGCTAGTCGAGGTCATGGGCACATAGTAAATCTTTATTGCACTGAAATTGTAACATAGAGAAAGGCAAAATTGATGCAGAAGGAAGAAGGAGAATATTGAAGGTAAAGAATGGATGCACCATACACCCATAAGCATAAACCAAAGTATTCAATAACAGTAATAGTGGTCATACCGTCATTACCATTATGATAAAAAAACCGTCGGCCCTATAACGACCATCACTAACCATTTTTTCTGTAACGGCCATTGTGGCCCCATAATGCGTAATGGTGGCCACTGTTACCGTTACGTAACAGCTGTTACTGCTGTTACATAACCATTTTTTGATACCCCAGCATAAACCCTTCCTCTTAAGTGTAAAATTCTTAATAATTGTCAGAAAGTACATCTAATCTGTAACTGTTAACCAATCTTGTAGTGCCTAAAAGAACTCTAAAACCCGGTATTTGAATCTTAAGATACTCCCAACTAGCTTATTCAAAATATAATTTTCTGGAACCTATCATACACCAAGTACACTTCAAATTTGAGTACAACTTCAACCATGACTTCTTAACTTGCTACTGTCTAAAAAAAGGAGAGATGAAAAGAAAAGAAATAGAAGAAATAAAAAAAAAAAAAAAGAAGAAGAAGAAGAAGAAGAAGAAGAAGAGGAAGATAACTTCTTAACCTACTTTCTTTAACTGAGAACCCAACTAGCCTACCCTGTTAATAGAAAAAGGAAAAACAGAACCAAGCAAACTTTGACTAAACATATTTTCCCCTAGAGCGGCTTCTCTTGCTCCAGATCGCTTTATCGTGGTGGGGGATCGGTGGGGGATCATTTCTCTATTTGTGGTGGCCACGTTGTTTGGAATCCCCCTTGTTGCAGGAATATGACAGATGAAGAGATTGACAAGTTCGTCGGGATGCTGTAGCTTTTGAAGGATTACATTCCTTCTCAAGAAAGAGATTCAATGCTGTGGTTGGTGCATCCCTCCGGCATTTTCTCTGTCAGCTTGCTATTTGTGTTAATCTCTTCACCACACCAACCCCCTGTTCCGCTGTATCCCTATCACCATTGGTTCTATGGTGCTCCCCCTCGGGTGGCAATTTTTGCCTGACTTGTGGGCTGGAAGAGGTCCTCGCAGTGGATAATCTTCAGAGGGAATGGCTTATCCTTCCCAACATATGCCTTTTGTTCATGGAAGATGTGTAGCCAATTGACCACCTGTTTGTGCACTGCTCGTTCACTAGGAAAGTCTGGGAGCATTTTTTTTTGTGTTCTTTTGATACTTGTTTGGGCGATGCTGAGGTCAGTGGGCGACTTCATGTGGGAGTGACATGGGGCAGGTTAACTTTCATGGCTGTCTTGTGGGTTATTTGGGGCATTAGGAATGGATGTTGTTTTCAGAATGAAGGAGTGGATGTTGAACAGGCTATTAGGAAAGTTAAATCTTTAGCTTTGAGTTGGTCTGTTTTTGTCAAAGCTAAACAAAATTTGAAGTGATGCAAACCAGAATCAAACACAACTAATTGTAGCCAAAATAAATATCCGCATGCCTGATCTGAGTAGAACTTCAACTGTAACTTCTTTAGGAGGAGAAAATTTCTTAATTTCTTTGACTGAGAATCCAAACTTTTTGGACTAACTCTGAACAATTTTAGAAAGTTCTAGAATTCCAGTAGTAATGTAAACAAGATTGAAACACAAGAAGTCACAGCCAAGATAAATCTTCCCCCAACCCCTGGGGTCTCTCTGCACTTTCCTATTCCAATCAATGGCCATTTGATGACTAAAATAGTAAGCAGTGGATTGAGAAGAACTAACCGATTGCGATTTGGGCAACTTCTTTTTTCCTTTTTTAGGCCCTCATGTTTGGGTACGGGCACAGATTGTCCTGCATCAAATTGTCCCCTGAAACTTCTGTTAGCAAAAAGTGCAAAAACATATCTTGGTATTCCTTTCTGTTTCCAGACTTGGGAAGCTGATCCAGTGCCCCTGCAGGCCTGGAAGTTCCTGTCCCTTCATATCATTATCACATATGTCACTTGCATGGATGAGATGGATGCCATTCATTCAGTAGGTACAAAGTGAATGGGCCATGCAATATATATGACTCTGCTTGGATTATCCTAAGCTTTTAACTTGTACAAGTAGGCGCTAAAAGAGAAGTAAGCAACGGATGACATGAGAAGCTCATTTCTTAGATGGCTAGGGTAGTCCTATCAGGGTAAATTTTTGTTTGGTGGCCAATCAATGGACATGGGATGCATGGTTTGGATCATCATACAAATATCATGTCCGCATTAAACTATATGGAGACGTGGAATTTCTGTTCCCTGGTTGATCTCTACCCTTTACAATTTATGTTCTTTTACTATACAGTGCTCTTTTTCTCATTTTCTTTTTTTCTTTTTTCTTTTTTTTTTCCTCTCCCGAAACATCTTTGTCAACTGTATGCACATAAACCTCTATAAATGAGGCTGTTTGGTTGCATGCATGTTTGCCATTCACACAGTAGAAGTTGTAGAAAGCATACATTAAAGAAATGGATAAGCTTCCGTCCTTTTACGTCATCCTACTGCTTCTATGGCTGCATTGCCTTGAAAGCTTGTCTCAATTGCATATTTGAGCAAATCCATCTAATCATGAAGCAAAGCATAAATTGCTCAATTTCAATGACAATTGAGTGGAAGTCTCACATTGTACATGTTTAAACTTTAACCGGCCCATCCATTTTAAGTCCCTGATTGGGATTGTTGATATAAATATTTACTGTACCATATCCCATAAAACCGCTTATTATACTAAGTGTCTCCTTTTCTTTTCTTTTTTTCTTTTTTTTAATAGCAAAGAGGGCAAAAGCCATAAAATTTTCAATAAAAGATCTAGAAAAAACGACATGCAGAATAAGAAATATATCAGCCAGGATAGACCAGGTTGCCCAAATAAGAAAGCAAAACATCTATCGCCATTGATATAGTTCTCATTCTGCTTGTCATTTTCAATATTTCCAAATCTGGTAATGCTAGATCTTTTATTGAACTCTATGGCTGCTGCCCTCTCCACTTTATAAAAAGAAGGCCACACTTAGTATAATGGGTTTTATTGGACTTGGTAGTCTTACAATATTCTATCAACAATCCCGGGCAGGGACCTACAGCAAAAGATTTTGAGGCATGCTAGCTACTAGAAAAACACCAAACATTTCCTTATTCTTTTCTGTTGAGCCTGATTCTGTTTTGCAGCTCTGATTTCTTGGGCACCAGATTCACAATCTACGACAGCCAACCGCCATATGATGGTGCAAAGCCGTCAAGCAGCCGTGCAAGCCGCCGCTTCGCCAACAAGCAGATCTGCCCCCAAGTTCCAGCAGGCAGCTTCGATATCGGGCATGTCTCTTACAAATTCAACTTGTTGAAGTCAAGAGGACCAAGGAGAATGCTTTGCACTCTGCAGTACCCCTCGACCAGGGAAACCAGTGGCGAACCTCACAGAAACTGTGAGAAGGAAAACATTGCACTTCCAGCTGGGTGCATGGTTCTGAGGAACAAAGCTCCAAGGTGGCATGAACATTTGCAGTGCTGGTGCTTGAATTTTCATGGGCGGGTGACAGTTGCGTCAGTCAAGAATTTCCAGCTGGTGGCTACCATTGATCCCAGTCAACCAGGGGCCAAAGGAGATGAAGAGACCGTGCTCCTTCAGTTTGGGAAAGTAGGGGATGACATGTTCACCATGGATTACAGGCAGCCATTGTCAGCCTTCCAGGCATTTGCCATCTGCCTCACCAGCTTTGGCACCAAACTGGCCTGCGAGTGATGTCCCCAGGTTAATATATCTGCATCCAATTCGATGTTACCACCATCTGCTTTTGTTTATTATCAGCTTTGATTTATGCCTTTTGAGCATTGTATATGTTCTATCCTAACCTATGGATAATAATAGTGGGTTTTGCCTCTCTCTCTCCTCTCTCTCTCTCTCTCTCGCTCTCTCTCTCTCTCTCTCGCAAATTCTTTTGAATCAAGACTTAGTCCCAAATAAGCAGACAATGAGATCACGGGGTGTCAATGGGCTATAAGCTTGGGCCTGAAAAATCAGAATTTTGAATAGGGCCTACCTGACCCGAAACGGTTCAAAATCCAGCCTGAAACCAACCCCAGGCCCGGCCCATTGACAGCCCTACTAACATCCATGCCGTGACTTGTACAGTAACTGTACATGATCAAATCGATATGTTTCATTCACTTCAATCATCAGTTATTAACATAACTAAGGACTCCATTCGTGGTCTTGAACAACTAGGTATTAAATAATCAATCCAAGCAAACAATTGCATGTAAACTAGATGGTGAAGACTGATTGGTGAAACAAAATACGTCCAATCATCATCTATCATCTGGTAACCTTTAGTCCATAGATCCCACCTTGTATTACTTATGATTCCACAGATCCCACTTTGTATTGCTTATTCCGAAATAACATTTTGGTTTGAAATTCTAACCATGTGATTTATGGCTCGTAAACAACGGATGATTTAAGATAACCCCATTGCTTGTTCCCAATGATACCATTGAATGAACTGTCCGGCTTGATAATTGGGTTATGAGTGGGTTGATACAAGGCTCTAAAAGGGCAAGAGGAAGGCCATGAAGGATCTGAGGAAATAAATGATGTGTGCACGGGAAAAAGATTTCATAAGGTTGAGCTCTGTGGGGCCCACTATAATGTGTACTGGACATCCACACCATTAATTCGATGCACCCCTCCATGGTGAGGGATGGGCATAAAAATCAGGCCAATCCATGACTTATGTGCACCAAACCATAGACAAGAGTTGAGAGTGGATAACCACCCACAGAAACCTTCCTGATTTTTTTATGGGTCCTCCAGAGAAATGGTTCAGACATATAACCCATCCATCGTGTCCCACTTGGATGAGGGGTCACACCAAATTTCAGGTCATTCCAACACTCAGGTGGGCCCCACCAAGTTCTTTTAGATGTTTTAGACATGATTTTACGTTACTTCAAATTCTGTGGCCCACCTGAGCTTTGGATACGAGTCATACGACTGATTTTTGAGACATGGTTATCGGGGACCAACCAAATTCAGTGTGGATGTCCAATACATGGTGGGCCCCACAGAGGGAAGTTCCATGAGGTCGAGCTCTGTGGGCCCCACCGTGGTGAGGGGCATCCACCCCATTAATCAAATGCACCCTTCCATAGTGAGCCATGGGCCTAAAAATAGGCAAATCCATGACTTGGTGAACCACACCACAGACAACAGTTGAAAGTGGATGTCAGCTATCGAGAAACGTTCCGGATTGTATATAATATAAGAGCCAGTGAGATGTGGTTTACACATCCAGCCCATCCATTATGTCCCACATGGATGAGGATTGCAACAGATTTTAGGCCATTCCAAAACTCAAAATGGCCCCACCTAGTGCTTTTAGATATTTTAGGCATGATTTCCCATAGTTTCAGATGGTATGGCCCACCCGAGTTTCAGATACAGCTGATTTTTGGCAAATCCCACAATCTAGAGGGACCTACCAAATGCACGGTGTGGATGTACATCATACATCACGGTTGGGTTCACAGAGCTCAACCTCATGGGAAGCTCCCATGAGGTCAACCTCATAATACTAATTACACACACAACGGAGTGGGAGAGGGAGAGAATATCCTGGATATATGACCAATCCATGATAACAAACAAGACCCATAAAAGGACTCGCATAGTTTAAAAGGAAAACACACACACAGACAAAAGGCCACACCCACCATAGAGTAGTTTCTCACAAGTATATGCTTAATCTTTCCATGCACACACCAAACTAGACTCTGCCCAGTCCCAGTTATTCTCACTCCCTATGTAATATGCGAAAGCACCTAGTTTTCCCTTGAGCGACTTCCCTTGACTCTCTTTTTCCCCCCTTTTTTACAGCTATCCCTCCATTGTTGCATGTTTACTTCTTTCCCCGTAGCTTCACACCAAGAACCCTCTCCAGTTTGGTGATGATCTGTTGATTCGGTATGGCCTTCCCAGCCTCGTACTCTTGAATCACTTGGGGCTTCTCATTAATCATCTGCAATTAATAGTGATGGAGATGTTCAAGTGCATGGAAGAAGGAAAACAAAAACACCCACAAGTTCACATTTAACAAAGTACCAAGATTTTAAAGCATGATGTACCTGAGCAAGTTGAGCCTGTGTGAACTTCTTGTCCATTCGAGCTTGCATGATGCTCTTCTTCAGTTCAGTTGGCACACGGTCATCTATAGTTCACAATTATCAGAAATGAGAGTGATATTCTGACACAGGTGAATGAACTATTATAGAAAAATCTTCCAAGGACGATTGTGAGAGATGGTTCTATTACAATTAACAGATGCCAGCAAAACAGAGCCCTGGATTTGTATTGTTCAAGGAAACCTTGGATAAAAAATTCACTACACTAACCAATAATCCAACCAGGCAATCAAGAAAATCATATTTTAAAAAGAACATGTTCCACAGCCTCTGAAGAAAACAGGAAGAAATACAGAGCTTGGCACTTCACACGACCAGAGGAGACAGTTGGCGCTTCACAACCGGGCAATCAAGACGATCATATTTTAAAATGACACGACCCTAAGTGTAGCTCCAAATATCATTCTGGGGTGAGACCATTTCTCTGTAGTTGGTTTTCTACTTACATCCATAAATAGATTTTAGCCTCCAAGGACAAATTTTGCACAGGCATCTAGAAGCCAAGAGCCGCCACCTCAATAGTCGCCAATGAGCTTTTTAATTTAATAGAAATCCTTCATACAAGGATTGGGTTCTACTTTAGAGTACTTAGCATAACAAATAAAGGTGAAAATTGAGAAGAATAAGACAATGGCTCTATTCTGTGAATACTTTTGATGGCATGATGGAAAGGATTCACTGAACAGGCAAACAGCTGGCAAGAAAAGGATATACAAGTTATGTGAAGAAGTTAAAACTATGCAAGTGGCCTCACAAAGATTGGATCTGACACTGTAACATATCTGAACCGAGATGGTGTTCCTAATAAAACCACACTGCTGAGGTCTGAAACGGATAAACTCCCACTTACAGATTTCGATCCGTTAGATTATAACAAAACTCAGCAATAAACAGCAGCAAATCTCCAAGCTGGCTAGATAACTCATAAGCAGCTACAGCCAACATAAGTAGGCTAGGATTCAAATCTCTCAAATCCTAAACCCATTTCTGGCATTTGCCCCATATTTAGAGAGTATCTCACCCTCCAAGAAAAACCAGTTGAAAGTCTCATAACTTTAAAACTTTTTTCAATTTTATTCCAAGAACTGCTCACACATAAAGAAATGGTCTTATATAGACCTATTACAAAGGATCCTATAGATGATTTTTTTTTCCCCAAGGGTAAGGAGGAATTTTATTGAAACAGCGCCAGATGGCGCAACAAGCTACAGGCTAAGCGGAAAATCTAAATTACAATCTTCTAAGGACTTTATAACAGAAGACCATTCCAATACAAGAAGACTTAAACCTTCGAAGACACCACCACCTCCTTGCAAGAAACATTGTGAAAACATCTACCATTTCTTTCCCACCAAATGGCAAGCATGGCCAGTCTCCAAAGGGCGTCTCTTTTGCCTCCCAATCCCCACGCCATGCCAACTTGAAAGCAACTCCTCAACCAATTCTGGCATAACCCAAGACAGGTCAAAAGACATGATAAGGCAACTCCACAGTCCACATCTCCAAAGCAAACTTACAATGGATGAAGAGGTTGTTTATTGACTCGGCATCCGCCATGCATAACATACGTTGGGGAGCACCATCGATCTTCTTTGAAGATTGTCAACAATGAGAACTCTATTCCTACCAACCAGCCAGCCAGCCAAAGGCAGCAACTTTCAGGGGGTCCCTATTCTGCCACACGAGTCGTATGAACGCAATAAGCAACCCCAAACGGGTTTCAAAGCCACCCATAGAAGGATCATAAGTGACCCGATTTATACCTTAGCCAAATTATCTTGTCCCGCTCCTCTTGCCGACAAATACAATCGGAGACGGTCAAGAAGATTCACAATACCTTCACTTCCTCATCCAGCATCTCTCTTCAACAAGGAGGGGACCAAACTACTTCATTTCAAATAAATCGGAAGCATTTAGACACCATAATATTCTTCTCCAAGGAGAGACGAGCAATTCTTGGGAAAACGACCTGAAGAGGTCTACAACTGAAACAATTTTCCTGCTTCAACAATTGACAGAGATATATAAGGAGAAAAGGAAGGAGCTCCACATGGTCTTTATTGACTTATAGAAGGCTTACGACAGGGTCCTTAGGGAGTTAATCCAGTGCATGTTAGGAAAGAAAGGAGGTTATTTATGAGACAACAATAACAGATGTGAGGACCACTGATGAAGAGACAGCTGAGTTCCTAATTATTATAGGCTTGTACCAGGGGTCAGCATTGAGCCCATACCTTTTCGCATTGGTTATAGACAAGTTAATGAGACATTTGCAAGAAGAGATACCACGGTATATGTTGTTTGCAGATGACAAACTTTTGATTAACAAAATGAGGGAAGGCAGAGCCGCGGAAGCACAAAGCTAAATTTATCGAGTCCTTTAGGATCCAAGGGATTTAAAATTATTTTGACTAATTTTTGTCATCTTTTTTTTTATTATTTATTTTAAAAAAAGTTGGACTAAAACAGAGTGTGTGGATTTAGTAGCCATACAAATAGGAACGAGGAATTCACAAAGAACTTTCATGAGAGTGGAGAGAATGAGAAGGATGTTGCCCATAGAATTCAAGCAGGGTGAAAGAATGGATATGTGCCTCTGGAGTTTTACGTGATCGTTGTGTACTGTTAAAATTGAAAAGGAAATTTTATAGGATGTGATGCAGGACGTGATCTAACCATTTGGAAGTAGGAGATTATTAACAGATCACTCAAAGTCAAATATAATAACATGTCATTCTACCATAATTAAAAGAGTACCAAGTAGATAATAAAATTCAGATTCACGTTAAATCATAATCCCACACAAGCATAAACCACATAAGAATGAAAATCTAAGGCCCAATGAGAGATTGGAATTTTCGCGTTAGCATAGGTATAGTTCTAATTCAATGGCCAGATTTGCACAATTCTAGGGTTAGGGTTTCAAGGAATTTTGGGAATTTTGGAGAAAATGGAAGATTGAGGATTTGGGAATTAAGGATTTAGGGTTTTGTAGGGAATTGGTGAATTAGGGTTTTGTAGGGAATTGGAGACTAGGGTTTTAGGCTAGGGTTATAGGATATGAAAATGGATTGAAGAAAGAGAATAAAATGGAGGGAAGGTGCTGACCATACGGTCATATGACCCTATCCGTACATATGGGGTTGGTGGTGACAGGTTGGGTTGGGTGGAGTGATGGCTAGGAAAAGAAGGATTTAGATAACGGGTTTAGGTTTAGAAGGGTAAATGGATTTAGGGTTTATAGAAGAAAAGTGGTAGAGAAGAAGGATTTGAGAAGAGATGAGAATAAAAAAAAAAATACCCTTTAGAAGAGAATAAGATAGAGATGAAAATGATAACTAGGCTTCACACCTTTGGATTCATACCAAATAGTCTCTTTTCACAAGAGAATCTCAAATCACATGAGAGAGCTTTTTCAAGCAAAAGAATTGTTTTTCATTCCATCATTATAGGATAGGACAAGCAAAATAATTGTTTTTCATCGCCCCCTATAGTCTCAACACATGTGTTTTGACAAAACATCCCTCATTATAAAAAAAAATACCTCACATGTACCATGATGCAATAAACTGAAAATAGCTCATCCTAAATTATAAATAATCATCAAAAGCATAAAATCAGCTTATCCTAATACTAATGACCAAAGTGATCAAGGATCAAAATGATCCAACCACCCGATCGAAGGATCCACACAATCTAACGGTCCAATCGCCATGTCCCTGCGATCTAACGGCCAAAACTCCTCAAAGAAGTAGCCCACGTGCATCCTCCTAATGTAAGATGCACGATCATGCATGTGGGGTCTTCAAGTCCTCAGTGCGGCCCACCCGAGCCCATGTACAAGTCGTCAAGCCAAAGTGAAGGCTAGGCCGACCTCCTCCTCTGGTATACTCTAAATGGTTGGATGTCCTCATCAGGATGGCCATATGGGCAGCCATGCTTTATGGGACAAAATGTTGGGCAGTTGAGGAAAAGCATGTTCATGGGATGAGTGGCAAAATAAGGAAGGATAGAGATAGAAATGAATGCATTCAAGGGAACCTATGAGTAGCAACAATAGGTAATGAAATGAGGGAAAGTAAACTTAGATGGTTTGGTCATGTGTAATGAGACCAAGAATTGCATTGGATAGAATGGGTGAGTTAGTACAAGTTGATTAGTTGAAGGCTCTAAAAGGGCAAGGAGAAACCCAAAAACACTTGGATAGAAGTCGTAAGAAAAGACTTGAGACCTATGATCTAACTTATGGCCCTTGATAGAGTGGAATTGCGAAAAAGGATTCATGTAGCTGACCCCAATAAGTTCGGATAAGGCTTAAATGATGATGATGATTGTAGTATTATAAGAAATCCCACTTATAGTGGGCGTAAAGAAATTTGAGAACAAACTAGGGTAGGAAATTGGGCTGAAAATGTGGCAGATTGTTTGGCCTAGGAGGTGGGTTATTTGGGAATTGCCCATAGGCTGATTTGAACAGGTTATGGATCTTATTGGCTGGATGTGGATGTGGAAAGATTTGGCGCCTAAGACTGGGAGAAAATTTTGAAACAGCATTAGGCAGGTCAAAGGGCAGATTTTGGGACAGTGAAAGGGTGGATGTTAATGCAATGGGTTGAGCAGAATCTGATTTTATGATTTGGTGAAAACAGGGACTGTGTTGGACGCTGGTTACAGGCTGCAGGGTAAGATTTGTGAGGTATAAGCTTTGAAATGATGGGGCCTGCATTTTGGATTTGTGGGCTGGACAAGGGCATAAAGGTTTAGATGTATGGTTCTGATGTGGTTATAAGGATGGGTGCAGATTCCTTTTCTTTCTTTTATTTTATTTTCTTTTTCTTTTTCTTTTTTTGGTTTTTTGCGTGTGCTTCAAGGGTATAAGAAGATGAAGAAAATGCAAAAGGAGTTGCAACTGGTCCTGGATCTGAAATTAGTCAGAATCTGGAACTGACATGGCAGAAGTGCAGAGAGATCAGATCAAGGTATTCAATAACAGATAACGGTGGCCGTAACAGCCACTGTAATTACCATTACAATATGGGTTGTAACAGCCATTTCTGCCAAATTAAAAATAAAATAAAATAAAAACTGTATTGGCCCCAAAATGCATAATGGTTCCCACAGATACTGTTACATAACGAACTACATAACCGTTTTTTAATACCTTAGATCAAGTCCAGTTCCCACAATGTCAATCTAGTACTAGTTTATGTTGCAGCAGCCAATGTATGCAGATCATCTTTCAAACATGATATATAATGGCAGGAAAAAGGAAGCAAAGCACTGATTGATCAGAACTTGCTTCAATATAAAAAATGAGGCGACCAACCACACAGATTGGATCTGATGCTGCACATATAGATCTGGACCCAAATGATGCTCCCAATATAACCATGGAGAGGCAATAGATGCAGAAATCTGAAAAAGATGCACTCAAACTTAGAGATTTTGGATCCTGATCAAACCCGAATTAGGTTTGTAACAAAACTAATGTGGGGGCATTTTCACACCAGGCTCAAGTGGGGTGGCCTATGGGATGGAGGGGCACACTCGGGGTGGGCAGCCTGCAGAACCCATGGATTTGGGGCCCGTCTGAGGCGGAACCCATGGATTTGAGGTCCACGAGGAGGGTTCAGCCGAGGACCTAACCCATGGATTTGGGGCCTGGGCTATGAGATAAAGGGATTAATTCGCCATGCTCTATTAGGGTCAGTTTGGGTAGTGGGATTAGAAGGGATTAGGTGGGATGGGATTCAAAAAACATAATTATTACCCATGGCAAGGATTGTCCCCTGTTGCCATGGGATAAAATTAATGCCATGCTTTGTTGATAATACGGTGGTACATTGAATGGATATACCCACCATCATTTGAAATTACTGAGAATAACACACGTGTTATATCTAAACCGTTCATTTGTTTTGTAACCTCATTTTATGGCATGAGCCTAAAAATGAGGTAGATCCAAAACTTATGTAGCCCTAAAGAAGCAAGTATTCAATCCTTGTTGCTTTCTATGGTGGGGTCCACTGAGCTCTAGATTTACCTGATTTTTTGGCCCATGCTCTAAAATAATCTCGATAAATGGGTGGACGGTGTGGATATAGCCCACACATCATGTTGGGACCTACACAACCTCCCAAACATTGAGTGAAATTGGCACAAGACCCGATGCAATTCCATTTAATGTAATTCCAAGCTTTTCCATTCTTCCCAAACATGGAGTGGAATTGGCACAGGACCAGATGAATCCCATCCCACCTAATCCCTTCTAATCCCACTGCCCAAACTGACCCTTAGTTCATACTTTTAGAACAAGTGGTTAATTGTCCTGCATCAAATTGATATCAGAGCACGAGGTCTTGTGTTCGAGACTCCTTACCGAGAGTGATTAATGCAGGGGGCATTTTCATATCGGGCTCGAGTGGGGTGGCCTGTGAGATGCAAGGGCACACTTAGGGAGGTGGAAACCATGAAGAAATCAGCAGCTGAAGCCAAGATAACTAGGCTAGAATTCAAATCTCTCGAATCTTAAACCCATTTGTGGCATCATGCCACATTAGATAGAATCTAACCCTTCAAGAAAACCAGTATCAGGTGGGTAAACTTAAACCTTTTTCTTTATTTCATTCCAAAAAAAAAAAAAAAAAGAAGAAGAAGCTCATACACATAAAGAAATGGCCTTATATATACCTGCTACAATGGATCCTGGAGAGATCTACAAAATCTTGGACTATTATTTTCAAATTCTAAAGCGTACTAGATAAAGATAACTACATGCACTGTAAATAGAAGTAGACCCTTGACAGCTCTCTATGCCCCTAACGAAAGAATATTTTCATAATAGCCTGTGCATGGGCTGGTGTCACTGTAACTTCCACTAAAAACATGTGGGCAGTTTTTTTTTTTTTTTTTTTTTTTTTTGAGAATTAACACAAAATTGTATTAAGGAAAAAAAGGAGACAGAAAACAAGAACAGCAGGAACGCTGCTCTGCTGAGATAGCAGATCAGCTAAACATCTAAGAAAACAAAATTACAATCAAAGGGCTTAACAGAGCAAGTGGCCATTCGACCAGAAAGTGAATCACCCTAAGGATAGTGGCCTCCGCAGGATTGGCTCTGTCATTGAAACATCTGTCGTTCCATTCAACCCAAACAGCCCACCATACAGCGAGAAGAGCCATACGCCATAAGGGAGTTCGATGTTTTTTTTTTTTTTTTGAAAAGCAACTTGTATTAAGAAAAAAAGAAGAAAATACAGGGGAAAGGGAACTGCTGAGATAGCAGATCCTAAGAAACGAGAAGAAATGCTAGATCAACATTAAACCCATCCATAAGGGAGGCCCATTCAGCATTGAAACACTTAACAAAGGAGCACACTAAGAGAGGGGGCTTCGACTCGTTCCGAAAACAGCGGTTGTTCCTTTCGATCCAAACAGCCCACCAGGTCGCCAAAATCGCCATGCGCCATAACCGGGATAGGGGTTTGCCTAGTCGGACACCATGTCAGGCCTTGAGTAATGTATCCACATCTCTAGGGAAACACCAGTTAATTTTGAAGCAAGATAGGATAGCTGCCCAGATTGAGTTGACAAAGGAGCAGTGGATCAAGAGATGATCCAAAGGTTCTTCATCGGACATGCAACATAAGCAGACATTAGGGAGGATCATTCCTTTTTTCTTGAGGTTATCAATAGTGAGGATTTGATTCTTTCCAGCCAACCATCCAAACACACGCAGCTTAGGGGGGGCGGCATACTTCCAGATGAAGTGAGGATGCTGCATAGGGGTGTCATAGTTAGCGGCCGATAGCTGCTTGAAGAAGGATCTAACTGAGAAAATAGATGATTTATCTGGTCTCCAGATAATGCTGTCCATCCGGGCCTGAGAAGGGAGAGCATGTTGGATGCAATTCATAAGTTCCACAAATTCATTAATTTCCCAATCTTCGAGATTTCTCCTGCATTGAATGTTCCAGACTACTCTATCTGCTTGAGTGGAATAGCTTTCCTCAATGAAACTATTTGTGTTAGTCGCCAACCGAAAAATGTTGGGAAATTTGTCTTTTAGAGGAGCATTACCTAACCAGGTATCCATCCAGAATCTGATGCAGTCTCCCTTGCCAACTTCAAACCCAATCCTATTGAGCATCTCACTGTGCATGCACCATATACCTTTCCATATGGCAGAAGCCCTGTATAAGGATGATTCTCTGGTCCACCACCCCCCTTCTGAAGTTCCATATTTACCTTTGATTATCTTGTTCCACAAGCAATCTTTTTCAGTGCCTAATCGCCAAATCCATTTCCCTAAAAGGGCCTGATTCATCACTTTTAGGTCTTTAATACCAGCTCCTCCATCTTTAATGTGCTTACATACCTGTCTCCATTGTATGAGGTTGTATTTCTTTTTCTCATCCTTACCCTGCCATAGAAAGTTGCGTCTGAGGGAGTCGATAACCTTGAGGACCTTAGTGGGGCAGCGAAACAGGGACATGAAATAAGTGGGGAGATTAGAGAGCATTGCATTAATCAGAGTGAGGCGACCTCCAATGGAAAGATACCGGCTTTTCCACCCAGACAGGTGGTTATGAAATCTCTGAATAACCTTATCCCACTGATAGGATTTGGGCAAGCCAACACATAGAGGAAGACCAAAGAAAGAAGTTGGGAAAGATCCAGTGCAACACCCCATTATTTCTGCGAGCTCCTTAACCTCCTGACTGTCCAAGTTGATGCCATAGATTTTGGACTTAACCATATTCACCTTCAGCCCTGCAACTGCTTCAAAACACCAGATAGTTGTTCGCAAGTTTGCAACAGTTTCAGTCTTTGCTTCCGAAAAAATAAGGATATCGTCCGCAAATTGCACGTGAGATATTGGATCGAGCACTCCTTTCATTGGGATACCTCGGAGGATGCCTTCCAGCTGCCCCTTGTGGATCATCACAGATAAAGCCTCTCCAATAAGGAGAAAAAGCAGGGGAGATAGAGGATCACCTTGCCTTAGGCCACGAGAGCTCTTGAAGAATCCTTTCAACAATCCATTCAAAAGGATTGAGAAGTGAGCTGAGCTAATGCATTCTCGAATCCAATTCCTCCATTTCTCCTCAAATCCCATACGCTTCATCAGATATAGAAGGAAGTCCCAATCAACATGGTCATAGGCCTTCTCCATGTCCAAATTGCAAAAGATGTATTTCTTCTTCAATTGATGGATGGTGTCGAGGCATTCATTTGCAATGAGAGCTCCATCGGTGATTTGTCTCCCCGGGATGAACGCACATTGATTGGGACTGATAATCGAACTTATAACAAGCTGAAGCCTATAGCAAGAACCTTAGCCAAGATCTTGTACAGGCTGCCAATGAGGCTTATAGGTCTGAACTCCCTAAACTCTGAGGCTCCTGAGAACTTGGGAATCAATGTAATAAAAGTCGCCCCTATATTTTGGAAAGTCTTCCTCTATCATGGAATTCATTGATAAAAGCCATCACGTCATCCTGAATAAGATCCCAGAATACTTGAAAGAAGAGAATTGAATAACCATCTGGGCCGGGAGCCTTGTTTCCATTTAGAGCCATCACTGCCTTCTTAACTTCATCCAGGGAGGAGCATCTCCAGGGAAGTAGCAGCTTCATCACTGATACAATGGAATGAGAGATTGTCTAACCGGGGCCTGGTCCAACCTTCATTTCGAAGAAGCCTTTGAAAATAGGATATTGCTTCGCTGCCGATCGCCTCTTTATCTTCAATTCTATTTACATTTATAGTAATGCTGCTAATATGATTGGCCTTCGCATGCATGCTGGCTAAGCAGTGAAAATACCTGGTATTCCTATCTCCTTCCTTTATCCATTTAGCCCGGGCTTTTTGCTTCCACGAGATTTCGTCTTGAATAATTTTTGCTGAGAGGGACTAAATGAGTTGAATTCGTTCAGCGAGAGCGTCGATCTTCTGAATTTGTAATAAGATTGATTTCGTCTCCTCTTCCGATCGTCGATGTTCCTCCCTAGACCACTGTCTCAGTTTTTCTTTCAGACTCTTTAGCTTGGAACAGAGGACATGTTACACCCGCGAAACCATGAAATTGGGAAGCCTTCCACCAATCAGCCACCATTAATTTGAAACCTGCAGCATGAAGCCAAGAAATATCAAAACGAAAAGGCTTAGGGCCCCAGTCTACCTCCTCAGCAGACAAGCAAATGGGCCAATGGTTTGAGGTAGTCCTAGGAAGGACGGACTGAGAGGAGGAAGAGAGGAGGGCAAGCCATTCCGAGAGACAAAAATCGGGTCAAGTCTCCCATTCGTCCAGGTGAAACGAGAACCAGATAAAGGGGGATCAATAAGACAGTTACTGTCGATCCATTTGGAGAAAGCCACCATATGAGGTTTCAATTTGCTCCCCGAAGATTTTTCTCCTGTGAATCTGATGGTGTTGAAGTCTCCAGCAAAACATATCGGCTCGTGAAAACCCTGACAGACTGCTGATCTCTCTTTCCAGAAATCATCACGTAAATCGTTGCCGGTCGGCCCATACACTGAACAAATGAGAAAATCCGCAGCAAGAACAGTGCTTCTCAGGGTAACCGTGACTGAGAAGTTACCCACTGAGCTCTTCAAGAGAGTCCAGAAAGCCGACTTCCAAACGATTAGAATTCCCCCAAAGGTGCCCGAAGCTTCTTTTGCCGCCCATTGAGCGTCTAAGGCCTTCCAGAGCGATCTCATAAGACGATCATCGAACAAAATCACTTTTGTTTCCTGGAGACAAATAATGTGGGGGTTGTGTCTGCTACAACAGTTCTTTATAAGTCTTTTTTTTTTGCTTAGACCCCACCCCCCGAACATTCCACGAGATGATCTTCATGAGAGAACAACACTTCCCCGAGTACCATCTTCGACCGTAATCTGATCTGCAGTTGGTGAAGGGATGACCTTTCACTTCAGGTTCCCCTTTCTTCTTGTCCTTGGGGACTGTTTGGGGGGGGGGGGGCTATTCTCCACGCATTGGAAAAGAGCAAGGAAATCCTCCGGACAATCGCCGAATGAAAGACCGAACAGTCTCCTAATATGACCCATTGCATCACGGATCCATTTCTTCCTCTGGATGTTCTTGCTCAGAGAAGCCCTTAACTCTTCCTCTATCAGTCTGACTTCAGGATTTCCATTTCTGATTTGTAGGGGTTCCGCGATGATAATCTTTGTACCTAGGGAGTCTTGAAACAGAGAAAGGAGGTTGCACTCGGAACCCTCAAAAGATTGAGACGGAATATCAGATTTGGAAGAGACTGGGGATGATGGGGAATGTGAGTTGGAGGACGTATCTTCATCCCGGAGCGAGTCTTCAGAAGGAACGTCGAAGGGGATCAGTTGCAAGTACAGATTCATGTCTTCCTGGTAAGCGATACCGCAAGAGCTTTTGAGACTTGCGTCGGGCTGGTCGGTAGAAATTCGAACGTGCGAAGAGAGATAGGGAGCCCTAGAAGTAGGGTAGATGCGACCAGTGTCAGGTGTTCGGTTGAGATCAAGATGGGTAGAAGCGGGGTCGTCCGATCGAGGTTCCACGGTTCCACCCCCAACGCACCCACCGAACCAAAATCAGAGTCGACTGAAAAGGAAGGCTCGGAACCGAGGCATAGGGATGGTAGGGAGTTAATCGCGGGGATCACGGCTCGTGAGACGCTAGGTCAAAGCAGATAGGGTGTGTCGACATCTCCTGTTCGGAGTAGAATCGCGAGATCGGAAAGCAACATCGGGTGCACCACATGTAGATCTCACCTCGGGAGAATTGTGGCGAGTGAATCGAGGTCGGGCCGACGCTGACTTATCGCCACGTGGGATTCTCGAGAC
This sequence comes from Magnolia officinalis, assembly GCA_021015155.1. Lineage (NCBI taxonomy): Eukaryota > Viridiplantae > Streptophyta > Magnoliopsida > Magnoliales > Magnoliaceae > Magnolia > Magnolia officinalis. Next base: position 97,115,209 of record JAJHSJ010000003.1, read on the forward strand.
GGGCGAACTGAGGAGGTGGGTGTCTCGAGACCGGGATGCCGCAAGATTTACGGCACGTGGCGAGTGCTCTGGCATCGACGAGGCAGAGCAATTAAGGCGACCACCTTCCGCGCTGAAATCTTTCAGTGCTCCGCGGGTGCATGGGAGGCAGATAGCGTCTTCTTCCCCACCATGGCCGTAGCTCGGAACCGGCGGTTGCGGATGCATTCTGCTCTGCCACAAATCACCCCAGCGAGGCTGGGGGAATTGGGTCCTTCCCTTTGGACCGGGAGATCGATCGTTCTATCTTCCACCAAGACAGCGATGGATGGTGGAAAGGGCATTCCCTTTCTTCTGTTGACACGGACTCTTATGACACCCATCTCCACCCCTCGCTTTGTTTTCAGATCCAACTCCACGAAGGAGCCCAGGCACGAAGCAGCAGCAGCGGGAAGAAATCTTCGTTCCATAATTCGAGTGGAACACCCCAGATAAGGACCCATATGTCCTCGTCACCGAAAGCAGAGAACTCATTCCAAGATATAGCACCCGTAACGGGTCCTTCCATGTGGATTGCTCCCACAACGATAAGGGAGTTCGATGTTTCCCACAATTGACCCCATGCCATGAGAGAAGGAGGCTATTAGTCGAGGCCGGGAAACACCAGGGAACGTTGAAGCGGAGGAGAAAAGCTGACCAAATCTTATGGGTGTAAGCTCAATGAATGAAGAGATGATTCACTGTCTCTTCATTGGCCATACAGCAAACACAAATATTAGCAATCGGCATGCCTCGCTTCCGCAAGTTGTCAACAGTGAGGGCCCTCTGATTACCAACCAACCAACCGAAAACCACAATTTTAAGGGGAACGGACTACTTCCAGCTGTGGTAGCATAGAAGCCCAGCAGGAGGAGGGAGCCTGCCGATCAAGAGGCTATAGAAGGATTTGACAGAGAACGTGCCCTGTTTATCCAGACGCCAGAGAAGTCTGTCAGGCGCGTTGAGGTTAGGCGATAGGTTGTAGATACGATTGAGGAGAGCAGCGAATTCGTCTATCTCCCATTCACGAAGATCTCTTCTCTGCATTCGATATTCCAAACAGATGCTCCTCCAACTGTAGATAAGCAATTAACAACCATAATGGATGGGAATTTGGCAATGCGAAAGATGCTTGGAAAGGCAATGCAAAGAATTTCGTTCCCCAACCAGGGGTCCAACTAAAACCGGGTACGAGTACCCGTACCGACCGCTATGGAGATGCCGCTGAGGACATCGGGCTTGGTGGAAAGAATGTCTCTCCAAATGGCGGACGCTTTATATTTGCAGCAGTTATTTGTCCACCAGCCCCCATCTGAACTACCGTATTTGCTCTTAATCAACTCGTTCCATAAGGACCCGTCTTCATTCTCGAGTCTCCATATCCATTTTCCTAATAAGGCAAGGTTCATGAGTTTAAGATCCTTGATACCAGCCCCACCATCTTGCGCCTGACTGCAGACGACCTTCCAATTAACCAGATGATATTTATCCTTTTCAGACTTGTCATGCCAAAGGAAATCCCTTCTAAGCTTGTCCAGAGTGTTCACAACCGACACAGAACATTTAAAAAGCGACATGAAGTAGATAGGGAGGTTTGATAGCGCATAATTGATTAGGGTTAAGCGACCCCCCAAGGATAGGTACCTGCTTTTCCAGTTGGCAAGATAGGATCTGACTCTATCAATGACCTTATCCCAAGTCTTCTTAGGCGGCTTCCCGATACACAGCAGGAGGCCCACGAAAGAGGTAAGGAAATGGCCAACCGCATAACGGAAGAAGTCAGTGTGCTCCTTGATTTCGGCTTCCTCCATATTCACCCCCAGCATCGTGGACTTGGACATGTTGACACGAAGACCCAACACAGCTTCAAAGCAACGGATTATAGTACGCAGGTTGCTGACTTTGTCTTGCTCGGCCCGCTGAACAGGAGGGTGTCATCGGCGAACTGAATATGGGAAATCGGGATGGACATCCCCTCCACATTGAACCCTCTGATAATGCCAGCTTCCTGACCTCTGTTGAGCATTCTAGAGAGGGCCTCACCCACGATCATAAAAAGAAAGGGGGAAAGCGGGTCACCTTGGCGCAGACCCCTGGAGCTAGGAAAAAACCCTTTTGGCGAGCCATTGACAAGGACAGAGAAGACAGCCGAGCCCACGCATTCTTTGATCCACTTTCGCTACCTCTCACCGAAGCCCATACGCTGAAGCAAATAAAGAGGTCCCAGTCAACATGGTCATACGCCTTTTAGATATCCAATTTGCATATGAGGCCCTTGGTTTTGGATTTGGATCTGGAATGTAGACATTCATTGGCAATGAGGGCGCTATCGATGATCTGCCAACCAGAAATGAAGGCATTTTGGTGATGAGAAATGACAGAGCCTATCACCCCTATCAAGCGGGAAGCCAAGACCTTGGCAAGAATCTTGTATGGACAATCAGACTTATCGATCTGAAATCAAACAAAGAATTAGCTCCCAGGCACTTAGGAATAAGGGTGATGAACGATGCCCCTAACCCTCTGGACAGCCTGCCTCTCGCATGGAATTCGGAAAAGAAATCCATGACGTCACTTTGAATTATCTCCCAAAAAAGTAGGAAGAACGCTATTGGGAAACCATCGGGCCCTGGAGCCCTGTTCCCTTCCAGATCGTCTATGGCCTTCTTCACCTCAAGGGGAGAGAATGGAGCTTCAAGGGTGACAGCTTCTTTTTCGGAGATACGATCGAAGTGGAGGTGTCAAGCGTGGGCCTGGACCACCCTTCACTCCTCAGCAAATTACTGAAGAACCGAACAGCTTCGTCTGAGATGAGATCCTTATCTTCGGTGCAAATGCCCCCAATCATCAAACTGCTTATCGAATTCGTTCTAGAACGCTCGCTAGCCATGCAGTGGAAATTTTTGGTATTCTTGTCACCTTCATGGATCCACTTGCAACAGGATTTCTGACACCAGGATATTTCATCCTCCTTTAGCCGAGCAGCAAGGGATTGAATCAGATGGATCCTCCTGAGGAAAGACTGAAAGGAGTTCTGACCTTCCTCAACATCGCGATCGATTTTCTGTAGCTCAGCGAGGATGATCGCAGACAACTTCTCTTTTCCGCACCTCCGAAAAGCTTGCCCACCATTCTTTGATCATCTGACGAAAACCTTCAAACTAAAACCAGGCTATGTCAAGTCTGAATGGTTTGGGGCCCAATTGCGATCATCGACAGCCAGAAGGATGGGGGTGTGGTCGGACGTGGGTCTGGGAAGGGCTGATTGCACAACTTGGGGGAAATACTCCAACCAGTCTACCGAAACCAGAAATCTATCGATCCTGGATAAGGTGGGGGACGCCCTTTCGTTCGTCCATGTGAATTTTGCTCCCAGCAAAGGAAGGTCGACCAGCTCTTCGTCTTCAATCCATTGGGAGAAGCAGCACATTCCCGCCGTCACTCTGCCACCCTGAGATTTGTCATCAGCCCATCGGGTAATGTTGAAGTCACTTTCATTTAGGAACTTAGGTTTCTTGAAGGCATATCACGTCGGCCTTACATCTACCACAAATGTCCTTAATGAGTCTCCGCTTCCGTTTAGACCCCACTCTAATATTCCAAGATAGAACTTTCATTTAGGAACCGAGCTACCCCGAATAATAAGGGCTCGGGCAAAAGCATTGGAATGATTTAAGAGGGGAGGGCAGAGGGCCAGGCTCTGGAGCTCCCTATTGCTATGCGACCTAGGCAGAGCTTTCCTTGGGGATCTGATCTGGGCTAGCGGGCAACCGCGCTCCTTGATGCAGTGGAATAGGGAGATGAAGTCTTTCGGGTGGTCGCCAAAGGATACACCGATGACACGTCCGATGTGGCCCATCGCATCCCTTATCCATTTCTTCTTCTAGATAGTGTGGATCAGTTCGGCTCTCTGATCATCTAAGTCTTTCGGAAGCAGAATATCAGGGGACGTCTCCACCGCTCTACAGTCCTCCCTGATCTGAAGGGGTTCTGCCTCCAGAACAACCTCTCCGCTATCTTCCCAAAACATCTCAACCAAGGCTTGCCCTAGGAAGTGATCTAAAGCTATCGTTGATCTAGGGGAGGAGAGTGGAGACAGACGAGGGGGATGCCTGATCTGAACTCCAGGGCGCGTAATCTTCTTCCGGGCCAGGGAGGATCTCCCCGCTGAAAGGGATGGGGATATCCTCACGAGATGGAAGATGCTAGAAAAGAGGATGGATCATAACCTTAGAACCAGACAGTTGACTGCTTGAGATCGGGGAACAGGACCTACGCTGGAGACAACCAATGACACGTGGAGGATGCGCAAGCAGTGGATGGACCGGATGAGACCGAAAGAGGCTTGGATCGTCCGAAATAGAGACATTCGAATTGATATTGACCTTCGAAGCTAAGGCTGGGAGCGTAGCCTCACTATCGAGATCGAAGAACCGCCCGAGCTTGCCATCCGTATCAACGGAGAGAAGGTCAGGGCACGCGTCTCACTCGGGAACCAAAATCTGACGCGAAGGACACGCGTCCTGCTCTAACGCAGCCTGCGTGGAGACATCAACGAGGGGGAGAGGGCACGCGTCAACGAGTGCCTAATGCCTGGAGGTGAATTCGCATGCGTCTGGCACTGGAAGCGTCCGCGTGGCACATCCAATGGTGGGATTGAGGCACGTGTCCTCAGTTGCCAACCCTCGGGGACGTGCAGCACACGCCTTCCCTCTTCTGACGAAAACTCTACTCAGCCCAACCATCCCGTGACACGTTGCATCGTCCAGGTTTGGTACTCCGCAAGGCACCGAGGGGGCTACGCCTTCTTCAGCAATAGGTGCTCCGCGAGGCACCGGAGAGGCTGCGCCATCACCATCCGACGAGACGCTGGGATAGTGGTTCTTTCCCATCTCTGCAGGTGCCGGCGAGAACTACCTGAACCGCCAGATGTCTCCCCAACGCAGGATGGGAGCATTCGGATCTTCTCTTTGGACAGGTAAGAGGAGATTTCTGCCATCGGCCCTGACCTGAATGTGGGGTGGGATTGGGTCTCCCTTCTTCCTCCTAACTCTGGCCCTGATAACCCCCATTTCTTCTCCTCTTAACATTTTGAGATCGATTTCAATCAGAGTTCCAACTCGAGAAGCTGCCGTGTTGAAAAAATATGCATACCAAAGCTCAAGGGGAATCGACCATATCAAGATCCACACCTCCTCCATCCCGAAGCAGGAGAAGTCGTCCCACTTCATCATCTTGGCTACTGGACCGTTTTTATGGATGGCTCCTGCTATAATCAGAATGTCCATATTGACTTCGGGTTGGACGTCAATCCACAACTCGTTAAAACCGATGGGCTTGATATTGTATAGCTCTGGCGGATATCGGCAGCATTCGTCCAGCCACATCTTAACAGCTTTAATGGTGGCACCGGGTTTTGTTATCGCCACAACCAACCTCCTTAGAAAGCTATTGTACGTAGCCAAATTCTCTTCATTGATAACTATCCAGGGATCATTCGAAACAGAGTCCCTTTCTTCATTGTTTCCCAACCTGGCCGCCTTCTCCGCTCCTGCTGAAACCTCCTGATGATTTGATCTGAGGGCTGGTTCTTTCGATTTGAGGAGGGCATCCTTAAAGGATGCGCAAGCTGAGAAGGCAATAGGTTTATCCCTACGATCTTGAGATGAGGACATGGACTCGGAGGGCCTACCTTTCCTAAGATTATGAGTTCTCCCAACTTTGTTTTGTCTGTTGGCTCGGGCCCATATCTGGCCCATTGGACCAGCAATTTCTAACCATCAAAACCTTCTCCATGAAGCATCTCCACAGCCCTACTCAATTCCTCTTCCGAGCTCATAAGGACTAAGGCGAAGCCTCTGTATGATCCATCATCCCTATTTCTGGGAAGCACAACATCCATTACTGCCCCTGCTCTGCCAAAGATTCTCGCGAAGTTAATTGGCAGCCACCCTGCTGGGAAGCCCTTAACAAATAAGGTGGGGAGGTGCGAGGTTTTTGACCTGGACTGACCAAGGCGTCCATCTCTTTGGTTTCTAGAGACTTGTCTCCAAGTATTACTATCATCCCTATCATCTGAGATAGTTTGGGGTTCGGATCGCATCTCGTCGCGAGTACCCTTCTCTAGGATGCTCGCATCCTCCATGGGCAGATGACTCCGGCAATTCATCCACAGTTCGCTAGCGTCTCTCTCGATTCCTTCGTCTCTAGCGTCGTTGGCACCTAACGTCACTTCACATCATCGTTCCGTCATTGTTTCCTTAATTCTCCCACACATATGACTGTGGGGTCAACATGTAGGGCTGAAATATAAATGCATCTCTAAAAGTTCAATGATTTCAATAGAGTAGAAGCCCAAGAGAAGGAGAAGCATAACAAACATCGCGCAAGAATATTTGACTTGCCATCTCCCAACCAGTGGTTTAAATAGCAAATAGTGTGTAGCATAGCATTCACCCTTTTGAAGCATGAAGCTTAAGCTGCATAGTATGCAGCGTAAATTACATGCTACTTCTAGATTTTTAGGTAAGGTTGTGCTTGTTTGCACCGAATATCATGAATTTTTATGATATTTTGCACCAAATTAGTCCGCTTAATAATGAAATTTAATGACATATGGTGCGACCAAATGCAATAGAAAATAAACAGGAAAAATCGGCAAAGATTAAGTATAGAGGTAACGAAAGAGCAACCTAACTGATTTAATATTATTACTTACTAAAATCACTGAAAAGAAATTAATTTTTATTTAAAATGAGAAATGTAACAAATCATGGAAAACACTAAATGATTTTAATGTTTTATTGAAAAATAACTTGTAATGTAAGCTACATAGAGTGTACCATAGGTGATGTAGCATGTCGCATATACAAAATTAGCATGTAGCATAGGCTACACATGACTCTATAGTCAATCTTTTAACATGTCGAATTACCATTTGCGACAATCATGCAAGAACACTTGAGTTGCCCACTAGCTAATCACATGTGCAAGAACATTTGAGTTGCCCACTAGCTAATCACATGTGCTATGAGGCAATCCGAGAATCATAGATGGCAATTGGCTTCTTCTTGGAATGTCAACTGCTAAGAATCTATAAAGTGGAGGGCAGCCTAATAGGTAGCTTTAGATCATTTATGAAAAGTTATGTCAGTATCACTGATCATTAAACTACGGATCCACAATATTATTGGAGTGCTTCTCTCTCTTTCTTTTGTTGGTTTGTTTTCTGAAGCACTCATGCATCAGAGTTCTTCTCTTTCCTTCCTTCTGTTTTCTCTTCTCCTCCTTGAGCAAACCAATCTTTGTGCTCTACAGCTTATCCAGTTGGAAGATTAGACAGAGTGGCTGGTCAGTTTAGGTTATGATTTGGAAATCAGAGCTTGAATTCGAACTGATGCATTTCATTTTAATAATGATCCTGATGGAAGTAGAAATTTTTTTTTTTTCCTTTTGCATGATGCCCTTCCATATCTTGAAACAAATCTAGTCTGAGGGTCCATAGCTCAGTCGTAGAGCATTTGATCATTTTCCTTTCCAGAAAAAAAAAATAAATAAATAAATAAAACTTGATACGAATCGATATCATTGTATTTTTCTTTGCAGCTATCACGCCTCCTACTATGTTTGATTTCTTATCTTGCAAACAAACGATCAGCTCCTAATGATTCATGTCATCTGGTGAGAATAACAGCATTTTTTTCGCCCATGCTGACAAAATGCTGATAGATGCACATTGTCCATATTTATCAGTTGTACAAAGATTGGGCACATTAGCTCGTTTTAAATGTAATATCCAGAAAAGAACATGAGAAATCAAGTACTTGAAAAAATTTGCCTAAAGTAATAACCAAGGTCCAAAATTAATCAATTCCAGTGAAGCGTCGCGCGAGTACCATTTAAAAAATGACCCATTATTAGTTGTGTGAAGAGGTCTTTCAAAAATAATCCTAGAACCAATGATAACAGTGATATGCAATAATTATATCCGATTCCAAACTTTACAAAGGAATCAACAATCAATCCAGAAGCTTCAAAAATAACTATCAGCCGGAACATGTAATGTTTAGCCAGCATGTAATAGCAAAAGACTACGGGCAAATCGAGAAATCATGGAGCAAAACAGCTAAAAAGTCACACTCACGGGAAAGATTTTCTGTCTCATCATCAAGCTTTCTTGTGTTCAAAGATGTGCTGCTAGAAGCAGCTTTGTTCGTACCAGCATTAGCTACAAAAACATACATAACAATTAGCACTGGAACTCAAAATGTGCAATAAGCATAATGTATTGGATAATCAAGAAAGACATGAGAACCACATGATTCATTACAATCATCAAATTCAACATAATTTACAGCAGATCTATAAATGATAATAAATAGAACAGTTCCTTTGAAACAAAGAGATACACAATGGTTGAGACAGCAAGAACCGGTTCAATTTCAACATGAACACAAATAAGAATGAGGATTAAAATAGATATATTACTAACACCATGCAATATATTATATATTATTTAATGACAAAATGAAGAAGGAAATTTTCTAATTTGTGGATCTAGTACTTCAAGCCAACCACAGTTAGTTGGTATAAGGCTTAGAAGATGATGATGAGTACAAAAGCACAAGAAAATAGTACACTACCAAGAGGCATGTAGGTTGTCATATATAACTTCCATTGAGGTGGCCTTGGTGATGAGTGGCAAGAGGGGGGGTGGAGAGAGAGAGATTGTGAAATAATACAATGAGAGGTACTTATTAAAAGAGCAACAAAAAGAAGAAGAAATTATAAATAAATAAAAAAGCAACAGAAAGAAGATAAATACCAATAGGCATCTAAGACAGTCATATATTTCAGTGTCGTGCTTTGACAAACAACCATTGAAGACTCTTGAGTATAAGATAAAAACACATTTGACATTGTAATCGAATCAAGTTAATTACACGTGGCAAAAAAAAAGTTTAATTGTATTTGGGAATAGTACAGTTTGAGTTTCCAAAGTAGCATTTTTACTTGTGTTTCGTTTTTATCCATTCAAGTGATTCTAAAATCTCTTGTGATCCACTTCCCACACTTATGTCGTCATATTGCCCTTACAGGTTTTAATAAAATAATAGATCTTTCAACGTTATATAGTAGCACTTTTACAATTTACAGCTTCATGAATGAGGAAAGCTGAAAATGAAACACAAAAGGTACAGCTATTCCGCGATACTTAGAGACCTTCCAAAAACAAACTCTTTCTAGGAACACCTTTTGCACATGTTTACTAGTTTGCATCCAGTGATGAACAGTGTTCACCATCACCGATATTATTGGGTATCGCCATCAGCGATACCCAAACTGCTTGAAATTTAAAATTTTCCAAATATTGCCAATATTTTCGATAATATCAGCAATATTTGCAGATATTATCAATATCAACGATATTTTGAGAAGAATCCCTTATAAAAATTCCCTGGTATAAGCAATACTATTGATAATATCCCCAATATGAGGGAACATTCGTAAATAGGCAAAATTTGACAGAAATTTGAAAAAAAAAAAAAAAAAAAAAACAAATCAAAACCCATTAAATCTCTATTTTTTAGATCTTTTATTTTCTGAATCTTGTTCCTTAAGTGATTTTGATCACTCTTGGTTTTTATTGAGTCAAAGTTTGGATTTGGGGAGAAGTCTTGACTTGAAACAAAGATGGGCTAGAACTCAAAGGTAGTGAAAAATCTATAGAAACTTCTTCTTTTTAATGTTAGCATAAATTACAATGGAAATCCATGTCAATGCACATGGATTTGTGGTATATAAATAAATTTAAAAAAATAACATTTCAGTGAAAAATGAGGGAAATTGGTGAAATCCTTTTTTTTTTTACATTTTTGTATTGGAAAATATTTGTTTTTTACTGTCAATTAATATGGAAATTTTATATATTAATTATAGTTGGCCGATCTATTGATTGGGTACAAATTTTATAATTCATTTTTTTTTTGTTTTGACAACACATGGTTAGGCCTCTATAAAATGGAAAGTTATTATGTATAGTTGTTTTTTGAATTATTTTGATCCCAACATGTGTAAACATGTCTTTTAACCTCTCCTGAAGTTTCACTGCAAAATTCCACCTTTTTCCCAATGTTTCCCTTAGACAAGGATATATTTCCGAGTATCAGTGATACTGATACATGTCTGTATCCCCAGTTATTGATACATGTAATGATACCGATATTCTGAACACCGGCGATGATAGAATCTAATATAATGCTAGAACAGAACAATTTTTACAAATTCCACGTGTGCTAGTAGAAAGAAAGTTTCTCTTCAGGCCCCTATTTTCTGTTGAAGAGATCGTGATCGATAAACAGAGAGACAAAACAGACTTAGAAATAATGACACTTCGAGCTCTTTCTAGTGAATAAAAAAAGGGGAGAGAGATAAATAGAAATGTGACGGCGAAAGTATCAGTGTCTGACGGGCTAAAACAACTTCCATGAATCTTTAGATGAATTTATTCATCTTCCCATCTCATCTATCAGTTCCCACAGAGGAATCACACAACTATTTACGAAATCACTGCAAACATCCTAATTAACACATCATCAATATATTAATGATACAAGCTTTGAAAGGGAATGCACATTCCAGACACCCCATCCTCAAGGGCCAAAAATCAGTCGGACCCCTCAGAGCATCTGTCCGGTCATAAAAATCAAGGCCAGTCCACTCATCAGGCAAGCAACACATGCTTTGAATTTTGACCGCTGGTTATCATCTTTCTAACCATCCGTTCCTACATACATCCATGGCCCACCCAATAAAAGGACCAGCCTGATTTTCAAGCTAAAGAATCCTCATAATGGGGACCACCAGAGCGTCCCAAATCCTGTGCACATGGGGGCGTCTGGAATTAACATTCATCAACTTCACTATTAATAAATCCGCAGTTCATGAATACAAGAAGAACTCTGCAGCAGACATATCTTCATCTATTAACAGATTATATACACTGAACATAAGATAAGACTAATCAGCATCGCACTTTTAGCTTCTTAAGATTTTGATTCGATTTTCAGTAATCAAACTGCGATTTAGAGTAGCGTAAACAAAATCTTTTCCAGATCATACAAAGCGCAAGAAGATCGATCTGCAGACAAGCATTGAAAACTGAGAAAAGAAAAGAGAGAAACGAAACAACTCCAATGAAAAAAAAAAAAAAAAAACAACCTAGAATCAACGACCTTAAAAAGATCTAGAACAGAATCAGATCAGTCGAGATTGGTATAAAACCCTAATCTAAGGGAGAAACAGAGGTTAGGAAGAATCGGAGCCATACATTTCTTAACGGTTTCGATATCGGCGCCGCTGCGACGGGCGGCGTTGACGGCCTTCTCGTCTTTCTTAGCGGCGGAGGTCGGAGCTTTCTTGCGGATGACGACGGGCTCCCAGTCCTGAGTCAAGGGTCCGATTCCTGCCATCTCTCTCTGGGTTTTCTTGCAAGGGTTTGGATTTTGGATTCGTCTCTATCTCCTTCTCGTTCTCTCTCTCTGGTTTTATACTCGCTGAGGGTTCTTTTTCTGTTATTTAATACTCCGAGAGCGCATGGTGCTTAATACGCATGCACTCGAAAATTGTACGTGTGATGCAGTGACTCAAATTAAACCGCCAAAGTTGTGGAACCCAGTGTGGATAAGTCACAGTCAAAAAATCAATTTAATTGAATAATCTTAACCGTCGGATTTGTGGACACTTCTTTAATGAAAGAGGACCGCTGGATATTTTTCATACGCCGGCTGTTTTACTACACGTTTAAGCCTCATTTGTCATTGTGTATTTGAAACAACAGCCCTAGATTTGAAAATCTCCAATTGCCTAAGGCACCTTGGACTCAAAATCCCCTGTGATTCAAAAGTAACAGTGTATATGTAAATTTACGGGATTTGAATTTAATTACTAAATCAACTTTAATATTTATAATTAGTGTATGTATATAATGTTTGACACAATTGTTATAATAAGTCTGTTGAAATATATATTTTGGCCTTATTCTAAGTCTCTGATGGGCCACAAGTACATAATCACATTCAAGTACTAACCGATAAATTTTAACCACTGCTTTACATAGATAATGTTTGAACAGGGTAAGCATAAGACGCTAGCATTATGAATACCAATGTAGCATGTGTTTTTATTTAATTAGTATTATGTAATCTAATGTTTTTTTTTTTAACTCACACACTCACGCCCCATATAGACCCACGCACTCATACCATAATGGATGCTTGAACAATGGGCTTGTGTTCAAACTTTTGTGAGTGTACTACTAAGCGTGAAAAATGACTCATATCCTCCTAAGGGACAAATAAACATTATGATGGATACTAGCCAATTTCAAGAATATTATTCTCATCTTTCCTATAGTGTAATCAATTTAAATTTTGAATAATGCTTTAACTCGGGCTCATGTAGGTGTGATTGGGTACTACCCCACCAGGCCTAATTAGAGATGAACAATCCTGTTAAGGATTTGTGGAGCCCCCTTGATGTATATGCTTTATCCATAACATGTGGAGCCCCCTTGATGTATATGCTTTATCCATAACATTCATTCATTTTGAAAGATCATTCTAAGTTATGATAGCATAAAGGAAGCATATCGAAGGCTCAAGTATAAAAGGCGGTGGGGATTGAATTCCTACCATAAAAAGTGACATATGGTTGCAAGAGTTTTGAATCAAACTGATATTTATGTCCTCCATTTGTTAAAGTCTACATGAAGTTATAAACAAGTTGGATGACAAAATAAACATCACTGTAGGCTTAGGAATTTTTAAAAGATAAGAATTCAATTATCATTGTTTTCTTGTGTGATCCACTTGAGCTAAAAGCGAGGGGAAGAATGACACATTCATCTAAGGTGGCCCCACAAAGTTCACTCACCGTGTATAGTCCGGTGAATCACTGCACAATCAACGTCCACTTAAATTACTTGAATGGACGCAGATTGCGGGCAGGAAGATATTCATGTGCCCCTGTTATCTGAAGTGTGTGTGGCCTACATAGGAATCCATGACAAATCCACTCCATCCATTAGTTTTGTAAGACCACAACAGGGCATGAATCTAAAAATCAGGCAAATCCAAATCCCGGTTGGGCCACACAGAACAACACAATGGGAACCGTTGAAACCTTCCTGGAACCATAATATTTATATGCCATCCAAACCGTTCATAGTGTTATTACCACTCAGATGAATTCTAGACACAATATCATCCGGATACTAAACGTAGATGGCCCTACAAAGTTTTCAACGGTGGTCGTTCAATGTCCATGTAGGGAGTCAAATTTTCAGCCCATTTCTGTGGGCCTACAGAGCTTCCGACAACAGGAGCACAGGAATATCTGTGCCCGAGGCACAGGCAATCGGCTTCCCAGCTTGCATGGCACGCCATCTACTAGTCTTGCGGGTATCATCGGAAGCGGATTGGCTGGTGTACCACACACCAGCTATACAGCTGGTGTAGATACGTGTCGTGTGGGCCTCGGGTTGTACGAACGGTTCAAAGCAGATCAAAGTTACATGGCCCCTGCAATGATGTATTTATTATATCCACACCGTTCATCCGTTTTTTTTTAGATCATTTTAGAGCATTAGACAAAAAATAAATCATATCCAAAGCTCAAATGGACTACACTAAAAATAGCGGCAAGGATAATGATTTTTACCATTAAAAAATTCGTCAGCCCACCATAACATTTATTTCCCATTCAATCTGTTAATAAAGTTATATGGATGAAGAGGAAAAACAAATTTCATGTTGATTCGAAACTTCTGTAACCCCCAAGAGGGTTTCAATAGTATAAGTTCAATCCCCTACTGCTTTTTGCAGTGTAGTCTACTTGTTCTTTAGATTTGTCTTATTTTTCCGCTCAAGCCTTAAGACGAGCTCACCAAATGGATGGACAGTTTGGATGCAGGGGCGGCTCGAAGGTGTAGGCAGGTGAGGCAATCGCCAAAGGCCCCTAATTATGAAGGCCCTATATTATAGGACAGCGTTTGGTAGTCTATACACATGCACTAAGAAAATGCAACCTTTGAATATTTTTAAATTAAATTAAACAGATATAAAAGTGGGTCCCAGTTTAGATGGTTAATGAAAAACAAAAACAAAGATGCACAATGGTTAGATCTCCTAACTAGTTGGTTCTTGTACACTAAACAAATTATTTGAATTCAACATACAAATTCCCATTAATTGGAAGATAGAATAGTTAAATCAATGGATTTTTTGTAATTTAGCCTATCTAGAATGGATCACCTAATTTAGATAGTTTGGATGGAGTCAAAATATGCTATATTAACAATTTAAGAGTGCCTATTTATTAACTATAACACTGCTAGAGTACTATACAATTCTAAATTCATTATTCTCACTATTGCATGAAGACCACTTTAGGGATTCCTGCAGCCCTGAGCTTTGTGGGGTCCACATTATTATATGTGTTATATCTATTCCGTTGATCTGTTTCTTCATCCCACTTTAGAATATTAGAAAAAACATGAAGCAGAACCAAAGCTCAAGTGGACCACAACACAGAAAAAAATTGAATATTGAATGCTCACCATTAAAATCTTTTATTAAGGCGACAGAAATTTTGGATAAGCTGATATTTATGTTTTCCTTTCTTCCATCTAAGATTCACCTTATGAATCGTTTAGCAATTTTATCTATCGAAACTGATTTATTGGGTAAACTTGAATACAAAAGTTTAATTAGTAATTTTGCATTTGAAAAGGCAAGAAGCAAATTTATGGTTGAATTTTGAATTTATTAACTTTTTTTATTTTTTAAACTAAAAAGCCTCATTTTTATGACTTGCCTAAGGCCCCCAAAAGTGTTAAGCCGCCCCTATTTGGATGTAACACATACCTCATAATGGGACATGGGACCCACAAAACTTGTTGACGTCAATACACCAGCTATATAGCTGATGTGTGGTATACCAGCCAATCCGCTTCGGGAATCATCCAGCCGGACGCGCAATCTGCGTCCTACCCCCACCTGTCTCTGACTGGGAACGAGCAGGAGCTTTGAGTGTCCAACGTGATATATGAGTCTTACCCACACTGTCCATCCATTTTTTTTCATATCATTTTAGTGCGTAAGCTTAAAAATGAGACAGATCAAAGGCTCTTGCCGTTGAGAAATTCTTAGAGGCCATAGAAAATTTGGATGGAGCTGATATTTGTGTTTTTTGTCTATGTATATGTAACTTTATGAATAGGTTAGATGGGAAATAAACATCGCAGTGGTCCCTAGAAAAGTTTCAATGGTGAGAATCAATATATCCACTGCTTCCTCTGATGTGGTCCACCTGAGATATGGATGTACCTTATTTTTGGGTCCGTATTCTAAAATGATACCAAAAATTGGATGAACAGTGTCGATAAGACACATACATCATACATCACAGTGTCCACTCAAAGCTCTTGCCCGTTCTCAGCTGCAACAGGCAAGGTAGGACGCAATCCGCGTCCCATTAGGTACAACCGTCATTTTAAATGCATTATTCCGTAAATTAGTCTCACATGCATGTTAGGTGGATTGCACCTATCGAAGGAAACGGGCTGTTGAGAAGGAAAATCCTGAATGGCCCGTATAAAATGGATACTTATGGCACATCCGATTTTGGACATAGAGAGCCACCAGGTACAAGGCTTGGATCTTTAACACGTGGGTGAAAAAGGCATGTGTACCACGGTTTATCTCTTCTATCGTTATAATATGGGTGGTTGGGGTGTACATCAAGTCGAACCGAGTGGAGATAGCCTTAGCTTGACTCAGCTCGGCCACTAGCTGACCTCAGCTTGAACTCGGCTCAGCTTGGCTCGGTCCTCAAGCCTGACTGGCCAACTCGGCTTGATTCGGTTAGCAGTTTGGGCCAGTTCTGAGCCGAGTTCGAGCCAAGATCAAGCCGAGTTCGCCTGTGTAACATTGTCACAAACACTTAGACTGCATCTTCAAAATCGCATTGTATATAAGACAGCAACGATGGTTTTACAGGTATTTTATCAAATACCTTCTAAGCAACATAAAAATCAAGAAAAAAGGGTATTGGTTTCATATACATATCTTCCTTGCTACCAGCCACAATTCATTAGGTCATTTCATCAAACACTTGGTGAGCAACATCAATATCAAAGGGAGGAAGACCGAGGTGAGCACCTAAGAGAGGAGGGAGAGACTAAAGAGAGAGGGAGGAAGACCGGAAGAGGGGAGCTCAAGCTCGGGTTAAGGTTTAGGGGCGTCGAGTAAGGAAAAGGGGCAAAGAGATTAGGGTTCGTGTGACCGAGTGAGGGAAAAGGAGTAAATGTAATTAGGAATTATTTTTTTTGAAGGGTATATATACCCCTGCGCCGAGTCAAACCGAGTCAAGCCGAGTTCAAGCTGGATTCAATCCGAGTCGAGTCGAGATGGGGGCAAGCTCGAACTCGGCTCGAACTCATTTTCGAGCTCTAAAAATCAACTCGACTCGGTTCGAACTCAGCTTCGAACCAAGTCAAGTCAAGATTTTTCGAGCCGACTCACGCGAGCCAACCGAGCTAGCTTGGTTCGTGTACACCCCTATTGGTGGAGAAAAGGATCACCCCAGGCTAGATTACTCACTAGGTTACAGACACGTGGGTGGAACTTCAATAACATCCAACCCGTCCATCAGGTATGTTGTATCGTGTTCGGCGGAACCCAAAATCGACACTCAAATGTTCTAATGGGCCGCACCAAAGGAAACAGTTGGGATGAGAAGTGCACCATTAGTTTCTATGGATGATGATGCTAGCCATTCAATTCATCTTCTGTACGTCATGGGGATGAAAGGATCACACAAAAATCACCGTATTCAACTAATACTGAGGTGGGGCGACACATGAATTTACAGGTTTTAGATATAATTTGGTGGGTTGGCTCACCTAGCCGTTAAATCATCCTGAGTTTTGAGATTGAGCCAAATCAAGGATGGTATACCATACGGATGGTGTGTATTTCATGCACAATAAGAAGGTGTTTGTCTTTTCAAATCCCCATGTAAATGCACTGAAAATGAGTTATTATTTCATTAATTATTTCCTCGTTGAAAATCAATCTAGAAATGGCTTACTTAAATTTGTGGGGCCACCGCGATGTATGTGACTTATCCAGGCCATCCATCTATTTTAATTACCAAAGCATTTTAGGGCATGGGCCAAAAAAAACAAGACAGATCCAAAGCTCAAGAGGACCACCCAACATGAACAATGGTTCTAAAGATGCCTGCCATTCAAAGTTATTTCCTTCATACGGCCCACATTAATATATGTTTGTTTGTTTTTTTTTTTTTTTTTTTTTTTTTTTTTTTTAAATATATATTTTGGGTTAGCTTGTTAGTACACACCCATGTCAGTACACACACTCCATGTTAGCCACCTCCGCTAGGGATCGATGCCAAGACCTCAAGTGTTGAAACGAGGTATACATTAATATCTGTTTATCATTTAACATGTTCATAAACGGAAAAGTCAAATATCAGCTTCATCCAAAACTTCTAAGGTCCCTAGAGACGTTTTAATAATAGGTGTTCAAATCCCATTGTTTTGTTGTAGTGTGGTTCACTTGAACTTTGGATTTGCCTCATTTTTCAAATCATGTCCTAAAATGAGCTTGCAGAAGGGATGGACGGTGTGGATAAGTCACATATATCATAGTGGGCCCCACTCTTTATATATTTTCCGCCTCGAGTAAAGATGTAAAATGATGCCTCTCGCATTGGGAACCGAAAAAATTAGCACGGTAGACGCTTCCCTTTTATGCTTTTTTTTTTCGACACCCGAAAACTTATGTTATGAAAGTAGATTTTTATGTTATGGAAAGAGAGTTTTGGACAAAATACCCCTAGTTTTAGGGTAAAACAGTTAGGAAAAAGTAACGGTATTTTCATCTTTATTGATATGTCGGTACAGAGGTCTAGTTTGGTAAGGCAGATTTTGTTCGGGTCGAATAAAAAAGGTGGGGTAAGTCGGGTCTATAGTAAAAAATTACCCTTGGAGCACAATTAAAATTACAAATGTAAATAATGATTATCTATTCTAGGGTATTTATAAGAGGATTTGAAAAATCAAACACCTCTTAAAGGTCATTTGGCAATGCCAATTTATGTATGTTTGAGTGCATTTAGATTTCAAAAGTATTTTGACAACATAAATTTGAAGATAATTGAAATATACAAATTTGATGTGTTTTAAAATTTCACTCTTTTACTGAAAATTTCTAACATGATCAAAGTGAAATCCATTTTTTCTCCTTTTAAAAGGCAAGGGAGTCACACATATAATAAAAATGTTGTTAGGTTACTAACAAATTACTTGTGTGGCACACTGATAATACTTTAAAACAATCTAATTACCGCCTTCATCACTAAAATGATCTAAATGGTCCAAACATTGGCCATATAAATCAATGGTTAAAAAATATTGGTGAGCCCTTCGTTTGTGATCTTATACTTGTGGCACACCAAGGCTTACAATTTCATTATTTTGGGCAAAGTATGTATTTTAATAGACTTATTACAATCATTCTATCAAATATTACATACGTATACTTATTTGGGATGTTAAGTTGATTTAGTAATTATATCCAAATTCTCGTAAATATATTATAAAATTTCAACGCATTTCTGGTTTTGAATTCCACAGCACTCCAATAGCTCCCAAACAAGCCCTAAGTTGTTTTCCCACATTAGAAAAACTAGACCTAGTAGGTAACTAGGCCAGGTAAGCAAGATTTTTCTAGAATGCATGTGTACCTATGGTACTAATGTAGCTCTATTCAAACTTCAAAACTAATGTGAATGTGATACTTTGTATTTAGGATTTATCCAAAATGTTTATGTTAGATAAGAAATTGATCTGACAAATATATAACCTAAATTACATTACAAATTGCATTGTCCTTAAGGTAGTAAAGCCAAAAAGCTTATGTTAGAAAAGAAATTGGCGAGACACGTACCGAACTTAAATTACAGATTGCTTTGTCCTTAAGGTAGTAAAGGCCCTCACACTAGTTAAACTAACATTGCAAAGGATTCAATCTAGGTTTAATTCTATGATTGTTGTTGTATAATATATGTAGTACTATTACATAACTCAAACTCCTTTAAAAAACATGTTATGTGTATTTCAACAAAACTTTAGTAGTTTGTAAAAACAAGCTTTTTTGTTTGGTTTTTTCCTTTTTGTGTTTTTCTTTAGTTTCATATCGGATAGAATGAAAGATGAAAATAAATTTATATACCTATGTCTAACATAAATTCTTATCAAGTATTTACCGGTATACGCGCGCAAGCTCGACCGTGTGGAGAAACCTGGCCGGGAAACCTTTAACTGAGCGTGTGCGCATGTGCACACCTACGTATACTTGTGTGCATGGAGGGTGCAATCGGACCTTGATTGGCCTGGACAGGCTTCTTTTTATATCGGCTGCCGTTAGATGTGGCCCACTTGGGATTTTCTTCTCTTTCTGTTTTTTGATTGATTTTTTTTTTTTTTTTTTTCTTTCTGATTATGTGTTGGGCAAAGAGAAGGTAATATATTGTGTGGTATGGTGTTGGTGTTAGATTTCTTGTAGCCTATGCACACTATAAGAATATGTATTGCTGGAGAGATGTATCCCGGGAGATAGTCGTGTTAGTTACCTTTAGCACTGGTTCATTGCACCGAAGGGTGTAAATTATCTCAAAGATAATGACAACATATGCGCTTCGACCCAATGACTATCCATGATCTATTCATGCCGACAAAGAAAATCTACTTTCTAAGTGTAGGGTTCCTTTATACAGATTTATTTATGTCGAATATTTTCCATTTTCATTACAGTAGGTTCAACCAAACAACCATAAAAATAAAAGAGAAAGCTAGAGAGAGAGAGAGAATTTTCTTGTATTTTGTAGTTCTCCCTACTAGGAAGGACATTTGGTTGTGAATAGGAGACTTTTTTTAGGGGCATTGTTATAATTCAATTATCATGGCTAACTTAACAAACTTACTCAACACCCTTTACCACCACCCTACCCAATTGTGACTAGAAAACTACCTCATCATCTAACTCTATGCATACCTGCCACATGGGTACCACATCATGCAACAATTAACATAGGGCCAACCTTTAACTGAGCCTTCTTCCTTAGTCATGTTTAGTTGCGGGTTAAGCCATAATTTAGACTATAGTTTGACCCTAGGCTAATGTAGGATTGGTAAAATTTTAAGACCGACAAATTCTAAAAGTTCCAAGGCTCCTACCACCCACGCCTCGCATGCTAGCCAACGATGCGAATCATAAATGACAGTGTGCATTAAAAACCACTATTTGGAGGGTTTGGATTTATGTATATGAAACTGTAGTAAGGCTTGTATGCTACTTCTACAGGCTTCAAAATAACCCATCCGGACATTCATAAAGAAATCATTGAGAAAACTGTGGTAGATGATATGCAAGCACCTTTTAATTACTTGGGTCCGACCGACTCCATGGCTCTGTGATATGCAGACTGCTTCAACACTGAGATCCTGGGATCGAGCACCCATGTGGTGTGGGTGTGAGTGTTTTAAGAAAGAAAGAAAAAAAGTACCTTTAAATTACTTGGAGATAGAGATAAGGCATACAAGTAATTCAAATGAAACTCTACAAATTATGGGTCTATTTTAGATTTATCATGAGCAAAAAATTAGGCCCACTTGGTTAGCTTACTCTCAAATTGATGAAAATTCAATGGCCAATTAAAAACAAAAAATATCAAATGTCCATAGATGCAAGGTTCTGATTTCTCAACCAATTTGATTTTGGGACTGTAGCCCTGAGATTCCATAATTAGCCAATTTTAATTTGAGTAAATGCATGCACCATATGCAAAGTTGGAGTCCCTGCCAATCAGCTCTGCCATGGCATACAAAATCTCATAAACCACAAAAGATATTAACACCCTGTTTGGTACTTCAGATTTGGTGGTAAATGAATGTATTTCAAATTCAAATAACTGCTTGTTTTTTTTTTTTTTTTTGACAGCCCTAGATTTGAAACTAAATGGAATCAAAAATATTTCAAATATACATTTTCGGTGTATTTTGATATCTCCACGAGGTGTTGAGATTCTAGCGTAATCCAAAGGAAATGCCTTTTTTTTTTTGTCTCCTTTCTTAGAGTAGAAGAGTCGCAAAGGTAACAAATGTGTCTTTATAGGCTACTAATTCATTAAACACATGGCATGCTAATGATACTAAAAACAATTCAATTATCAGCTGCAACACTAAAATCACATTAATTAAACAAACATTAGACATTTAAATGAACGGTTAGAAAACATCAATGAGTTACTTGTTTATGATCATTGCATTTTTAGCCCAACCACAGCTCATAATTTCCTCTTTTATGGCCAAATTATATAATTTAACAAGCCTATTATAATCATTATACTAATGTGGGATATGAAAGTTGATTTAGTTAATCAAATGTAATTCCTGTGAATATACTGAAGAACTCCAACCCCCTCCAAATACAAGCCTCCAAACTGGAAATTTAGATTCCATTACATTTCAACCAAACACAAATGCAGATTTAGAATCACCTTGATTCTAATGTAATTGTAATTTAGATTCGAATGCATTCCAAATCGAAGTTCCCAAACGTGCCTTATTGGTCTGTTTAATTGCAATTTAATTGACATTTTTTAAAAATTAATATTTTTGAAATTGCATTTAAAAACCGGGTGTGTGCTTTTTGCTACGAACTCTCTTCCACGAGAAATGAATTTCAGAAAGAGTCGTACTCCCAACCATTGATATGTCTGTCTACAACTATCATACCTGGATATTTTAAGTAATCTCTGTTGATTCCTTCTGATAAACGGTTAGATCTCCAAAATAGTGGCCCTATGTGTGCAAACAAGTGCATCCAGACACCATTCTGTTCATCGATCTGGACTGTCCATCTGGTCAACACCACCTGGGCCACAGAAGCCAAATCTACAGTTATGGGACGACCATACGCATTCCGCCCCTGGCTTGAAAAAAATGGTTGATCCGTTGTAGTGGCATAACAAAATCCAAATTATCAAAGGGAAATGGTACTATAAGGTCGATCTCATGGGAATTTCGCATGAGGTCGAACTGTGTGGGCCCCACCGTGATGTGTGTCGAACATCTACCCCATCAGTCAGATGCACCATTCTATGGTAGGCCACGGACTTAAAAATCAAGACAATCCATAACTTGTGTGGGCCACAACACATACAACAGTTGAGAAAGGTTACCCTCCTATTAAAACATTCGTAATCATTTATTGGGCCCACCGAGATGTGGTTCACAAATCCAGCCTTTCATTGTGTGTGTCTCATAGGTGGGACTGACCAAGTGCTTTTATATGTTTTAGGCATGTCTTAACATGGTTTTAAATGGTATGGCCCACCTGAGTTCCATATGAGCCTGATTTTTGGGATATCTGATAACCTAAAGAAGACACATCAAATGCAAGGTGTTGATGTTCGACACACGTCATGGTGGGGCCCACACAGCTCGACCTGAAGTTCCCATGAGATCGACCTCATAATACCATTTCCCATTATCAAATTAGACAGTCCACGTGGACTTCCAGGATGAATTACTACTAGTCTTTCAAGAATCCAACTATCTGATACTTGTCTTCATGACAGACAATCACTCAACTGGGTATGATTTTGGCATGGCGTCTAATGAAGAGCAGACTACATGGACAGTTAGATCGATGATTCTCCCTCTCCAAGTGTCCATCACAACTCATTTGCTAGGATCATTACCCATAATATAATGCCGGTTTCAAACGTTTGTGGACAGCTGATGGGGTTACCAGTTTTTACAATGGGGTAATGATTCAGTGTTCCCAAAAAAAAAAAAAAAAAAAAACTCATCACTTACAGGCAATATAGCACCACCAGTTCTGGCGTTATCATGTTTCTAAACTTACTTACCATGAAAACAGTGGGCCCCACTCGGATGATCATCCAGCACAAAAATCAGGCCAGTCTGCTCATCAGGTGAGCCATGGATGGTGAGTACTCTCAAAAGGACACCTGTTAGATGATCTTAACCACTGATTGGAGAGCTTCCAAAATGTCACATACAGGTCACTAACATAAGAACAAGCATGAACTTCTTTCTTTTTCTTTTTTTTTAACACACGCACACACACCACTACACACTCATGCCTTAGTAGGATTTCACCACCTATGGGTACTCGAACCCTTGACTAGGTGTTGATACTCCTAAGAGTCTACCTCCGGAGCAAGAGCAACGACCAGAACAAGCATGAACTTATAACACCAACAGATGCTATATGCTTAAAGTCTATTGTAGTGAAGATTGACGTAGCCTAAATCATTATTATGCTGCATCAAAACACATGCAAAACAGTGTTTTATGTTTTTTTAAAAGTGTTTGCTCTCGGCTAAAGTGAACTAAATAAATCATATCCACTTTTAGGTATATATGAATAAGAACCAACTATACTTTTACCGATAACAGAAGACAATTGGTGCTCGCTGTTTCTCTCTCCAACTTTCTAACTAGCAACCCTAACATTTCTAAACTATGTGCCAATGTAGTTTTCCTCGAGTAAAAAACAGTATTGAATTCCCTAAGAAACTCTCATATGATTATAAACTTATTATCCTTTGCCATCAAGCTCTCCTTGTCATATAGGGATCCATCTAGGGCAATTATTTTTTGTTATTTAAATTATAGGCAACACTTATAATATTCTTGCCTAACCATCAAGTTTAGATAATTCCAGGAACACATTACATGAATGCATATGATCACCTTGTCCCATGCTATATTATAAAAATATCTTCTGGGAGTGGATTGGTCTGGCCAAGGTGACATCGAGTTAGGTCAAGCCATGACCTTGGGGCACACCTTGATGCATGTGTTATACATCCACACCATCCATCCGTTATGACGATTCATTTTTAGGGTTCTTGCCCAAAAATTAAGCAAATCCAAATCTCAAGTGGATCACACCACAAGAGTGGTGATTGATCTCCCACCATTAAAAACTTCCTAAAGCCCACCATAATGTTTATTTGCCATCCAATTTATTATAAGGTCACACAAACTTGGATGAAGGGTAAACATAAATATCAACTTGATCCAAAACTTTTGTGGCCCACAGCAACTTTTTTTTTTTTTTACACACGCACACACCCCCACACACTCACACCTTAGTGTGATTCACCACCTATGGGCACTCTTGAGAGTCTACCACCGAACTGTTGACCAGGTGTTGAAACTCTTGAGAGTCTACCACCGGAGCAAGTGTAAGGACCCGCCCACAACAACCTTTTCACAATGACTTTCAATCACCACTATTTTTTTTGTGGTGTGATCCACTTGGGATTCGAATTTGCTTCATTTTTGGGCTCATGCCCTAAAATGAGTTGGAAAAATGGATGGACGGCTTGGATATACAACAAATACATCAAGGTGGGCCCTACAGTCATGGCCTGATCGAACTCAGTGTTACTGACCTGATGGAATTCGCTCTTATATCCTCTACATACCACCTTAAGGCTCACTGTCCCATGCCTATCATATCCCTCAACCATGATTGATCACCCAAAAAAAAAAAAAATGAACAATCAGTTTTATAAAACAATGCAACAATGCATATCATAGTTTCATAATCAATTATTTAATTAAAACAATTTATAAAATTAGTTTGGCCAGTCATATTAATCGATCATTTTGATTCCTGATAGAAAGCTAAACTCATAAGGGTCGTAAATCCTTTGTTGAGAATTTTAATCCCCATGAGAATAGGATCGACAACCCAATTTACATGGTCCACTTAAGAGGCTATGTTGGTGAATTAAAGCAATCTATCAAATCCTCACTAAAACCCTATATTCTCTCAAGTCTAAGGATAAACCTAACAAGTATAGGAAATGCAAGCTAATATGAGACAGTTAAATTCAATTTGACTTCTTAAATCTAATCAATGTGTAAACATGAACACACACCAGTGGGTACAATGTGGGTACAATGTTCCACAATAAAGAGACATCATACACACAAGAGTCGGACCATGTCTAATAGCTCGTAGATTGAGCTATCCCAATTTATCATGCCTAATAGGCCATAGATTGAGCTATCTTGACTTATCTTGGCCATGATAATATTCTACGCCAATGAGTTACACTTCACAATATATTACGCATCGAACTTGTACTACATTTCTTAGGGATACAAAGACCTTGACGAAGTCTCCCAAGGAATCTATCCCAATCATATCCATTCTATGTATAAAGAATAACAATGAGCAATAAACAAACCATAAAATGCATACATTCCAAAAATTTTGACTCAGATTCACTATTCACTCCGATACATCTTTTCAAAGCATGGCTCACTTCAGCACTGACACTGATTAGATTAGTGGAATCATAACAGTAATATATTCCATTAAAATACTTAATAAATAGAAGAAATGGTTCCAATATTGTCCAGGACAATGCCATTGGCTGACAAATCACTGCGAGTTGTGGACCATGTACCCATAATGAGGCCATAACAACAACAACAATAAACCACCACCATCGAGTTAAATGCAATTGCTTTTGCTTCCCGTAAAATGGAGGCTTACAAGCTCCCACAGTTTCAAATAACCTCTTCCAAGTCCCCATTGCATGGCGTACTTGCCAATAGTAAAATGCTCTTGGACACTTTACCAATGAGAAATAGCTTAAGCTCTTGGTTGCGATGCACGTGTTTCTGAGGCTATGGTAATGTGGGAGAATACATTGCTCTTGTTTCAAAACCTTCCAGTCACATGACTGCATGAGGGAGTTATGCACCAACACTTTACATCGTTTGACAACATACAGCTGACTCATCCGACAACTTGCTTGTGGTCACGCTGTTTAATATTTTCAATCAAAGGTTCCGTTACCTTTTTAAAAAGCACACTATTAGTACAACTATAAGCATGCACACGCACAAAAGCTTTTGTCAAATTCTTTGAAAAAGAAATCCTCCTTACGTGGTAATCTTAAAAAGGTTTTGGTGTTGACATTTGGTAATTTTGCATGGTTTTGCAGGCAAAGAAGTTAGATCCTACACAAGTTCAGTACTTTTGGATAATATTCTTCATGAAAAGGATACAAATGGGTCAACCCCATAAGATGTAAGATTATTGTTCAAACATTTCTGCTTGTAACTGATAGAAGACTCAAGCTAGTTCAAACCCTCCAGTTTGGGGGGAAGAACAGCAAGAAGGCTTTGTTTTTGGTTTTGCATTGCAATTTGGGCATCTAGACTGTAGGCCCTAGTGTTTCTTACTTCTTATTCTTCTTCTTTACCTTTTTTCTTTTATTTATTTATTTATTTATTTTTTCAAATATAATCTTGCTGCTCTTGATCCACATTGCCACTGACATATATCTTAGACATATTTTGGACTTTCTTTAATAGTATATTTTTGGACTGTTGTTTGACATCACATTTCAACTATTTTAATTGTCATCTGTATGCATCTGACATCTTACACCTCCATCAATCACCCTAAATACGCTCATCAACTTTTAAAAAAAAAATAAATTCAGACCAATTGTTAGGGATGGACGTGAACATCTCAATATCTTTCATAATTACACGAGCATTAGGAAGTTCCTCTTTTTTGATGTGACTGAACCAACCTTCCTAAAACAATGCCTTATAAAAGCCCAATCCTGCGCAAGGAATAGCCTTTTAAGTGGTTTATCTGAAGTTTGATTGCTGTAAGGCTGAATACTAGAGAGAGCAATCTTCGTTGTCGGCCAGTGGTGAAGGAATGAAAAACCACTGTCATACAGTTGAACTTTAGCAAGTGGTCAACTACTGTAGAGTTGCCTGTTAGTTGGGATAACAATTAGATGATGACAATGATGACGAGTTGACGACAATGAAGATCAACTACTATAGAGTTCCATAAATATCTATCCAGGATTAATGGGGTAGGTCATTACTTATTCTTTATGAATTGTCTACAGTTGGTTTCAGTGAGATCTCGTTAGATGCATTTTCCAAAGTAACAGGAAGTAAGATTGAAAGAATAGAATGGGATGTAAAACTCAATCCACAGGTATGCACTTCACACAAAACGACACAAATACACCGTTTAAGGGAAACAGTCACTAGCATAAATAATAATAAAAATACATAGGAAAATGCCTCCATGATTTGATTTTCCACTGCACAAGACCTAATAGGTACAATGCCTTTTAGATAATCAGAGCTTATGCCTACAGTACTACTACTCACCATTTAAGAGTCAACTACTTCAGTAAGTCGTTGCAATACAAACTAGTGTCCAATACATTAGACCCAACATTATTTACTCACCAACTAACAGTTGAGCTACTTTGATAACTTACAGCAGTCACGAACTCAAGCGGCGCATCAACAAATGAATATATCGCTTCCAAGAACATCCTCTGTCATGCCCCAAGAAGTTAACAATGAATAACTCCTACAATACTCATCTCACTGTACAACCCATCAGTTCTCCATATCTGCTTCCACAGACTCTGTATCTTCCTTCTGAAGATCTTCCTTCTGATCATTTACACCATCTTCCTTCACACCCTCCTGCATTGTGTATTGCATAAGCTTAATATTGCGTAAGCTTAAATTTCACCCGAATGCATAGAGAGAAAGCATGAAATTATTATATCAACTAAAGATCAAAAGAAAGAAAGAAAGAAAGAAAGGGGTTTAAAAATTTAAAAAAATAAATAAATAAATAAATAAAAACTCTCATCTGATGAAGATAGTAGTAATGCCCTTCTGAAACCCGACAAAGTCGCTCAACGCTGTTAATGGGCTGAAGGTACATTGTCATTTTCTCCATCATTTCACCACAAGATGAAATTCACAGAGCCAGTTTAAGCAGCACCACTAGCAGCAGTTGATGAGGTTTCCAGACCCTTGCACGGGTGTGTTAGGGGGGTCTTCTGGTTGATCAAGAACGTTATGATATGTCCTTGCCAAGCCCAGGTCCAACCCCAGACCAGGAAGGAGTCAACAGAAGCATTAATAGGCAGAAGGTACATTGTCATCCCCCATCATTTCACCACAGGATGAACCTTCTCATAGAAGTTAACCCATCATATAACTGATAAAAGAGGTATTCCACATTATACACTGCCTAATGACCAGCATTTTCATTCTGGCCAGCATTTTGAGCAAATAGGTCCATCATTCAGTGATCAAGATGAGTGATGTGGTGAGCCCCACCTTGGGTGGCAACAAGATGGACAATCTTCTCCATCCAACTGATTGGTTTGGATTGGTTTGGTGGGCTGTCTTTCCCATTGCCTATGGACATTTGGCCATATTTTCTTTCTAACCACCAAGGCTACCTGGATCGTGGGTCACTTTGGTACATGGTACACCAGAGATAGGATCATGTGTGTCACTCCAATACATACACAATATAGTTTTCTATATGAAATCACATTGCAATTTATATATGAAATGATGAATGTTATTATTACAGCCCTGCATGCTTAGTCTTATAACCAAATAAATAGAAGTATAAATCTCTACATTGTAAATAGAAAATTGCAATAACTTAATCAATAGAAAGAATAAAGGGCCACTATTTTGGGTCACTAAAAGTAGCAATCTGGATCGCAAATGACCCATAATTAGGAATGCTCGATCCAGAACAGGAACTGTGGGGGGTTTTGTGTTTTAGGCAACATTCCTAACCACCCATTTACAGAACAATTACCAGACAATTTGGATTCTATGATTAGGGTCTCTGGAGCATCGTCCATCCACAGTGGGGCCCACCAGCCTAACAGTCTGGATCACAGGAAGGCACACCCACTCATACAGAAAGCAGCTCATACAGAAAGCAGCTTACGCAGAAACAGAAGCATTTACCTCGGAACTGGCTTTCGCCAAGGAGCGACCAAGGGGCTCTCCGATATCCAGCACAATGCTGGGAAGCCGATCCATGTTCCAACCAAGAACCCGACAAACGGCCTTTCCAAAAGCTCGATGCGCCCCTCTCCTCTTTGTCTTGGCAATAGCTGTCGAATGCTGAACCAGTGCAACGCAATTCCCAAATCTCTTTCCAATCTTCTCCCCAATCCCTCCACAAACCAGACAAAAGAACTCCCCCTGCTCCCAATTCTTCTCATAATAATTCCTCAATTCTCCATTTTCCGTAAACAGCCCTAAAAAGAACTTGAAGTTCCCACACTCTCCTTCATCATCATCCATCAGATCATCGTCTTCTTCGTCATCTTCGCTCTCCCCATCCGAACCCTCCTTTTTAAAGAAATCCCGGCAGGATTTCAAGACGCACCGCTGCAATTGGATGGCGGTGAACTTCGCCTGTTCTTCGGCAGTGGCAAGTCGGGTAGTCGCGCCAGCAGGCTGCGGTTTGAGATCGCCCCAACCAGTCTGGGGCTGCTGAGGCGGGGGAGGTTGGACGGGCCATTCTATTTCGGAAACTGTCCGATCGACACGATTGAGTGGGGTTTCTAGATCTGATTGCTGCCGAGCTAGCTTCCACTTCTGCAATCTCTTCTCTCTTTTCTCTTTCTTCTTCTGCAATCTCTTCTCTGTCTTACTCGCTTGGCTCTCCTTCTTGAAGGAGGTGGAATTCAATGGACGGAGATTAGGGTTAGGGTTAGGGTTAGGGTTATTGTTTGCAGGTGGGCCGTGTCGCCAGAGAGAGTGCAGGTAACGGACTTCTTCTATCCATAACCGCTCTAAGGCGGGAGTAAGACCCTGCAAATCCATCCAAACAAACACACGGACGGACACTCTCACGAGGAAAGCAACCCGCCGTTGAGAAAGGAGGATTTTTTGTACGAGGGAGGAGATCCCAGTAATACTATCGGGAACACGCTCGCGTGAGATGGACAGGTGGATTCGCGGCACATCTGGCTGCATGGAACACTCTTTTGAAATCTGGACCATTCATCAGGTAGGATGCATTGTTATCATTATCAAAAAAGAAAATCTGACCGTTCCAGTCAGCACGTAGTACGAGCTTGTTTTCAAACAATGTGGCTCTCACATGACGGGGGACCAGTCTGATTTTTCGACCAGTACCTGATTAATCGCCTGGAACTTACTCACGTGTGTTTTCGCGTGTATGTGCCAAGTGGAGATGTCGTACTGTGCCTGGGGGTATCTCACGGACGGATGACGAAGACCATCTATCAGGTGGCGATCACCATGTATAGACAACGGTAGGTAACGTTAAGCCAGGCGACGTGAACCGTTGGATTGACAAGCCATACCACGATCGTCGACAGGTTTTTTTCTTTTGTTTATAACCATCCTTAGTAAAAGATCATCTTCTGATTGGAGCCGTGTGTTCCCTTTTAGCAAGTACAGTTATCCTATGCTTAACGGTACTATTTTGAGTTCATGGCCAATATATTTTTCTCAGTTAATGCGAAGAATAAATCTGAAAAACAACGTACATGCTCTTTTGAGCGTCCAAATGCTGCAGCTGGGCATCGGGTCAACTCGAACCTGACTGTGCACATGTAGGGTGATGTATGAGTTTTATCTAGAGGTAGGTATGTTGGACTCGATCCGGTGGATCCGACCCAATTCGACCCGACCCGACTCCATACCGTTCTGAACGGAACCGACGGCCTAGATCGGCCTTGATCGAGTTTGTCAATCCAGATCTAATCATTTTTCGTGTTGGGTTCGGATAGAGGTGTATCCGGACAGAACCGATCCGAAAACTTGAACCAAAATGGTCTGAACTGACTCGATTCGAGATGTAAATATATCTCTAAACAAAAGTTTCGCCGCCCAGGCTTTTCGTTCGGTGCCAAAAAATTCCACTCAATGTATACCCGAACCCCCCCACTCTAACTCTCTATTTCTCTCTATCTCTCTCTATATCTGTCTATCTCTCTCTCTATTTCTATTGAAGAAGAAGGCTAGCTAGATGTATTGTGATATATCTGTTGATGTAAAAAACTGGTGCGTGTGCCCTCCCTCGTCCTACCACCTGTAAAAGGAAGAAATCAAGGAGACCCTAGCTAGAGTCGGAGACCCTCCGATGCTAAAGTCAGTGATAAGACTGTGAAAGAAGGGATTTTGAGAAGAGTTTTTTGCGTACCTTTCAACTTGGAGTTCTCTTGTATTTATAGGAATGGGAGGATCCCGTCGTGTAGGGATTCTCCTCCTGATATCTTGGAGATTTGATTTTAATCTGTTTTTGGTCTCCATTCGATCCCGAAATTATCTGGATCGGGAATCCTATTACGAGATTTTCGGGACAGCGTTTCCATTTACGCCGTCATTTCCTTGCTCAACCTAGTCCTGACCGACTCTAATGATGAGTTAGTCTCGGCCAGCTTTAAGGATCAAGTTGCTCGCCATCTGTTCGGTGAAATAGAACCGATCCGTAATCGATGTCATTTCTTAATCCGATAGCCGACCTTATAACCGACCTAATTTGGGTCGGTTTTATGATCAGTCGAGTGGCTTCTAAGCTTTGGGCCTTGATCAGCCTCTTCAGATGTTGCTCCTCGTTTTCCGAGTCAACTTTATGTATCTTATATACTTAGCCTATGGCTCTTGACTTTGTGGGTCTCGGTTGGAATTAATTTCCTATGATCTGAGCCAAGTCTCTCCTTTAGGCATTTTACCTACCTACCTCAGTCCGGCTTGATGCCTCGAATTTATGGGCGGTGTCAGTAGAGTTGGTCCATTCCATAGCCGAGTCTTCAAACTTGTACTATTTTTCCCCCAACAGTAAGCCCCCTTTCTCCTCACATCAACCACGTGGATGATGAGGAGTAGAGAGTTTTTGGGTTGGGTTGGCTTGGATTGGAGACCGACATTATAATGGAGCATTTAATGTTCGCAGGAGTCATACGTCGTCCAGAACATGCGCCGATTCATTGATCGAGGTCGCACGTGTGGGAAGCCGTCGAGGCGTCCTTTTGGCCTATAAGAATCGGACGCATGGCGAGGTCGACGTCTTCGTTAGTTGGCGTGCACCACGTGTCGGGCGGGGGAGTCGAAAAGGCCGTCGATTCAACTCCTCCTTAAATGCCCTTGCCACGTGGCAGGGCTATATAAGGAGAAGCAGGATACTGCTCTCCCATTTTTGCGCGCATGTTTTTCCTTCTTCTCAATCTTCCTCTTCCTGATTTCACTATTCCCGCATTTTCTGCCATTTCCATCCCTTGTTTCTGATTTCTAGCTCCCGCGTCTACGCCTCCTTTCCAGTTTTTATCACTATATCCGGTGAGTTTCAAACTCTCTCCCTCCCTTTTCTTTTCAGTTTTAATGGCAATGCACGGTTCCTCAAGTCCCCGAGAGGGAGTTTCCAGTGACGAGGGCGAAGCGAGGCATTTCTGGAATGTTTCATAATCGCCTTCGCTGCTGGCGGAGATGGTCATAGGTGTCAATGAGGCCTTTCAGTATTTAGAAAGGGCAGCTGGGTCTTCAGCAGAGCGCCCTGCTTCTGCTGGTCCCTCTCGCGGAGGGGCGTCATTGACGACTGCCCCCAGCAGACCTAATCCTCCTGGGGAGGAAATGGAGGAGGAGGACAAGGAGATCGAAGGGCCAGTGAGTCAGTCTCCACCCGAAGATCGGCGAGGGCTGTTGAGTTAGCGGCCGAGGGAGGGGAGGCCGGAGATGAGCAGAAGGGGCCAGTTCCATCGGTTTTTAACCGAGGCGGATCTAAACAGGATTAGGGCAGGGTACCATGTCCCGGACTCGATCATCCTTCGCCTTCCCCTGCCGAGCGAGTTACCCGATCGTCCCCCTGTTGGGATGGTCAGAATTTTTCGGGTCTCTTTACAATGCGGCTTGCGTCTGCCTCTCCAAGGCATTGCTCGGGATTTACTTTCCCGACTCCAGATAGTGCCTAGGCAGATAGTCCCGAATGGGTGGAGGAACTTGTTCGGATGCTCGGTGTTGTGGGCTGAGACAGAGCAGCCCCCATTGACTATCGACGAGTTTCTCCATCTATATCAAGTACGGCCGAATCCGCAACAGCCCGACTAGTACTTTTTGTGTGCCTAGTGGAACAAGGGCGGGCCTCTGATAACCGACCCTCCTACCTCTAACAAGCATTGGAGAGATAAATGGTTTTGGGCGTGTGGCCGCTAGGAGATTGCTGAGCCAGGACTCATTGAACCTCACGTTCCTCGGGCGTTCTCCCAAGTAGGTAACTCGGCATGTACTTTTTTTGTCTCTTCACATTGTTATGTCTTTGAGTCTGACTGAACGCGTTTCGCAGATATCCCTGTGCGCGGATCGAAACTCGGAGCTGGCGCCCTAGCGCGGATTAAGGATCTGAAGGCGCTGAATCTGGAGGAGAGGTCTTGGAAGATACTCCTCCGGCCAGAGCGGTTCTTTGACTCAGGTTTGGACTCGGCCTTAACAGGTACTTTCTAGTTGTTTCATTGCATTCCCTTCGAATTGTTGCTTAGCTCGTCTCGCTTTTTCTGATACAGAGATGGTTGAGGCAAGGCCTATTCTCCGTCCGCCTTCCAAGATGAAGGCCCCTCCACGATCAGAGACTTGGTCAGAGACTCGTCCTCCGAAGAGGCCGAAGACGATCTCGAAGGCTAAGGGGCAAGCCACACTAGTCATCCCGACCGTGATAATCCCTGACCTAGAGGAAGGGGTGGAAGTGGTGGACGCGGTGGACGCGGTGGCTCCCGAGTCTCAGGCGGCCCCTGAGTCAAGGCCTGTTGCCGAGCAGGTTTCAAAGCAGAGGGAGGAGCAGAGGGGGAGCCCTCAGGAGGGGAAACGACTCAACAAGAGGCGTCGTTCTTCCAACGGGTTGTGTCGGACATGGTCCCTTGGGCAATTTCTCATGGGAGCGAGAAAGAATTCGTTGCCCTCTTTGAAGCTCCCCAGAGGTGGACTCTCTCTCATGCTGTAAAGATTCTCCTCGAGGTAGGACTTGAACTTCTCACTCATCTTGCTGATTCCTTCGATTTTAACCTGACTTTTTGTCTTTTTCTTTTGCAGTTCGCTCCTTGTTTGCTCAGGGCTAGCGTGGATCTAACCGAAGCTCAGAGTCGGGCGGCGGAGGCTGAAGCAGCTCAGAAACGGGCAGCGAAGGCGGAAACACAACTTGAAGCGGCCGTGACTCGGCTCAACATAATGGCTGACGACTTAGGGCTTGCCAGGAAGGTTGTCGACCACTCTAGAGCCGAGGGTGCTCATTTGACCTCGCAATTGCAAGAGGCCTGAGAGGAGAGTCGGCTGAGTCGTGAGGCACTATCTTCTTCGGAAGAGAAGTTGTCTCGACTCAGGGCCGATATTAAGGCTACCATCGAGCAGGCCAAGGTCCAGGTCGTAAAGAACTTTCTCTAGTCCTAGGAGTATTTAGAGGAGTGGGATCGCTTGTATCAGGACGGTTATACCAAGTGTGTCGAACTGATGAAGGAATCCTTCTCCGACCTTGATCTCTCGGGATTTGACGAAGGTGCCTCTTGGTCCAAAGGTCCGGAGGTTAAGGCAGTTGGGTCTGCTGATGCTGCGGCTGGTATCGAGGTCGATTCTGAGACTGCTCCTGAAGCGGCATTTGAGGTTACTTCGAGTGGCGAGAACAGCTGAGTCTGAGCCACCTCCTGAGTTGGCTCTTGGTGAACCTCGGGGCTTCATTTTGGGTGTCAAGCACTTCAAACACACCAAGCTTCGAGCAGTTCAAGCACACCAAGCTTCAAGGCAGGCTTGAGAGCATCTGCAACCGAGAGAGGATACTGTATGTCGTGGCCGACTCTTTTTGCCTTCATCTTTGCTATCCCATCAATGTAACTATAAAATAGGAACCGATGTAATCCAATGTAAAAGACATACTGATGAATGGATATATTGAGTTTTCTTATTCATTTGACTCAGTTTACATGTTTTTCATTTTTTGCTTAATTGAGTCTCACAAATGCTCAATCGGTCGACCTAAGGATAATATATCTTTAGGTGCTTGGCATTCTAAGGATGGGGTAGTAATTGCCCGGTGAGATTTTCCAACCAATATGTTCCGGGTTGGATGGTGCTCGAGACGACATAGGGGCCTTCCCAATTAGGTCCTAATGTGCCCGCACCAGCTTCCTTAGTGTTTAGGAACGTTTTTCGAAGGACCATGTCTCCCACTCGGAAGCGCCTAATCTTGACTCGGGCATTGTAGAACCGAGCTACTTGGCGTTGCCGAACCATCATCCGTAATCGAACTTTTTCCCTTTGTTCTTCCGCGAGGTCGAGTCCGAGAGCTAGCAATTATTTGTTGTCTTCTTCATTAAACGAGTTGACTCGGGCTGAAGGCAACCCGATCTAGACCAAGGTGACGGCTTCCGATTCATACTCAAGGGAGCTTCTCCTGTGGCCATTCGAGCAATGGTTCGGTATGCCCATAGTATTTTAGGAAGCTCTTCGGCCCATACTCCTTTAGCTCGGTTGAGTTTAGTTTAGAGGTGTTGTTTAATGATCTTATTGACTGCCACGACCTGTCCATTCGTCTGAGGATGATGGGGGGATGAGTAGACATTTCTGATTTCGAGATTATCGCACATCTCCTGGTACTGCTTATTATCGAACTGCTTCCCGTTATCGGTGATAATGGTTCGAGGTATTCAAATCGGCAGATAATGTTCTTCCAAACAAAGTCTGTGATTTTCTGTTCGGTTATCCTAGCCAATGGCTCAGCTTCGGCCCATTTTGTGAAGTAATCTACTGCAACAACGATGAACTTGGTCTGACCTTTCCTTAATGAGAGTGGTCCGTTGATGTCGATTCCCCACTGTGCGAATGGCCAAGGATTTTCCATAGGAGTCAGCTCCTCGGGGGGTTGTCTCGGAACGGCCGCGAATCATTGGCATTTGTCGCAGCTTTGGACGAGCTTACGAGCGTTGTGCTAAATAGTTGGCCAGTAGTACCCTTGTCGTAAGACCTTATGCGCGAGTGATCGTCCTCCCGAGTGATTTTCACAAATCCCTTCGTGGATCTCTCGCAACGCATAATCGGCTTCATCGGGATTTAGGCATCGTAACAGAGGAGCGAAGAACCCTTTCTTATATAACACTCCGTTAAGTATGGTGTAACGAGAGGATCGGATCTTCAATCGTCGGGCCTCAGCACGGTCATCGGGCAACTTTCCACTGCCGAGATATTAGACGACCAGGTCGAGCCAAGTAGGTTCCGAATCTATTGAATGTACGGTCGAGCTAATTGGGTCATCAATACTCGGCTTAGCGACGTATTCGATTGGAACGGACCTGGTATAACACCCCGTACTTTCCAGTACTCGAGTGTTATCATTTAATTTAATTTGATATAAATACAAGAAAATAATACAACCTAAATATATATACTATGGAATGTTATTTTTATATTTTATAAATGTTTAAAGTTTTGTATTAAAATGATATGTAACTGTAATCCATCTTATATGCATGTACTTGTAACAACATTAATATAAATTACGAACTATAAAATCTGTAATACATAAAAATGAAATATACTGGAAAGATTTAATGACTGATATAAAATTTAAAGCTTAACACATATATGACCATACAAATAATATACAAATAATGTATATATTAATCTTTGCTTACCGATATTCATAATATATATATATATATATATATATATATATATATATATATATATATATATATATAAAACTAATGTATATCAAATATTGTAAAAATAATACTATCATGAGTAATAATTTTACAATGTATAACTAAATCATAAATACTGATGTGGTACTAAACATCTTCTATAAATAGGTGTGCAAGATTTATTAGATACTTTAATGAGATTTTATATAATTTAACAATATTATGGAATACAAATATGATTTTAATTAAATATATATTTAACAGTCTTAAATTCATTCATATGTACAATATAATATTATGTATTATGAATTATATAATAATAAACATGTGATCCATAGCATGTATATGATGGTGTATAATATTAAAACTAATATATTACTTGAATGGTAGCATATGATGGTGTGCTTAGACATATAAGTGATCACTTAGGACATTTTGACCATTGGTGGGTGAAATGGAACTGATCCAACCATTGGATCAGAAAAGGTCAATGGAATAACCCGAAAATTAGGTCATGGGGCCCACTTAAAGTTTAGATCTTCCTGATTGTCGGTTAGAGGCCTTGCTTGGGACCCAGAAATAGAGTGAACGGAGTGGATTTCTCAGAAACATCATGATGGATCCCATAGGGAGGTGTGTGTGCACCTCTGCCAATGTGTTGGACGCGCACCGGACTTGCAAGCCCGGTCAAAGTGGGTTGACCCGCCCTTTCCATAAAAAGAGAGCTTTCTCTCTCTCGCTGCTGTTAACAGCGGACGGACTAGCGTCCGTTTCCCTTGATCGGTGGCCCACCTGCTCGGTCCATCTGGACAATCCAAACCGTCTATATGACAATGGACAAACGTGCAACAAAAACCCTCGAGTCTCACATGATTCGGCACGTATGCATGGACACAATTCGAGGTGTAAATAGGTCCCAAAAACTCAAACGATTCCAAAAATAGAAACCTGCTACATGCCAGCTAGCACGATCCGTGTGAAGCCGGATCTATCCATCCTAGCCGTCCCTTTATCGAGGCATCTCATCCGCCCAATTTCTTAGGGCTTCCCAAGCAAAATCGGGGGCCGGTTTCGGCTCCCACCCACCGTTTTGGGAGGCAGTTTCTACCAGATTAAATCTGGGACGTTCATAGGCGATCTGACGGCCCTGAGGGAGTTCAGGGTTTGATTTAAGTCCAAGAAGTGGGAGTTGCAATGGGTCTCTCTCCCACTCCCTTGCCTCAACTCGAAAATAGCCATTTTCTTCTTCCTTCAAAAACCACCCACCAAACCTT
Source organism: Magnolia officinalis (assembly GCA_021015155.1). Lineage (NCBI taxonomy): Eukaryota > Viridiplantae > Streptophyta > Magnoliopsida > Magnoliales > Magnoliaceae > Magnolia > Magnolia officinalis. The sequence goes on from JAJHSJ010000003.1 coordinate 97,153,167, forward strand.
CCTGAAGCTTCAAAAATCCATGTCTCTAAGCTCCTCTGAACTCATACTCACCACCTACAACAATCGGTTCGAAGAAATAAACCCCCGTTTGCAATTTGCCATTAACGCTACATCTTCTTCGCCGTCATTCCACTGCACCAACCATCTTAGTTTGAGTCCGTTCCAACTCCAGTTATTATCGGATTCGCGATTGGAGGTCCTTGGAGGAGGAAAAAGGAGAGGAAAGTGAGAGAGTAGAAAGGAAAAAGAAAGAGATGGAGCGGTGCAGCTGCTACCCGCTGCCATTGCACCACACCCGAACTCAGTCCGAGTTCGGAACGAGTTTAGTCAGGGTTGGGCCTGAGTCCGGTCCTGTTGTTGCTAGCCAAAGGGAGAGAGTGAAGAAGGAAAGAGAAACGGAGAAGGAGAAAGTCCGAAAGAGAGGCAGGCAGTTGCTGTTGTGCTGCACTGACCGGCCGAGTTCGGTTTGGGTTGGGTTGCTGGTCCAGTTGGGTCATGGTCAGGTCGAGTCCAAGAGCTGCTGGACCTCTCTAAATGAGAAAGAAAGAAGGGAGAGAGAAATCAGAAAAGAGGGGAAGAAAAGAGAGTGAGGAGGAAGGGAGATCGGTGAGTGGCTGCCCTATGCGGCAGCAACTCCAATCGAGCTCAGTTGGGGCACACCAGTCCGCTGAACTGATCAAAGCGCCAGCGAGTTGCTGGACGTTTCAGCTGACAGGGAAAGAAAGAGAAGAAGGAATAAGAAGAGAGAAAGAAAATAAAGGAAGAAAGAGAAGAGAGAAAGAGGAGTTGGTGTGCACCCGCTCGGCCAGCTGAGTCGTGGGCGGTGGTCCCTATTGCTGGTTGAGCCTGGGCTCGACTCAGCGAGTCATGGGTCAAGTTTGACGTCCCTGGCTGGACGTTCCAGCTTGAAGAAAAGAAGAAGAAGCAAGGAACGAAAAAGAAGGAATGATGGAAAAGAGTGGTGGTGGCGTTACACCACACATCGACTCGAATACCGAGCCGGGTTGATTTGAGTTGAATCGATTAGGTGTGTTATCTCCCAAAGTAAATCGTTGATTTATTATTATAATTAGTGTTGTTGTTGTTGGCCATTGTTAGATTATTATTTTTAGTCAGTAATATAATTAATATCGTTACTACATGAATTAGAAATTGAATCTAATATCTAAACCCTAGGCCAATACTCAAAATGTAGAAAGTAAGTTAGGTTGGATCTAATGGTAAAATTTTACAAATTATGGTTAGATCAAGGTCCACTATATAACCTAGTTATGTTAAACGAAATTGCAATTATCAAATAATGGTATTTTATTTAATGGTAGGTCATAATATCTATTACCAAGCCTCGATTCATTATTTACAGTTATGATTATTATCATTAGGAAATATTACCATTTTCTTTATGGGATTTGTGTATTTCCTGTAATATGATTATTATCATTAGTCATTTTACTATTAGTAAATATCCTATTTTTAGTACCTCTATTATTTAATGAATTATTAGTCATCATAAGAACACTTGATAATGTCGATACATTTAAATATGAACTTAAGAACCCTCATCATTAATATGGATGGATTAATACCCCTATCAAGAATATTATTTTACCATTGTACGATAATGATATTAATGATAACTTAATTCAAATCCTAGAATCTAGAGCCTATAACTAAACCCTATGATGAAGCCCTAACTCAATACCAAAACCCTAAAAGTAACCCAAACCCTAGGTAGTGTGTAGAGCTTGGATCTAATTGTACAAGTTCTTGATTTATGATAGGGATTGATTCTGAGGAAACACGCATTCTCTAGTAACACTGGTAGGCGGTTCAAAGTATAAGGTGATGATTCTTCCCCTTGAGCTTTCCATCTTCTCATTAGCTTAAGTTATAGTTTTTATTTAAATTCATAATTGATATCTCCATTTATAATCACATGTGTTAGCTGGTGAAAATTGAATTATTGTATTGCATGCTTTATGATTATCCTGTATAATTGTTCATGCTTGTGTTCTTTTTGTGGATTGCTGTGGAACTTAAACTGGTACATTAGTGGGAAATTCCCACATATGAATGTACACCCATACTTGGTATGTAACTTGACTAGTTGTGATCGTAATGGATCTTCGACTTGGTGGTTATTGGGTGATAGTCTAGATGGATCATTGATGTGGGCCTACCATCCAGAGTTGTTGTGCCTAATGATTTTTAAGGATGGTTTTCATTGTATGGTTTTGATATTCGCCCTATGTGGCATATTTTGATACTCGCCCTACATGGTTCTGTTTTGATATTTTTTCTATATGGGTTCGATGTTTTATACTGTGCAACCATGCGATGGTAAGCCCCATATACTGTAATATGATTGGCCACTAGTCGATAGGTTTTCATTAAACATCCCAAGATGGTATCCTCATGGGCCGGGGATGGTAGTCATGGGATACTATGCCTGGGTCATCGGCCTACGCTGGGCCATGTGCTCCCCGTAGTGACCGTGAGCTTACTTAAATTGCCTGGTTGCAATTGGACTAATAATGAGCTGACAAATCATGCATACATGGCATATTTTCAATGACTTGGATCACTCTGCCTTGTGATTACGCTGAATGTTGCGCTTATGACCAGTCATTCGATTTATGATGATGACTTGGATCTTCATGCCCATGCGATTACGCCGAGTGTTGCGCTGATGACCAGTCATATCCTTAGGTGACAACTCCATTGCCTGTCTGGATATTTTTCTTGAGGCACAGCCCGTCTAGATGTTTTTCTCGGGTCACAGACCGTCTGGATGTTTTTTCCGGGTTCATGATTGTATTCATGTATCCATGCATCTAATAAGACTACATTTACCCTGTTTTGGTTGTCTGGGTGTTTTATACTTTTTCTTACCTAATGCGGTGGTGTGTAATCTTGAGGAGAATTCACACTGAGTTGGTCACTCATCCATCAAATATACAACCGTACAGGTAGTACAGGTGGCTTTAGTGATATGCATGTTCTGATTTGATAAGGAGCAGGGTACGATCGCCAGGGATGCATGGCCGTATTTGCTTGGAGGAGCTGTGTGATCTTGCGGCTTATATTTATATGCTTTCTACTATTCTTCATGTATTAAATCTTGTAAGTCTCGTACTTGTTAAATTCAGAGGCATTGGTTTTATAAGTCATTATGGACAACCTCTTGTATATTCTAAATGAATTTTGGAATTTTCATTTTATGCTTACTTATTCATTCTATGCTCATCTGCTTACTCTGATGAAAGATAAAAGAAAAATATTATATCTGACCATCCTTTAAGGTTAACACTCGGGTTTTTGGGAAACGGGTCATGTACTCGGGTCCTGAAGATTTTGGGCGTTACACCTGGGTATGTCATATTCGTTAGTAGAGGCAAGTTTTGCCAGTAAATCGGCCTTAGCATTTTCTGTTGAAGGATCCGAGTCACAACACAGTGAAAAACCATCGATAATCTCTTTGGCTTTCTTTACATATGCTTTCAGTTACTCTTTGCGTATTTGATACACGTTAGTGACTTGATTATATAGTTAACTGTTTGGTTGGCTCATCCGTAAGCTCGGTTATATAGTCGGCTTGCGGTGTAACCTCGGCTATGAAGTCGGTCACAACCTGTCCTTTGATTGTAACTACATACAGAAGTCGGTCACAGCCTGTCCTTTGATTGATACCCTGGGCTTGTATTGAATGTTGAATTCACTGAGCTCTATCACCCATTTCGTCAGTCGGTCGGAAGCTTCTGATTTCTAAAGGATCTGACACAGTGGGAGGTCGGTCATAACGACGATAGTGTGAGCTTGAAAGTATGGTCGAAGTCGTTGCGCAGAGACAACTAGGACCTTCTCCAGAGGCGGATATCTTGTTTCTGCCGGTAATAACGTTTTTTTGACGTAATACACCGGCAACTGCTTTCCTTCATGCTCACGTATCAGAGCCGAGCTTACGGCTGCATCGAAAATCGCCAGGTACAATAGCAAAGCTTCCTCAGGCTCGGGTTTCGATAAGACAGGTGGAGATCCGAGGTATGACTTTAACTGCTGGAATGCCGCTTCACACTCTTCCGTCCATTCTACCGTTTGTCGACCCTTTAGTCGTTTGAAGAACGAGAGACACTTATCGGTAGCTCGGGAAAGGAAGCGATTGAGTGTGGCTACTCGTCCAGTCAGTCTTTGTATGTCCTTGATAATTTTTAGGATTCCATGTCGAGTAATGCTTTGATTTTTTCTGGATTTACTTCAATCCTTCACTGGCTGACCAAGAATCCAAGAAACTTACCCGAGCTTATGCCAAAGGCGCACTTGCTCTGGTTCAACTTTATTTGGTCAGCAATATGGTCGGCCGCATGTATACTTTTGATGAGTATATCATCAATATACACTTCCATGGTTCGGCCGATCTGTCGAGCGAATATTTTATTTACCAACTGTTGGTACGTCGCTCCTGCATTCTTTAGACTAAATGACATCACACGGTAACAATAAAGTCCTTTATCGGTGACAAAGGTAATTTTAGATTTATCAAATTGATACATTACAATTTGATTGTATCCAGAATAAGCATCCATAAAACTAAGAAGTTCATGTCCCGCTGTGCTATCCACCAGCTGATCGATCCTTGGAAGAGGAAAGTTATTTTTTGGGCAGGCTTTGTTTAAGTCGGTATAGTCAATACAGACTCGTCACTTACCATTGGATTTCTTCACGAGGATGACGTTGGCTACCCATTCCGGATAGTAGATCTCCTCGATGAATTTAGCCTTGAGGAGCTTACTGACCTCTTCTTCAATGATGACGTACCTTTCAGGGCCGAGCGGACGTCACTTCTATCGGATCGGCCGGTAAGTCGGATCGATGTTAAGTCGGTGAGTCATCACCAAGGGATTGATCCCTGACATATCTTCATGGCTCCATGCAAATACATCAGCGTATCGTCGGAATAGATATATCAGCTTGTCTTTCAGGGGTGAATGAAAGGATGAGCCAATCTGTACTGTTTTGGACTCGTCTATCTCGACTATGGGTACTGGGATAAGCTCTTCTACTACTTGTCCTCGCTCGTGAGTCTCGGCCTGTGGGTCCAATGATTTAATTGTGGTTACCTCGGCTGGAGCTTTTACAGCCGTTGCGTAGCAGCGCCGTGAGTCCTGTTGGCCACCTTTTACGACTCCTATTCCCGACTTCGTCGGGAATTTCATGGAGAGATGGTACGTTGATACCACAGCTTGGAGAAGGCACAGAGAGGGTCGACTGAGTATAGCATTGTAGACTGATGGTTGGTTGATTATCAGGAAGTCGATCATTACTGTCGCCTGGTGCGGAGACTTACCAGCAGTAAGTGGCAATGATATGACTCCTTCGGGGAGTATTCGTCCACCTGAGAATCTGATCAATGGGGTAAGAATTGGCCTTAAAGCCGATCGTTCAACACCCATTTTGTCAAACGCTTGAGTGAACAACACGTCTGCGGACGACCCTGTATCAATGAGAATGCAGAATACCTTACGGTTCACTATAGTGAGGGTGACGACCAATGCGTCATTGTGCGGATGATAAATGCCCTGAGCATCTTTATTGGTGAACGATATGCAGTATTTTCCCCTTTTCTTTTCCTTCGAAGGCCGAGCTAAGATAAAGATTTCAGACTCAGGCTAACTAATGCTCCTGACATGGTTTTTTCGAGCATTGTTTGAGTCGCCCCCGCCTCGGGGACCACCGATGATAGTCCGAATTTCCTCTATGGGTCGGTTGTCGCCCGAGCGTTCTTCCGTTGTCCCAGTTCTCTCAACATGCTCTCTGAGACGTCCTTCTCGGATGAGTCGCTCGATTTCTTCTTTCAGGTGGTAGCAGTCACTCGTGTTATGCCCATGATCACGATGGTAACGCAATTCTTGTTTTTGCTCCATCGGTTCGGGTTGCTTCGGAGACTATCTGGTCAGTTGACGAATCATTCGCCCTTAATTTCCATCAAAACCTGCTCTTGTGGTTTATTAAGCGGCGTATACATTGAAAACTTGCAGTCTGGCCGTTTACCCGACTTACACTCATCACGCGTCCGATCATCTTTACGCTTCTTCCCACTAGCCGAGTCAACTTCTTTCTTTGTTGACTCTTTAGC
>JAJHSJ010000003.1:97159399-97247117 GCA_021015155.1 Magnolia officinalis
AGGATTTACTTTCCAAAGCTTTTGATAGAAAGATATTAGATGGAATTTGGAGTGCATGTCTTCACATATGAGAGGGCATTACATTAAAATCCTTGGGAGAAGAGCAGGTCAAAGGTAGGAATTTGTTTAAGGATTATGTGACAGGCTACAAGACACTTGGTTTTTTGTGATGTGAATATAACCATTGGGCTACATTATTGCCAGTAATAGTTCACCACCACTTTCCAAGCTACAGTGCCTCTCTTCACCACTTCCCACAAGGCATGGACCCCATTGTGGGCGGACCATGGCTCAAACTTCAATCTGATTGCATGGTCTTATCGATCCGATTCGCTTGTCGGATTTGGACTGTCAACCATCATCATATTCTAACCATTCATCTGATAGCTGCAAATCATTTAGGTAAATCTACCCTTGTGCAATATATGTACCGAAATCCTTAAACATGAAAAATTTGTGGATGGGTCATAGCTCAAACTTCAATCCGATGCACCATCTTTAAAACGAGATCCACTCATCAAATCTGGACTGTTAATTGTTAGCAGTTGTATTTTTAACCATTCATTTGATGGCCACTAATAAGATGGTTGTGATTATCATATCATTGTGGGTCCCTAAGATTCAGATGGTTCGATACCGATGTAGATCAGTCCCGCATGTACGATGGACGATGAACCCCAACTTAAAAGATTTGTGGTGAACTATCAATATAGTCATGTCCATGATTATATGTATGTATGAAAATGAGTGGCAACACAGCAACCAAACACGACCCACTTTGTGAGATTCCAAAATCAATAAGGACAAATATTCGAAGTAGTAAACTAAAGAAAAACAAGAGAGGGGGAGAGAAGGAAATCGGGTCTCGTGCTTTAGAAAATGTGGTGCGCTCACATCTTTAAATACCCAAGACATGCTTAGAAAACCTTTTTCATTTTGTCTTTGTATGCATGGGAGTTGACATTCTACTATTTTAGTCGATTGTCATGCTCTAAAGAATCTCTCAAAGGAATTGCCTTTTGTATGTTTTTCATCCATGGGTAGTCACGTCTCCTATTCTATTGTTAACACATATCGTAGTCGCTAGAAGTAGATATGTATTAGGAAAACGAAATTCTTGGAATTAATAAAAAAAAAATTACAATATAATATGTGGTATGAGGTCAGATCCACTGCAAAGCTTTGTAAGCTTAGCTTAGCTTATGGCACAAGGTGTGGGGCCCACCATGATGTGTGCATAGCATCCCGTCCTTTTATTGTATGTGTCTCTTCAAGTTCTCCAAAAAAATCAGGCTAATTTAAAACTCAGGTGGGCTGAAATGTGATACATCATGCCTAAAACCTCTAAAATCATGTGATGTGGCCCACCTGAGTTTTTTGAGTGGCTGGATTTTTGGCTTGTTCATTCACTCTAGTGGGTCGCATCTTCTAAATGGAGTGAATTGCATATGCAAAACACTGTACGCTCGGTGGTTTTTTTTTTTTAAAGTGGACGTTCCCATCACCACTGTTCCCTGTGGTGTGGCCCACTTGAATTTTGGATCAGCTTGATGTTTAGCCACGTGGGAGAATGTGAAGGGGTGCACACTATGGACAGATTGGATGACACGTTCACATCATGGTGGGCCCCACTCATCCCATTGTAGGCTAAGCTAAACCTCCAAAGCTTTGTAGTGGATCCCACTTCATGTTATTAAATAGTAATTACCATTACATGCAAGGAAGAAAGAAATGGTTGGATATTTTATTTTGCAGACGTCATGACAAATTAGGATATTAGGTCTTTTCTCGATCTTGCAAGGAACCGCACCTTGATTGATGAGAAAATAAAAAGTTTCTTTTTATTTTTCTCGCGACTAAGGATCGCCAGCATATGTCGCCCCTCTAGGGAAGGCATTTTTAGATATTTTGATGATCGAGACCATTCATGTTATTGATGATATGTGATATGGTCCACTCAAGACTCTGAAAGGATAATTCTGACCATTACTGTGTAGATGAATGTCATAAATTGATTTGTTTTTAATCCAAAATCAAAGGTAAGGATCATCCTTCAAGTGTGATTATCAAATCATAGCTTATTTATGGTACCACCAAGAAGATGGATGGATCCAACCATCAGACCATCTCATCATGTAGGCTAAATGGGGCAACCCATTGGGCCACCATACAGGCAAGACACAGTCTAGAATAAATAGATCGGAAAGGGAGGGGAAAGAGTGGAATTATACCATGGTCTTGAATACTACGGTGGATCATACACACGCGCTCATCAACTGGGACTTACATGGACACAAACTCCAAAACTATGTAAATCATGGATCCACCATCAGCTGGTCATGACCCAAAATCACATCATCGAACAATGCTAACCAATTCTCGACGGCCACCCATTCAATGGATTAGATTGTCTGACCAATCACCCATCTGGGCCCACAATTTGGATGGTGTAGTACAGCAAGCATATGTTTCACCCTATAGTGTAGATATATGTGTAGTATGATCCACGTTATTCCTCCATACGTTGATATAATTCTCTTCAGGAGCAAAGAAATGCCATCAAAAACAGAACTTTGAAACGAACTATATAATAGAGCAGTGAAGTGAAGTGTGAACTAACCGTGGGTGTACTAACAAGCTAACAAAAAAAAAAAAAAAAACTATATAACAGAGCAGGCAAGAGCACTGAGGCAGTCCAAATACATATTTTTTTGGACATAGACTCACTTGTTTCTGAGGAATAGGGAACTTCCATGTTTTGCACCGAGTTTGTACATGTGGGCCCGTGGATGGTTTATCCAAGCCATTGATCTGCCAACCTATACCATGGATGGACCATGCACCCAAAATCTCCCAAGTTGGGAGATCCCACCCATCGAATCTTTGGACTTTTGGCCCATGTCTTTTAACCATGTATTTGAATGCCAACAATGGAAAAGTTACAGTTTACCACTTGTGTAGATGTTTTGGGTATTGTCCATCCATGATAGCAGCAAGCAGATTAATGGCTTGGATAAACCAACCATGGGATCTACATTCACAAACTCCTCCACAACAGGTAAGAACTGTTTTTGTTTTTTTTTTTTTTTCTATTTTCATATACTATAATAGCTGTAGATGTGCGTGAACAGATTCCATGGGTTGAAGGTTGTTGGCAAAAGAGGCGCCGCGAACATAGGCATGTAATGCGACTGTGTATCACAGTCTCACATGCCATGTTTTCCGGGCTCTTGTATGCATCTGCAACTGATAGTTGTACTACTCTCACTACTGATAAACTACTCTATCTCCTCGTGTTAATTAAATTAATCACATTTTATAATTGCTAAGTAACTTAACTTTAACTGTGCTGAGAATTTCAAGAAATTCTCTACCAAATTGGATCTATGATTCAACCAAAATTCCTCTTTGGGGCCCACTACTTGCCATTATCATCCATCGATCTTTGATCCAGTGCTAAGGGCTCCGATCCTACGGTCGTGCAAATTCCTCGAGCAGGCCTGACTATGATCACAGTGATGATAAGGTATGAGTGGTCCACCCTAGATTTTATTTATTCTTTTTCTTTTTTCTACACACGCACTCACACCACAGTAGGATTTCACCATAATGAGTACTCTTAACCCATGATCACTTCGTGTTAAAACTCTTGTGAGTCTACCACCACGGCATGAGTAAGGACCCAAATCCACCCTAGATTGCAATTGGATGATCCCAACCATTTAAGTAATCGCCCACAAAATGGTCACCGTTGTCTAACTCAATTCGGGTCGATGACATGATCATGTTTGGATGTTCCTTTGTAGTTTGAAATGTTAGATTGTTAGGATTTACGAGAAAAAGCCATAGCCAGTCCAATTGTAGAAAAATACCTACACATGATCCCCAAGCCAACTTAAAAAAAAAAAAAAAAAAAAAAAACCAAGAGACTTAGAGGTTTAGTTTATGGAGTAATAATACATGCATCTCTTTTTTTTTTCACTAAAGTAAGAAAAATTAAAAGTACATGAAATTTGTGGTGGACCTCCAGTGAGTGATTTTGGGACTCTGCAATCTATTTTGGACCTGTCCTATACAACTGTCCGCCTTGATCATAGATGGCCCATTTGGGTGGGCCCTACATAGGACTGGAAGAATTCATCTAGATCATTGATCATTGAAATTCTTTTGGCAAGACAACATTACGAAATATGGGGCGTGTCAAAAGGGTTTGGTGTGGTGTCCCTTTTTTCTTTATGTTGCTGGGATTTTTCTCTCCTTGTTTTAATGATGTCGTGCATTTCTATCGAAAGGGACGTGAACAAGTATTCAAACGGAGGGTGTTCGCGTCAAACCAAACAGCCAAACCATGTGATATATACACCGCCGTGGATTAATGTAGGAATTCTTATATGATGGTCCACCATATCTATGGTACAAGGGCAACAGTTTCCCAGTGAACCTAAGATATTGATATCGTGGACCCCGTCATGGGATGGCCAGTGACTTAATATATCTTCATATATCAGATGATACTAGCTATTGTTGAATAGATGTCTTCATGTTATGCAGACAAGGGACAACCATCGATCTACAGCCATGCTTGATTGATCGAACCTCCATGAGATCACGAGATCAGACACATTGTTCTTTGGACGTTTTGGACCATGATCGATTGATTGAACTATCGGGTCAATCAATCGACAATAATTTGAAAAATACCCCAAACTCTTGGGACTATTTTTGGCGTGTTTAATTGATCAAACATGCATCGTCAATTGATCGAGGATTGCTTAATTGATGTCGATTGATCGACGGTGTGCGTGGAACTGCACAAGTGCGCGATTTATTTCTAATTCCGGTTGTGATGGTATATATATCGGTTGTAATCGGAATTAGGGTATTCTATATGAATAATATTGTTAAGACGTTCCTAAGAGTTTTAGAGGAAAAAAAAAACTAGAGTTTTGGGTTATTCAAAGAGAGTTCTCATCTTTATAAGTTCTTTATCTCTTATAATATTATTTCATAGTGGATACTTATCGATTTATGCCATGTTTTTTCTGAGAGGATTATTTCACATAAAATTAGTGTGTTTTCTACATATTTTTGTTTGCCTTTGATTTCCTCTTATTTGATTGAATTCGGGTTTGCTTTCTCGATATTCTCAATAAGTAGTATAAGAGCTAACGTTGGGTGTCGAGTTCTAATCTAAGATATGTCGACCAAAGAGTTTAACGTGAAGTATGAAACAGAAAAATTCACTAGTAGAAACAATTTTGAATTATAAAAGGTGAATATGAAAGGCTTTCTAGTTCAACAAGGATTGCAACACGCCCTCTTTGGCAAAGCAAATCGTCAGGTGTCTATGAGTGATGAAGAGTAAGATGAACTTGATGAGAGGGCTACAACCTCGATCCAATTGTGTCTAGTAAATCATATTCTCTACAATGTCCTAGATCAAAAGACCACCACATGGGTATGGACGAAACTTGATAGTTTGTACATGAAAAATTCATAGGCAGTAGTCTGTATCTTAAGAAACAATTCTATAATCTTAACATGATAGAGGGATCTGATACCAACAAACACATGATCACATTCAACAAATTACTTTATAAACTGATGAATGTGGAGGTTAAGATCGAAAATGAAGATCAAGCCTTAATTCTGTTAAATTCACTTCTACCGTCTTACGAGAATCTCGTAGGATCTCTGATCCATGATAAGGATACCATCGATGTTAAAACTACCATATTAACCTTTTATGAGAAGTAGTCAATAAGGAAAGACAGTGACCAGGGTACCACTACAGATACGTTGGTTGCTAGGGGAAGAAATTTGAATGGGAGAAGGAGAATTCTCGATCTAGATCCAAATTGAAAGAGAATAACAAAATGAAGTGTTGGAATTATGGTATGAAAGAACACATGATAAAGGATTGTCGGAATCCTAAGGCTCAAAAGGAGAAAATCTAATAATACGTCGAAAGAAGCCAACACAGTAGAATCCATCGATGGGGTAGAGCATATCCTGACAAATGTGAAATATGTTACTGACCTTAGGAAAAATCGAATCTCCCTTAAGGCATTAGAGACACTTGAGTGTTGTTTTGGTCGGGTCATTAAAGTTTCTAAAGGGACAATCGTAATGATGAAAGCGCAACGGAATAACAATCATTATAAGTTGATCAGGAATACCGTATCAAGTGGAGTTGAGACATTTGTAGCGAAGTTCATATCAGCACGTTTATAGCATGTACATATGGACTACATGAGCGAGCGTGGTATGAAGGTACTTTATGATCGTAGCTTGATTCATGTATTTAAAAGTGTTGATTTGCATATTTGTGAGCATTGTATATATATTAAACAATCACGGCTAACTTTTAGTACTAGAAAGCATGTATGTAAATGAGTTCTTGAGTATATGCATTCATATGTATGGGGTCCGTCACCCATTGTTTTCATTAAGGGTCAACGTTTTTTGTCTCATTCAAGGTGTGGGTTTATTTCCTGAAAAATAAATCTGATGTATTCGTCTTATTCAAGGTATGGAAGGCAATGGTTAAGAAGTGAACAGGGCAGAAACTGAAATTCTAAGGATAGACAATAGTGATGGATTTACTTCAAAGGAATTCAACCAGTTTTATAAAAACGAGGGAATTATAAGGCATAATACAGTGAGGCACACACCTGAACAGTGTGGTGTAGCGGAACAAATGAAACGGACTCTCTTGGAGAGAACTCGAAGCATGTTGAGTAATGCTGGATTGGGCAAGGAGTTATGGACTGAGCTTGTTATTTGGTGAATAGGCCTCTGTCTATGCCGATAAACTATAAATTTTCTGAAGAAATATAGAGCGATCATGATATTGACTACTCAGGTTGTATGTATTTGGTTACAATGGTTACTCTCATGTACCGTCAGTTGAGAGGATAAGCTATATCAAATGGTGAAGAAACTTACATTTTTGGGATATGGTTATGACTATGATGATGGCGTGAAAGGATATAGTTGTGCGACTGGATCACTCGAAAAATCACTTTGAGCCGCGACATTGGATTTGATGAGGATTCTTTGTTCCGCAAGAACAAAAGGAAGGAACCAAAAAAAATCGGCAGTGATTGACGTTGAAATCGAAAGGGGATAAACATAGTTTGAAGCTAAGCCGCAAACAAAGGTACATGGTAGGTGGAGAAGTCACCTCTCAGAAGAAATCTGCCGAGAGATCGCAGATTACCAATTAGATATAAAAATTACTCGAATGTTATATTTGCCCTCATTATAGATGAGGGGGGATTCGTCTACCTCCTAAGAAGCATTAGATGGCTCTGATGCTCAGAAGTGAATGGTGGTCATGCATGACGAGATGGATTCTCTACATAAGAATGAGACATAGAGATTCTAGTAGAGTGTAAATCGATCTGTTATAAGTGGATTTACAGGAAGATGCAGGATAGATACAAGGAGAGATTAATTGCGAGAGGGTATGCGCAGAAGGAGGGTGTCGACTTCAACATGATTTTCACACCAATGGTCAAGCAGGTATCTATCATATTTGTATTAGCATTTGTTGCCTAATATAACCTAGAATTGGAACAGAATGATGTAAAGACTACTTTTCCACATGGAGAGTTAGAGGAGCAAATTTACATGAAGTAACTAGAAGGGTTCAAAGTATAAGGGGCTGAGAATAAGGTTTGCAGGGTCCAGAGGTCATTTTTTTCAAGAGGGTTTTTCCAAGTAAAATTAGTGTGTTCTCTGCATATTTTCGTTTGCGTTTGATTTCATCTTGTTTGATTAAATTTGGGTTTGATTCCACAATATTCCCAAGAGCCATCTAATGGAAGTCAACGAGCATAGCCTACGGCCCACATTTGACAAGTGCAGATTAGACAATTGGGACTATCTGATGGGAGAGTTTCGGATGGTGTCGCATATCCACCATGGATCACAAGAAGGTGGCCCCACTCGCACAGTTTGTTAAGAAATAAAGGCTAGATGAAGCATTTTTATATTTATTTTTTATCTTCCTGCAGGGCGGCTGTGCAATATAGAAATGAGGGGCCTCTATCATGCAAATAATATCCACACCCTTATAAGTATTTCTTAAATTGTCCACCCAAACAAGTTCCCTCCTAATTTTTTAAATTTTATTTGTATATTGATATTTTTAAATCTTATATCATTAATATGATTAGGTGGACGAGATCATGAAAACGCATTAAACTGTCTTAATCACACAGAACAAATAAAGATGGACCATTAATGGTCCGGATCTTGGACCACGTATTGGGTCAGTACGAGAACAGCAATTCATTAAACAGGGCAGATATACATGTTCAGGTAACCATAACCGTGCTTGGATCTGGGCTGGACCACACGGGGCCACAGGTGGGAATCCATCAAACCTGGGTCAGTCCTGGCCCATAAAAATATAGGGCCTAAAAATGGACCTAGACACAACACATGGACCAAAATACGACCCCAGAACAAAGCCAAGTCGATTATGCTCCGAGGCAGGTTCGGAGATGGCGATGGTACAAGTCGCAGGGGTATGGACGTTGATGGCACCAGAAACTAGGGGTGCGACATGGGTTAGGTCAAACCGACCCCAATTGGCCCAACCCGAATTTTAGGTTAGGTTAGGCTTGAGTTGAAAATCCCAACCTGATGCTGACCAATCTCAGGTTAGGCTGGGCTTGGACCTAAGCCTCGGGCAACTCAAACCTTAACTGCGACGCATATACATGTGAGTTATGACTAACATACACAATGAAAAATAAGATTCGTAATTAGATTCATCTACGCAAGGAAAATAGAGTTAATATTCAGAGTTGATGCTGGGCCCAAATGCCGAGTGGTCCAATATCTTTTGAATACTTTTTAAACATTAATGAGTTTCTTTTTTATCTATTGCTATAGCTTTATTTGTTTATGAGCTATTTTTGCTAGTGTTAATTTGGTAGCTACAAGTATTACTAACATTATGTCATGGTTTTAAGACTTGGACGAGTCTGACGTGACTCACCTGAGTCAACCGGACTGAGTCAGACCCGATCCAGTTCGGTACCAAGTCACCACCAACTTGGGCTATTGGGCTGATTCAGCCCTGGTTAGGGCAAGTCATGACTCGATTCAGGCCAAACAATTCCGGACCGAGCCGTTGCGGAGCTTTAAACCATGAATGATGTCATTTGATATGTACATGTTTGATTTCTAGTCCATTTACTATTTGCAGGTGTTAAACCCACCCAGCTTGATCTATAACGAGACCCGGACCAATTTGTGTTAGGGTTGAGTGTTTGACACCTTGGGTTGGGTTTGGGTTGGGGTAGCTTGCATTGGGTTTGGCTTGGATTGACCCTCAACCCGACCTGGCCCACACTACTACCAGAAACAGGAGAGACGCTTCTAGCTAGGCTGAGTCCAGACCCACTAAATACAGCTGAGAACATGGTTCGTATTTGTGCTTGAGAGGAATTAATTATACAGTGCTTGAAAAATACAAGCAATAACATGGTCCAAATTATCTGGACGGTTCATCAGTAAACAGGCCATAGTTGAAATATAACAGACAACCTCCGTTCAATCTCTGCCATCAGTTCAAGGGTCAAGTTCATCCAAGCCCAACCAAAAAGATCATACGGCTGCAGCTGGCTGAGGATGGTGTAATGGATACTAATCAGCTGGCTACCTGGCAACATGCCTAATTTTATTGGGATGAAAACATCACCTTGGTGAGCTATCTTAGGGAAGGTGCTGTTTGGTAAGATGAAAAGAACAGAGTTGCAGCTCAGGGTTCCAATTTGTGTCACTGTTCGGCCTGCATTCTCAAATGTGTCGGAAGATCAGAACCGTCCAAATTTTTGGGCCCATGCCATGTAGACCACCAAAAAACTTAGGCCAAAGGAATAATTCAAACCACCACTGTAGGTGAATATGCAACATCGGAAAGAAAATTTCCCATGGCTCAACTTCATCTCCAATTCCAAGTTCAAGAGACGACTTGATGTTTGTTAAAGGAACAATAGCTTAGGGTGCGTTTGATTGCACAAAATATCATATAATATCATCAACCAAATGCGCCCTTAGATATAGTAGTGCTGAGAACATGAATGGTTCAAATCAACGGGACATCTTAGACTGTTAGCACCAATGGGGTAACACATGCCGGCGATACTGAGTTGCAACATAAGGCAAGACGAACTCCAAAGTAAATGAGGTGTGACCAAAGCAGCTGCCACAATGGTCTGTGTTTCAACATTGAGGTCATAGGTTCGAGCACTATCCAAAAAAAAAAATGTACGATAGTTCAGGGCCTATCTAGGAGTTATCACTGGGCCCCATAGATTGGATGGTCCATAACACAATGAATGACGACAATTACTGCATGATAAACAAAGATAAACAAATAACAGAATTTTCTATGCAAAAGCCATGCTCTGATGCGTGGAACTATACAACCTACTCTTAATTCTTGAACATGGTCCACAATGAGACTTTGATGTGAAAGACAATGATTCACAATAAAATAAAATTTGCACCGACCAAACACAAGAAGGCAAAGCCCACTAACATTATTTTTTCAATTGATTAAAGATAAGATAGGCTAAAGATTATTCCTTAACTGAGAGATCTGCTCAAAACTGATATCTGTCCAGAATCTCCATTCAACAGGAAAACTTCCAAAGGAATGTAAGATGATGAGGTTGCTGCTGATGATGATCCAAACCTCAGTGTGGGTTGCAAGATTTTGCTTCCATTGGCACATTGAATGGTTAGGAGGCGGGGTCCGATTCGCATCTTCCAGACCTGCATAAGCACCATTTAAGATAGCCTAGATATTTGCAGACAGAAATTGCTAGGCGAATACGTCCAGATGGGAGTCTAGACTAGCATTTTTGGCATATATATACCACATACCAGAATCTGTCATAAGAATAACTGTTAACATGGGTGCGCGCATGCTTCATGAAATATTTATTATATGGTGCAAAGGAAAGGGTGTGTTTGATTGACAAGGCAATGATATGGGCGAAGTCACCTTTAAACAATCTAAGCCATTCATCTAGTGGGACACTACTCATCACAGTATGGGATGTACCTAGGGCTGTCAACAGGTCAGAATTTGGGTCGGATACTACTTGTCATAGTGACAAATCTTATTCTTGGCAATTTTTCAGCCCAGAAATTTCTTGGGAGATTTTCAAATATTTGAGTTTTTTACGATATCAGGAAAATCTCGCCAAAATAAAAATATTTATAATAAATTAATAAATAATTTTAATTAATTAATTTTATATATATATATAACACAAATTCCTTGAGGATTTTACTATTTCTAAAGCCAATATCATGATATTTTAAAATCTGCCAATATTTTGACAAATATCGAGATAATTTCATGACAGTATCATCCTGTCAGAGCGATTTCAGGTCCAGGTGGTAATTACAAGTCCCGGGAGCAATTTCAGGTCCTTGGAGCAATTTGAGGTCTCGGGAGCGATTACAGGTCCCATGAGTTACTCAAGTCCCAGAAGCAATTTCAAGTCCCGAGAGTGATTTCAAGTCCCCAGAGAGATTACAGGTCCAAGGAGTGATTTTAGGTATTGGGATGGATTTCAGGTCTCGGGAGCGATTTTGGGACACAGGAACAATTACAGGTCCTGGGAGTGATTTCAGGACCCTGGAGCGATTAAAGCTCCCAAAAGCAATGGAGGCCCCCTTATTCAAAGAATAACCTATTCAAGTACTATATACAGCTTATTCAACTCCGTTATCTATTCTATTCAACTATTGATTAAACATATTTTCTAACAAACTTTCGTGCACGATTACAGGTCCCAGGAGCGATTTTCAGTTCCGAGAACGATTACAAGTCCTGGGAGCAATTTTAAGTCCCTGGTGTGATGACAATTGCCAGGAGTGAATACGGGTCTTGGGAGCGATTTGAGGTCTTGCAAGCGAATTCAGGTCATGGGAGCGATTACAAGTCCCGAGAGCGATTTCAAGTCCCGGGAACGATTATGGATCTCGGGAATGATTTGAGGTCCACAGAGCAAATTCAGATCCCAGGAACGATTTCAAGTCCCAACAGCAATTTCAGGTCCCAAGAACGATTTCATGTACTGCGAGCGATTATAGATCAATTACTGCAAAATTTTCAAAACCTCGGTGATAATTTGTCACATTGGTAGTGATACCCATATCCAGACCCGACTAAGGGAATCAAATTATTAATTGGACCCGAAATATGGATCCAAATCCAATTAAAATGACTCAAATACCTCATGGCTGTTTGGATATGAGGACAATTGGGTCACTTAAAAATGCACCAAGTAATCCATTAAGAAACCATGTTCGGAAATGCCATGGGAAGCGGATAAGTTTCAACTTGGTCAAAACTTTGACCCCAAAAAGGCAATTTGATATTAAATCTTTAAATAAATAAAATAGTTTCCGTTTTAACTAGCTTTTCTTTTTATTGTCCGTTGTCCTCCGCACAACCTCTAAACACCACCATCATCCTCCAACCACTGGCAACAGCGCATTGGCAACCCAAATCTGCCCTAGTTATTAATCCGGCCAATAATCTAGATCTACATCCAAATAAATCAGACCAGATACTTCCGGGCATTTCAGATGCAAGGACAATCAGGTCAGTTAAAATTTTACCTTGTCATCCATTAACTAGCCATGTTTGGAAAAGCTTTTAACTTCGTCGAAATTCTACCCCAGAAAAAAAAAAAAATTTATGAAAAAAATTAAAACTCTGGTTGTCAACAATTTTGTTTTGACCAAATCAGACCTAACTGTTAATTGGGGAAAAAAATGGATCCAAATCCACTTAAACCAGACCAGATATTTTAGAACTACTTGGATACAAGGACACCCAAGTTAAAAATATATATTAAAAAAAAAAAAAAAATTTTAAAAAATTAAAAATTTTAAAAAATTTAAAATTTTAAAAATTTAAAAAAAAAAAAAAAAAAAGCCAATTTCTTATTAATTTTTAAAATAAAGTAGTTTTTGTTTTAACTAGTTCTTTTCATCATCCTCCCCTCAACCCTAAACACCACCATCATCCTTCAACTATTGGCAACCATGCATTGACCAAAATCGATCAAAGTTGAATGCAGACAGTTTATTATCAATTTTATAACAATGTATTTTTTTATAATCATGTAAACCACCTATGAGTGGATATGACCTTTTGGCCATGGCACATTATCCATGGGTCCCACCTAAAGAATAGTGAGATAGATCACCGGGGAATGCTATAGCATGCTATCGGTGTCTCAGATGTGAGCCCATTGGACAGACATCTTGAACGGCTTGGGTTCGCCAACACGTGTTAGGCAAAACTCTTTTTGGGTTTCCAAGTGTGTAGTGGTTGTGGGTGGGTTCCACTAATCACAAGCAGTGTGTGCTAGGAGAGTCCAACGAAAAATGGGGCTTAGAGCACTACACATAAATATGGGCCCCATATTAAAATCTTGTTGATCGACGAATTCTTAACTATCCAAAAGTGGTAAAAGTTTCATACTTTGGGGGCAAAAGTAGCTGGTAAAGATCATTTTTAAAGGTATTTTTAAGCATGTGATCCATCCACAGGTGGGCCGGTGATTTGATCAATTTGGATCCCACAAAACTATGCTCGTGTGCGGATGGAAAAACAGACATTTGGAAGTGGAAAGTGTCCTTCGCATGACCACCTTTTCTTTCAAAACTCTTTTAACACTCATGCCATGCATGGTACATGATACACGTGCAGCCAAGTGCTGGCCCCAATGCATGCAATGAATTGAATTTAATTGTCCAGAGTCCGCATTGTGGGTCCCCAAATTGGACTCTCGCAAACCAAAATTGTGCTTATTTGATGATCCGACTATCAGATTGGTCGACATTTATTAACAATTAAAAACGAAAATATCCTAGGGTACTTAATGCGGGGGCATTTTCACACCGGGCTCGAGTGGGGTGGCCTGTGAGATGCAAGGGCACACTCAGGGTGGGCGGCCCGCGGAACCCATGGATTTGGGGCCTGGGCTATGAGATAAAGGCATGCTCTATCAATTCAACCTTTTAGAGCAAGTGGTTAATTATCCTGCATCAAATTGGTATCATAGTGGGAGGTCTTGTATTCGAGACTCCTCACTGAGGGTAATTAATGCGGGGGCATTTTCACACCGGGCTCGAGTGGGGTGGCCTGTGGGATGCAGGAGCATACTCGGGGTGGGCGGCCCACAGAACCCATGGATTTGGGTCCCACGAGGAGGGTTCGGCCGAGGACCTAACCCATGGATTTGGGGCTTCGGCTATGAGATAAAGAGATTAATTCGTCATGCTCTATCAGTTCGAGCTTTTAGAGCAAGTGGTTAATTGTCCTGCATCAGTACTATTTCAGAAAGCAAGCGTCCATAAATCAGTGGCTATGCATTTTCAACTAATATGATTTTAGTAGTGTCTTATTAGAAGTTTGACCTCACAATTTAAATGGTTTTAAGTATGCACCAAGTGTACACTTTCGAAATGGCCAAATATCAAACTGCATAAGCAGCCGATGCATTATATATTTTGTTTGACCATAAGCCACTCATCACTTCTGAGGGGTTCAACTCGGGCAGGTTGAGTCGGGTTAAGGGTCAACCCGAGCCCAACCCAACCTCAAGAGGACCCCAACCCGCGACCTGACCCAACCCGAGATGCCCAACCTAGATTCCTCTATGCTCAATTGAACCCAACCTGACCTAAATACATGTGATTATTCCCAACCCAACCTAACCTGACATGAATTTGCTCAACCCAAACCCAACCCAAGGACCTTGAAAACCCTGTCCAACTCAGGTTGGGTCAACCCTAACGTTGCAGCCTTATCATCTCTATCTCTTAAAAAGAGTTGATACTCTAACAGAGCACAAGGGATAATATAATGCACTCAAAATTTGAATGTATAGCATTATAGGAAATTAACGTAAACTATCCATATTGTGGATCCATTTTTGATGCATCATGGACCAGAAATAACACTTATTTGATTATCTCAACATCAGATTGGCGGGCATCTATTACCCATTTAAATTGAAAATATCCAATGCCCTTATTTCATCAAACAAATGTGCAAAATGGGAGGCTAAGACCATT
Source organism: Magnolia officinalis (assembly GCA_021015155.1). Taxonomy (NCBI): domain Eukaryota; kingdom Viridiplantae; phylum Streptophyta; class Magnoliopsida; order Magnoliales; family Magnoliaceae; genus Magnolia; species Magnolia officinalis. The sequence goes on from JAJHSJ010000003.1 coordinate 97,174,529, forward strand.
GATGCAATACAATTAACCACTTGCTCTAAAAGCTCGAACCAATAGAGCATGGCGAATTAATCCCTTTATCTCATAGCCCAAGCCCACATCTCATGGGTTAGGACCTCAGCCGAACCCCTCTCATGGACCCCACTTCACATGGGTTCCGCTTCACACAGGTGGGGCCCATCTCACACGAGCCACCCACCCTGAGTGTGCCTCTACATCCCAAAGGTCACCCCACTAGAGCCCGGTGTGAAAATGCCCCTGTATTAATCACCCCCGATGAGGAGTCTCAAACACAAAACCTCCCGCTCTGATACCACTTTGATGTAGGACAATTAACCACTTGCACTAAAAGTTCGAGCTTTTAGAGCAAGTGGTTAATTGTCCTGCATCAACCATCCAACTAATATTATTTTTTAAACTATGTGCTATCGCATATACCAACGGCAGGCCACACATTGTGGATTGTTTAAATCAATTGTTGTATGACACATGTACAACTGCTAAGAGCCAGACTATCAACGTTCCACATGCAATCACAATGTTAAATCCTCCCTCTCTTCTCACTCTCCACACCAACTTGTTGGACATAGGCCTATGGGGCCCACTGGTGAGCAATCACTAGTGGGTGGGTCCCATATGTTTAGGCCTCTTCCGGCCTCTTTCGTTAACAGATGGATTTCAAATTCAATTTTGAATTTGGATTTAGATGGGGAGATAGGGATAAGACCAGATAACTTCTGGTCTCATCCAAACTCCCGTCCTTTCCTATAAATAGGATAAGGCTCTCTCGTGAAAAGAAATTAAGGAATAATGAGAGTAAAAAGAGAAATAGTGGTACATATTAATTTGTCCATTTAGCTTGTCCTTGGGACGATCTAAGCCATAGATCGTGATCCAGGGCCATCTATACCGTAGAATCAGAGGGGTAATTAGACCCATCCGCTACAGTAGTGGTTAGGCGGACCGCTAGATTTGGACCGTTCATCTTCGGCTTTGTAAAGGTTTCATATCGTGTAGACCGTCAGATCTTAAGGGCTCACTATTCCGCACTTCCTTACAGTGGTATCAGAGTAACCCGGGATAGTCTCATTGGCAAGTCGTCAAATGTATATTCCGCTATCTCAGAGGAACAAAAGACCTAATATTGTGTTATGAAGGCACAAGCCTCGAGCTAAAAGGATATTCTGATGCTACTTGGGGTAATGACGTCGACGAGGGAAAGTATACTTCAGGATATGTATTCTTACTCGGAGTGGTATCAAAGCCATCAACGGCGGATCTCGAATTTATTATTTTCATCCAAAAAAAAAAAAAAAAAGGGTAAGTAGCCCTTTTTTTTTTAAGTAAGAATTCCTTTCAGAAAATCTGCTATGGATTGGATTCCTGCTCTTGGGCTACCATTCAAACATTTTTCTGATCTAACAATGTTAACCATCTAATCAGTACATGAAATGTTTTTTGACTGAATTGCCAATTCAGATTAATCATTGACTAAATTGTCAATTCAGATTAATCAGATGGACTGTCTAAATGACCCAATGCAACTAGGAGCATTATAATATTAAGTCTTTTGAGAGCATTGGAGCATTTCCCATCGATGCAACCTCTATTGCATCTATGTTGTGGAAATCGGATGGTTATGAGTAACAAATGCCAAGTTTGGATGGATAGGATCATTGGATCAGTGTACTTTTTGCGTGAAGTTCATTGATTGTGAAATAGACCTAATGGTTGGTCCAGATCTATCACCAATGGTCTAGATCACCGAACCATGGACCATCTGTCAGAATGGAAATAGGGGTGACTGATTGGGTAGATCATCTTATACATCCATTCAAGGAATTCTGACCGCACATTTTGGAAACCTTCCAGAGTCTCCAACTTAATGGCTTGGATCTTGGGTCCCTCCCATCCATGATGAGCCCACCAGATCTTGTAGAAACAAACAATAAATCCCAACCATTGCCAAGAGAAAACGTTATTAAATAAGATGAGATGACCGTAATGGAGTTGGCCATTTTAAGGGAAAAGCTTTTATGGCAGAGCATACGCTTTGTGAACACATACTTAGAAATTGTGCACATGGAATGACAAAATACATTAAAAAATAAGTTAATTGGGTGATGGACGACTGAGTTTGCCTTGTGGGGTCGGGCCCACACGCTACGAAGCTGGCCCGCCCGTTGCAAGTTGGGGTCACAACTGAATCGTGTGGGCCAGCGTGAGGCTAGTTTCACAAAGCAGCGAAAACTTCTCGCTCTCAACAGTTGAAGGAAAACGGACGGTTCTGATAATCCTAGCCTATGATTTCTATACATGAATGCAAGCAATTAAAATTTTTCATTGTTCTAAATTCATGGTGATGATCAACACCACTTTTCAATGTAAGTTTCTTATATAAGTCATTATATAATAGATTCCGCAAGACGGACAGTTCTAATCATTGAAATACTAGGAAAGTGGGTCCCACTGAGCGAAGATACACGCTGTATCCTATGTCTCGACAGAGGCAAAACGAACTCTCGCTTCCTTGGTTTGGAAAAAGACGGAACTTGCCTTTTTTGATCCTCATCCTATTTACAGCACATGAAAAGAATGGTCCACTGCTTTTTGGATCCTGAGCCGATGTGTGCCATGTGTACATTTTCTGAGTGGCTGCGTATTAATAATCATACTCCGCCAGAGCATCAAAACATTCCTCTCTTTTCTTGTTTTAATGTTCCTACTCTATCCTAATCCACTGCCAAAGTGGTTCACAAATGCAAGAGGATTGAAACTATAGGTCTAAATTCAAGATTGGATGAATTGCTTGAGGACTGGAATTTCATATTCATGGGATCTGATATGTATAAATTCAGATCTGGCCCGTGTAAAATGAGTGAAGCCCAAGCCCAACCCATAAATTGATTGGGCCATTCATAAACATTGGGTAGGGCAGGGTACCCAGCCCATTACAACCATTAATGAGCCCATGTCAAAGACTAACTGGTTAGACGACAAATATACATCACGTTGGGCCCCAGGAAGGTTTCAATGGTGAATGCCCTTTTCCTACTATTTTCTGTTATGTGGTCCACTCAAGCTTATGATATGCTTCAATCTTAGGCTCATGCCTATACTGAGCTAGCAAAACAGATGGATGGTGTAGATAAAATCTACTTAGAAAATTAGTGATCTAGAGATCATTAGAGATTGAAACGATCCTCAACCATGATGATCAATGTTAATGATAGGATCCATCATCAACAATGATCATTAACAGTAATGATCGAATCCATCGCTAATGGACATAATCACCGGTGATCATAGAACCCTCTTTATGGCTAAGCACTTCATTTTTTTGAAATCTGATGATAATGTTTATGTGTGACATAATTAGGCTTGATGTGATCAGATCTAAACCCATTTTTCATTGGAATATAGAAAACTTGGTGTTAAAATGCTCCATATATATAAAGGTTGTGCATAACTTGAGTGGGAGTTAATTCTCCTCCACCAAATTATGCATGCAACCTATAATGGAAGGTTACACGTTATACAAATATATTCTTATAAAAGCATCAATTTCATCTTAAAAAGAGAACTTGATTGATCTACACCGCCCATTCGGGTATGTGGACTTTCAGATCTTGTTAAGATGCATTGACTACTTTTATACCTTGAAAATTTGAATAACGCGTAGAAATGCTGATGAATAGTGTCAATACCTTAGATCATAGCTAAGTAGTGATACTTGATGTGATGCAGAGATGGCCACCAAAAAGCTTTAATCGATGAACAGCTCAAAGGACAACAATTCGATAGTAACAATTACGAAGACTGGTCTCGCGCGGTGCGAAGCCTTCTGGACAAGGACGACATATCACATACACTCGATGAGGTTCAAGAGGAACCTATATTGGCTGAGAACGGAAATTTGGGAGAACATAGGACTGCAATGAACCGCTACAATAAGTGGCGTAAACAGAATCGTTCTGCTCATAATGTCCTACTTAGCACTATGCGCAAAGAACTCGTACCAACATATGAAGTGCATGACACCACTAAAGGAATGTGAGAAGCACTGACAAATGCCAATGCGCAGAAGTCATATGCAAAAGTTCGAGCAATGGAATTAGAATTCCAAAGTATAGGATGTCGGCCGGCTGTCCCATCAAAGATCATATCCGTAAGATGGAGCAGATGATAGGTGCCTTTACGAATGTTGAGTGTAAATTAACTGAAAATCAAAAGATAATACCAATGCACCATTCCTTGCCTGAATCTTGGGCCTCAATCAAAAGAATTCTGAACCATACTGATTCTATCACTATATTCAAAGACTTTTGTGGCCATCTGGTAAGAGAGGTTGAAATGAATGCAATTCAGCCATGTTCGGCCAAGGCCTTTGCAGCAGAGACCCATAAGCGGAAAGCTAACAAGAAACTGTTCAAAGCTCATAAGAAGGCGAAAAAGCATAATCAAGAACAGAAGTCCGCAACACCTCCTCCAACAATCAAGAAGGGGAATGGAAAAAAGAAGCAGAAAAAGGCTAACATTATTTGCTTCGTTTGCAGAAATTCCGGTCATTATGCTCGGCAGTTTGCCCATAAAAAGACAGTAATTCCTAGGTCACTAGATACTTTGTATGTATCCGTTTGTTCTGAAATTCTTTCCGTTGATACTATATCTAACAAGTGGATTTTCGATTCAGGCGCAACAAAGCACGTGACATGAAGTCATCGAGGACTCGAAGAATTTCGACCTATAGCCAAGGGAAGTTACAAGGTGTATATGGGTAATAACGTTGTTGAAGACGTACTAGGGATTGGCATTTACCATCTCCGTACGTGCATAGGGCGAACAATAATCCTCCGTGATACTCTTTATGCACCGGGCATGCGCCGGAATTTAATTTATGTTTCTATGTTATTATTTGATGGTTTTGATATTCGTTTTTTCCAGGACACGAGTTTCTTTGAGACTAAATAACCTCATCTTTTCATAAGAAAATTTAATTTCAGATTTATTTATTTTGTACATAAATAGTGATAATGCACCGCTTACTTTATCTACTATGTCGAATAAAACTGTAGTATCTGAATTTCTTAAATGGCAAGACTAATACATTTTGTTCTATTAGATTCATTATCCAAAGTTGATTTGTCATTTTATGAACATTGTGTGTTCGGGAAGACTTCAAAAAAAAACATTTCCTAAAGCGGCTAGGTCCAAGGGCCCACTAAAGATAATCCATTCAGATATTTGTGAACCTTTCAATGTACATGCTAGAAATGGATGTCAATACTTTGTCACTTTCATTAACGATTACTGGCGCTATGGATATGTGTATCTCATCTCACACAAATCTGAAGCTTTTGATTGTTTTCTTAAATATAAAGCTGAGGTGGAAAATCAGCTTGAGAAAAATATCAAAATCCTTCGATCTGATAGAGGTGGCGAGTATTCATTTGAAACGTTCAAATCATATTGTGAAAACGTAGACATTGTTCGGCAATACAAAATAGCTTACACTCCACAACAAAATGGTGCTGCAGAAAGAATAAATAGGACACTATTGGACATAGTTAGATCGATGATGGCACAATCCAATCTCTCTACCACATTATGGGGAGACGCACTGTTAACAGCCGTCTACGTCCTTAATAGAGTGTCATTCAAATCCGTTCATAAGACCCCATATGAGATGTGGTCTGGGAGGATTCCTTCTTTAGCCAACCTACACCCTTGGGAATCTTTAGAATATGTTTTGTTGCCTGCTCCGCATAGAGGTAAATTTGATATTAAAACCATTGAATGCGTGTTCTTAAGGTACCCTATGCATTCAAAGGGATACGTTCTAGTTTACAAGGACCATAGACGATGGATTGAGATAAAATCTCGAGACGTGACCTTCGTCAAAGATAGATATTCCAGCTAAATGAAGCAAAAGGTTCCAATATAATTTTTTGAAATACCCAATGTATCTCAGGAGAGTGGGAGTTCTGCTTCTCAAAATGATGATGCTCCTATAGTTCGTCAGGACAGTGGAATAGCATCTCAGCAGGCTTCTGAGTTACGTCGAAGTGAAAGAGGATTAATTCCCCCAAGATACTTCGATATTGAGGAGCAGACATTCTCTTGCATTGTGGTTGATGATGATGAACCTAATTTGTATCAGGATGCATTATTATCTTCTAACTCGGACGATTGGGTGACTGCTATAAACAAAGAGATTGCTTCTATGAAGAAGAATAAAGTCTGAGAACTTGTTGATCTTCCTTCCAATCGCAAAGCGATAGGTAATAAGTGGGTACTAAAGATCAATAGAAAGGCAAATGGTACAGTGGACAAGTAAAAAAGCACGATTAGTTGCTAAAGGTTTCACACTGAAAGAAGGCATTGATTGCGAGGAGACTTTTTCACCTGTTGCGAAGTTCTCCTCAATCCGCATGATCTTGTCCATTGTCGCAAGTTTAAACTAGTTATATCAGATGGATGTAAAGACCGCATTCTTAGATGGTGACTTGAATGAAGAGATATACATGCAATAGCCCATGGGTTATGTGAACAAAGAGCATCCAAAGAAAGTCTGCAAATTATTAAAATTTATCTATGGGCTGAAGCAATCTTCAAGACAGTGGTACATGAGGTTCCACTTAGCCATCACTACTTTTCTTTTCTTTTTTCAAATTTGAATGCGAAAAATTATTGCTCATTTGCAGTGTATTTATCAAAGTTTTGGAAAATCAAACACGCCTTAGCCATCACTACTTTTGGATTCACAATGAGTGAAAAGATCATTGTGTATACATGAAACGGTCTGGAAGATCTTTTCTGATACTATCTCTCTATGTAGATGATATCCTATTAGCTAGTAATGACATGCAATTGTTGATATTGACTAAAGATTGGTTATTCTCGAACTTTGAGATGAAAAATCTCGGTGAAGCCAATTTTATTCTTGAGGTAAAAATCATCAGGGATCGCCCTAAGAAATTTTTAGGCTCATCTCAATCCACCTATATACAAAAAATCTTAGAGCGGTTCAGGATGGAAAATTCAAAAGTTGTTGAAACCCCTATGGATAAACCTACCAAGTTAGACAAAAAATCGTGTCCCCAGACTGAAGCCGAGAAATTGGTCATGTCCTCGGTACCTTATGCAAGCACAGTAAGGAGCTTAATGTATGATATGCTTTGCACCATACCGGATATTAGCTATGCAGTTAGCATAGTCAACCGTTATCAAAGTAACCCGGGACAATCTCATTGGCAAGTCATCGAACGTATATTCCACTATCTCAGAGGAACAAAAGACCTAATTGATGCAAGGACATGTGATAACTTAACCCTAGATGCATGTATAATCAAGTTAAAGAATATTCAAATAAATACACCAATTAACTAACTGTTTCCAAACAAAGGGATTAGGTAAATCTCAACATAAAAATGAGGTTATTCTGTCAGGATCATGCCCCTTAGCATGAGATCACGTAAACAGTAAAAAGGAAGGACTTTGGGATATGAAGATATCCCAGATCTAGCATAAGTCAGTCCACGAGTAAGCTTGGATCTGATTCTACTGACTAACCATCCCTCTTTTCCGTTCGAACTAGAAAGAGATATTCAGAGAGAAATGAAAGGGGTGAAGGATGGGGGGTTCGAGATGAAGAAGGTATAGGTCCTTTGTCTTCAAAAGAAAAGGAGGAGGATGATTCTTACCTTTTCCTGCACCTCGAAGATCTTAGAAAGAGGGAAATCCGAACTCAGGGTGGAATCCTCAACACCTAAGAGTCAATCCTGAAACCCTAATCTCTTGAATAAAGAGGAAGAAAATAGACGAATTCTTATTCATTCAATAATAATGAAAATAGGGTCCTCACAACGTATATATAAGCTATGGAAAAAGTAAAAGTGCACTAAAGCCCCTGGAAATAAGAAAAATAACAAAAAGACGAAAAATAAAGAAAGTTGCAATAAAGCCCCTAAAATAAGAAAAATAATAAAAAAGTCCAAAACTAAAACACCCATGTGGTAGGGTGTGAAATCCAACCCATGGATCTATGGTCGGGGTGAACACCCATGTGGTAGGGTGTGAAATCCGACCCATGAATCTATGGTCAGGGTGCGGTCATGCCGCTCCTGTATTCGTAGCGCGTCAGAAAGTGGGTCCGATGGACCCGTCGTCCATCCACATCAACTCCTCCGCTCTGGTATTCTGTCGGCGACGCCTCCTCCTCTGGTACACTCTAAAGGGCGCACCACTGATGTCCGCATCACTAATGTTGTGTTATGAAGGCACAAGCCTCGAGCTCAAATGATATTCTGATGTTGCTTGGGGTAATGATGTCGACGACGAAAAGTCTACTCCAGGATATGTATTCTTACTCGGAGGGGGAGCTATCTCATGGTCGAGTAAGAAACAGACATCCACAGCTCTTTTATATATGGAGGCCAAGTACATTGCATGTTGTGCTGTAGTTCAAAAGTGTGTATGGGTTCGCAGATTTTTACTGAGTCTGGGTGTTGTACCGAGCGTTCGTTAGCCTATATCGCTGAAGATAGACAATGCTTCTGCCATTGACTTGACAAAGGACCCTAAACACCACCAGAAGTCCAAGCACATTGAGATCAAGTATCATTACATCCATGATCAAGTGAGAAATAAGGTTACCCTCAGCTACATTTTTACTAAGGAAATGATGGCTAATCCCATGACGAAACCTATAGCGAGAGATCTACTTCAGGTTCACTTTAAGCAGATGGGATTGAGGAAAGCTTGAGTGATATGCTTGTACTTAGTACCTTTGATCTTTCATCAATGAATAACACATTCCATTTATTCGATATTGAGTAATGATATTAACTAGGTAAGTAGATCATCAATATTTACCATGAGATCATGTAGGATTTCTATTTTTTGTCGGCAGGCCGGTCACCCACTCGCACGGGTTGACCAACCTTGAATGGACAAGAGAAGTACATTTGGGGCGATGTTCATACACTGAGATATATACTTCTCTTTATTGTGAATAATAAAAGATGAGGATATGAGTGAATTGTATCCGCCTACAATCTTAAAAGATTGAAGATGAGACTAATAAAGTCGAATAACATAATCGCATAATTCCTTTTCATGCGATCAATGTTATGGCCTAAATTAATAGCCAAGTTGTAAGGTTATGAGATGAATCATACCTCATGTATAATGACCTGCATATTGTAGACCTGACATACACCTAGTATCATCTACTTTACGATGTGGATTGTAGCCACGTGTTGGAACCTTTTACCTACAGATTGCTTTGATTCGATCTAATCATTGCAACGTGCGAGTAGCTAGTCCCGTAGGTGACTCTTTGTATCCTTAGCTACCCTCCTCTTGTGTATAGGAGGATGAGATTGAGTGTCACTACTTTAGTGTACTATGACGAAAGGTTCTTGATTAGCCAGACTCAGTTATGCTAGGAAAGCGGCTTGATTGATTTCAAATCACACATCTGCGTGGGGAAGATCCCGTGACAACTACACTAAGTTTCTAGAACTATAAATACGCGCTTGAAGACTTATCTGCCGGCAGTATCGAGTTATTTTTATTACACTTTTGCAAACAATATTCTTTCTTAAAAGTATATATATAAGTATTTCTTTAAATTGATTTTAGTCGAAGTTTGTGAAAAATATAGTTTTCAAAATAATTCGATAAGTTGGATAAGTGTGTATGTTGGCCGAGTACTCCAGATCGGGAGTTAACTCCATCCGATGTGGTCATGCGAACTGGGATAGGCATTGCAAAGCTTGGGTTATTGAGTACTAGTTAGGTGGTCACTTAGTACTTTAACATCTGTGAGGGGGTGTTTGGCGCATGGTATTGGGAAGGATTAGGTGGGATGGGATTAAAAAAACGTAATTATTACATATGGCAGGGATTGTCCCATGTTACCATGGGATAAGCTTAATTCCATGCTATGTTTGTAATACAGTGGTACATTGAATGAATATACCCACCATCATTTGAAACTATTGAGAATGACACATATGTTATATCCAAACCGTTCATCTGCTTTGTAACCTCATTTTATGGCATGGGCCTAAAAATGAGGCAGATCCAAAACTTATATGGCCCCAAAGAAGTTTTCAATGGTAGGTATTTAATCCCGGCTACTTTCTATGGTGGGGTCCACTTGAGCTTTAGATCTACCTGATTTTTTTGGCCCATGCTCTAAAATGATCTCGAAAAATGGGTGGACGGTGTGGCTATAGCCCACACATCATGGTGGGACCTACACAACTAACTAACATTGAGTGGAATTGGCATGGGACCCAATGTAATTCCATCTAATCTAATTCCAAGCTTTTCCATTCTTCCCAAACATTGAGTGGAATTGGCACGGAACCAAATGCAATTCCATCCCACCAAATCTCATCTAATACCATGCGCCAAACGCCCCATGAGAAGATTACGGTGATCCAGTTGGTCCCACACCTCTAATTCTTTTGATCGCGATGGTTGGTTTTGATTGTTATTAGGCAAGTTAGATGGACAAATTTTTGTGTCTATCCCATAATGTGATTGAGTGGGAGATGTTGGTCATGCCTGTGGAGCCCACTGGTGAGTAATCACTAGTAGGTGGGTCCCATATGTTTAGGCCTCTTTCGACCTCTTCCGTTAACAGATGGATTTTAAATTCAATTTTGAATTTGGATTTAGATGGGGAGATAGGGATAAGACCAGATAACTTCTTGTCTCATTCAAACTCCAATCCTTTCTTATAAATAGGATAAGGCTCTCTCATGAAAATAATTAAGGAATAACGAGAGTAAAAAGAGGAATAGTGATATCTATTAATTTATCCATTTAGCTTGTCCTTAGGACGATCTAAGCCATAGATCGTGATCCGGGGCCATCTATACCGTAGAATCAAAGAGGTGATTAGACCCATCCGCTCCAGTAGTGGTTAGGTGGACTGCTAGATCTGGACCGTTCATCTTCAGCTTTGTAGAGCTTCCATATCGTGTAAACCATCAGATCTTGAGGGCTCACTCTTCCGCACTTCCTTACACAACCCTCTTTCTTTTTCAAGAGTGCACTTGCAGGACATGGTGGGCATTTAACCCTAAAGATCAACAGTACCTTCTTATGTAGAATAGATATGACATAGATACCATTTTCAGTATCGACCAACAACAGTCTCCATACAAGCATGACTATGAGCCTCAACAGAATTAGCAACAAGCACATATTAAGAATCTGCCTACTCCTAAGTCCTAACCAAATTATTATTATTATTATTATTATTATTATTATTATTATTATTATATTATTAAGAGAAACTTAAAAGAAAATTTTACTTCTCTGTCAAAACCAGAACCTTTGGTAAGATTTTATGGACCACAACAAGGCTAATGGGCAGATAATGTAGGATGCTAAACAGATGACTAATCATTTTCTGGACATCTTCTATTCTTTTTTATCTACCTATCACTTGACTTTTTTCATAACATTAAATTTAAAACATGCTTTTCAGTTTTAACAAAATGGGTTGGTACTTGAATAATATTGCAATCAACATAAAAAAGTAATGTGCAAAAATCAGGCAACATCAAGATACCAGTGTAAGAGACTGAGAAGTACCTCAACTATGCCTTTTCGAGGAGCATGGATGGCTAGGCATAAGCAATAATCGCTCTTCGATTGTTCATAGTAGGGTGTACTTGATGTTGTTGTATTTCGGTCAAGGAGCATCTCCATGAAAAGGCAGCACGCATCACGGTATCCCTGAAAGCAGGATAATCAAATACAACGTCAGCCAAAAAAATTAATAAATAAAGGATCGTTTCAGATATGATTCGATTCCTTGGATACTGAGTACAAACCTTCCATAGTCGCACGACAACAAGTGCCTGTGTATCCAGGAGCAAAATGCGACCGAGCGAATCAGTTATAGCAGCCAATGTACCACTTGGAGATAGGGTGAGTTTCTCTCCCTTCCTGGGGTGATCTTTCAAACAGGTCAGAGGAGATGCTGCCACAATTATATCGGCAAGAAATCAGTTGAAGGATTTCAATCGCAGAAATTATAGTTGAAATTTCAGGTTAACAGAATACTAGGAACATTTCCTATTGATGAGTTTTACTGTTGAAATTGTTTAAATACAGGCAGAAAAATATGTAGATCAGCTCCGAGCTTCTCACCATGTGGAAAAAACCAAGGGCCTGATTTACATTTCATTATCAACTATTGCACTAGGATGTTATGAATTGTTGAGCAAATTGCAATCTTCTGCTCCCACAGGCAACTTCTCATCATAGGAAACAGCACCATAGAAGTTGCCATTGACAATTAACTTCATTCAGTACATGGACCTATAAATCAAAGCACAGTGAACAGAAACTGAAACCTGGTACCGATGTGGCATGGGTATGAGTTCTGAAAGACTTTGCAATGCTTTTTTTTTTTCTTTAATAAATTTTAGTCATGTGATGAAGCTCTAGGAGAGAGTGGTGGAACAGCAAAGACTAAGACAAGAAACACAGGTATTGAAATAAATAAATAAAGTTCGGCTTCATGTCAGAGAGATGAACAACTGGAGAAAGAAAAAATATATACTTGAGACAATTTTTCAGCCTGGTTTAGGCTTCAACTCATCAAAGGCAGGCCAAACCAAATCAACTTGGTTTTGGTCCAAAACGAGTTGAAGACCAAAACTGGGATTTAAAACCATGGTACAATTGTCCCGTTACAAGAGCGAGAACAGCTGGGGGTGAGACCCATGACTACCCAGTATTGGAGGATCTAGGTCTCTATCAAGGCTCAGCTATTAGCCTTTACCTTCTGCACTTGTTCTAGATGAACTACCCACTAAGGAAGTCCCTTGGTGTATGTTGAATGAGCAAGATGTGGTGTTGGTTTGTGAGAGTAGAGAAGAGAGAAATGGTAAATTTTAGATTGGATGAGGGCTCCAGAGTCTGGAGGCTTTAAAATTAGCAGAACCAAGACTGTTTGAATGCAACTTCAGTATTAACAATTATACAATCGAGACCAAGAGATCGCTCAAACCAATTTGTTTCATTATCTTGGTTCTATTATCAAAATGATGGTGAGATAAGTGAGGATGTTTCCAATAAAATTAGAAATGAATGGATAAAGTGGTGTAGCATGATCATCGCAAACCTATGAAACTAAAGGGATTTTTTTTTGTAGATGCCCATTTGACCAGCTATGCTATATGGGGCAGCATTGGAAGGAAGCATAAGCAGATATTGAGCATTACAGAGATGAGGATGTTGATATGGATGTATGGAAGACTTGGAAGAATAAAATTATAAATGAGGTCATCTGAAGCAGCCTGGGACATAAAATAATGGAGAGCGCATTTAGATGGTTTGGTCATGTGCAAAGAAGACCAGAGACAGCTCCAGCAAGCAGGGAAATACAGTAATGTTTAAAGGGCATGAAAAGAGGATGAGAGGAAAATCTAAGTACTTGGATCGAGATGATGAGGGACATAGAGGCTTTTCACTAACTCCAGATAGTGACATATATAACATTGATTGGTAAAACATGATTTGTAAAGCTGACCCATAGTTGGAACAAGACTATGATAATATGATGTTTGAGTCACTTCTCGCAACAAGAAACATGAATAATGTACCGTACATGCAAAAATAATAGAACACATGAATACGATTAAACATGAATTCTGACCTATCATCATCAGTCTTGTCACTTATGGTAATATTGATTTCATAATAGAAAATGCTAATTTCATAATAGCAGCCAAGTTCTATGCTTTTTCTCTAACACTCAGTTGCACAAGCCTTCCACTTGATGCCACACCCACATTAACTCATGCTTAAGGTTCCCATTCCCGCTCCCTCTTACCAGCCGTTTCTACTTGCTGACATTTTGAAGAAAACACTTCTCCACTCCTACACCCAAATCCAAGTTTCTAAATATTGGAAGTGGAGGGCGTATCAGTTAGGCCCAAAAACCATGGAGCACGGGGCATATCGGACCATCAGACCGGTATCACATCATTTTTTGGCCCATATTGGCCAAAATTTATTTAGTCACTAAAGGTTTTGAAAATTTATCAAGAAGACAGGAAAAGATCTAACACACCAAAATGTATCATGTTTTAACACATACAATAGTGTGTTATACCATTCTTTGATAGAAGTGTTGTCTATCGGCCTGACCCACTAAATCTCAACCAAATAGACGAATTTAACATGAGTCAAACATGATTGCAAGATTAGCGCCCATTACATTGAACTATGACAAAATGATGATGAAAAAAATGAAAAAAACAAAAAAAAAAAAAAAAAAAAAAAAAAAAAAAAAAAAAAAAACAAATACTACTGATGTTTCCAAAAATGGTCCATTTTGCTGCAATCATCAAATCCCACTCAAATCTCGTGTTCTGATCCCAAAATGTGGCATAGATCTAGTGTAAAATGAGTTTGTAAGCTCTCCCAATGGTTGAAATGAATAAGTAGAAAATGAGAGGAAAACTGGGCTAAATTTTTGAAACTGGGCGTTATGCTTGTATTGGCAGAATCCGCCTCATATCTTACATTTCATGTATGTAACCATGCTCTAAGCTTTCTTTTTCACAGGCCACTAACTAGATGGATATCATAGTCCAAATGCCTTCATTTTTGGGATCTGTCCTAGACTCATACCAGAATCCAGATACCTTCCGTAAGTTGAAGGTATTCAATAACAATAATAGCTGGCATAATGGCCAGCCGTTGGACCATTTTGTAATGGTCGAATTTTCTTTAAGAAAAAGAAAGAAAAAAAAAAAAAAAACATGAAAAAAGTACCTAGAATATATATATATATATATATATATATATATATATATATATATATATATATATGGAAAAAGGTACTATGCGCTCGACCTCACGATAAGCTCCCACGAGGTCGAGCTGTGGGCCCCACCGTGATGCGTGTCGACCATCAACACCATGCATTTGATGGGTCCCTTTTAAATTATGGGATATCCCAAAAATCAGCCATATACGGAACTCAAGTGGGCCATACCATCTAAAATCATGTGAAGCCATGCCAAAAACATATAAAAGCACTTGGTGGGGCCCACCTGAGTTTTGAATGCTGCTAAAACTTGGTCTGAACCCTCATCCAAGTGGGACACACATAATGGATGGGCTGGATTTGCAAACCACATCTTAGTGGGCCCCAAAATGATTATGAATGTTTTAATGGTGCACGGCCCCTCTCAACTTCTGTATGTGGTGTGGCCCACTCAAGTCACGGATTGACTTGATTTTTGAGACCTAGGCCCACGATGGAATGGTGCATCTGACTGATGGGGTAGATGTTCGAAACGCATCACGGTGGGGCCCACACAGCTCGACCTCATGGGACGTTCCCATCAGCTCGAGCGCATAGTACCTTTTCCCTATATATATATATATATATATATATATATGAGAGAGAGAGAGAGAGATAAAGAGGATACCAAAAATATATACTTTTCTAGTTTTAAACAAGGTGTGCCAAAACGGGTTACGTATCGGCCGATACGTAACGGTAACGGTACGAGCCGATACGCGATACGGGGTCGTATCGACCGATACGATTTTTTGTACCCGTATCGGCCGATACAGGCGTAACGGTTGACCCGTAACGGTCGAAAAACGGTCAATTTTTTTTTTACCATTTTAAGCTTTTTTTTGCTGTTTTTTTTCAAATTTCTTGCTTCCAAACTACTTCTCACTCCTACTACCAATTTCGACCAACCTTGGTTAGGTATTTGAGATAAAAACACATTGTATTGCGGCTTTTGTTGAATCGAAGCTCGGTGGGCCATTTTTTAGAAATTCCGAATTCGTCAAAAATAGGTATTTATACTTTTTTTAACATGTTTTGTTGTTTTAATCATGTCATATGATGTATTAATCATAGTAGAACATGTTAATGTGCATTTTTCAGATTTGGGGTGCCATTTAATATTTTTTTAATATTTTTTTCTATTTACGCGTGTATTTTGACCCTTTTTTAAAAAATTCGAAAAATCAATTTTTAATGGTTGTTTTACTGTTTTAATCATGTCATATGATGTGTTAATCATATTAGAACATATTAATGTGCATTTTACAGATTTGGGGTGCCATTTAATATTTTCTATTATTTTTTTTCTATTTACGTATGAATTTTGAACCTTTTTTTTTTAATTCGAAAAATCAATTTTTAATGGTTGTTTTACTGTTTTAATCATGCCATATGATGTGTTAATCATATTAGAACATATTAATGTGCATTTTACCGATTTGGGGTGCCATTTAATATTTTTTTATTATTTTTTTTCTATTTACGCATGAATTTTGAACCTTTTTTTTTAATTCGAAAAATCAATTTTTAATGGTTGCTTTGCTGTTTTAATCATGCCATTTGATGTGTTAATCATAGTAGAACATATTAATGTGCATTTTACAGATTTGGGGTGCCATTTAATATTTTTTTTATTATTTTTTTTCTATTTACGCATGAATTTTGAACCTTTTTTTTTTAATTCAAAAAATCAATTTTTAATGGTTGTTTTGCTGTTTTAATCATGCCATATGATGTGATAATCATAATAGAACATATTAATGTGCGTTTTACAGATTTGGAGTGCCATTTAATATTTTTTTATTATTTTTTTCTATTTACGCATGAATTTTGACCCTTTTTTTTTTAATTCGAAAAATCAATTTTTAATGGTTGTTTTGCTGTTTTAATCATGTCATATGATGTGTTAATCATAGTAAAACATATTAATGTGCATTTTACAGATTTGGGGTGCCATTTAATATTTTTTAAATATTTTTTTCTATTTACGCATGAATTTTGACCATTTTTTCAAAATTCGAAAAATCAATTTTTAATGGTTGTTTTACTGTTTTAATCATGTCATATGATGTGTTAATCATAGTAGAACATATTAATGTGCATTTTACAGATTTGGGGTGCCATTTTATATATTTTTTTCCTATTTACGCATGAATTTTGGCCCTTTTTTTAAAAATTCGAAAAATCAATGTTTAATGGTTGTTTTGCTGTTTTAATCATGTCATATGATGTGTTAATCATAGTAGAACATATTAATGTGCATTTTACAGATTTGGGGTGCCATTTAATATTTTTTTTGTATTTTCGAATTATTGACTTTATATTTTTATTTGCTTATATTGGATAGGTTTTGAAGCTTCTTAGGGTTTAGTATTTTTAGTTAGAACATAAAAATCATCTTTATTAACATAGGTCATACACTCATCATAGTAGAAAATTAAATATATGAATTTTGTGGCCAAATTCAGGTTATCTGGTTCATAAATTCATCAGACAGTCCGATACAACTTCTCACCAAAGAGTGGACCGTTACACCACCATAAACATGTTCCAATTTATAAATGAATGCATATTTGGAATGCTTAGAATATTCCGGATTTAATCCATATTTTTTCATATTTTTTTAGCAAAAAAAAAAATTTTGCGCCGTTATGCCCCTGTATCGCCGTTACACCCCCGTATCCGTATCGGTTTTGGAGGTCACCGTTACGCCAACCGATACCGATACGGCATACCTTGGTTTTAAACATGCTTATGGTGGTGTAACGGGCCATTTTTAGTAAGAATGCTATCTAGGGTTGTCTGATGATATTATTACCCTGAGAAGCTTCGACTAACTTCAAAACTCCTATATTTAATATTCTAAATATCTAATATCAACAATTCAACATAAACTTGAGGAAAAATAATAATAATAATTAATTTTGAATGAATAGTATCGGGCCAATTTACACTTGAATGCCCTTAAAATTGTCTGAAATTCATGCAATTTGTGGAACTCATCTCAAATGAATAGTATCAGGCCAATTTAGGAAGACATCACTATTCATCCCAAAAATGATCTAAATTTACCAAAAATGCCAAAAAAATAGAAAATGAGATGACAAACACTGATTTAGTGCAAGCATGTGTAGATCTAAACTTTATCCATGTATTTGAACAATCTACACTCCAAATATTTTATAAAAAAATAAAAGAAATTTTGAAATTTGTTTGAAATTATACAAAAACCAGCAAAAAAAATAAATAAATAAAGAAAATTATACAAACATGGCCAAATTTAACACAAATCTAGCAAGATTTGGTTGATTACATTTACAGTAAGAAAAAAAATAAAAAGAATAAAAAGAACTTTTACCTATTTTTTCGATTTTTCCCAAATTTAGTCCCGGATCTTCGATTATTCCAAAATGGCTTTAATTTTATGTTTTAATCTTCGAAAATTGTACAAATCTGGTCAAAAATGGGTTAAAAATAATATCAAGAAGGAAAAAAAAAAAAAATGTCAAAAGGAGAAGGGAAAATGGAAGAATGAAAAGTAGCCACTAAAAGGGGACCTACATATGTCATAGTGCTGGGCTATTACGTAACTGTTTTGTATAACTTGTTCATACATGAACCATGAGGGATTTTCATAGATAGTATGTGCAAGTTGGTTATTAGCATTTCTCTCTTGATATCTCAAGCTAACAAGGGAAGCTCCCAAAACAGAGATTTACAAAAAAAAGCAGGATTGCCCAATAGAAGAAAAAAGACAATTCACCCACTTCTACCTACCACAATCACACCATTGTCAATAATACAATCAAAGGAGAAAACAAGGTATTTATCCTCAAAAGAAATCTCTAATCTACTTTCAAAGAAAAGCCATTCTCCACTGCTCCACAACAGGCTTCCTACTTTAACCTTGTAAGGACACCCTGGCCAAATGATCTCCAAAGAGAGATTCTGCCTCCATCTTGGATGAATCTGTACCCTCACCCAGGCTGGAAATAGAATTGTTGATAACACCATCCACATCAACAATCACCCACTCCAAAGAAATTGGGGGTTCTAAACAAAAAAGGGGGCAGTGTATAATCAGCTAGTACACCAAAGGGGTCTCCCTAGACTAGTGTTTGATTATTGTCCAGTACTTCTAGAGGTGAAAGAAGAAAATTGGGGGCTGCGTCCATTTAGGTTGGACTTGGCATGGTTTATGATTGAAGGTTTTAACGATCTGATCAAGAATTGGTGGGCATCAATAAAGGATCAGGGCTATGCAGGTTTCTCTTTTTGTCAAAAGTTGCATGGTTATATATATATATATATATATATATATATATATATATATATATAGAGAGAGAGAGAGAGAGAGAGAGAGAGAGAGAGAGAGAGATGGAGTTGTCTACATTGTTGCAGGAAATTCAAGCTTTAAATATTAAAGATGAGAGGTCAAAATTGTCAAAAGAGGAGTTAGCTTGGCGAGAGGTCAACAATGCTAAATATAATGCAATGCTAAGGGAAGATGATGTTAAATGGAGACAAAGATCAAGGGCGTTTTGGATCAAGGAGGAGGTCAGAAACACTAGAGTTTTTCATGCAATGGCTAGTGCTCGGGCAAGAGTAAATAAAATCAAGAGTGTAGAAGTGGAGGGAGAGAGGGCAAAGGAAAAAAAAAAAACAAAGATGTGCAATGCTATAGTAAAATTTTATAAAAATCTTCTTGTGGGAGAAGTGGTCTAGTCTGAAAATAGATAATCTTTTCTTTGAGGCAATTCCGAGAGAATAGGCGGAAGGATTGGAGAAGCGTTTTTCAGAATAGGAAATTGAACAGGCAATTGATGAGTTGGGAAAGGATAAAGCTCCAGGTCCAGACAAATTCCCTATTGCTTTTTTCAAGAATTTTGGGAAATGGCTAAAGAAGGTCTAATTGTTTTTTATAAATGAGTTTTATAACATAAGAAAAACAACAGTTGAATTGGGTGCTACGTTCATTGCTTTGGTTCTGAAAAAGATATGGGGTGGGGAGCTTGAGGGATTTCAAACCATTAGCTTGTTGGGTAGTCCGTATAAAATTTTAGCAAAGTTATTGGCTTCAAGGTTTCGGGCAGTGTTGACTATGGTAATTTCAAAATCGAAAGGTGCTTTTTGTAACAGATCGGCAAATAGTGATTAGTGCTTTGATTGTGCATGATGTCATAGATTCACAATATAAAGGAAAAAAAAAAAAAAAGGTGATTTGTCAACTGGACTGAGAAAAGGCATATGACAATGTGGATTGTGAATTTTTAGATTATATGTTGGATCGTTTGGGATATGGTCAGAAATGGAGGAGATGGATGCATACATGTGTCAAGTCAGCAAAATTCTCGGTTTTGGTAAATGGTTCTCCGAAAGGTTATTTCTCAACATTGTGGGATTTGAGAAAAAGGGACCTATTATCTCCATATTTATTTGTAGTAGTGATGGAGGCTTTTAAGTCGTATGATTCAAAGAAGTGTGGAATGAAAACTTATAGAAGGTTTCAAAGTGGATAAGTTAGAATTCCGAGTGTCACACTTACAATATGTGGATGATATGATTCTATTTTGTGAGGCAGAAGTACAAAAAGTGGACAATTTAAGGAAGATTATCTCTTGCTCTGAGGCGGTCTCAAGATTGAGGGCGAATATAAGTAAATGTGAATTATTGGGGATACATTTATCTAAATAAGAGGGAGATTTGGCGAGTATTTGTGGGTGTTGGCCAAGGTCCTTTCCTTCAACCTATTTAGTCTTACCACTATGCATATGAAATTTGTCTAAGCACTTGTGGAATAAGGAGGTAGAAAGATTTGACAAGAAGCTCTTGGTTTGGAAAAGAAGATATTGTCCTTAAAGGGAAGATTGACTTTGATAAGTCCAATGACTCGGTTTATTATATGTTTTTATTTAGATGTCTGAAATAAGTTGTCAATCATCTAGATAAAATTATGTGAGCTTTTCTTTGGCAAGGTGCAGAAGAGAAGCAAAAATTCCATCTAATGAAATGAGAGGTGTGCACACCTTTTTATGAGAGGGGAGCTAGCACGAGAAGTTTGGAATTGATGAATCCTACACTTTTGGGGAAATGGCTTTTGCATCTGGGTGGGGAGGAAGGGTTTCTATGGAAACGGGTTATAGCTAGGAAATATGGATTAGAGGAAGGGGGTAAAGGGATAAGAGCATCTTTTTTATATAGAGCATCGAGGGTATGGAAAGAAAAAGCAGGTTTGAGAGGGAAGTTTATAGAAGGGGTAGGTTTCTCATTGGGGGATGGAAGGAGTATCCGATTTTAGGTTGACATCTAGTTGGGAGACAATCCTTTTCGAGAAGATTTTCCTAGTTTGGCAGTGAACCAAAATATTGTGGTTGTTAGTTGTTACTCTATATAAGGGAATGAAGTGATTTAGGCCCCTCTATTTAGAAGAAATTTGTTGGAAGAGGAAGAAGCAGCGATGAGTAAATTGCTAGGAATGCTTCTAAAGGTATCACCAGCGGTGGGAGCACGGGATTCTATGGAGTGCATAAAAGAAAAAAAAAAAATTAATCTCAATCAAATCATTCTATAATTTCCTATTAGAGAGGGTTTTTAGTCATACAGACGCTGATGGTATTACAGGGCTCCTCCCAAAGTAGAGGCTTTGGGTTCACTTGTGGTAAGGAATAAGGTGCTAATTATCTCCATAGGAGAAGAATGGTGCTACCGAACATATGTTTGATGTGCATGCAGAATGAAGAGATGGTGGATCATCTTTTTCTTCATTGCCCTTTTATGAGAGAAGTTTGGAATAAATTCTTCAGATTATTTGGAATATATTGGGTTATGTCTAAATCTACAGAAAGCTTCTTCCAAGCAGGGAAAGGAGGAGGAATTGGTAAGGAAAGGAAAGCTATATGGAAGTTGTCCTTGTTGGGTTGAATTTGGCCTGTGTGGGAGGAAAGGAAGAATGGGTGCTTTTGAAATCAAAGTAGAAGGGCTTGTCTTCGAAAGGGCTCTAGGGTGAAGGCTTGTAAAGGTGTAGGGTAGTTTTCGTTTTAGCTTTTTTTTCCTTTTCCCTTTTTCCTTTTTTTTTTTTTGTATTCTTTTGGCTTGGGCCTATTATAATAAATTATCACCTAGAGCCCCCAAAAAAAGGCTGTTTCATTCCTCAAATAGGCTGCAATGTAAAAAGAAAAAAGAATCATCATAGCCTAAGACTTATCCCAACTGGGTTACTAGGGTCAGCGACAAAAATCATATTCGACCGTTCCAGTCTATCACAGAACATATCCTCAATTAAACCATAGGTCCTCCAGTTCTTTTCTTACTATCCCCCATCCTTTAGGGCCTTCCCGTTGCCCTTTTAGATCCAACTTGAACCAACTCACTCCTAACTGATGCACTTCTTCGTCTCTATTGCACGTGAGCAAACCAACCAAGACTACAAAGAAAAAAGAATGTCCAGAAATTTTTATTTAGCTGCCCATTTCTTTTCTACATTATGACCCACCTGATGAGTGATATGGCATGAATTTTGAGCCAAAGGATCAAATTAGTGCAAGCAACCTGATAGAAAACTCAGATTCCACACACATGCTTCAAACTGGCACATTTGCTTGCCAGTGCATGGGCAGGGCTCTACACGCATGTGGTATGAGCAAAGCTCTAGAAATGAAAAATAAACCTTTTACAGCCTGTTTGTTTTTTTTCGATTACGCTGTAAATAGGCATTTATTATTTACACTTGTAATTCATTTCATTTGCTTTCCCTTGAAGTTGACAGCTGCTCATGTTTGGAAGCTGTGACGCTAAAACCAAGGAAAAGATAAAACAAATCCACTAAAATTTGTGGGGCCCACTGGTATGCATGTCTGATCCATGCCGTCCATCTATTTTACCTGCTCATTTTAGGGCATGAGCAGATCTGAAGCTCATTTCATGCATCATTTTATAGCTCACCCCTTGTTTCCTCTGGTGTGGTCCACTTGAGCTTACAATCTGCCTCATTTTTTAGGCCGTGCCCTAAAATGAGACAGTAAAATAGATGGACAACGTGGATCAGACACATACATTAGGGTGGGACCCACAAATTTTACCACTAGGCAATCCCGGTCCATTTCATGCATGCATGGTTTTTCGAGGCGCATTTAGGAGAGGTATTTCCCTCTTTTCCAAACATCATTTAAAGTAATTATGACTCATTTGCACCTATTTGCAGTGTAATTCTCAAAAACAGACAGGCCCTTAAGGTACCTCTAATTATAAAATCCCTACTAGAGGAGGTGCACAATCAGCTGATTTAGAATTAATTAGGGGCATCACTGGTAGGGACCAACCCATCAGGCTCTCAATCCAAGCCCGCAATGGGCTAGGAATGGGTTTACTTTTTAGGGCCATGGGCTTGGACCTGATCTTCAGACCTAAAAAATAAACAGGCTAGGCCTAGGGTTGAATGTAATAAGATTTTTCTATTCAAAGCCTCGCCCAAGACTAAATCTAGGCCCATTTACATCTTCCATGGGTCGGGATTGGGCCCAACTTTCTGGCACGCAAGCTAGGGCCAGGCTGAAATTTCATGCCCAGAATTCAAATTGCCCAAGCTCTGGGTGAGAACTGACCTCACCACAGCCTGTTGACAGCCCTAGAGTAGCTATTAATAAAAATCATCCATCAGTAGAATAGACCCCTTTCAGATGATAATTTTCTAAAATATCCAGGTGAAGCGGGTAGAGATCAGTGTTTTAAATAGCGTGTGGCATATAGCGTAGTGTTTGGCCCTCTATAGCATGTAGCATGAGCTACATGACTTAATAGTTTTTAATTAAAATAATAGAAAAAATATGATAAATTTACAAAATGCATAATTCCTACGAGTTCTTAACTATGAATCTGGATCATCAACCAAATATTTCCATGCAAAATCTGTCTCTTTGCCTTCAGACATCTCCAAATGTGACCGCTTTTTTTATATATTGAAACATCACAAATTCACAATATGGACCACAATTTCGATGGTCTGGATTAATCTAAGTGCTCTATCCACAATATGGACCACAATTTGGATGATCCGGATTGATCTAATGTAGTGCCACGTGTGATGGGGATGAGTCGCCACCATTTTAAAATAGGTGTTGAACTAGCATTAGAAGAAAAACTTAATAATAATAATAATGAAGGAGATTTCAGGTAACATACACTACTTGCGCTACACTACGCTACGCTGCATGCCCCGTAGCTCACGCTACCTGCATATGCTATATAACGTTTTAGCTATGCTACGAGCGTTACCGAAAACACTGGTAGAGATTAATCAAGATGCATGATTCACAAGGTCTGTCTGGACAGTTTGCAATTTTCAGGTTCACAATGCAGGCAATGGCAGACAATTTTTGCAGAATTTCTGCCTGCTTAACATTTCTGAATAGGTTACTGACTTCATAATAAAATTTTGTGGGTCAACGAACCTTATGCAGAGATAGATATGCATGGACATTATATCCCTGACTTCACACTTTAGTATAGAATAATGAAAAATATTATTGAGAATTATTAAATTATTTACATAAAATGACTTCTGACCTTTAGCAAATGGCTGAGGCTTAGCTTCTGATTGTTTTTTTGAGGGTTGCTCACTCCGCCAAATCATTTTGGAGAAAGATGCTATTGTCGAAAATGTTGCAGGCACAACTTTTGACAGAATAGCTCCAACTAAAGATCGATTCCTGTCTTCTGAAAGCCTGTGAATTGAACACAACATCAGTTAATAACCAAATCAAAGAGCAGTGAATAGATGCAATTAAAGCAAGGAATAAAAGTGAGAATTCTGGGTACAAAGATACTGAGGCTATGTTTGGTGCCCACAACAAATATATCCCAAGGGGAAACAACAGATTAGTGCATCTGACAGGCCATTATGATGACAGCCAAGTTGAACACCATTGTCATTTTGTAGTTTTACATCTTTTTTTCTTTCTTTTTTTTTGGAAGATTATTTTTTGTAATTCTACTTCAATGAGGAAAAATTATGAAAAGAGAACTATCATTATTATTAGTTTTTAAAAAATGAGGGAGGGAATCCAACATGGCATGTCATCGTGATGCCAGTCCGGCCAAGGATGGTCGTCTCCCTACAACATATATTCCTGGCAGGCAGCACACCTAGATTAAGAGCAGGAAAAAACTAGATTGTATGTTCCAAATACAATTGCAGTCACCTGTACGCTGAAATCACGGCATCCTCTCCAACAGTAACCGCACAATAATAACGTTGTCTTGACTGCCCAACAATAAAAGCAGCTGAATTCAAATACCAGAATAGCTTCAGAAGGATTCCATTATAGTCATTAAAAAAATCAGCAGCAATGGGACTATAGAGTGAAGTTCAGTGGTACTCTAACATAGCACAAGATACCCAAAATTTCAGAGCACTCAGCAATAAATACAGGGAATATATCAGGGCCCACTTATTGTGCCTCCAAATTCATTTCTGTTGGATGATCTGGGCAGAAATCATCCAATACACATTAACACAGCACAGGAAAACAAAACATTAAGTGAGTTCCCTTTTTTCCACTGCAAATCAAAATCATCTGTTTTCTGGAGAGTGCTGAATTGGAACAGATTTCAATTTGCACCAGACATATCCATCCACCACAAAAAGCGGAAACACCAAAATGGGCCCTCATATACTGCTCCAGTTGAAAGCGTCCATGGAAATTAGCAGAAACATCTGAGTGTGGTATATGTTTACAATAACAATGAGTACATTGGACAACATGCAAGAGAAGGTATTTCACCTGAATCTCCATTAGTGGAGGAGGCATTATCCCAGTAATTGCTGCATCAGCACATGGCCCAAACTTGCTAACATTCCACAGCTGATAAGGTATTCTCCCATAAGAATTCCCCAAGTCCTCTGTTTCTCTCTTTTGAAATTTTTGCCCCCACAGATTTGAACGTGATTCTTGAGACCATCGTTGAAGCAAGTTCTACACCTCAAGGGTGTAAAGACAAGTTAGGCTTCTGTAGAACTTCAGAAGACAAAATATCATAAAATGGTGTCTCATGAAAAAAGTCAACTGGTAAGCAGGGATGTGACCCAATTCCCCCTTGTATTTTTACCGAAGCGTTATTCCTCAAAAAGAGAATGGATAATTATTTTAGTGGGACTGTTTGTACCATCAAATCATGGTTGGCACTCAAGGTTTCAAATCCATATATTGGGTATCATATCATTCACCACCAATACAGCCCCATATCGCCCTGAGTCCCCCTGTATCGGGTTGTTTCCAGCTGATATAGCCACACTGTTCACGGACAAAACAGCTCCGTATCGGGAGGAACATACTGGTTTTTGACGATATTTTAAACCTTGTTGGCAAGGCTACCCAAGTGTACTTAGGACACTTGGTTTCTGAAGCACTGCCACTTTTCTTTTTCTTTTTTTCTTTTTTTGGTGAAAGATGAGGCACTGCTACCTTGGAAATAAGGAACACTCAAATATCCCTTATTTCTAGTTAATGGGTGCATTTCATACGGAAATATCAAAGATCATTGTGAATTATTAAGAACAATACTTCCTCACTGTCATCAATTCAAATGACACGCCAGGAAACAGGATGCACCTGAACATCAGAGCCATCAAAACGTGCAACTACACCAGGCATAACAATGCAGACCTCCTCCGTAGGTGCATCTTCCGTAAAAGTACTCTTAACTGCACGCACTCTGAACCTCAATACGCGTCCAGGATGTATCATCTGCATGTGCAAAGATTCATCAAACATCACTAATTAAAATAGCAAAACCCTAACCTGAGCAGAAGACCAATTTCCTTATGGTGCACCAATTTCCCAACCATTCATCACATGAGTCCCACCATGATCAGACGGTAAAAATTTTCACCTAATGAACAATCTTAGCTGTATAATCAGGAGCAACGAACATATAGTATGACGGGATATTAGAATGGTTAACATTGAACAGCAAAAGACCTCCAAATTGGATAGATAGGATTGTCCAATCCGTGCAATTTTCAGGCAGTAGTCCATCCATTGTAGGAATAAAACAATCAACAATCTGGATCATGGACCATTGCACCATGTGAACAATATGAGTGCAGTGCGCCAATTAAGGAAATTGGTGCTGCAACTCTGCTTAAGAGTAAAAATTACTATGAAAGACAATCCAAACTAATGAAAATAGCAAAGAATAGATTTTACTAATGTATGTATGTATCAAACCACAAGAAAGATATTCAACACAGGCGCAGATTTTCCATTTTGCAAATTGAAATACTACACTATTTTAAAATAAATGACACTGTTGGTGTAAATATCAATCCTTTTAGATATTAGTTTCTTGTAGCAATACATTTCTAATCGTTCGGAGTTAGATAATTATAATTCATTTAGTTGACAGTTCCGTTCTATTATTTTCAGGAACTTGTTTGGCATTTCATATACCGGAACAGAATTTTGTGATTGGTGCGATTGAGATCAATGGACCGTGATCTGGACCGTTCATCTGGTAGGCTCCAGTTGAAAATGCAACTACCAGAGAAATCGAGCCCATGGAATGATCCCGATTATCAAATTTGTTGGGATTGCGTGCGGGGCGATTTTTTTCATGTGACGATTTGGATCCGGAATTGAGGGTGTAGATTTACCTGCTTGTGGATCAGCTCGGCTCCTAAGGAGTATAGAAGGAGATAGCCGTTGGATGTACCGAGGGCCAGGACGCGGAGATCTTCGAAGATGAGCCATTCGACGGCGGTGATGTCGCCTTCAGTGGGGGAGAGAGACGGGCGGAACTTGATCGGGCGAGATGAACCGTAGCTGTGAACGTCATCGTCGTTCCAGGAGACGATGAGAACGAGGGAGCCACGGGCCAGGGCAAGGGAATGTGAATCGAGAGCGGAGAGGAGGGAGGGGTTGTCGACGAGCCAACCTTCCTTGCCAGCTCCGAATTCCGATAGTTCGTCGCATGCGATGCACCCTAGCTCTCTCAGATGATACTGCGTCCGTCGCGCCATATGCCTATTACAAACATCGCCTAGAAGGAAGAGAGGAAGATGAAACGGAGATTATAGAGGAGTGAAGAGTTGGACCTGAGAACCGCTTTCCTTTCCGTAACAAAGAGAAAACTTCGATACTCCGGCAGCGTTAGATGGATGATACGCAGTCACTTATCTATTGCATACATGGAAGTAAATAATTCAAGTTAATCAGTTTAGATGTGTTATGAGCCACCAATTTATTTTATTTTATTATCTGAGTGCCTAATTGGATGACATTTGATGGACGGTTAAAATGAAAATATTTAATGGTGCTATTTCAATAAACAATTGCCCATGGATCAGAGGTTACGATTTTTCGACCAACCTGATTTTGGGAAAGTTACTTAGGTATAATGATTTCAACAATTTAGTCGGCTTAGTTTGAGTTAATGTGTACCTTGTCTGCAAATTTCTGAGTGCCTGCGTATCAAGGTCATATGCAGCCAGAGTATCAAACAATTCCCCACTTCAACAAAGCGCGATGACCGGACGGAATTACATGGTGAATTTGGAATTTGAGTTTTACCAAATCAGGTAGTTCGTCACTCAAGAGTAGAGTAAATAAGAATCCGCATGATGCTAATTGAACTCTCGCACGTGCAGACGATTCATACGTGTAAGAGATCAGAGCAGCTCGCGAGGTGCCACGTGTGAAATACCAAGCCTATGTTATGATCAGGTGAGTCACAAGTGTACAAAATAAATGACGGTTGAGGGAATTGACCAACGGCACAGCCCATCCGATGATCTTATGTTCCTGATTTAGATGAATAGTAGATTCTAACCAGTGAGGATACTCACATGCGACTCATTTTCACGTGCGAGGCAAGGCCGCTTGCGGAAACGGATTGGCTACTCCCCCTGCCACCAGCCCCTTGGCTGATGGTCGGTGCTCTGTGGGACCCTCCATGATGTATGTGTTTCATCCATTCCGTTCATCCATTTTTAAAGATTATTTTAGTGCTTGATACCAAAAATTATAGGGATATAAATCTTTGTGGACAACATCATAGGAAAACAATAATGAGTGGATATCCATCATTAAAATCCTCCTAAGGCCCACTGTACTTTTTATCTGACATCTAATCTGTTTATTAGGTCATACAGGCCTAGATGAAGGGAAAAAACAAAGATCAGCTTGATCCAAAACTTTTTGGCCCCCAAAAGGTTTTTAATGGTCCACGCTCATTCAACACTTTTTCCTGAAATGTAGTCCACTTGAGATTGTGATATACCTAATTTTTGGTTCTGTTCCATAAAATGATCTGGAAAAATAGATGGACGGCATGGATGAAACACATACATCATGGTGGGGCCCACAGAGCACCGACCACCAGCCATTGGCTGGTGGCAGGGGGAGTAGCCAATCCGTTACCGGCGCTTGCAAGTGAGCTACAGCCACTCTTATGAAGCTGCTTGCGGGAGTTGGATTGGAATCCTAGAACAGCCGTTAGAGATCTTACCAAAAAATAGGGCTGATACGATCTGATGGCTGATCACCTACAGGCAACGGTACCACTGCTTGTGGTACAGTAAAATGTTTCCAAGCCAACATCCCCTTGTGCAGAGCACTAGTTCGCATCATGAACATGGTTCGCTCATCAGGTGGGCCACACCATTAGAATCAATGAACAACCGACTGGCTGACTCAACATAGAGGTATGACCCACCTAGTGACTGGATCAGCTTGATTATCCACATGGGTAATCTTCCCGGTGGGAGCTACCGTTTCACAGTGCTGGTGTCTTACACAAGTAGCATGTTGGCGGATAGATGGTTAGAAAATGGATAGTGAGCAGCCACAGGCATGATCAACGGTTCACACTGGTTTCGCACAATATAAAAAATGGCAGTGGTTCATCCTCCTGGCATGTGGCTGCGATGCAGCAATCCGGACCATCAAAATTGTGGGTCTTATCGTGGATGGAGCATATCTCTAAAATCACACAAGATCAGCCAAACATAACCATCCAATCAATGGCTATGAAATGGATAGTTATGAGTAAAATAGTGAGTAGCCTAAAGTCAAAGGTAAAAACAGATAATAAACATTAGCTTCTCATGTGTAAGTTTTAGGGTGGGTCAGCATTTCGGAGTCTGGATTGTCGTACAAGTATGCCATGTGTAAGGTTGAAGAGTCTCCATTTTTTAGGTTGTGCATCTTATCACCGTGGTCAAGCAAGCAAGCAGTGGGCCATCCATTTGCTTTGGTCCACACAAAATCCAATCGATCGTTTAAGTTGAGCACTGGTTGTAGTTGGATAGCGTCCCCAAAGAAGACGTTTTAGATGGAGAGTGTTATTTTGCCCATTTTCTTTTCTTCTCACCCTTTTGGAGTTTCATACAATTTTCGAGATTTTGGGGGATGTCTGCCGCTCATGTGTGATCCAGACCGTCCATCAGGTATGGCACATTGAGCATTCCCGGTACCAGAAAGCAGGCTAGTCCTATCACGTAGGCCCCACGGGCATGTTGTAAATGGACTGTTAGTAGTAGGTGAAATCGGTCGTCTGAACCCTCCAGGAGCTGGATTAAACTTCTTTATAAAAAATATATTAAAAAAAAAGGATATTTCCATTATTTCCTGGACACCCATCCAATTTCAATTTGACAAAATCTGTCTACTTTCTTCTATAAAGAAAGGATGGGGGCGGCTTGTTTGATTGCTCTTAAAGTTCCAAGATCGCATTAGGAGTAAAAGATGCATTTGATGGCTTCAAGCTGTGCAGTCAGAACAAGAAACAGGCTTCGAACGCTGACGAAGAGGCCTCAACCAGTTGTAATAATCTAGCGAAGAAATCAACTCCAACCAAGATAATTAAAAAAGAGCCTGAGTTGTTGCAGTCTCATAACTCATTTTCACTGGTTAAGCAATGAGGTCATTAAATCATGGAGAATCCTACCAATATATATGTACAAACCCAATGCCTAACTTACATACTGATATCCATAATTATTCCCATGATTATCGACAACCCAAATATTGGACGGACAGATGGATCTACCCTCAATGGATTGGAGCAGCTTTTTTTTAGTTGACTACCAATATCTACCTTGTTGCATTTGCATCCCCACGTGATTCTACATTGCACACCACATGGGCCCATCACTAGAGCTGGCACTGAGCTGTGGGTTGATCATTTTCTAATGACAGGACCTCTGTATACCCCCCTCAGAACAACAAAGCTATCAGGGGGCTGATACTCTTCTAACCAGGCCACTTCAGAGATGTTCTCGTCCCTCAGCTGGGCAATACCTTCGACAAAGTCAACTGAAGCAACAACAACAACAACAATATGAGTTTTTCGACACGTCAGAACCATAAGCAGATTGTTGATCTGCTAATCCCACCCGCACTGTGATGAGCAGCCACGTGTTAGGGCACATGGGGGGGGGGGGGGGGGGGGGGGGGGGCCTAGTAAAAGACCACTCATCAGTTGGGCCAAACGTATAAGTTGAATGGGGATTATATGGACATGCTTCCCAATAAAGGCCCACCTGGTGAGTGGAACAACCTGAATCTTGGGCCAAGCAATATACACTTGGGCAGACCTAATGCACAGCTAGGGCGCCCATAGAGATGTGCCAGGTAAGCATGTGACTATGCAAACGTGTGCGTGGTGCTTACCAAAACTAGTGATAGTTACGAGTTAGGAAGCAAAAGCTTACCTGGAAGATCCATTCTCGGAGATTTCCGGAAATAAGAGCAATGCCGCCCGCTCTCCGAAGAGTAAGGGGGTGATAGAATGTCGAGGATGGCACAGGGTGTTACAGCTTTGAAGGAATGGATGTTGCCACCACTTGTCGGATAAAGAATTGTTGTGCCGCATGGTGCAGACATCTCATCATCTCTGACAAGCTTCGCTAACCTTGCTGCGAATCCAAACCCAAAAGTAATCAACTAAAGAAAGAACGAACAGTTTGTGCTACATTCTTCTTTGATAGAGAAAATCTTGATGGGCCAAAGGACAAACCACAGTTCCGGCGCAATAAGAGAATACATGGCTAAAGCTACATGTGGAAACCAACATACAATCCAAGTTTGAATGGAATATATGATCAAACATTTGTACAATGCCAGAAAGTTGGGTTTTGACAATATCCTCAAAGACCAACAGAATGCATGTGACATAGACCGCATAACAGTAAGGCTTTGGGTTAAAAGGATGTAAAGAATAAGACCATATGTAGACCACTTGAAAACTCATCAGTACATGTAATCAGTGTTCGAAATATCGGTATCGCGTTACGTTACTTGCGTATCACATTCTTGGGATACGGATACGTATTGGTTATCACATGGGATATATCGATTGTATCGTGGAATGTATCGCTGTAGTTGGAAACATGGGGAAACATTGGGAAATTGGTCGAATCTGTCAATGAAACTTCGGTGATTGTTAAAAAAGACATCAATACACATTTATAAATTAAAACATTACAAAAAACAAGTATATACATAAAAGGTTTTCTTTGTATTGGGATCCTAATCTATGAGTAGTCTAACTGAATTGATGCAAGTATATTCAATGTCTATTCATATAATCTATAAATGTAAGAAGACGTGTGGAAACACAAGCAATACACTCAAAAGCAAAAGAAGAATCACTAAATTAGGTTACATACATGTTTGATTTGATGTTTGGACACAAAGATTGCAAAGGATTTGCAAGAAATTAGGAAATTTTGATTTATTTTTTTTTTCAATTTTCCGCAACTCGGCCCATCTCTTCCAAATCTCAAAATCGAAGCTCCCAATCCATGATTTTTCATGCAATTTGTAACAATTTGACACTAATTTAACATGATTTACAGAAACTAAAAGGATTGAAATTCGAAAATGCTCACCAGATCGAACATGTGGGATATATCGCACTACTCGTGCGTTTCGTATCGCACTGGTGGGATACAAAATATATCATGGGATATATCGGCCGATATCATCGATATTTAAAACACTGCATGTAAGCACCCATGGGCTGTTGTATCTGTGCTTTTCTCTCATATCTTTTAGTAAAATTTCACGATACTCACAGAAAAATGGACAATATTAGATGAGTTTGGCTAACATCCTCACCTTCATGGGGACATTCCAAAGCTTTTAATTGACACGTGGGGCGTCCAATCAGCAGTTAGGACAGTTCATTCACTAGTACCATTGGGAGCAAGCCATGGTGCAAGAATCACGCAGATCGGATGATCCCTAACCCTATGAATGAGGCCAATTTGTTACAACCATCTGGTTTTTTTTTTTTTACTAGCAATAGATTGCACGGTTACAATCATCAAACCAAGGTGCTCCTTTGGAATCATAAGCATCAAGCAATACCAAGTGGGATCTAGCAGCTAGATGGTTCAAGATGACAATTGGACCCATTTTTGCTTTCTGCTCAATCTTGACTGTCCATGTTCCATGCTATTGATCTGATGCATAGGATCATCGGATTGGCACAATTTTCGCAACACGGCTTATCCCTAGTTGAGCAAGCTTATCCCTAGTTGTATGAAAGAAAGGATGGTTCATATCAATGATTGGACATCCCATGTGTCAATTAAAGGCTTTCAGGACATTAGTAAAACCCATATTAGATATATTGTAGAAGTGGATTATATTCTTGTTGCTACAAGAATAATAAGTGCATGTAAATATGATATAAAATTCAATTTCAGCCAACTAAAGAAAACATGAAATCAAGTCTTACACAAAGTGAAAGAGGTAACGATGAGTAAGCATTAAAAGGCAAAAACACCATATTTGAATGATTTACATGACAAATTTAAATGGAGAGCAGTTTCCTTTCAAAAAGGATAAGGACAACAGACAACCAACATAGTGGGAAGTATGTCCTTTATAAAGACATTACCAAGGGATATGACTTTTCTTTTTCTTTTTTTTAAAGATAATAATTTTTCAAATAATGGGCATGATTTCAAGGAAATGGATTCAGAATTCTGAATTTCACCTGCAAGTACATGGCTAAGATGTATTGAGAGAGAGTGAGAGAGAGAGATGCTATGCGAGTAGCAGCTCACCTTCTGATTGATTGACAGGCACAGGCACATCCAGCCAATCGTATGATCTGACGTGCAATGTACCATACAGTAGCTTGCTCAACACAGTCATTCCGGGATGATTATGAAAGGGTATAATAGACGAAGGTGGCATGCAGAATATTCCTATCTGTAAACACATTTAGAAAGCCCTAAAACGAGTCAATAATTTTTATTTTTATTTTTTTGAAAGATGAGAATTTTAATAAGCTTGAAAGAAACACTACGAACTAGGGAAAAAAAAAAAACAAGATTCCGATAAATGCTACAGATCAAATGAATTCCGCCCGACAATAACTAAAACCAAGTGAATTTCAAGAGTCCCAATATCAATGTAAACAACCACAGAAACCCTACAGTCCTACAAACTACCCTTCCAACTTACAGAAAAGCTGTCACATTCATGTAAATGGAGATATTTGATGGCAGGTGGATACTGGGTGCTTCCATTGCGCCCTTTCTTTCCATTCATACCATGTGTGGAACTTTTCGAGCCACGTACCGCCTGTACCTCCTGTTCGAGACCCACATCAGAAGGCCTGATTCTATCTGAAAAAGAAGACTGTTAAAAACAGTTCACTTTAATAAATTCAAAAGAAAAACGAAAAAGAAAGAAAGAAAAGGTTAAAAGAATCATTCAGTTGTGAGTTAGAACTTGATGCAAAAGCACATCCCAGAACATGTTATAAAGAGTTAAACATGTTTAGATCATAACATAATAGCAAGTCTTCGGATAAGTAACAACCTTTCAATGATACAAATGGGAATATGTCGCCACACATGTTGCCCAAGAGAAAAATCCATGTTCAAGAACATTTTCTAAGAGCAACTAGAGAGGATCTGTTGTGGATGTAAATCAGCCGTCAAGTTAGGTTTGCGGTTTCATCCAACATATGCACAAAAGAGAATTGCTATGGCAACTCACATGAGAGATTGAAGAGACAATTCGCAGCATCCGTGGAATGTTGAATGTGAAAGATCTGGACCATTCATCAGGTCGGCCTCTCCTTGAACATGCCCCGGCCCAACATCCATCTGGTTTATTAATAAGGTGGACCCCACATGTACGGGATAAAAGGAACAATTAGAGAAAAGATGACCCCCCGATGCCGGACAACTACCCACTTGCTCTAAAAGCTTGAACCAATAAAGTGTGGCAAATCAATCCCTTTATCTCATAGCCAAGGTCAAGCCCTCGGCCAAACCCCCCTCATGGGCCCACTTCACATGGGTCTCACCTCACACGAACCGCCCACCCTGAGTGTGCCCCTGCTTCACACAAGCCACCCCACTTGAGCTCGGTGTGAAAATGCCCCTACATTAATCATCCCCGGTGAGGAATATCTAACACGAGACCTCCCACTCTAATACCACTTTTATGCAAGACAACAAACCACTTACTCTAAAAGCTCAAATTGATAGAGCGTAGTGAATCAACCCCTTTATCTCATAACCCAGGTCAAGCCCGAACCCGAACCCCCTCATGGGCCCCACTTCACATGGGTCTCGCCTCACACGAGCCACCCAACTCACACAAGCCACCCACCCCAGGTGTGCCCCTGCTTCATACAAGCCACCCCACTCGAGCCCGATGTGAAAATGCCCGCCCTTGCATTACCCCCAATCAATATTCAACATGTATGTGTGTCTACTTGATGAGTAGACTGTCATAATACTTGCACCAAGTCATGCTACAATAGGCTCCACTTGATGAGTGGACTGAATGTTAGACGTGCCAGGAGTGCCTCTTCAATCACTCATGCAAATTGCCAAAGCTTTTGTCACTAGTATACAAAACGCTTTTGTCATTCTGTCGTGCAATATTCTATGATAAGCAATTTTGTAGCCCTTTAGTGCCAAATCCTAATGTTTTCAAATATTTCATTTCCAAATTGTATTATGGCTGCAAAAAATGTGCTCAACTAAACATATTTTGTAGCATTGGATACTACCATATCGTCTACAACTAGCTTAATTTGTAGCATGAAGCACAAGATTGAAACCATAGCATAGAATTTAGCATTCACAATTTAAAGCAATGTCATCGATAGTCTATACATGAGGCACTGGCATGTTTGTTAAAAATTTAAAATCCAACAATTTATGGATTTATGATTTACGATTTGAGTTGAATCTTAAGCAAAACAATTTGAAACCCTTTTTATATGAATCCTGCGATTCTATGATTTAAATCCTACAATATATACTTCAAATCTTGATTTTCGATTCAAAATATACTTGTTCTCTTATATTTTAAAGCTTCACTTGGCTTACATTTTATGTTTTTAAATTGGTGAGGGCTTTAAGAATCATTTAGAAAAAGGGTAAATTATTCTATTTTCTTCTTTATAAGAGATTAAACGATATATATTCCCTTCAACGTTAAATCATGGAGGTTTTTTTTATGATTTCTTACTTCTTAATGGGTCAAAACACCAAACTAATGTATGACTTATCTATGAATGTTTTTATGGGTAGTTATTATGATCATATTGACCTATATGTAGTTCTTCTTAAAGAATATGGACCAATATGTATTGTGGAATGTTAGAAATTTTATTTTATTTTATTTTTTTTGTTAGCTTGTTAGTACACCCCACCGTCAGTTCACACTTCACTGTTAGCCACCCCCACTAGGGATCGATACCAAGACCTCAGTGTTGAAACGAGGTATCTTTCACTCAGTCTGCCACTTGAGCTATGGATCAGGGTGTGATGGTTAGAAATCATATCTTTTATTGTTGGTCCATAAAATCAAATCTCGCCTTTCCAACGTGACCCGACATTCACAAAAGGTAAAAAGAACATAAATTATTAAAGGATCCTCTTATGTTTTTTAAAGAAATTTTTCTTAAAAGACAAAAAAAAAAAAAAAAAAAAAAAAAAAAAAAAAAAAAAGGGATAAGAATCCTTTAACACTATCATGATATAGTATTATTTATGCATATTAATGGCAAAAGGATGATTGATGAGTTTTTATTTATTTATTTATTTATATTTCTCGTATTTTTTAATTTTTTTTTAAAAAGTCATAAAAAATCTTACGATTTACAATATGATTTGTGATTCGATACAATTCAACCCTTATTAAGATTTGCGATATGATAACGATTTTGACAACATAAGGCAGTAGTAAACATGGTTTTAAATTTGTTTTGGTAATAAGTCGCCTCAGTTGCTCAACTCAGTTTTGGTGGAGAACAAAATGAGTCCCCACTTGATAACTGCATGTGTGCAGGTATGCCCACATGATGACTGGACTATCTGATTTTTGGGCCGGGTGTATTTAGTTTGTAGCAAGAAGCAAAAGACGGATCTTTAAAAAAATTAAACAAAAAATTAGAAAAAGGCAAAAGACAGGATCATAGCATAAACTTTAGCACTCACAATTCCAGCAATGGCATTGACTCTGCATTATTGGACATTAGTAAACATCACTTTAAATATCATTTGCAACCAAGTCACTCGGTTTTGGTGGAGAATAAAATAAACCTGATGGGTAGACCCAACCTGAAAATAAAGTTGCCTGGAACGTAATTTGGAACCATTGGAGTTGGTCTGGGTCCAAAAATTCACCCCGATTACTAAATAGGTAGAATCCGGGACCTCTCAAAATCAACCCGATCCAACCCAACCTGGATCCAATTTTTTAACTAGATCTGATTAGGG
Organism: Magnolia officinalis; assembly: GCA_021015155.1. NCBI lineage: Eukaryota > Viridiplantae > Streptophyta > Magnoliopsida > Magnoliales > Magnoliaceae > Magnolia > Magnolia officinalis. Next base: position 97,212,124 of record JAJHSJ010000003.1, read on the forward strand.
CTGTCAATGGGCTGGGCTCAGGCCAGACAATTTTTTTTGAAAAAATATGTCCAGCCGTCAGGCTGAGCCCAAACAGTTCGAAATGCGGGCCGAAGCCACCCCAAGGCCAGGCCCATTGACACCCCTAGATCTAATCCATCATATTAAAATAGTTACATTAACAGCCGTTACATAACGGTAATGGTGGGAGTCTTTACATGAAATGGAGTTGTAATGCCCATTCTGAAAAGAAAAAAAAAAAATGGCTTGCAAGTAACAGCTGTTATGATGGGGGCGTAACAGTCCAACTTGGGCCAATACATTTCCTTACTTTAAAAAAATTCTTCAACGTTATGGGGAGCCTTATAACCATTATCGTAACAGTCATAAGGTTGTCTGTTACAGCCACCGTTACCGTCATTGAATACCTTGGTCTGAACTGAACCAACCTAAAATGGACCAGACCTAAGCCAAACTCAGACCAAATCAAGAGTCAACCCATAACATTCCCAGTATATTTATTCCATGGTATCTTATGCTTAAAGATTATGAATAGAACTACGAAATTACATTGTATAATTTCGCCTATGACATGAGGGTGTAGGAGTCCTTGGTTAAATTGGATATCATCATTATGCCCCTAGACGCATCGAGCTTGGAACCATTGATGGTAATCATTGAAGCTCTATTCAGTATTATCCACAAGTGCAGGAGTTTGTGATATAGACACTTTAAATGACCCGTATCATTGACCGAAGATCTTGGTCGTCACCGCATGTGGTTGCTATGCAAAATCACAAAAAAAACAAAAAAACAAAAAACAAAAAACCTGGTTCGTATGCCATGGGCACGAATAGAAATAAATTTACATTTGTATGTAGGGTACTCTGTGGTTGTATTAGTGTTTGCACAAGTGTGGACCATGCATAAAATGAGGTCATTTTTGCCCTTTTATAAGGAGCTCACATCACTATTTGTGACTTTTTCAGTGACAACAGGGGTTGACAACTAAAGTGAGCACATATCCCTTAGAGAGGTATAGTGTGGTTTAATTTTTAAAAGAGCCTGACAGATGACTGCAATATCGCCTTTTTTCTGCTCCAGTTACTAATTGCCACATAGTCCACTTAGAGAGCCTCACCCTTCCAGTGTTCTACAAACTACCTAGGCTTATAAGGATTCTTCCACAGGGGCAATTCCTCATCCAACTATCCATATTCCTGGAGATAAATCTGCAATGGACTAGTTGAGAAAGATTTGAAATTCCAGAACCGCAACCTTCAAAGAAGCATTCTCTCTGCAGAACAATGATTCCTCAGGACTGTTGATGTCCCTGGTGGATTCTTCTTTTGCATATTCCCATTGAACCGCACTGTCATTGGTCATCAATCCATAGCTTCAAGCTATTGTGGCACGCCTAGAGTTGGTTGCCTCGAACTCTGACGCGAATGAATTCAACTTCCTCCATGGAAATAGAGAACGAATAGATCTCTTCCATAGATCTAAAACAAGATCTAATGACACAGATGGCTTCAAGAACTCAGGCCACCAAAAGAACTGCTGAATATTATAATTCACCTTGAGTTGTTGAAACCCACTTCTTTTCCAGCCAGTGAAGTATATATAGCTAATTCGGCCTTTAGAAAAATTATAACAAAACCAAAGAAGTTGCTCACCAACACAGCATTAGAGAGTTGAATCCATAACCTTAATTTACCCAAGGTTTTCAAAGTTGGCTTGAGGTTGTGAAAAAAAAAAAATACTTTCTAGATGGGATTCCATTCCATTTACCCCCACTGGAGAGACTGCTTCGTAAACTAGGAATCCAACCACACTTGATTCCAAAGCTCTTCTTCTAAGCTCTTCTTCTCACCTTTATAACATCATTCCTTATTTGAATAGCCTTATTGCTATCATCTTTAATCACACATACTCCTCGTTGTGCCTTAGCTCCAGAACAGAGCATGTCATTGGATAGCCTTAGCATTGTCATAAAGACAAAGCAACCTGAGCCAGAGAGGAGATTACATCCCTATTATTTTACCACCACAAAGTCCTTAGGAGACTCAAATCATCCAAATGTAGACATTGAAGAAGCTGCCCCTAAACTGTCATCCTTCATTTGGAGATTGAAATCAAGGCAAAACTTTGCCTTCTGAACTCTCAGCGCATTCCCTCCCCAAACAGCATAGTTTATCTCTTTGATAGAGCATCTGATTCCAATGTCATCCTGACAAATGAAATCCCCTTGTCTTCCCTAAATCCCTAGCCTGTGGGATGACAATCTCTCCCACCAATCCAGTCATTTCGAAAACATATGCTAGCTCCTGTTTAGATGGGTTCTGGGGAAGGTTGGAGCCTTGGAGATGAAGGGTGTTCTTCATCCCTTTCTACAAGTTTCTAGAAGAAAAGCAATTTTTTACCCTTTCATCATAACTTCAATCCATTCTTCAACAATTTAGTCACATGAACTCCCCAACAAGAAGGAAAATGGAAAAAGATACAGAGAAAAAAAAAAACAGTAAATGGTGCATTGTGCATCTTATCCTAATATAGGGTCCTAAAGTGGAATGGCAAAATAGAATTAACCCTAATTAGTTGGGATAATGCTCATACGATGATGACGATGATCTTGACATAGGGGTGCATAGGAGACAAACAAGTGATATTGGCCGATACAACCCAATACAAATTGGTACATAAGTCAATGAAACAGAGACAATGATGCACCTTATATCCTTTTTTCTTCTTCTGAGAAGCACAATGGACCTTGTAATGCAGGGGCATTTTCACACCGGACAGGGGCATTTTCACACCGGACTCGAGCGGGGTGGCTTGTGGGATGCAGGGGGCATACTCGAAGTTGGCAGCCCGTGTGAGGTGGGTGGCTCGTGTGAAGTGGAATCCATGTGAAGCAAGGCCCACGAGGGGGGTTCGTAATGCGGGGGCATTTTCACGCCAGGCTCGAGTGGGGTGGCCTGTGAGATGCAGGGGCACACTCGAGGTGGGCGGCCTATGTGAGGCAGGTGGCTCGTGAGATGCAGGCCCCACCCGTGTGACTCGGGTGGCTCGTGTGAGGCGGTACCCATGTGATTTGGGGCCCACGAGGGGGGTTCGACCGAGGGCCTAACCCATGAGACGTGGGGCCTGGGCAATGAGATAAAGGGATTAATTCTCCATACTCTAACAGTTCGAGCTTTTAGAGCAAGTGGTTAATTGTCCTACATCAAATTAGTATCAAAGCGGGACGTCTCGTGGTCGAGACTCCTCACCGGGGGTGATTAATGCGGGGGCATTTTCACGCCGGGCTCGAGTGGGGTGGCCTGTGAGATGCAGGGGCACACTCGAGGTGGGCGGCCTGTGTGAGGCAGGTGGCTCGTGAGATGCGGGCCCCACCCGTGTGACTCGGGTGGCTCGTGTGAGGCGGTACCCATGTGATTTGGGGCCCATGAGGGGGGTTCGACCGAGGGCCTAACCCATGAGACGTGGGGCCTGGGCAATGAGATAAAGGGATTAATTCTTCATACTCTAATAGTTCGAGCTTTTAGAGCAAGTGGTTAATTGTCCTACATCAAATTGGTATCAAAGCGGAGGTCTCGTGTTCGAGACTCCTCACCGGGGGTGATTAATGCGGGGGCATTTTCACGCCGGGCTCGAGTGGGGTGGCTTGTGAGATGCAGGGGCACACTCGAGGTGGGCGGCCTGTGTGAGGCAGGTGGCTCGTGAGATGCAGGCCCCACCCGTGTGACTCGGGTGGCTCGTGTGAGGCGGTACCCATGTGATTTGGGGCCCACGAGGGGGGTTCGACCGAGGGCCTAACCCATGAGACGTGGGGCCTGGGCAATGAGATAAAGGGATTAATTCTCCATACTCTAACAGTTCGAGCTTTTAGAGCAAGTGGTTAATTGTCCTACATCAGTTCGGCTAAGGTCCTAACCCATGGGAGGATGTGGGGCCTAGGCTATGAGATAAAGAGATTGATTCGCCATGCTCTATCAATTTGACCTTTTAGAGCAAGTGGTTAATTGTCCTACATCACCTTGTATCATCTCTAGGGATATGCCAATATACATACATAACAGCCAACACATGACCAGCTTTTGCATGCTTGCTTTCAGGTTGCCTAATGTAATTTGGCAAGTGATCCATGTTGTGAGAGCTTGCCAACAAAAACCATGTGAGGAGAGCTCTAATGTGCTTTCAGCTAACCCTTATTTCAGTGATGCTACCAAAATTCAAAAACTAATTTCTAAGTGGTTATGAGAGCCAGTAGTCCCTTCTCCTTTCCTACCAATCAAGGTTTCACCTCCTGTCAATTTATTCAATATTGGTAACGGTTGTTGTAATGGCTAGCCTTACGGCCATTACCATATAGGATGTAATGGCTGTTACAACCCTATAACGGTTGACTTTTCTTAAAGGAAATGTATTGGCCCGTCACGGGCCTCTTTTTTTTGGAATGGCATTACGACACTGTATCACATGACGGGTCGCACTGCTCAATTACGTAACAGCCATTACGTAACCACTTTTTTAATACCATGCCTCCCTAGCTAATAAAAGGCTATACCTTATAATTTGAACCAAGGAAGCCCTGCATCCTGACGAATCTGTTCGTAGGCTTCTCATTCAAGTTGTCGTGATGAAAGAAAAGAGATGGGTTCAAGATGCTCTAATGCATGTTGGCAGGCAGGTCAGAGTCTCGTATGGGGACAGAGCTGAGGACTACTATGAATTATTCCAATTTGTGGAGGCTCGAGGCAAACAGACGATGCATTTGTGGTTCTAAGGATAATTTCCTCCTCCTAAACGCAACAAAGAACTAGTATGACTTAATTCTTCTATTTCTTATGATGGTGGTTAATGCGGGAGCATTTTCACATCGGGCTCGAGTGGAGTGGCCTTTGGGATGCAGGGGCATACTTGGGGTGGGCGGCCCGTGGAACCCATGGATTTGGGGCCCACGAGAGGGTGGAACCAATGGATTTAGGGCCCACGATGAGGGTTCGGCCAAGAACCTAACCCATGGATTTGAGGCATGGGCTATGAGATAAAGGAATTAATTTGCCATGCTTTATCAATTCGAGCTTTTAGAGCAAGTGGTTAATTGTCCTGCAACAAATTGGTATCAGAGCAGGATGTCTCGTGTTCGAGACTCCTTACCAAGGGTGATTAATGCAAGGGCATTTTCACACCGGGCTCGAGTGGGGTAGCCTGTGGGATGCGGGGGCACACTCGGGGTGGGTGGCCCGCAAAACCCATGGATTTGGGGGCCGTGTAAAGTGGGTGCCTCGTGTGAGGTGGAACTCATGAATTTGGGACCACGAGGAAGCAGAACCTATGGATTTGGGGCCCACGAGGAGGGTTCGGCCGAGAACATAACCCATGGATTTGGAGCCTGGTCTATGAGATAAAGGGATTAATTCGTCACGCTCTATCAGTTTAAGCTTTTAGAGCAAGTGGTTAATTATCTTGGATCAGTGGTTCCACTTCTGGGGAAATTTCTAGGGGCCGACAAGCAATATCGTAGCCTAAATGAGGATCCTCTCTTGGAATGTGAAGGGTTTGGGGTCCAGTGAAAAGAGAATTCGAATTAGAGAGGTCTGTAGGAAATCTAAGGTGCAAATTGCTTCCTTTCAGGAAACCAAGTCTCAAGGTTTGATAGTAGGTTGTTGGATTCTATGTGGGACACTCGCAGTGAAGATTGGGTGGTTATCGATTCGGTAGGGGCTTCAGGAGGTTTTGTAATGGCTTGGGATACCAACTTGTGGAGGTTAGGATCCTGGTGGGGGGATAGGAATTCCCTGATTGTTCTATTTATTTTTTATGTATCTGGGGATTTTTAGTGGATGTTTATAGCCGTTTATGGTCTGAATGTAACAGTAGATAGAGAGGCTTTTGGGATGAGATGGATAGGGTGCGTGCAAGAAACAATTTCCCTTGGTGTGTAGGAGGTGACCTTAATGTTTTAAGAAGCCTTCGAGGGAGAAATCACCAAAAGCATGTCAAACTTTTCTGGCTAGGTGGAGAGGCACGAACTGATTGATCTTCCCATAGAGGGAAATTCAACTGGTCCAACGGTTAAGATCGTTGAGTTATGACTAGGATTGATAGATTTCTTGTTTCACCCAGTTGGAAGGAAAGGTTTCTATTGGTTTCTCAGAATGGGTTGCCAAGACCAATCTCAGATCACTATCCGATCATGTTGGTGTCTGGGGAGAATTAGGGGCTAGAACCTTTTAAGTTGGAGTTCTGATGGTTAGAGGTGGAAGGGTTTTCTGACCTAGTTAGAGACTAGTGCACTACTCTGGAGGCGTATGGCTACTCGGACTTCATTTTAGGTCGCAAACTAAAATTACTGAAAGAAATATAATAGATTGGAAAAGAGAGGTATTCCACCTAAGGGAGAGTGAATCGGAGCAGATTCTATGTAAAATCCATTCCCTCGATATCAAAACAGAGGGTGAGTCATTGTTGGAGGAGGAATTGTCCCTTCGCATGAACCTGGGACAAGTCTTTTCTAATCGCCTTAAAGAGGAAGAGGTTAAGTGGAAGTAGGGTTCACGGGTAAATTGGCTTAAGGAGGGGTACAAGAACACTTGTTTCTTCCACAATATTGCAAATGCTCGGGCTAGAAGTTAAAAGATTAACAATATTGTTGTGGGTGATGATACAGTGGAAGGGGAAAAAAAAAAAAACATGATATACGAGTGGATTGTTACTTTGGAGTTTGGACCACCTGAATTTTTGATAGCATGTCTTTCGAAGACGCAAATGCGCTTGAGGGGGAGTTCTCAGAAGAGGAAGTTAAGAAAGTTGTGGACTCCATGGGAAGAGACAAGGCCTTGGGCCTTCCTGGTTGCTTTTTTCTGAATCTTTTGGGAAAATGTCAAAGAGGATGTTATGAGCTTTATGAAAGAATTTCTTAGTAGGGAAAACTATCCAAAGGTTTAGGGGCCTCTTTTATTGTGTTTATCCCTAATTTGAAATATTATAAAACTATTAGTCTCATTGGAAGCATCTACAAGATTCTGGCAAAGGTCTTAGCTTATCAGGTGTAAAAGGAAGCTAACGGAGGTTATGTATACTGCTTAGGGGCTTTTGTGGCGGGTTGCCAAATTCTGGATAGTGCTCTCTCAACTCATGAATGTATCGACTCAAGGCACAGGGACAAATTAAGTGGCATGGTTTGCAAGTTAGACACAGAGAAAGCATATAATCATGTTGATTGGGGCTTCTTGGACTATATGTTGAGCTGAATCGGCTGCACTCAAAATGGTGAAGTTGGGTTAAGGAATGTGTATCCTCAGCTTGGTTTCAATGTTGAATGGCTCGCCCAAAGACTTCTTTCAGTCTTCAAGGGGATTGAGGCAAGGGGATTCGCTTTCCCCTCACCTTTTTGTGGTGGTAGCTAAAGCGCTTGGTAAGATGTTGGAACAAGGGCAACAGGTCGACCTCTTTCAAGGTTGTAGCATGAGCAAGGCGAGTACTGCAATTGCTCATCTCCAATTTGCGAATGACACAATTATGTTTTGCGAAGCCGAAAAGGAAAAGTTCAAAATTTTAAGAACGTTTATCTGTTGGTTCGAGGTTGTCTCAGGGTTGAAGGTTAATATTCGGAAAAGTACCATGGTTGAAGGTTAATATCCGGAAAAGTACCCTATTGGGGATTCATTTGCCGACGGAAGATATTTTGAGGCTAGAAAGGGTGTTTGGATGTGAGGAATGCTCCTTCTCGTCCATATATCTCGGGCTACCATTGTGCATTGGCAAACTAGCGAAGTATCTTTGGGATGTGGTTGTTGAAAGGTTAGAAAGGAAGCTAGCAAGATGGAAATGTCAATATCTATCCCTCGAGGGTCATATTACTTTGATAGACACGACTCTCTCTAGCTTGCCAATTTACTTTATGTCCTCTTTAGGTGTCCAAAGTCGGTGTTATCTAAACTTAATAGGTTGAGGAGGAATTTCCTTTAGCAAGGTGAGGAAGGAGTTCATAAGTTTCATCTCCTAAGATGGGAAAAAGTCGGTAAGCCTCATGATGGGGCTGGCATTAAAATCTTGGAGGTGATGAATGAATAAGCTTTATTGGGTAAATGATTGTGGAGGTTTGGGACTAAAGACAATGCTCTTTGGAGGGTCTTGGTTGCTTCCAAGTATGGGTGTGAGATTGGTGGGTGGTGTACAAAGAATTCATCCTTGCATCGGGCCTCGGCGATGTGGAGAGGATTCCTTGCTACGAGGTCAAATTTTGAGAAGGGGGTGGGTTTCAAGCTTGAGGATGGGGAGCGGATCAGTTTTTGGGAAGATTTGTGGGTGGACGACATTCCATTGTATATTTTGTATCTTAATATTGTCTGTCTTTCATCTTCCCATGATATTCTAGAAGCGCATTGTGCCTCAATTTCTGGTACCTTGACAGTGTGGACCCCTCCTTCCCGCCTCTATCTATCGGATGATGAGGCGAGTAAAGTGGCCTCACTTCTTTCTCTCATCTAGCATTTCCACCTGACCAATAGAGAGAAAGTTCATTTGGTATGGAGGATGGAGCCATCTGGATATTTCTCAGTCAGATCTCTTTATATTATGTTGTCCAAGTCCAAAGAGAATAGAGATTTCTTTTATACCAAATACGTTTGGTCCTATCAAGCCCTGCCGAAAGTTGTAGCTTTTTGTTGGCTTGTAAGGCGTGAAAAGGTTCTAACTGTAGATAATCTTCAAAGGAGGGTGACGGCTCTGCCCAATGTTTGCTTGCTTTGTAAGAAGGGGGTGTTTCCAAGGTGTGGTCTAGTGTTCTTTCCAAATTCAACATGTGTTGGGTGATGCCGCAATCTACTAGTGAGTTGTTTATGGCCTGGCATGGTGTAGATTTATCGAAGGATAAGAGAGATCTATGGAGGTCCTGTTTGCTAGTTAGTCTTTGGCCGATCTGGGAATAGAGGAATGGAAGATGCTTCCATAATTCTAGCCATTATGTCGAATGGACTGCTGCAAGAGGTTGACCCTACTCTCAAGAATGGGGTTGATGCTTCTTGGGCTGTGTGGGGCATGGGTCTTTCATGAGTTGTTGATCCTTTACGGTTTGGTTTTATGGGGGCTTTTCTGTTGGGGGCTGTTTTTTCTTTTATTCTTTTTTTTTTTTTGAAACAATGTTTCTGTTGGGGGCTGTTTCTTTGAGTTTTTTTTTTTTTCCTGTTGTTGTATTCTTTGTCACCTGTTGGCGCTTCCTAAATAAAAAAATTTGTCAACTTTCAACAAAAAAAATAAAAATAAAAGACCACAGTTGTATTATCATCTGCAAAGATGAACAGTGACTATGGAAGTTACATTAGATAGATTATCCAGTGAAATTGAGATGTAACTTCAAAGATACTTCTCCATTCAGTATAGAAGGACAACAGCATTTCTGAATAGCTCAATCGTTCTTGCATATAGTACCTGCCCTTTCCATGGAAAAATTGATTTCCCATGTCTACAACTCAAATACAGGCAGAGTATTTCTAGTATGTAACATTGGCATTATTTGCAATAAGAACAAAGTCAACATTAGAACCTTTCAAATGCATTTGCAAGACAAAGTCTTCGCTGTAGAATTACTCGACGACTGATCAACAAGTCCATTACATTGAGCTAAGGCTAGATGGGCAACATTCTAGAATATCTCCTGAAGCCATAAAGTGTGTATGTCAGTCAAACACAATAAGGAGTGACAATGAACAAATGGGAAGGGAGTGTTTAACACCTAGAACGGAATCTGTAGAACGATGTTATCCTTGGGGCTAAAAATGTCATCCAAAATGAATGTGCTTGATTACAATAGTTGGGAGAGCACCAAATAAAGCAAGTACATAATTATAAAAACATGTGAGTTCACTAACAGGGGTGCATCTGGAAGCTATTGAAAATGGTATGCACTCCAAGAATTCCAAACCTCAAGTAAGATAAGAGTAGGACCTCCTGTCTTATACCACGTGCAATTAGGGCAGAAAAGAAGGTAACATGGAATCCACTTCATATGGTTTTCTTTTTCCATGCTGACTAAAGACAAAGCGGATGGATTCCACTCGAGTTGCAAACCAATCCCAATTCGGTAGTACTTTCAAAAAGGCCAAAGATACATGTAATAACAATTAAATATAGCATCCATAAACAGAAGACTAGTATATTCAAGATCTTCGCAAGAACAAAAAATAAAAGGGGATGAAGAGAGAGATTTGTCTTTCACACCTAACATAGCACGAACATTTTCAAGAGCTTCTTCGGATAATGGTCCATTTGTAGAGAACGATGATCTGCAAGTATTGTACAGCCTTTGTATAGGTGGCATAGTGTGAGCGGGATATCAATTAATCTGAAAAATGGTATTTGGGAGATGTGGTGCGCTAGGATGCCTTAGCAGGGACCCTACAGTTCTCAAGCACTTGCAAAATCACCATCCAAATTAAGAGAAAGGGTTTTGAGCGGCTCTAATACATAGGAGACTGGACAACGCCACAGTTGCTTCTCTGAGCTGACTTCAAAGTACAATTATAAGAAATTTGGATCTCATCATGTGATCTAAGACAACAGCAATAGATACCCATCCTAGGCATTTGATTCCTTTCAATTAAAAGGTTTCTTGAAAGTATCTATCTGCAGCAATATATCAAAGATGGGAAAGAAACAGTAATTAGTATTAGTACAAATGGGTGAAAATTGTAGAGATAAGCATCGTTATCATAACTCTGACAGTCTACCAATCACTTAAAACTGACTGATTTTGAAGTTCAAAGGCATCCAAAAACCAAACACCAGTTATGATTTAGATGATTGGCTCATACAACCAAAAAAAACCACTGGGAAAAGAGGAATGTATGAATCTGGACAGACAGATAGTATCATCGAGCCCATCATTTGTGCAAGTGGTTCCAACAAACTGGTAATCCAGACTGTTGATCTGATGGGCCACGAGCAAACTCATCATGGCCCAAAATATCTCGTCAACGGGCAAATCCTAACCCTTACATGGGTGGCATGCGGATAGATGGTTAAGAGAAGAAAACAGTAATCGATATCCAACTGAAGAAAATGGCAAAGGACTGGAGAGGGACTGTATGATCCTCGACTGAGGAGATGCCCTGTATGCTCAGGTTTTCAGTTTTTACAAGTAGGCCCCACGGTTCAGCCATCCGGACCGTTGGTCTGTTGGGACCCATCGTGGATTGACCACGCACAAAATCTCCGACATTTGAAGATCCTGACCACCAATCTCGGGCCTTTTTAAGTTGAATGTATCCGCACCAGTACAAATTGAAAACCCGAGGATTCGATACAGATAACTTCTCAAGATTGGATGGTTAAGATCTTCCAGTCTATGAGATATAAATGAAATATGAAGAATAACGAATTGCAAGCGATACAAAAACCCTAGAATTAAGATGAGACGCGTCTGACAGAGACAGATGCCTCACTTTCATTAATCATATAATCAAACGATTTTCTTAAAATTAAGAGGAAAAAAAAAATCGATTAGAGGTTGAAGAAAATGGCAGAAGGCAATCAGCGCACGTTAGAATTGAGACGAAACGATGTAGAAAACTGAAACCGGGTTTAATGAGGGAGACGAAGTCTGAGGTTGAGATAGTAGTTAGAGTTTAACGTACCTGGGGTGCGCAGGATAAGAGAGGGAACGTTCTAGAGAGAGGGGTTTGGGTGCGGCATGCACAAGGAGGATGGATGGAAGGGCCATCGCTTTTGGGGCTCCGGCGAAGAGAGCCCTGAGCGCGTTGGTCTGTTGACCTCTTGCGTATCTCGACTATAAATATGGGAGAATTACGGAAAGAGGATTCCCAGCGGACCCGTGTCAAATTCTGAGGCTCTTCGCGCTTGCCGAGATTGAATGCGCTCTTCGCAGTATGCCTGCCAGCTTGGCACACTTGTGATGACGTGGACCCATCCGGTGGTTGTGACCATTTCCTGGACCAGAAATTAAGAAGTTGATCTTATTAGGTGGGCCATATTTTACATTGAATGTAGACGGTTGGTTACCATCCATTTTCCCTCTGAAAAGGAAATTGTGGACCGCCTGATGAATGGACCAGCCTCATTTTTGGTCCAGGGCATGTTTACAGTGGCCTACTTGATCAGTGGCTCATATGATTCGTACGTGTGTCAAATCTGCAAATTGCATCTCCAATCTCTTCGACACTCGCGCGAGCCGTCCAAATATTTTCACGAAACTCAATGGACAACCATGTACAAGGAATTTCCAGGGGGGAGTTACTTGATACTCCGGCAGCATGACGCTTGATACGCACGCACTCAAAACCTGTACGGCATACATTAAACTTGGAAACCAATCCTCTGATTCACAGTCACAAAATCAAGCTGGCTGATTAATCCTGCTCCTAACTTTTTATTCACAGAAACTTGTTTGTCTAAATATGACTAACCCAGCTTTTCATTTTAACCGTCCAATAAATATCCAGTCAACCAATTCAATAATCAGATTATCAAATGATTTTTATTTTGATTCATTGTACAGGTAATCTAAGACCCTTAATTCGAACAGTTTGAATACTTGCATGTTACGTACGCAATTTCTAAGTGCCTGCGTATCATCCATCACACTCTCACGGAGTATCAATGCGTCCCTCTTTAAATATTCTGAGAGAGTACGAAGAATCATGCACATGCACCTATTTATTTTACATAGATTGTACGTACCAAATCCCAGCCATCCAGATTGTGTTCCTGCATTGTATATAGCACAAACAAAAAATTATACTGGCCAAAAGATCCTAAGCATTATTTTGGTGGTCATAAATGGACGATCGTATGGAAGGCCATTGTTCCGAATTCAATCTTTATTAATGTCTGATCAACGTCATTCTTGTGTTATGTCTCTTCACGTTGTAATAAAAGGTTTTGAGTAAGGGTATAGCTGAATGTAGTAAATGAAGGCATGTGTATGATCCTTAACTCTGCCAGAGTATCTTAAACACCCCTCACAACTAATACACGTGCATTGCACGGCTGTCGGTGAAACGTGGCGTTTCGAAGGGGATTTCAAGTGCTTTGGTTGAGAACCGCGCTAGCCCAACTCGCGCGAGGTACCTACCGTGGCTACTTCCACGAAATGAGAGCCACGTGGATGGTACTTTCATGAGATCCAACCCGTCCATCAGATTTTCTGCATCATGTTAACCATTGGCCCCAGAAATCACTATAATACAAGACTCATTTACACCATAACATAGGAAAATGATTAATGGAAGGCCCACCGTGGTGTTTATATTCCATCCAATCCATTAATCTGATTTTCTCACCAGTAATAAATAATTAACCAAAAACCACTGCATTCCAAAACTCATGTGAGCCATACCACGTGAATTAGTATGGTATAATTTTTTTGGGTGGCCCACTGGAGTATTGAATCAGCCTGATTTTTGGGATCAAGGCCGGAAAAAGAGTGGTCTACCTGATGGACGGCGTGGATTCCATGACTGTAAATTCATTTCCCCGTATTAGAGAAATTTACCTTAATAGGTACTAGGGCAAGGCACCCTCACGTGGGCTCAACTCAGAAAGAGTAGGTAAAAGACTAAAAGTAGGTAATAATTAGAGAAAGGGATGAGTCTGTACAATGTCTTTTTTATTTTCTTTAGGCGTGGAAACTTAATTTTAGAAGAAATAACTTTTTAGGGTTTGGCAGCTGCTAAAAAGATCAAAATATAGCCAGAAAGGTATTTTGGTCTTTTAGGGTTCATCCGTATTACCTAGTTTTCTGTATTACCTAGTTTTTCATTAGGGCCTATTTGATTTGTGAAGGAAACAGGAAATACCCGGTAAATAAGTAATAATTATTTACCAGAGAATTCTTCTATCGTTTGCTGCGCCTACGCTGACAGCGTTACTTTTTGGCGTTGATACCGATGATGGCTGCCAAATGAATATAGGGCCCACTGTGATATAAGTGATGAATCAACACCGTTCATCTTATACGTCAGCCTCATTTAAGTTATAAACTTGAAAATGAGGCAGATCCAAAGCTCCAGTGGACCACACCATAGAAAACAGTGGAAATTTAATGTTTACTATATAAAAAATTTTGTGGCCCTTAGAAGTTTTGGCTGAAGCTAATATTTGTGTTTATCACTTATCAATATTTTTATGACCTCGTGAACAGGTTAGATGACAAATAAACATTAATATGGGCTCAATAAACAAAATAACCTTTAACGGCGAACGTTTAAGGCCATTGTTTCCTGTGATATGGGCCGCTTGAGCATTGCATCTGTCTCAATTTTGGCCTTCGGACCTAAAATCTTCTGATAAAATAGATGAACAGTGTGGATATGTCATGCACATTACAATGGGGTCCAAAAATGCAAGTCAGCTTTTTCAACTAATTTCAAGGCCAAAGTGCATTTGAAAATTCAAACACGGAAAAAGATAATAATAGCAAGTTAAGGTTTCTTTGCAGCGAATAAACTTGTTGGGTAATACCTGAGGTCTATACAACTCAAGAACCCATTAGAGTAATTTCTCGATACAATGGCACTGTATGAAGAACCACGCTCATGCACCCATTGTACATGTGACATTAAAAGCATAACTCAATCTAAACCGTCCAGATCGTGGGCCTGAATGTCATTAGTAATTTTTAAAATAACATCAAAATCGTATTTAAAATGAAAATGATAGATGATCCAAATCAAACAAACAAATGTTAGTTAATCAAATGTTAGTATGGTCCAATCAATCTAATATTTCGGTGATATCTCGTTTATCGTAGGGACAAATGCCTTTGGATCAAGGTGCATGAATGCCTACAATGACAGCGTGCAACCGTACCATACTGTTAAAAGTCGAATTTGTCCATGCATGTGTACACCTGGCATGTATGAACCTCAATCCATACATTCCGGATTGTGGAGCCCACGGTACCTCAATCCAGACATTCTGGATTGCGGAGCCCACGGTGGATCGGTTGTGAGTTGAAAATAACTAAAACGATAATCCCATCCATCCGATTATAGTGACCGTCAAATGGACGGCTAAAACCACAAACTCAATGTTGTGAAAAAAAACAGCGAATAAGTGTCCATTTTTAAAGGTTAGGATCTTTCAATTATCACATTTCAACTTTTTAGCGCATGTACTCTGGACTGGTTTGTCTGATATGCGTGTTTCCGACCTTGATGCCTTTGATGATCATACTCTCCAAGAGTGTTGAATTATTTTCTTGTTGGTATTGATGCACGTGAATGAATGCTGGAGTTTAGCAAGAGTTATTTGATACTCGGCCGCCTTATGACACTTGATACGCAGCCACTTCAAAATGGGCACGTGGCATTCATTTACTCATACTAAACCGATTAATTAAATTGTGGAAATCACTTTATCCGAGTTATTGTCCGGAAATTAGATTGGTTTCACAGTCCTATCCTCTCATCCGTGGATGCTCTTTCGTTGAAATGAGGCCATTGGATAATTCTCCATTTCGACCATCCAATAAATGTATGCAGATACAATGAAAAAGATAATCAAATAAGGGTAATTTTTCATTTCGTGTTACATGTAAACCTTTATATAAATTGGATGATTTAATTTAACTTAAATATATATCTCATATGCAATTCATAGTAATCTATACGTGCCGGCTTATCATTCATTATATCGTTGTCAAGGTGTCAAACATTTTTTGTAAAAAAATAATAATAAACAAAAATAATAATAAAATAAAAAAATCATGAGTTTTGCAGCTAAACTCCAAATGGAATTCACATGAAAGTACCTGTGAAAATTAATTAAAAGATTAGGTAAAAGCTAAAGAAATTTAAAATGGTTAATTTCAATTCTTTTACATCGTTTGATTTTATTTTTCTACTATGTTGTACATAATTACATTTCCTTGATTCAAGAGCTATATAATTAATCAAATAAATTTAAATTTAAAAAATTATATATACACTAAATCCTTAATTGAAAGAATCAATCTTAGATTGAATTATACTTGATTCCAATTTGAACAGAGAGAGATTGATTAATATAAATATAGATATTACACAATGCATGGGACGGGCACGGACCATGAGTTGGTTCTTCAAAAGTTGAAACCAAGAAGTTGAGAGGCCCTTTGTAAAGACATCGGCCACTTGATCAACCATGTTGATATATCGAATACCAAGTTCCTTCCGAACAGCCTTTTTATGAAAATAGTGATAATCAACCTCCAGATGCTTGGTATGATTATGGAAAACATAAATAGAAGCTAGTGAAATAGAACTAATGTTATCGCACTAAATAAGATGAGACAAGGAAAAAGGCACTCATACATCCATAAAGAGCATCCATAACCAAAAGATTTTAGTTGTCGTTTAAGTAAGTTGATGGTATTGAGATTTAGTGCTAGATCGAGAGACAGTGGAATGCTTTTCGGCACTCTATAAAATGGGATTATAATTAACTAAGACAAATACAATAACCACCAGTAGATCGTTGATCAGCAGGTGAGCACAATTAGCATCGGAGTATGCTTCAAGTTTTAATGGCCCCGATTGAAGGAAAAGACCATGAACTGGCAAACTCGATTAACAACAAAAGCTAAGTCAGGGCTGATGGGATTTCCTCCTCATTGCTCGACCAATCAAGGGTCAGGCTTGACCAGTCGAGGGTAGTGATCGACCAGTCAAGGCCTGGCTCGACTCAAAGTCTAGCGACCAATCGCGTTAATTCTTCCGCGCTATTCGACCAGTCGAGGAGTCTACTCGACCGGTCGAAAGTTATATAGATTCAGTCTGAATTTGGTGCGGATTGCGTAAATTTGAGGCGGTTTCGCAAGAGGTACGGAAGGAAGTTGCCTAAACTATAAGTAGGGGTCCCTAGGGCTTTTCTAAGGCATTGAGAAGGCTTTTGAAAGTTATTGTGCTAAAGGTTTTGACGGCCAAGGTGAAAGAGAGAGAGAGAGAAAAAGAGAGAGAGAGAGAGAGAGAGAGAGAGAGAGAGAGAGAGAGAGGAAGCTTGTGGAAGGGAAGATTCTGCTCGTAGAGGTGATATACTTCACAGTCGATGTCTCAGCGCTTCTACGTTCTCGTGATCGATGAAATCTCTTCGTTTTCTTTATTCTCTTATTGTTTATCTACTCCTACGTGAGTGAAGAAGGTTTGATCCAGGCGGTGTGTACTTGTGATCGGTTGTAACGTTATACTTCATAGTGGATTGTTGATCTGGGCTAGGTGCCGTGGTTTTTACCTCTTTAAGGGTTTTCCACATAAAAATTTCTTGTGTGGTGTGGTTTGTGCTTTGATTTATTTCATTACTTTATTATATCTCATAATTCTAGTATTTTTGGAAGGCGAGATCCTAAGGTTTTTGTGCAAAGGCCCCCAGCAAAGTAGTATCAAAGCGTTCAGGTTAGTTGAGCAGAGTGGGATGAGTTCTGAATTATGGAAAGTGGCTCATCAGGATGATCAGTTTCAATGGCTCTAACTGAACCATATGGAAGGCTAAGATGGAGGACTTGCTTTATTACAAGGACTTATATTCTCCAATTCAAGGCATATCAGTAAAATCAAAGGATATGTCAGATGATGATTGGAAAAAGTTGGATTGGAAGGAGGTGGGGTTTATTAGACAATGACTGGACGATTCCGTATTCCACCATGTGTCTACGGAAACCTCGGCCGCTAGCCTATGACTGAAACTGGAAGGGTTGTATGAGAGGAGGACAGCCGACAATAAAAAAAATTTGATAAGACAACTTGTGAATCTCAAGTTCAAAATGGTGGTTCTGTGGCTGAGCACATAAATGAAGTCAGCAATATATTGAAGCAGCTCTCCGCTATGAAAATGGTCCTGGACGATGAATTACAGGCTTTACTATTGTTTAGCTCATTGCCTGATTGTTGGGAGACATTGGTGATGTCTTTGAGTAACTCCGCGCCAAATGGAAATGTGTCCATGGAATAAGTAACTAGTTGTCTCTTCAATGAGGAGACAATGAGGAAGTCTCAAGGGTCTACTCAGCAAGAGGCTCTTGTGACACAAGAACAGGGGAGAGGAAAGAACAGAAATGGCAGAAAGGTCCGAGATAAATCAAGAGGCAAGTTGAGTACCAGGAAGGATGTTGAATGCTGGAATTGTGGCAAGAATAACCACTACAAGTATGAATGTCATAAGAAGAAGAATGATAAGAAATGAAAAGGAAAGGAGAAGGAAGATTAATCAAATTTCACTGTGATCGCTTCAGATGATGACGTTGTAATTATTCTTTCAGCAGATCATGATGTTTGTCTCACGGCTACGAGTCAGGACACCGACTAAGTGATAGACTCAGGAGCCTCGTTTCATACGACTCAACGCAGGGATTTCTTCACAAACTACAAGTCGGGTAACTTTGGGACCGTGGAGATGGAAAATTCTGTCATATCAAATATCATAGGGGTCGATGATATTTGTGTGAAGACTGATATGGGCTGCACATTGGTTCTTAGGGATGTGAAGCAATTCCAGACATTCGCCTCAACTTGATGTCGACGGAAAGGTTGGATGATGATGACTATGAAAGCCGTTTTGTTGGTGGGCACTGGAAGCTCATCAAGGGTTCGTTAATCGCAGCCAAAAGAAAGAAGTGTTGCACCATTTACAAGGCAAGTGTCAGTGTGTGCAAGGGTGGGTTGAACGGAGCGGAAAATTCAGCTATTAACATGTGGCACAGGCGTTTAGGCCACATGAGTGAAAATTGGCTTCAGCTACTAGCGAGAAAGCGGCTCCTTCCAGACGTGACAGGTATACCTCTTAAAACCTGTATTGATTGTTTAACATGAAAACAACATAGAGTTTCATTTGTTAAAACTGTTTCTTATGTTAATAAAGTGCATGCATTAGATTTGGTTTATTCTTATGTTTATGGTCCTATGAGGACAAAAACCTTGAGTGGGGCATTGTATTTTGTCACTTTTATAGATGATGCATCTAGGAGAGTTTGAGTTTATGCTTTAAAATCTAAGGACGGGATCTTTAGTGTGTTTAAATTATTTCATACTATGGTCAAGAGAGAGAGAGGTAGATCATTGAAGTGCATCCGCACTGACAATGGTAGTGAATACATCGGTGACTTTCATGAATATTGCAAGTCCCTGGGTATACGGCATGAATAGACGGTTCCCAAGACCCCCCAGCATAATGGTGTGGCTAAGCGAATGATTCGCACCATTATAGAGAAAATCAGATGCATGTTATCCCATGCGAAGTTGCCCAAGACGTTTTGGGGAGAAGCAATGCATACGGCAGTATATTTGATAAATAAGTCTCCATCAACCCCGTTGAATAGAGAAGTACCCAAGAAGGTGTGGACTGGACAGGATCCATCGTACAGTCATCTCAGGTGTTTGGATGTCAGGCATCCTTTCACGTACCAAAGGACGATAGGTCCAAGCTCGATACGAAGATCAGGAAAGGTGTGTTCTTGGGGTACGATGATGAAAAGTTCAGCTACAGATTGTGGGATCCGACTAAGAAGAAGCTCGTCAGGAGCAAAGATGTGGTTTTCTTTGAAGACCAATATATTGAAAACATTTGTAAGTCAGAAAGGATGCAGTCTAGTTCAAGAGAGCTAAAGAATATGGATCCGATTATTCCTCCCATGGTGCCTAATGACGGGGGAGTACAACAAGGTATAGAGGATGAGGAAGTTCCTACAGAAGATGGACCGGAGGAGCAGCTCCCACCTGATCCACCTGTTGAGCCACAGGTGAGGAGGTCATCTAGGGATAGACAATCGTCTAAAATGTACTCGCCGCAGTACATTATGCTCACTGATGAGGGAGAGACAGAACATTATTCTGAGGCCCTAGCCGACGAGCATAAGGGGAAATGGTTGAAAGCTATGCAAGAAAAGATGAAATCCTTGCAAGAACCACACTTATGATATGGTTAATTGCCTAAGGGTAAGAAAGCTCTGAGTAACAAGTGGGTGTTCAAAAAGAAGAATGTGCAGAAGAATTCACAAACGAGATTCAAGACCAGACTTGTGATGAAAGGGTTTAGTCAGAGGAAATGTATAGACTTCGAGGAGATATTCTCACTAGTGGTGAGAATGACATCCATAAGAGTGTTGCTTGGGTTGGTGGCTAGCATGGATCTGGAGATAGAGCAGTTAGATGTTAAAACTGTCTTTTTCCATGGTGACTTAAAAAAAAGAAATTTACATGCACCAACCAGAGGGGTTCGAAGTCAATGGCAAAGAGCATATGATGTGTAGGCTAAGGAAGAGCCTGTATGGGCTAAAACAAACTCCAAGGCAATGGTACAAGAAGTTTGACTCGTTTATGTTAAAGCATGGATATGACAGAGCGGAGTCGGACCACTGTCTGTTCACGCACATGTTCTCATATGGAGATTTCTTAGTTCTTTTGTTATACGTTGATGACATGCTCATCATGGGAAAAGACATCAAGAAGATTAACAGGTTAAAATAAGAGTTGGGCGAGTCGTTTAAGATGAAAGACTTGGGTTCGGCTAAACAGATCCTAGGAATGGAGATAACTCGTGACAGAAGCAGCAAAAAGCTTTGGTTGTCACAAGAGCGGTATATTGAGAAAGTCCTAAAGCGGTTCAATATGAATGCAGTGAAGCCGGTCAATACTCCACTGGATGGTCACTTCAGATTGAGCAACAGGCAGTGTCCTAAGATGAAGGTAGAGGTAGATGAGATGAAGAAGATACCCTATACGTCAACAGTAGGAAGTTTGATGTATGTTATGGTGTGTACGCGCCTAGACATAGCATATGCAGTTGGTGTTGTCGGCCGGTATCTTGCCAATCCTGGCAAATAACATTAGGTAGTGGTGAAGTGAATACTGAGGTATCTAAGAGGCTCATTCAGGTTGAGCTTATGCTATGGTGATAGAAAACTTGTATTAGAAGGCTACACAGATGCAGATATGACAGGTAACATAGACTCTAGGAAGTCTACATCGGAATTCATGTTCACGTTTGCAGTGGGACCGATCTCTTGGCAGAGCAAGCTATAGAAGGTTGTAGCATTGTCGACGACAGAGGCTGAGTACATTGCGGTCACATAGGCATGTAAAGAGATGCTTTGGATGAAGAGGTTCCTATAGGAACTTAGCCTGAAGAAGGAGCTACACGTGGTCTATTGCGATAGTCAAAGTGCTATACACTTAAGCAAGAATCCAAGTCAACACTCCAAGTCGAAGCACATAGAGATTCGGTATCACTGGATCAGGTATATTTTGGAACAGAAGGTGTTACAGCTTGAGAAGGTCTACACAGACGATAATGGGTCAGACATAATGACCAAGGCTTTGCTCAAGGGTGAGTTTGAGGTTTGTAGAAACTTGACTGGCTTGAAGATGACGGATTTCTCTAAAGTCGAAAAGGGGAAGATTTGATGGTATTTCCTCCTCATGGCTCGACCGGTCGAGGGCTTGGCTTGACCAGTCGAGGGTGGTGCTCGACCAGTCGAGGCCTGGCTCGACTCAAAGTCCAGCGACTAATTGTATTAATTCTTCCGTATTGCTCGACCGGTCGAGGACCTTGCTCGACTAGTCGAGAGTTACGCAGATTCAGTCCGAATTTGGTGTGGACTGCGTAAATTTAAGGTTGTTTCGCAAGAGGTGTGGAAAGAAGTTGCCTAAACTATAAATAGGGGTCCCTAGGGCTTTTCTAGGGCTTCGAGAAGGCTTTCTAAAGCTATTGTGCTAAGGACTTTGACGGCCAAGGTGAGAGATAGAGAGAAAGCTTGTAGAAGGGAAGATTCTGCTCGTAAAAGTGATCTACTTCGCAATCGACGTCTCAGCATTTACATCCTCGTGATCGGTGAGATATCTCAGTTTTCTCTATTCTCTTATTGTTTATCCACTCCTATGTGAGTGAAGAAGGTTTAATCCATGCAGTGTGTACTTGTGATTAGTTGTAACGTTCTACTTTATAGTGGATTGTTGATTTGGACTAGGTCTCGTGCTTTTTACCTCTTTAAGGGTTTTCCACGTAAAAATTCTTTGTGTCGTGTGGTTTGTGCTTTGATTTATTTCATTACTTTATTATATCCATAATTCTGGTGTTTTTGGGAGGCGAGATCCTAAGGTTTTTGTGCAACCGCCCTCAACATGGGCGAGTGAGGGTGAAATATTGCAAAGCACCAACACTTTGATAAGTGGTCGGATCTTTTACTAGATCACCATCAATAGGCTGCATCTTTTTGTCAGACACTGCAGGAGAAGCATACGACTTGGCATCTTCCATATGAGTGCATTTGAATGCGTCCATAACATATTTAGTTTGAGTAAGATATATGCCTTTGTTGGAGAAGTCAATTTCAAGCCTAAGAAAATAATCAAGCCATCTTAAATCCTTCGTAACGAATAATTTTCCGAGATTGGAAATCAGCCATCAAAGATGGAGATCACTATTAGCAATTAAAAGAATATCATCAACGTAGATTAAGAGAAACATGGTCACTCTATTCTCATGATAAGTAAATAATGAGTAATCTGCCTTTGATTTCACAAAACCAAATTCCTCAATGTAGTTGGAAAAATGTTGAAACCAAGCACTAAGGGGGCTGTTTTAGGCCGTAAATTGATTTAAGAAGGCGACATACATGATTAAGAAAGTTTGGGTATTCAAATCCTTTAGGTTAGCACATATAAACTTGTTTGTGTAAAACATCATGGAGAAAAGCATTTTGGACAAAAAGTTGTTGAATTGACCATCAATTAGTACGAGTAATGGCCAAAACTGTCTTAATAGTGGTATGCTTGACCATTGGGCTAAAAGTTTTGGTGAAATCCAACCATTCCTTTTTTACGATAGTCATTAGCGACTAGGCGAGCTTTGAATCTTTCAATCATCCCGTCAAAATATCTCTTAATTTTATACACCCATTTATTTGTAAGGATGTTCATAGAAGAGGACGGAGGCACTGAGAACCAAGTGCCACTTTTTTGTAGGGCATTAAATTATGTGCAAGGAATCTATATGCTTGAGAGAAACAAGAGGTTTCAACAGGGCCAATAGCAAGAGTACCAGTTAAGGCATATTTAAGATATGGTTTGTGAATACCCACCTGTCTACATGTTATCATAGGGTAAGTTGAGAAGTTGGGTCGGTGTGGTGGAGGTTGTGTGAGTAGGACAATTGAGGTGGTTGATAAAACAAGTATAGAGGAGGAAGATGGTGGAGGAAGGGAAGCAGGTAATATAGAACCAGGTAGCCTAGATGAGGAAGGGTGACTTTGGGAAGAAACTGTAGGGGGTGCAGTAGGCGAATGAGAGGTGGGAGGCAACGTGGTATATATGATCCAAAGACACCAAAGAATTATCTTTATAAGACAAAGAATGAGAAGACCTTGTAATAGAAATTTTAAATGGGAATGATCCTTTATTGAAAACAACATGGCATGATAAATATACCTAACCTGTGTCAATGTCAGGGCACCTGTATCCCTGGTGGTTAAAGGAATAGTCTAAGAATATATACCTTTTGGAACGAAATTGAAGCTTGTTTTTATTGTAAGGACATAGATAAGGATAGTATGCAAACCAAACACATGAAGCCAAGAGTATTTCAGGATTTTATGAAATAAATTTTCAAATGGAGAAATATGATTTAAACCTTTTGCAGGCAATTGATTTATCAGATAAACAAAAGCATTGAATCCTTCAACCCAGAAGGTGGGAGGCATACTAACCTGAGCCAAGAGAGTGAGACATTTATCAACAATGTGTCGATGCTTACGTTTCGATACCCCATTTTGTTCAGGGATGTGGACATGACATATGATACAAGATTCCATGTTGAGATAAGAATTGTCGAAATCAAGTACTCACATATTCCCCACTGTCATCAAGGGCACACAAATCAAGGATATACAACTTTGATCTAGTGGCCATCTGAGGAGATGATTGCAGGCTTTGTCATGTCTTTCGATCTAATTATGCATGATAAATCAAAGTGACCATACTCAATAATGTTGCGAGCCATGAATGTGTAGTATATTGGTCTTGAATGTAATATTATAAATCATATCTCTGTACTTAGTGATAATGGCATCCAAAAACATTGTTGCCGACCTCAATAGGGTGAGATATTAGATGACAAAAATTATGATATCTCACATCATAAAATTCAGTATTTTTTGGATGAGCAAGGTGTTCTAAAAACACTTGCCGCATGTATGCACCCGCCTGAAGAAGGCAATACCACTTATCACCCGCGACACCAAGAAGAGTACCAAAATTGGCTGAAGAGGGATTGATACACGTGCTTTACTATGATAAGCAGCGTGTATAATGTCCTCATTGGTGAGTTCGATGGGTACTCCACTGCTCAGGAAATATGAAATGCCGTGACATTTTGAGTCTTTCGGCAGCACATTTTCAATATAGATTCTACTTGTTTCAGACCTTATCACAATTCTTCAAGCTCTAAAACGAACATGTAAACATCTAATTTTAATAGAACAATTCAATTCGTCGAAGCAATATCTTATGCATTACATGTAACCCCGGAGAGAAAGAGGAAGATGAAGCTTCATCTTTTACCATTTTCATTGTTGAATGTGACTCCTCATATACACTACAAGTCCTTCTAGACTTATTTTGCGACAGCAACAACAAGGACATTATTAATTAATTACTTAACCACTGTTTTCTACATCCTTGATTGAAAGTTTAGTATCTATCATTCTTGAAGATTATCAAGGCAACCACTATCAGCTACGTGGAACATCATATAGATATTGTGGACCACCAAATATGGCCTTGATCGATCCATCAATTTTAGGACAAATCTAATTATTATTAACTATTAAATGTAATATAGAATAAATATTAATGTCTTAAAATGATACAATATTGTACCACTATATTACCAAAAATAAAAAGAAAACGCCATGTTTAATTTTCACCAAGGGTGGTGTGTATATCAATTCCCTCACCAAAATAGTGAACATGTCCGTGATTCGAAACTACAAGCATGCGACATGTCTACGAGAACTAGATTGTTCAAAAGATAGGCACCGCCATAAAAAGCCGATAGTTCGTAAAATCGCACAAATTGGATGATCATATACCTCTGAAACACACAAGCTGTTAAACATGCCAAATCCAAACCCTTGTGCATGTCATGTTGTAATCAGGCAACACTAGTCAGAGATATGTGTACGTATGACACCCTTGTCAGATATCCCAGCCATTCATCAAGTGGGGTACACCATAAAAATGGACCCAAAGATACAGTTAGTTGTTGATCGTCCAAGTCAAAATTAAGAAAACAAATGCCAGTTAGCGCATTTGGATACGAGGACCCAAGGTGTGGATATTGAAATAGTATTAATTATATTAAATATTTCCATCAACACTGTTTAAAAGGCAGTTCTATTTTTAAGGATATTATTTAGATGGCATGAGGAAATGTTATATTCTTTAGACATCACTTGCCTCATGTCTTACACCAAAAAGTTCCAACAGTAGATGAACATAATATTACTTTGTGAAATCTATTTATTTAAATTATAATTATTTTATTGTCAAAAAATATAGTTTATTTTTCTTTTGAATTCCACGTATCCAAACATGTCCTTTAAAAAAACAAAGTCCAATAGTCCAAATCCAACACACACACATATGGAAATGGTACTGTGAGGTCGTCCTCATGGGAAGTAGCTGTGTGGGCCCCACCATGATGTGTGTAGAACATCAACACTGTGCATTTGATGGGTCCCACTTGGGTTATGAAATATCCAAAAAATCAGACATATACGGAACTCAGGTGGGCCATACCATCTAAACCTATGTGAAGACATGCCTAAAACATATAAAAGCATGTGGTGGGGTCCACCTGAGTTTTGGATGCAGCTGAAACTTGGTCTATACCATCAGCCAAGTGAGAACACATAATGGATGGGCTGGATTTGTGAACCACATCTTGGTGGTGCCAATAGATGATTATCAATGTTTTAATGGTAGGATAACTCCTCTCAACTGTTGTATGTGGTGTGGTCCAACCAAGTGATGGATTGACTTAAATTTTAAGCCCGTGGACTACCATGGAATGCTACATGCCTACATCTGACCAATGGGGTAGATGTTCGACACACATCACGGTGGGGCCCACATAGCTCGACCTCATGGGAAGTTCACATGAGGTCGAACTCATAGTAGCATTTCCATATATATATATATATATATATATATATATATATATATATATATATATATATATGTATGGGGTTTAGGTACTATGCGCTAAAGCTCATGATAAGGGTCCATGAGGTTGAGCTGTGTGGGCCCCCACTGTGATGCGTGTCGACCATCAACACCGTGCATTTGATGAGTCCCCTTTAAATTATGGATATCCCAAAAATTAGTTGTATACTGAACTCAGGTGGGCCATACCATCTAAAATCATGTGAAGACATGCCAAAAACATATTCAAAGCACTTTGTGGGGCCCACCTGAGTTTGAATGTGTGTTGAAACTTGGTCTGAACCCTCATCCAAGTGGGACACACATAATGGATGGGCTGGATTTGCAAACCACATCTCGGTGGGCCCAAAAAACGTCTCATGAATTTTAATGGTGCACGGCCCCTCTCCACTTCTGTATGTGGTGTGGCCCACACAAGTCACGGATTGTCTTGATTTTTGACACCTAGGCCTACGATGGAATGGTTCATCTGACTGATGGGGTAGATTTTCAAAACGCATCACGGTGGGGCCCACACAGCTCGACCTTATGGGACATTAAAATCAGCTCGAGCTTCCTATATATATATATATATATATTGCTCACTTGAAGAGGTGTGCTACCTTGATTTTTGGCACATGGTACGTGCACTTTGTGCCCTGCTTCAATGAATGGCTGAGATCTTTAACACATGTTTTGCCCTCTCAAGCATCGTCCCTGATTATAAATGTATGTAACACCTTGAGAAAGAAAGCACTCTTTCAATAATTGTTTTTAATAAGCAGTTAATGTGAACTGCAAATCAAACGTGTCAATTGATTAGCTAACGATGTATTTTGATGGTTTTAATTAGTGGTGGGCGAAAATTCAACAATGGAGACTACATCTCTTTTTTCATAAGAAACAGAAAGTAAGAGACAAATGGAAAATCCATCTGTCTAAAACTACATTAGATTGGATGTTTACATTTCGTCTGAACGTACATGTGTCGTGAATTGGTTCGGTATATATGCACATATAACCTACCTTGTGAATACTGCCCAGATGTCACGTGATGCAATGGTCATGTGCAACTCAATGGGCTACTTTGGGATACATTGAGATTGGTGTGAGCATTTTCCTATATTTAATGCAGCAGAGATCAAATGGTGGTACGAAAGTTCTCGGGCCTCATTTAAGGGGGCGTTTGGATCGTAAGTTACTTTAGATAAGTTAAACATAAATAGTTTATATTGATTTCTATCTTATTAAGCAGGTAAGTATATTTTGTAATATTAATATACTTATCAACAAAAAGTAGAAAAATATGTTTCGTTTCCAATACTACAAGTAATCATCCCTCAAGTTTATTTAAGCCCCCCTCACATCCATTATCCATCGTGTGGGGCGATGTGAACTATTCATTGTGTGAGCCCTACCTTTGAAGTGGGTTGTCTCACCTATCCATCATATGGGGCCCACCTTGGATGTGGGGTCATTTATCATTATGGCTTGACCTTTAACGTGCATCATTCATTATGTAGGGCCCACCTTTGATGTTGGTCGTCCATCAAGTGGTGTCCACTATCAATGTTATAGACCATCATGTGAGGCCCACTTTCAATATCCACCACTCATCATGTTGAGCCCACTTTTGATATAGATTACCCATCATGTGGGCCCCAACTCTGATGTTGGTCGTCCATCATATAGGGCCCGGCTTGGAAATGAGCCATTATCATTAGGGCTGACCTCGATGTGGATCGTCCATCATGTGGGACCTACCTCGATGAGGATCATCCATCATGTGGGGCCCATCTTGATATGGATCATTCAGCATGTGCGGCCCACCATTATTAATTGGCCATCATGTAGAGCCCACTTTTGATGTGGACTGTCCATCACGTGGGCCCCACCTACAATGTGGATTGACCATCATGCAAGGCTCCTCTTGGATGCAGGTCATTCATCATTAGGGGCTGACCTTTGATGCGTACTGTCCATCATGTGGGGCCACTTTAATGTGTGTCATCCATCATATTGGGCCCAACTTCAATGTCCACCGCCCATCATGTAGAGCCCACCTTTGATGTAGACCATCCATCATGTAGGGCCCACCTTTGAAGTGAGTTGTTTTAAATCATTATGGGCCCACCTTTGGATGTGGGTTTTTTAAAATCATTATGGGCTTACCTTTGATGTGGACCATCCATATGTAGGACCACATTAATATGGGACCATCTATCATTTGGGGCCACCTTTTATGTAGACCGTCCATTGTGTGAGCTCCACCTTCAATGTGGACAATCCAGCATATATATGGGGCCTCCTTTAATATGAACATGAGAGAGAGCTTCCTTTGACATGGATTGTGAGAGAGTATAGCCTCCTTTGATATAGACTTTGAGAGAGTAGGGCCTCCTTTGACATGGTTTGTGAGAGAGAAGTAGAGCCTCCTTAAACATGAAGGGCCCACGTTTTATGTGGATTGTCCACCGTGTGAGCTCCACCTTCAATGTGGACAGTCCCACATATGGGGCCTCCTTTGATACAAACCATGAGAGAGATCCTCCTTTGACATGTTATGGTGAGAGGAAGTAGAGCCTTCCGACATAGACTGTGATAGATAAGTAGAAAAGTTACAAGTTAAAGCATTAAAAATAATTACTTATTTTTTTGGCACATAAGTTACTTTTATCGTGATGCTTAGCAAACTACTTTAAGTGAAAAAAGTAACTTAATTACTTAATATAAGTTAAAAAGGAACTTATTTGGTGGTATCCAAACGAAGCTGAGCCCTGAGCAAGCCATTCAGGACACCTTCTATCCAAAACAGGCCTCCTGTTTGGACACATCCAACAGGAATAGGGTATTATGCTATCCTAACTAATGTACATGAATGCCCTAAATACAAATGGATTGACAAGCACATGTGATACCTATACACCCTGGCAAACTAGCAGACGTAGATATGCAAACTAGCATGGGACCACTTTGTGAATAAGATTGTATTGTAAAATGCTACGCCTGTGATATCTACCGTTTGTTTGGGTTATCCAGTTGGTACAAATGAACGATCCAAGCCATCGATATGAGAGGCATCGCTGCCGTGGACGACTGATGCACACATAAAATCATGTTATTCATATAATCAAGATTACAGTCGGCCCTATGCCTCTACACAAACTTAAGCTTGTTGGGAAGAGGGGATTTCCAAATTTATTTATTTTTTAAAGAAATTTCAAAAAAATCAAAAATAAATATTGATCTTGAAGATTTTCTACGGAAGCCGACAAAACGTGGCCCATTTGTTAGAAATCTTGATTATAAGGAAATCGAGATTCCCAAACACAGTCTTCGAAGGAACTTTAACTATTTAAAATAGTTTTGGTACATTCATATGTTAAACTCAAGGATTCTATATGATACACAACAGTTGGAAATATTATTTAAATGCTCATTAGAGTATTTAGGTGGAGTCAGATTCTCCTGTTGTCAAACTATACAGTGGGCCTGTTGATGGAGTTTTTGGCTCCACTCCTTTTTGCTACTCTCGAACACCTGCACAGGAAGAGGACAAAGGAGACCCTGACTAGTGCAGGGGACCCTCCGATGCTAGAGTCCAGCCTGGAATCTGAGTCTAATAATTTTGTACAAATATAGGGGTGAGAATGTGTGTGTACCTTTCACCTTTAGGCGTTTCTTATTTATAGAGGAGGTGTGATCTCATGATTTCGGGATCTTTCCTGGTATGTAGGAGATTCATTGTTATCCAAGATGATCCCGAGATCCTAGATCTCCTAGATCTCCGGGATCGGGCGTTATCTTCCGGGGATCTCGGAAGACAGATCTTAAGATTTAGCCGATTCATTGGCTCAGTTCTGAGTCAGATATGATGGTGAGTACTGACATTGCTCGGTTCAACATATCAAGATTCACCTCTCCCGATCGTCGATTGATTTTGAAGGGCTCATGCTTGTCAATTCGTGTGCTGACCACATTACGGTCAATTGATGGTGGCAGACCCTTAATCGGCTACCGGATGAAGTACGGTCGTTCTGTAATTGACCTATTGTGGGCTGATGATTGACTTATAGCCGACCTAGAGACTAGGTCGGACTTGGGTCGGTTCAAGGTATGATCGGTCTGTATCCGACCTATAACCGACCTATGGATTAAGTCGATATTAAAAGGCCTCTGAGGGACCTTTTAAGTGTCCTTAAATATGCATCGGCCTCCTTAGAAGTCCCGCCTTTTGGCTTTCTGGACACGTGGGCCTCGGTTAGGCTTGGCGTCTAAAGGATCCGGACCATGTCAGTAGAGTTGGTCCATTCCATAAGCCGACTTATCAATTTGTCAGTTTTTTCACCCAACAAGGCCCATCTACTGGATGATTCTAATACATCGACCGTACAACCACCCAAGAGTGGCATTGAATCAAGACAGTTCATTGTACAGTGGACCGAACAGGCTTTTTTGCTTTAAAAACAACTAAGTTGGTTGGTGTTTCGAAACATGAAGATTCTCTAACCTTAGTTTAATGGAGTAATTAACAAAAGAATCATGCATTGAGCGACAGCCGTTGTAGATGTGTTTCTTAGTTGTGATACATGCAATGTGATGAATGTTAGTATGCTGTTGTAGGTTTATTTGACCCCTCAAACCCCTTGACATGAATGATAGGATTTTGACCTTAATTCCCGTTGTCCATCACATTTAAGTTCTTACACGAAGTTTGATGATCTCGATATCTCACAACTTTTCTGTACCCTACTTAGAATAGTTATTGGACAAGGGTGAGGTAAGCAAAACCCCATGTAGAACTAATCTTTTCCGTGTGTCCATCTAAGTGTTTCTAACATCTTGGCACACTTGGTGAATGAATTTTATATTTATTTATTTATTTTTACAAGAAATCCTACCATGTCAAACCCATCTAACGTACGGCTTGGATATTACACGTATGGGGCACCTTGGCACATTTGCTGAATGGATTTTATTTTATTTTTTTATTTATTTATTTATTTTGCAAGAAAACCTACAATGTCAGACCCATCTAATATACGGCTTGGATAATACAGGTACGGGGCATCTTGGCACACTTGCTAAATGGATTTTATTTTATTTATTATTATTATTATGTTGTGGAAAAACCTGCCTTGTCAGACTCATCTAATATACGGCTTGGATATTACACGTATGGGCATCTTGGCACACTTGCTGAATGAATTTTATTTTATTTTATTTTATTTTATTGCAAGAAAACCTACAATGTTTAGACCCGTCTAATATACGGCTTGGATATTGCACGTATGGGGCATCTTGGCACACTTGTTAAATGGATTTTATTTTATTTTAGTTTTATTTATTTGCGTGAAAACCTACAAT
Source organism: Magnolia officinalis (assembly GCA_021015155.1). Taxonomy (NCBI): domain Eukaryota; kingdom Viridiplantae; phylum Streptophyta; class Magnoliopsida; order Magnoliales; family Magnoliaceae; genus Magnolia; species Magnolia officinalis. The sequence continues at coordinate 97,243,665 of JAJHSJ010000003.1, forward strand.
GTCAGACCCATCTAATATACGGCTTGGATATTAAACGTATGGGGCATCTTGGCACACTTGCTGAATCGATTTTATTTTATTTTATTTTTTATCGAGAAAAACTACAATGTCAGACCCATCTAATATACGGCTTGGATATTTCACGTATGGGGCATCTTGGCACGCGTAGTAGCTTATAAATAGTATTCCCTGTAAACGCGCATGGTCTTAGCAAAGCTCAAAAAAATTAGAACTCAGTAGCTATTGAAATTATTCATATCTGTAGTTAGCGTGGCGTAGAATTTTGTTGAAATCTCTGCTTCCTGATGTATGCATGCTACCATTTCAAAGGCACCTAGCTTGCTAGGCTACCGTATGATGTCAGTCTGTGACTTTGGCTGCTGAGAAATGCATAAAATTCCACAACAATATCAGAATCTGCTTTAGGAGCAATGTGCCGTTCTATTTCAAATCTGAAAAAACAAGAGGCGTTTGATGTTAGGTAGGCCATCGGTCATCAGTATTTTTGTAAGCAATCATGAAAAAAGCTGACCCAAATAGCCGTGACAAGGTTATAATGATAACAACGATGACAAGATACTGTCGCGTCTTGCTTGGACGGTATGGATCCAAAGCAAATAGAATAGTCATGCATATCTCATTTCAAGCAGGACAGATGTCGCTTTTTTCACCATGCTTCCAGCCCGTGACACTACCCTACAAGTTTCTGATAGAATATCTTAACATATGGTGATTTGCACCATCCAAACGCTCCTTTTAGGCCGGTTTGGCCAGGCAGATCCCACGGTATTAAGAGGGATGGGATCGGCAATATCCTGGGATAGGCATGACGTGCCAAACAGACCCAGTGAACTTGTCCTGGGATATTAGCAATCCCATGGATCTTAAGACAATCCACTGACACCACCATCATTACCTTAAAATTGATCCTATCCCTGGTTGGATGGATTGGAAGGTAATATCCCAGGATATGCAGGGCGTGCCAAACAGACCCAGTAAACTTGTCCCGGGATATAAGCAATCCCATAGATCTATAAGAACAATCCACTGACACCACACCATTACTTTTAAAATTGATCCCATCCCTCTAACTTACATGGGATCTGCCCGGCCAAACAGGCCTTTAAGGATTCACCATAAATTATAAATTTTACTCTCTTAACTCCAATTTTCCTTAAAAAGCATCTACCATGATAGTTGAATTAAAGAATGTGCACCTTCTTTTCAAGGACAACCTAGGATGGAGAATGTTAGGGTTGTCAATGGGTACCAGGACCCGCTGGTAATGGATGGGCTAGAACCCTTCCCGTGGGTAAAACTACGAATGATTTCTTACCTATTCTATAAGGTTTTGATATGTAGAATTCATTGACCAATAAAGAAATTGGGAGGGGTTCATGTTTCCTAGTAAACTAGGTCGGGTCCTTATCATGATGACCAGATAGGTACCCGACGGGTATCCAAACTTAATTAGGGCTAGGTTTTTAAGAATGAGATTTGGACATAACAAGAAGCGAAGCACGGGTTTTATAGGACCCAACTCAATTGACAACCCGAGAGCCTAGCAGTGTTTGAGCTGAAATAGCGCAACTGGTTATGAGCATATTCTACTTAGCATAACCCAGGTTTGACACTCCAATGAGAATCCAATAGGGGAACTTGAATACTATGCCTATTTGGAAGGATGCATTACATTGCATTAGATGGAATTAATTAACATTATTATTATATCATAATTATGTCTAAACATACCATGGTATTTTGACTATCTAATCCTAAGTGGGGGATTGAATTCTCCCTTCGGGAAAAATACTAGATTATGTGAAATCAATGTTTGGTGGACGTTGGAATTGTAATCAATCAACTAGATTTTACAACTAATGACAATCACCTATATTCATATGCATTTTGAGTGTCACATATAGAAGGCATAAATAAATGGATTGTGTGAATAAAATGCATGCATATGCATGAGGCCCATAGTTGTAGTGGATTTCTTTATCTCCTGATGAAATTGAAGGTCAAATATCTAGATTAATCCAGTCATTTTCGTTTATTTCCATCGTAGAATTCCATTATAACCCACCTAATGCAATGCAATTATACCCAATCCTACATTCCAAACATGACCTTTTTTGTTTTTTTTTGTTTTTTGTTTTTTTTTTTTTTAACACACGCACACACACCCCACACACTCACGCTAGTGGAATTTTACCACCTATGGGTACTCGAGCCCTTGACCGGGTGTTGAAAATCCTAAGAGTCTACCACCCAGCAAAAGTAAGGACCATGATGTGTACATGACTTAAAATATCAGCATGCACACATACATACACAAACATACATGTATGGGAAAAGGTGTTATGAGGTTGAGCTTTGTGGGGCCCACCATGATGTGTGACAGACATCCATTCCATCAATTGGATGCACCCTTCCATATTGGGCCATGGGCCTAAAAATCAGGCCAATCCATCACTTATAAGGTGGGCCATACCACATACAACAATTGAGACTGGATGCCCTTCCATTGAAATCATCTTGATTGTATAGGGCCCAATGGGATGTGATTTAGACATCTAGCCCATCCCACTTAGATAAGTAGTCACACCAAATTTTAGATATTTTAAGCATGATTTCTTATGATTTGATGGTGTAGTCCTTTGAGTAAATTTTGAATATAGCTATATTTATTTTTATTTTTATTTTTTTCCTCATCCATAACTCAGAAGGGACCTACCAAATGTAGGGCGTGAATGTCCATCACACATCATGATGAGACTCAACTCATAGTCGGATTTCCCTATATATATAGAGAGAGGATAAGCTAACTCTTGAGACATGACATTTTGGTCCCTCCATATTATGTAATACCACACGTCACACATGTGTATGATGATCTGAACTAAAAATCCTATGGAGGATTCCACCATTGATTGACAGTTAACTAAAATTTTCTTTGATTAGACTATCTTAATAGTATGATAAATGAAATGGGCCTTTTAATTTCTCACTTAATAAGAGCCATTGATGATTTTTGTTCTTACTGTTCATTATACACCACCAAGGCTTGAGCTGACTAGACTTTGATTTTTGGTCCATGGGCCAATCAGCAATGGAAGATGAACTTAGCCGATTTGTTTTGATCCACGTCCCGGTCCACATGCCAACCAACAGGTATAAAAATAGAAGAGTATACTCAGCAATGATAAAAGAATCATACCTGGCTAAGTTCAATGGAAGTACAAAGATGCGTTGTAAACCACCGCTAAAGATCGTCTAAATTCATGGAACAAACCAAAAGCATCAAACCACCACTAAAGTGTCATATCACTTTCTAGGAAACACAATTAAAAAAACAAGGAATTATGAAAACTCCTGACATAGACTGACGTAATGGGAAAATGACTTTGACTAAGGAAATCGGGGGAGGACAAATTGACCAAAATGCCCTTA
>JAJHSJ010000003.1:97247217-97457373 GCA_021015155.1 Magnolia officinalis
CCTTAGCGTACTGAGTAAACCTTGTGGGGTCTATGGTTATTTATTTATTTTATCTACTCCATTTTTTCTGTTAATTTTAGGGGTTGATCCAACCTTTCTATGGCCCACAGGAAAAAATGGAGTGGATAAAAGCGTACTAAGTTACTCAGTACGCAATCCGGCTTCCTTAAGAAAGCTTGCCACTCACATTTAATGTACATGATGTGGCCCACTTGATTAGCAAACGGGCCTGATTTTTGTGTCAGGTCATCTGAACAGTTGGCCCACCTTACACATGCCATTTGTTAATACACGTGGGGATAGATGGGAAGCGGATTGCGTACTGAGTAAAACCTGTGGGGTCCACCGTGACTTAAGTGTTTTATCCACTCCATCCATCCATTTTAAAAGATAATTTTATTTTTATCAATTAAAAAATGAGGCACATGAAAAGCTCAAGTGAACCACATCATAGGAAACAGTGTGAATTTAACGTCTACCATTGAAAAGTTCCTAGAGGCCACAAGTTTTGGATCAAGCTAATTATTTTTTATTTTATTTTATTTCATTTTTTTTTTTGTTTTACCTTAATCCATGTCTTTGTGATCTTATGAACAGGTTGGATGACAAAAAAACATCACTGTGGGCCATAGAAAGGTTTCAACAGTGGAAATCATTATTCCCACTGTTTCCCATGGTATGGTCCACTTGAGGTTTGGATATGCTTCAATTTTGGATTCAACCATTAAAATGATCTTTAAAAACGGATGGATGGTGTGGATAAAGCAAATACATTCACAATGGGCCCAAATGAATTTACTCAGCATGATAAGAGCGTACTGAGTTACTCAGTACGCAATCCGATTTCCGATAGATGGATGTGGGGCTAGCAAACCTATAATAAACTATCACAAGGTTGGAAATTCTAATACCTTCAAAGAGCATATCATGTGCTTCCAATTGAATCGAGTTGCATGCAAACGATGAGTAAGAAGCCAACAAAAGAAGAAAAAAGAAATCAGGAACGGATTATCGTCTGTGGTCGCGGTCACACAGGAATTTTGGCTTAAGTGAAGAAATTCAATGAGAGGGTGAGGGAGAGGCGTTGAAAATCATACCGTGTGAACCATCACTATAATCAATTACTTATTTATAATAAAAAGAAGAAGAGGAACATTGGGAAAATGAGATTACAAGATCGAAGAAGAAGAAGATTAGGAGAAGGAGATTAAGGTCTCTTCTCCATTAGAGAGTCCCGCTTTCACACGGCTTTGATGAGGAGAGGATGCTGTCATGACTTGGGGTTAGTTCATCTACACGTGTGGAGACTTCACACGTAACCATACACACGTGTGGAGACTTGAAATGTTTCTTATCACTACTCATGCTAGAGAGTGGTTTAGACAACACTCCCAACTTAGTGTGCAATCTTTAGAAAATACGTTTTGTAGATGCCTTTGCGATGAATAAATGAATTGTCTAACTAGATTATCTAATGCAATATTTTCTTAAGAAAGTGGTAGTCTATCTCAATGTACTTGTATGTGCATAAAATATAGGATTGATGTTGAGATACATATATCACTTAAATTGTGACAAAAGATAATAAAAGGATGATACAAGTATACTCCAATGTCAAATAAAACATAGGAGATCCGGCGTTAACTCAATACTAATATATAGAAAAAGAGCTTAATACCTAACCTCAAAACTAGATTGAGCAATCATGGGTTATTTCTTATCTGTCTAAAAGATAATTAAATTCTAAATAAATGCAATATCTTGTGGTAGGCCATCAATTAATAATACATCCTACCCAATTATAATATAAAAATCCATACAAAATAAGGATTGAGATGTAATTCAAAATCCATAATGCAATGTACCTTGAGATGGCTAAGATTCCTCTTATTTACCTGATTGTGAGTTGAGATAAGCACGTGCATAAATTATTAAATAAATTTGACAACATGTGATAAATTAAGAAGTGTTATAGTTATATATATATATATATATATTATATAATATATATAATATATATATATATATATATATATATATATAAAGTTTTTAAAAAATATTTTTTCTATGGAAAGTGCCGTCAAATTCAAAAGCACTAAAAGTGTGTGAGTGCTTGGAGGCGAGTCCATCATTTTGGTTTTGGACATGAGATCAGGAGCATACCGTGTGAAGTCTTGAAATGTTCCTTGTTAGTAACCTATCTTGACAGGGTGCTTGCTCTTGCTCCAGTGGTAGACTCTTAGTAGTTTAAACACCTGGTTAAGGGTTCGAGTACCCATAGGTGGTGAAATCCCACTAAGGCATGAGTGTGTGTCAATTTTTTTTTTTTTTTTTAAAAGCTATCTTGACTGGATGACTGTCACGTGTAGGTCTCATCAACTGCGTGGGCTCGATTCGACTCGGTTCAAAGCTGAGTTCAAGCTGAGTCGAGCTGATTTTTTGAGCTCGAAAATGAGTTCGAGCAGGCCCTAACTCGACTTGACTCGGATCGAATCCAGCTCGAATCCAACTAGTTCGGTGACTCGGTTACTTTGCCATTGATGTTGCTCACCAACTGTTTGATAAAATGACTCAACGAAATGTGGCGGGTGGCAAGGAAGGTTTGGCTGGTGGCAAAGAAGGTATGTACATGAAACAAATACCTTTTTTCTCTTTGTTTTTTTTTAAATTTTTAATTTTTATTTTTTAATACTTATTATGTTACTTAGAAGGTGTTTGAGAAAATACTTGTAAAACCATTGTCTCTGTTTGTAAAATAGTGGGATTTTGAAGTTCCAGTTTAGGTGTTTGTGGAAATGCCTCAATGGCAAACTCGGCTTGATCTTGGCTCGAACTCAGCCTGAGCTGCTGACCGAACTGAGCCGAGCTGGCTAGTCAAGCTCGAGGATCGAGTCGAGCCGAGTTTGAGCTGAGGCCAGCTCGACTCCGTTCGATTCTATGTACACCCCTAGATATAACACATACCTCCAATTATGTATTTATTATATCCACTATTCATCATTTGGCGACATCATTTTATAAATTGAACCCAAAAATGAGTCATATCTAAAGCTCAAGTGGACTACACCACAAATAGCAGTGGGGTTCACACCGTTAAAACATTCGTAGGACCATCATAACGCTTATTCTTAGTCCAATCTGTTCATAAGGTCACACAGATCTAGATGAAGAGGAAAAACAAATATCATATTGATCCAAAACTTCTATAATCCCTAATGGTAGATGTTCAATCCCCACTGTTTTTTGCAATATGGTCCACTTTATCATTGGATCTGTCTTATTTTTTTGGCTCAAGCCTTACAACGAGTTCACCAAATGGATGTACGGTTTATATATAACACATACCTCCTCGTGGTGGGATCCACAGAACTCGGTGACATCAACACACCAGCCATGTCGGTGGTGTGTGATGCACCAGCCAATCCGCTTCCGATAAACCCATGGTTAGGAGACGAAATTAATGTAAGAGGTTTGCTAGTTCCAAATATAGGACAAGTGTACCAGAATCGAGCTCCCCATCTGGTCAGAAAGATGCCGAGATCTTATGCCTCGGCAAGCAATGCATAAAGTAAATTGACGGTGAAGATAGCTGCCTGATGAGGCCCACCTGAGGTGTAAAATGCTCTGATTTCTAGGCCAGATCTAAACAGTATAGCCTACCTGGAGAACTTAGATGTCTCACACACGTCCCACATTGGCTCACGTGCCAGGGAGTAGATGGGCAAGGCAACGTGCGTGGATTTAACAAAGCTCAAAAAATAGAAAAAAATGGAAGTGATGGAGGTAAGGCTGGCAACGGATACTGTTTACCTAGTCAACCACCTGGCCTACCGAACACTAATCAGATTGAGATGCGGTGTTTTCTACCCAATTTAAAATTTTTACTCGATTATCCAATTTCTAAGCAGGTCAGTTCCATATTCTGCTTACCCGATTATCTGAAATTATTTTCATGATTTACCCAATTAATAATATTTTATTTAAAAATATTAAATAGTGATAGTGATAAATGGGATGGATAGCAATTAGCTAATCAAGAAAGTGTTTGGTTCGTACTGCATCTACAGTGAGTCCCATCACATCAACAATCTAGATCACCATATCAAGTCCTGGAATCCTAAGCTGAACACCATATCATGGGTTTTGGAATCCTAGGCTGCACTTGTATAAAATAGATGGATTAAACCATGCTATATCTAAGGCTAGCAATGGATTATCTGTAGGGGTTCACCCACGTGAGGGGACGAAAGAAGTGTTAGAGATTGGGACCCATTGCACGTGTATCAGAGATCCAGGCCATCATCAAGTATAGTTTGAACATTTTATGAAGTAAAATAATGTTGGTTCACTGATCAGTCAGGTCAACTTATTCGGGAGAAATGGGCAGAGAGAAATAGAGATCTTTACGGTCCAAATTCAACGCACGTGTTTGCTTCACTTAACGTGTATGGTATGCCCAGAGCTCGTACTCGTTCCTGCCCCTTCACGTAAGCGGGCCCTCACTGAGTCCCAACCCTATACAAAGATATTGATGTGTCTTGTATTTGTAAATCAGATGAGATTTATGCATGTGGACGTATGTGTACACATTAAAATAAGTTATATGGAATTGATATATGTATACAACAAACAAAGGTCAACCAATAAAGCTAATCACGGATGGGGTAGATGAGAGAGAGAGAGAGATGGACAAGCTGTCAAAGGAGAAAGCAGAAAAAGAGTAGAGAGAGTCACATGATCTTCAAAAGTCCAAGAAACAGGTTGCATTATTAATAAGAGAGGAGGCAGTAGAATTTCTCGGCAAGCTGCGAGAATTATTTATTTCTCCTTCGCAGTCTTACCTTGACCCGTGACCCGTCTTTCCTCCCAAATTCAGGTAGTTGAGAGGTCGACTCCTACATTGGCCTTTCCTTTTCCTCCATTTCACACTCATGTCATGACACATGCACATCCTATTTTTCATTTCTGTAATTCCTATGTATTTTAGAAAGCCATAATTATGGTGACCATTCACCAATGGCTTTGGTAAGTTGCCCATCCAATCTAAGGGTTGGGCATCTGTACGTCCATCCAGACAGTCCAAATATTAGCTCCTACGTACTGTGGATTAGGGTGCAACTTGGGTGGGGCTCAATCCAAACCGGACTGGCCCAACCGAGCTTTAGGTTAGGTTGGGTTGGGTTGAGTAGTTAGTCACAGTCTGCAAATCTTCAACCTAACCGACTGGCGCAGGGATGAGCGTGATGAGGTCGAGCACCGTCCTCCTCAAGAGGATAATTGTCCGGAATCCACGAAACTTTTCTGGATTCCTCACAGAGGCTTTTCGAATCCACGAGAAAGAAAGCAAACAAAATAGAAAATAAATTTTATAAAATTCGAAATTGATTAATGAATGAAATAAACGAGTTCACAACCCTTTAAATAGGGATACCAAGCAATGGGAGAGAAATCAGAAGCAAATTACAACTAAAATTCATAGAATTCGCAACTTACTATAAATAGTAAACTTACTATTTATAGACAGTCATGATGTCTACTAGTGCGCAAGGTTTTCGGCCAAAATAGTAAGTGTCCTATTTGGTTTTACCAAGTTGTTCTCCTAATTATTCTAAGCTCTTTTCATGTTGGGTGCAACTCCTAAAGCCCAATGGATGAAGAGTTATAATCAAACCAAAACTTACTATTTATAGTAGAAATGAAATTAAAATAGGGAAACGACCGTCGATCCAGGGGTATTTTGCAAATCCGGCTTGCATAACCTAGCGTAGCAAGGTTAGTTGGCTAAAGTAACTCGTTCTACCCCAAAATCATATATTTTACGTCCGATAACTCATTTCGGATCGTGAGATACGCCCAATCTAAGGTTCGACGGTCCGAATTACTTCTGTCGTCGACTGGGCCTTTTCTGATCCATCTTGGCCATGAAATTGTCCGCGACCTACTCGACATCAGTCCCATCTACTTCAAAAGAACTCGTCCTCGAATTGTTGTCCTGCTCTGGTTCATGATACTTGGTCAGGTCTGCGATATTGAAAGTCTGTGAGATCGCCATGTCATCTGGAAGATCAACAATATAAGCGTTATTATTGATCTTTCGGATGATTGGGACGGGTCTAATCTTCTTATTCTTAAACTTGTTGTATGTTCCGGTTGAAAAACTCTCTTTGCGCAGATGGACCATAACGCGGTCGCCCACCTCAAACATTTTATGTCGTCGTTGCTTGTTCGTTTGTTCCTTGTACTTCTCGTTCGAGGCATGTAACTTGGTCTGCACTTCACATAGATGCCCATGATTTTGTCTGCCATATGTTCTGCTACAATGCTCATGCCTGAGAGCTTAGGTAGAGAGACCAAGTCAAGTGTGTGGGGAGACACTCGTCCGTAGATAATCTGGAACAGTGATTTCCCTGTCGAGCAGTTCACCATATTGTTGAATGGAAACTCTACTTGAGACAATGTCAAATCCTACTGCTTCGATTTTTCTTCTGAAATATAGCGAAGGAAGTTTCCCAACGTGTGATTCACAACCTCGGTCTGCCCATCAGTCTGTGAGTGGTAGGGACTACTGAATTGAAGTCGTGTATCGAATTGAGTCTATAAAGTCCACTAAAAGTGGCTAATGAACTTCGTGTCATGATCAAAAGTAATGGTCTTAGGGGCCCTCTATAGCCATACGATATCCCTGAAGAATAGATTCGCTACGTGTGTTGCATTGAGAGTCTTCTTGCGTGGGATAAAGTGCGTTATCTTGGAGAAACGATCTATCACTACAAACATCGAATCCATACCGCGTTATGTTTGTGGGAGACTAAGTACGAAGTCTATAAATAAATCCTCCCAAGGACCATCAAGTACAGGTAACGGGGTGTAGAGGTCCGTATTATGAGATTGCCCCTTGGAGGTTTGACAAATATAACAACGTTGTTCGGCTTTTCCCACATCACGTACCAATTGCGGCCAATAATACCGCTCTTCCAGAAGAGCTCGCGTCTTGTCTTGCCTAAGTTGTCTACTAAGGCCACCTCTATGTAGCTCCTGAATAATCTGCTCTTTCAGAGAAGTTTAAAGGATGCACAATCGATTCCTTTTTAAGAGGAAACCGTCCTGTATATGAAAGTCACTGGGGTGACCTTCTTGGCACTTCATCCAAGAATCTTTGAAGTCCTCGTCCTTGACATACTGCTCCTTCAGACAGTCGAAGCCGACCACCTCGTTGCTCATCGTAACAAGTAGTGATGCACAACGGCTAAGTGCATCATCCACTTGTTCTGCTACCCTGACTTGCGCTTCAAAACGAATGTGAATTCCTGTAAAAATGTAACCCATCTAGCATGCATACGATTCATGTTAGCCTGATTATTAATAAACTTTAATACTTGATGGTCAGTATATAAAACAAATTCTATTTGAATCAGATAATGCCGCCAATGTTGCAGTGCCTAAACAACTGTGTACAACTCAAGCTCATACGTCGACTACTTCTTTCGGGCTTCGCTGAGCTTCTCACTGTAAAAGGCTACCAACTTACTTTCCTTTGATAATACTCCTCCAATTCTGACATATGAAGCGTCACACTCAACCTCAAATAGCTTGTCGAAATTAGGAAGTACAAAGACCGGTTTTATAGACAAACAATGCTTGATCTCATGAAAGCTCTTGTCAGCTTCATCGGTCCATTGAAACGGTCCTTTTTTCATGCAATCTTTAATAGGCGCGACTATTGTGCTAAAATTTTATACGAATCGACGATAGAAGGTCGTCAACCCATGAAAACTCCTCACCTCATAAATGTTTGTCAGGATCGACCATTCCTAATGGCTCGTACCTTTTCATTGTCCACACGGATGCCCATGGATGTTACACAAATCCTAGAAACAATAGACTGTTCGTTAAAAAACTACATTTCTTCAAGTTGAGGTACAACTTATTAATTCGTAAGACTTACAGCACCCGCCTGAGATATTTCCTGTGCTTCGTCTCATCTTGTCTATATATATCAGTATGTCATCAAAATATACTAGCACAAATCGGCTAGTGAACAATTTTAAAACTTGATTCATCAAACGTATAAAAGTACTTGGTGCGTTCGATAGGCTAAAGGGCATGACTAGCTACTCATACAACCCTTCCTTGGTCTTGAATGTTGTTTTTCACTCATCACCGGTTGAATACGAATCTGATGGTATCCGCTCCTTAGGTCTAGTTTAGAGAACACTTTGGCTCCTTCTAGCATATCGAGCATGTCGTCGAACCATGTTATTGGAAACCGATATTTAATAGTAATTTTGTTAATTGCCCGGCTGTCACACACATGCGCCAATTTTCATATATTTTTTATGTTAATAATTTGGTACTGCACATGGGCTCATGCTGTCTCTTAAGAGACCCTTAAGGATTAATTCCTCCACTTGTCCCTGAAGTATCTCACACTCTCTTTCGGACTATCTGATAATAAGGGCGGTTGGGCAGACTAGCCCCAGGGACGAGGTCTATGTGATGTTGAATGTCCCTCATGGGGGCAATCTATCAGGTAAATCTTCAGGCTAGACTTCTTTGAATTCGTTTAGCAATAGTGTTAAACTTAAAAAAATGTTTGAATGTTCCTATTCCTCGCCCTTCACCACTACAGCGTATACCTCACCGGTTTCCTTGGGTTCCTCCATGAAATCCAAAATGGTCAAGAGGGAACTCCCCTTCACTTTAGAGGCTTCAGGGTGATTCTCTGGTGCCATAAGTAAGGATTATTTTTTGACTATCATTGACGAATATGTACACATTATCTCGTCATCTATGGATCGCATCACGATCCGATTGCAAGGGTCGACCGAGTAACATATGTCATGCTTCCTTATCGACCACGTCACAAAGTATTTGATTCTTATAATTTTCGCCAATTGAAAACGAGATAGTGCATTGTTCAGTTACCTTGGTCTCGTTTACCTTTTTCATCTAGCCAATTGAGTATGGAGAAGGATATTTTGTCGTTCGTAGCTGCAACTTATCCACCATCACTCTTGAGACGATGTTCTCGCTACTACCACTGTTTATGATCACATCACAGACTTTCTCTTGACAGTACACCGTGTACGAAATATATTATGTCGTTGTGGATGTAATTCATTCCGTGGGGTATACAGTAATCGCCTCACAACTAGAGATTCGCCATGATCCTCGCCCGTTAATTCATCGCCATCTGTTATTTCCTCAGTGGCTTGTTCATGTTCATCAAAGCTAGGATCTTCTTCTACGGCCTTACATTCAATGCCCCCTTCGTTTATGATTAAGTGTGCTGTGGGATGTTGAGGACAGGTGTTTGATAAGTGACTCTGTTGGCCACAGTGATAACAATTGTTTGACCTTCACCGAACGTAAGGATTTGGAATTTTACTTAGGCCCGATGTTATGGACGCTACACGTTGAGGCCTAGATGAGCCGCTTCCCGTATCACGGTTTGCGGTTGCATGAGGTTGATGACATTTCTACTGGTTTTTTTCCTCGTGTTATCACTGAATCCTGGGCGGGACCCGTTATGGGGGGTCAAGTTGAAGGATAAGGCTGATTCGAAATTCTCACAAGGTGCGTTTTGCCCTACCTGCCAACTGAATTGCTTCATCCATAATCCCGACTCTGTGCATCTGAACTCGATCTTGAATTGTCGATCGTAACCCTCCTATAAATCGTGCCAACTTCTATGACTCAGATTTTAACAGATCGTTTCGTGTTGCCAACCGCTGAAATTCTTCAGTCTAATCTGTGACGGTTCGATTTCCTTGTCGGCAATTCTGGTATTATTGAAGTAATATCTGCTCATAATCACTAAGAAGAAATCGTGATCGAAGAAAACGTCTCATCCGTGGCAATGATGAGATGGATGCCTTGTTTTAGCAGGCTCGTGAAAGTTGTAATTGCTTCCACCATAAAGAAGCACCGGATTTTAATTTAAACGCTATCAATTTTACAATTTTATGATCTAGCACGTCCATATAATCAAAATATCTCTCTACTTCGGCTAGCCATTCGAGGAAATCTTCTATACATAATAAACCATTAAAATTAGGAAGTTCAGCCTTACCTTGATAGTTTCTTTCAGCACGATCTGGATGATCGCTTCCATGGATTGATCGTCGAGCAAAACCTTCATTAAGGTCTTCGTTGCTAGAAGCACCAAATTTTAATTTAAACGCTACCAATTTTACCTTTTTATGATCTGACATGTCCATAAAATTAAAATATCTCTCTACTTCGGCTAGCCAATCGAGGAAATCTTGTATACGTAATAAACCATTAAAACTAGGAAGTTCAGCCTTACCTCGATAGTTTCTTTCAACATGATCTAGATGATAGCCTCCATGGATTGGTCATCGGGCAAAACCTTCATCAAGGTCCTCATCGCTAGAACTTGAATTATCTGGTAGACCCATACGGTTTTTCACTGGTAGTGCTCTATGAAAATCGAGGTTGTGCCGTATAGCAACCACGGGCAGTGGAGCAACCATAGGCGGTGGAGCACCGCCTTGGACTCGGGGCAGAAGTAGCGCATCCGTAAGACGGTTGAGGGTTACCTGCAGCCCTTGCATGGTTAACCGAAAGCTTCCATTCTTTCCACAAGATAACGAATCCCTGGATCACCGTTCATAGGATTTTGACTCATACCTTCGTTGTTTGCCATCGGCCCGACGGGAGTCCTCGCTCTAATACCAATTGACGCAGGGATGAGCGTGATGAGGTCAAGCACCATCTTCCTCAAGAGGATAACTGTCCCAAATCCACGAAACTTCTCTGAATTCCTCACAGAGGCTTCTCGAATCTACGAGAAAGAAAGCAAGCAAAATAGAAAATAAATTCTATAAAATTCGAAATTAATTAATGAATGAAATAAACGAGTTCACAACCCTTTAAATAGGGATACCAAGTAATGAGAGGGAAATCAGAAGTAAATTACAACTAAAACTCCTAAAATTTGCAACTTACTATAAATAGTAAACTTACTATTTATAGACGGCCATGATGTCTACTCGTGCATAAGGTTTTTGGCCAAAAATAGTAAGTGTCCTATTTGGCTTCACCAAGCTGTTCTCCTAATTATTTTAAGCTCTTTTCACGTTAGGCGCAACTCTTAAAGCCCAACGGATGAAGAGTTATAATCAAACTAAAACTTACTATTTATATTAAAAACGGAATTAAAATAGGGAAACGACCGTCGATCCAGGGGTATTTCGCAAATCTGGCTACGCAACCCGGCGTAGCGAGGTTGGTTGGCTAAAGTAGCTCGTTCTACCCCCAAAATCATATATTTTTACGCTCGATAACTCATTTCGGATTGTGAGATACACCCGATCTAATGTCCGACGGTCCAGATCACTTCTGTCATCGACCGGGCCTTTTCTGATCCATGTTGGCCATGAAATTTGATGTTCAGGGACTGATCGATGATGATGGCGGCCATGGATGGCCTGTCTTCCTCTTGAATTAAAGCCCCTGCTTCTTTCAACCAGCTGGAAACCTTGAAAATCATTAACGGAGCTGACAATTTGTGGCCTTCGAATCGGGAGGAATTCCTACTTAGCCAAATTTCCCACAGCACAAAACTGGGAAGGAGACGAAAGGGGGAAGCTCGGGATGAAAGGGTGGAAGCTCGGGATGAACGGGTGGCCGCAGAATACCATTGCCTGATGCGAGGAAGAGCGGACTGTTGGGGGATAAAAGGGATGTCGAATAGGTGATGGAAATGCATCCAACCTCTGTCTGCAATTGTCCCCTAACTGAAGAGATGATCAAAGGATTCCACCGCTCCCCCTGTGTGGGCAGCAAAGTCTCCCTGTTGCTGACCGCCTGGTTGAGCAGATTGAGGAGATGCCACTGAATAGGGGACAGGCGTTCTACAACATTCACACCTAGAAACCATGTTGACCCCAAACCTCTGCACTGCTAAGTCAACTGGGACTGCTTTGTGGACTGATTTCCATATAAAAATAGAAATTTTCAGAGGGAGAAGTTTGTGCCAAAGCCACTTTAACCAAGGGACTTCCAACCGGTGCGCCCTCATAGTGTTCCAGGCTTATTTTAGTGAGAACCTACCCGATGAGGCTAACTCCCAGATGAGCTGGTCTGTTCGGTTGGACAAGGCCACCTGGGTAGCTGAAATGGACTGCATAGTTGAAGGAGAGATATAGCCTTGGATGTCTGAAAGCCTCCATCAGCCAATGAGGGGGTTGAAATCGTTGACAGTAACTAATAGGAGATGGGGAGGAACGGGTCAAAGCGAGAAGACCATAACCCGACCAGTTGTGGATCTAGAAGCTAATTTTTCCTTCGCCAATGAGCCACTTGGAGTGATGGAGAATAAAAGGGAGAGCTTTGAGGAGCTCGTTCCAGGCTGGCGATGATGCTGAGGATGGAGCTCCTTTTTTGAAGATAAACTTCTATAGATATTTGGCAGAAAAGAAGGAAGCCCAAAGGATTTGCTCTCCAGGAGATTCCAGCACATCTTTACTCTGAAAGCAAGCATGACATCTTCTATTTGCAATAATTCAAACTAGAAGAGAGGTGTTTGTGATTGTCACGAAGAAAGATAACGAAGCCCTTTTTAGGAAATTTTAAACTTCTACTGAGAGTAGAAATTAAAAATTGCCAATTTTCAATCAGTATGAATAATACGGGGAGTTACTTGTTACTTGGGCATATAATAGTTCATGTGCAGGCACTCAAAATTTGTATATATGAAATGCATTAATACCCCAATTCTGAAATTACCTATAAGACTAACAAACTTGCACGACAACAAATAGGCAGCAAGAAGACTAGAATCTTTCTATTTCTTTGGATAAATGGTCTCACGGCAATTTGTGGGGTATACATGAGAGATATATCTCTGCCCGAATCTATATGTGGATTTATTGACAAATAATCGTGGTTGATTGTTAGTATTATACACAATCATCACATGGGATATACCAGATCAATCAATGATCCATCCTTGCTACAACTTGTAGGCTAACATGATGTGCTTCTTATCATGTTGATCATGATCATCTCATAGATTCGAGCACAAATCTTATGTATGTACATGTGCATCTCATCACGGGATGTGGATTTCCTACAACTACGATTGCAAGGAACCCCCTAACCCTAAGCTCTGCAAGGCTTACTATTATGTTCATGTGACATCTTCTTCGTCCATGATTTAATGCAATGGATCGACAGTGGGCCTTACAAGGCTTAGGGTTACAAGGGTTCCCAGTAAGCTATAATTGGATTGCAAGAAGTAATTTACTCCCTCAACATGCATTACTCTTATTATGCAAACCTGCACAATGGTCTAAGCTGTGAGAAAAATGCATGAAGCTTTTAAATGACGATAATCTGCTACATTTCATTGTGTTGACCGCGTCAAGTATACACAATCCTCGCATGTATGAATAATCACATCTACTCATGGAAACGCATGCATGGAATAATCAACTTAATAATATAATGAAAATAACATGTGCCGAGTGCCGACAATATTGATATGATGGACCGCACATAATCTGGAAGTTTCTCCTAATATTAACAAATGTACTTGTGGGTCCATCTTTTATGAAGGTCGAGGGTCGTTGTTTGGTGGGCCACCAGACAATTATCAAACTTTTTCCGAGCTATCATGAGGATGAGTATGAATAGAAATTGCATTTATGGCATACAAATAATTTAAATAAAATGTCCAACTTACTTTCATTACCTGACTAATCCAATTGGTAGACAATATTCAAATATCCAAAGATCCTATAGCAAGGACGCGGATTATCTACTGACAAGCCGAGTAGCGAGACTTGCTACTGAAGTAGCGTCACCATGATGTATGATGTATCCACACCGTCCATCCATTTGGATATTTTCGAACAAGCTCGAGTGGACCCCACCACAGAAAACAGTGGAGATTGAACTCCTACCATTAAAAGCTTCTAGCGGCCATGGAAGTTTTCAATCAAGCTGATATTTTTGTTTCCCCTTCGTTCGTGTCTGTGTTAGCTTACGAACAGGTTGGATCTCAAATAAAAATCATGGTGGACCTTAGGAAAGTTTCCACAGTGGGCATCGCTTTCCCGCTTTTTTTCTGTAGTGGGTCCATTGGAGCTTTGGATCTGTCTCATTCTTTGGCTCATGCCTTAAAATGATCTCTCCAAATGGATGTACAGTGTGGATATAACACATACATCATGGTGGGGCCACAGAACTTGGTGACGTCACTTCAGTGGAGAGTCTCGCTAATCAACCTGTCAGCAGCTAATCGGCGTCCCTAATCCACCTGTCAGCAGCTAATCAGAGGCCAGGAATGTTCAACCTATCTAGTTTTAGGTCTGTGACTCAGCGCCAGTGGGTTGTGTAACTTTATTGGTTTTAAGTGCTCGAGTATCAAGCGTCGTACCCCCGTTTCCCGTTGTCAAAACATGATCTGTAAAGCAGACCCCGAGTGACTAGGACAAGCCCGTGATAATGACAATGATGATTGATCAAAGCGTTGGGTCCCACATCTGTAACTGTAACCTTATCACCATGATGAGATGGGATGGACGGCCATTATTTTTCTATACAACGTGACTGGTAATAATATACACTATACGTTGGGATCATTCCTTACCGAAGAGAGTCGAAGCATGGACGAGCTAATTAGGGATTAGTGCCTTCTCACGTCATTTCTAAAGCTCTATAGTAAACATGGGATTGTCTTTAATAAAACGAAGAAATATAGCATCGAAGAAAGGGACCAGAAATTTCGGAGCCTATGCGACAAAAAGCTGTGGGCCCATCGTGATGTTGTGGCTTCCACACAGTCAATCTTTTGCAATAACTCCTGTTTGGACGTGAGCCCATGAATCAGGTTGATTCAAATCTCAAGTGGACCACACCAAAGTGAACGGCAGGGATGGGACTACCACTGAAACTTTTTTTAGCTCACCATGATGTTTATATGCCATCTAACCCATTCATAAGGTGAATCCCACAAAGATGAAGGGAAAAACCAAATATTAGCCTGATCCAAAACTTCGGTGGGCCGCGAGAAGGTTTCCACGGTGGGCGTCTCCATCTCCATTATTCTCTACGGTTTGGACTAATTGAAATTTTGATTGGCCTGATTTTTGGGTTTACCTCCTATCATAATCTAGCACAGTTGATGGACAGGTGGATGTCACATATCTCGGTGGGCCCACATGCACGGTAGAGATGCTGGAGACAAGCTTCCGTTAGCAAGGTGGGGAAGCTTCTCAAGCTTTTTTAAGATATACTGTTTATTCTTTTCAAAGAAAATGTGGCATAAAAGGAAAATAAAAGTTGTTTAAAAGTATTTTTAACCGCTGTGTTAGACGTTAACAACTTTTTCTTGTCAAAATGGATAAGACTGATAGTTCAACACCATTTAATTTGTGGTGTCTCCAATTGATTGCTATTCAAATGACAGTGAAAAAATAAAATGACCAGCAGCCCAGATGAAATGAGATAAATTAGATGGTTATGATGCTTCAATTAATTTGAATTGTCGTCTTCTTATGAGTATGCATACAAAAAAAAAAAGGCTTAATACTGGATGAGAGACCACCACTTATAAAATGGTGTTGAACGAGCACCAGAGTCTAGACGGTCAAAGATATTTGAGAGGTAAATACATATTTATTCTAATGCCGCCTCATCTGGAGCCCTTGTGGAATAAGCTTAGTCTACATTTGGGTGTGTGTGGGCCACCATGATTTAGGGACCACATCTAATAAGTCTTTAAGGTGCATCTCTTCAAGTTCACTCCTTATAAGTAATAATAATCAGTGCAATTCAAAGCCAGCGGAATAGAAAATAAATAGAAGGAAAGCAGTTTCAACGAGGGTTATGGAGTCGCTTTCCTTTGCCCATTGAATAAGAGTCTTCTTATCCAGGTCACAAGCAATATGTCCCCAAGATATAATAAAGCCCAATTTCTTGTAACTGATTTACAACTAGCAGCATTGGTAATCAAATCCCAAACACAATTTTTTGCTACATGCGATCCATTACTTGTGAGTTTTTTCTTATTTTTTCTATTGCACTGTAATTCTGAAAAATCCTTTCTTGGGGAAGGCAAGCGTGACCCATTTTTAGAAGAAGAACCCCACCTTTCAACAATTACCTAATTATTATAAAATTCTACAAGTGACTCAGTAAGCAATTCATAATGTGCTCATATACGTTCACGTTGGACATGTCTGCTTATTTTGGCACTTAGGGTCGAAAGTTGTTTAGTTTGAATTGATTGTTAGGATACCTTGCACAAACCTTAGGATCTAGCCTCCCGAAACAAACCAGAATTATGGATAATAAAGCAATGAAATAAATCAAAGCATCAATCACAGACCACACAAGAGATTTTTACATGGAAAACCCTCAAAGAGGTAAAAACCACGGGACCTCATCCAGATCAACAATCTACTATGAAGTAGAACATTACAACCTTCTTCACTCACGCAAGAGTGGATAAACAATAAGAGAAATAGAGAAAACGGAGAGATCTAACTGATTACGAGGATATAGAAGCGCTGAGATATAGATTGCACAGTAGAAAACCTCCACGAGCAGAACCTCCCTTCTATAAGCTTCCTCTCTCTCTTTCTCCCTCTCTCTCACCTTTGATAGCCCTAAACCCTTTAGCAAATACCTTGTAAAGCTTTAGGAAACCCTCTTGCTGTGCTTAGAAAAACCCTAGGCAACCCCTTTTATAGTTTAGGAAACTCCTTTCCGCATCCCGGTTGCGAAAGGACTCAAATCCACAGTTTCGCGCAAAATCGTGGAACAAACTGCACAACCTTCAACTAGTCGAGCTTAGTCTTCGACTAGTCGTAGGACCCCTTCAACTAGTCGAGACATCCCTTCGACCAGTCGTAGCTACAGTAAAAAATAGCAAAAATACTCACTGGACTTTGAGTCGAAGTCACGACTCGAACCTTCGACTGGTCGACCACCAGCCGTCGACCGGTCGAGCAGGGCTCATGACGGGTCGAAGATGGGTCAAAAAAACCCATCATTGATTCCCTATGTCGATTCAAGCATGCCTGCGCATTCACACACTTTACAGAAAACAAACTAGGAAAGGAATGCCAACAAAAAGTTTTAAATCAATTTTTTAAAAGTATAAATAAAATTTTAAAAAATATATAATTTTTAAATTTATACCCTCATTTTTTTATATGAACTATCAAAAATATTTTCTTATGGTGAGAATACCCAAATACAAGTGAGTTCCACCCTGGCAAAAATTGCAATGTCAACACCCACCGTTAAGACCTTTCGATCAGTTTGAAAGTGGGGTACCATGTTTTTTATATTCCCTTAATTCCATTGAGAAGATGAGCCCCACCGGAATGAATGCACACCCCAAAAATGAGGCCAACCTAGACCTGAGGTGGCCACACAAGTTGATTTCAGAAGTTTCGTGCATGATTTTACATGGTTTGATTGTCCTGATGTTTGAGATCCAAGGTGAACAAGAGCAGGCACACATGATAGATGGATGGACGGATTGGATGCATTTACAGATCTTGGTGTAATAAGCTTATTTACAAACATAATTGCAGAACCCGCATCACTCACTATTATAGCGTAATTCCCACCTTAACCACCTTACGTACGGCACCTATCACGAATCGTCTTTTGATTTTTCCCGTGCGCCCCTCTGATGATATAATTCGCATTTGTTCATCTGGAGCTAGAAATGGAAATAGAATTTCCATCTAACCACATTAAAAAAAGGACAATCCATAGTCCTGTTGCCTCGATATGAAATAAGGTCTTGTTGGCCGCATATTAAAAGTCTCCCATGCACATATGCTGGGCCCCACGTATTAGGTGAGTTCACTATTCTAATGTTTTGATTGATTCCTAACACAATCCAATTGTCGAATATTTTTCCACTTGGCAACCAGGTGGGGGCCCTCTCATTCCTTTCCACCATATGCTATTTTTCACCGTGCATGGGTAGGGGCCCACCATAGATAGAGATATCTTGAAAACCACAATGGTCAAAAGCTTCTAACCATCGAAATGGGTGAATAAGTGATGAAGCCAGTCCATGTGGATGGACTCACGTTGCCCTGAGTCCTACAAACAGGGCTTGAGACTTTTTTTTTAGGGCGATTTCCATTCAAGTTAGGTCCTGTGCTTGACTCTTTCTAAAGGCTCAAAAGGATGCATTGCCTCAGTCCAATCCACGCAGCTCTATCAGGCTCAGCAATGGCAAAGGTGGGTGTGGGCCCTGGGAACGGGCAGCAGCTTTGAGTGGCCACCGTGATGTATGGGTCTTATCCACACCGCCCATCTATGTTTTTTTCATATAATTTTAGAATATGAGTTCCAAATTGAGGCAGATCCAAGGATCAAGTGGACCACACCATAGGAAGCAGCGGTGATAATGATTCTCACCATTGAAACTTTTCTAGGGCCCACCGTGATGTTTATTAGCCATCCAACCTATTCATAAAGTTATATAGACATGGATTAAGAGAAAAAATAAATATTAGCTCCATCCAAAACTTCTGTGGCCCCCAACAAGTTTTCAACAGTAAGAGTTTAATGTCCATTGGGTAGTCCACTTGAGCCTAAGATTTGACTCATTAAAAAAAAAAAAAAAAAAAAAAAAGAAGGAAAAAAGATAGACAGTGTGCATAAGACCCATGGGTTGCCACTCAAAGTTGCTACCCATTTGCAGCTGGAGACAAGCGGGGTAGTATGCAATCATGCACCTCACGTGACCACACGTGGAAAAATTGCAACGTGTGTGAGAAATATGAGCCACTGGGGGTGTGCATCGAGCTGAACCCAGTCAAGCTGGCCTCGGCTTGACTCACTTGGCTACCAGCTGACCTTAGCTCAAACCTAATTAGTCTGGCTCGGTCCTTGAGCCTGACTAGCTGGCTTCGCTCAGTTGGGTCAACAGCTCGGCCAGATCAAGCCAAGTTTAACTATATATGCAACATTTTCACAAATGTATGGACTGCACCTTCAAATTCTCACTAAATATAAAACAACATAGCCATGCATCAAGTGGGGCCCACTTCATACATGAACTAGCATAGAAGTTGCAGCCATGCATTAGGTAGGCTAAGTAATATGGTTGGTGACACATGCGAATAGAATAATGGACCGTTTAAAAAATTCCAAACCACTTTCGATGGAAACATGCGGCATGCCTGATGAGTGGATGCATCTAAATTCTTTGCCAGCTCATCCATGCGGTTAGGCCTACTTAATGCATGGCTCGGATGTTACATACAAATGCCATGTGGGCACGTGCAGCAATAACATGGTCACTCACCAAATGGTACCCACGAAAATTATGTTCTGGTCTGAAAAGGTGCGCCCACTCATCAAGTCGGCCGTAGTACGCCCAAAGTTCGGTGGGGGCCACTTTAATGTATGCCTTCACTCCGTTCATCTGTTTCGCCAGCTCGTTTTAGAATATTAATCCAAACATGACCCAGATACAAAGCTTAAATGGGCCACACCACAGGAAACAATGGATAAATAAACGCCCACCGTTGAAAACTTTTTAATGGCTACAAAGTTTTGGATGAAGTTGCTGTTTTTAATTTTTTAAAGACTCTTTATCGAGGTTGGAGTGAGCTTATGAATGGGTCGATCGGATGACATATTACCATCATGGCAGGCTTAAGAAGATTTCAACGATGGGTATCTTTATCCCCACTGTTTCTTTTGGTGTGGTCCAGTTGAACTTTGGATCTGTCTTGAGTTTGGGCTCATGTTCTACTATGAGCTGTCTTAACGGATGGATGGAGTGGATAAAACACGTACATCATGGTGGGCCTTACAAAGCTGGGGGCTGCAGACTCCATGACCGACAGCCTGTATCCATTACAAATGGTGCCCACCTGATTAGTAAACCATGGCAAGTTCCAACGGATTAATAGCTCGAACTTCGAACGTGATCCAGGTTGGCACGCCAATCCCCTCTTCATTCCATCGTCGCCGGAATTGGCCAGCTTTTCTCTTTTTCTCGGGAAGCAGTTGCAATTTGATACTCAGGCAGAGTATGGTGGATGGCTGAGAGCACTTGCATATGAAATCTTGTGCATAAATTTCAGTCAAATTAAACCGTCCAAATTACATAGATTAAAAACCTAAAATATTATGAATTGAGTAATTATAATTGTAATTATCATGACATAGATTTCAGGTATGTAGTGTACATTTCGGACCCAAGATCTGTGTCGTGACTTGTACACTAAGAGTACAGGGTTTAGTTAATATGTTTACATAAAATCTAACAACTAGTATTATTTATAACATAGAATCTAAATTCTATTCATACCGAGCCACATTTCATATGCTAAAAAATTAATCATCCATTTCAATCATTTGTTATTAACTCAGCTAAGGATCCTCGTATTTGGGATCTTAAATAACTAAACGTTAAACAATCAATCCAATAAACAAATTAAATCATATTCAACATAATTCAAAGAATTAAATAACATCCTAAAAATATCTAATGAAAATTAGAAATATAATCATGGCTAATCCAAAGCAACAACATCTTTCACTGTTAAGTAGAGTCACGTGTCCCATAAGTCCATTTCTGTCTCGACTATGTCTTCTTGTTCTTAAGCCAATGACTCATCTTCAGTCATATTTGTAGGATTTTACATCAATACAAGGTAAGTTGACTAAGCCTAGTGAGAAATTTTTTTTTTTTTTTCCTTTTTAAAACGTGGACTGTAGCCACAATTAGCCTCGTGAGAAGTTGCGACATGATTCTTTGCATTAATTTAAAATATAGTAACAAGTAATCATATATAATATAAGTTTAAAAGAAATGCAAATATGATGTAATACATGAATGCTCAAGTGGATTACAGTCCACCTACTTGAGTTGGAAACCTATCAACCCACATCTGCCTTGGCAGGTTTCTACTACTTGGTAAGTATGGGCAAGACCCGCATCTACTCAGTAAGTACGCTTTCACTAGTATAGTGGGCATCTGGTAGCGATTCTATCACATATACCATACAGGAAAATCCCTTAGGAATTCAGGCACATATTATGCATGCAGGAAATGGATGCACAATAAAACGGTTGTAAACTGTGAATTGTAAAGATTGTTTTAATTCTCGTATTATGATCAACACAATTTTTATGGTAATTGATAACATCATTACAATCATCAATTCATAGTTATATGAATTCAAAAAAATCAGACTATATATAAGTTGTATTTATATAGAATATTAGATCGTTAATTATGTCAATATGTTTAATCAATCATAAATCTAGTTATAATTATCATTCCAGTAATCAAATCAATGTCCAATCAAATCAAGTAAAAGAACATAACAACAATATTAAAGTAAGCATACAAACACATCAAACAATTAATCTATTTTAACTTAAAGAAGGAGAAGCCTATCGGAATCACTAATTACCTCGATGTAGTGGAAATGATTCTGTAAAGTTGATTTGAATTAAAATTTCCTGAAATCACATAAATAAAACTAACAATTGATATTACTGGTTCACAAGGTGGGGCCCACTTTTAATTGATTTGGATCCCACAACGGGTTTCACAAAAGAATTAATTACGATTGGATCAGATCCTTTGGACCCAACTCTTAACTTAGGGTTCTTAATTCTCATAGGTTGGTGTGGGACCTGTTGAGAAGTGGAGCCACATCTGGGGCCGCCCACGACCAGTCGAGGTTGCGCGGATTTCGTGTCGCAAGTCCTTTCGCAACTGGGATGCGAAAGGAGTTTCGCGGATTTCGTGTCGCAAGTCCTTTCGCAACTGGGATACGAAATGAGTTTCGCGGATTTCGTGTCACAAGTCCTTTCGCAACTGGGATGCGGAAAGGGAAGTTGCCAAAACTATAAATTGGGGTCCCTAGGGCTATTCTAGGTTAAGGTGAATTCTAGGAAATTATTCTAAGGTGTGGTCAAGGGATTTTCTCTGTACTTCCAAGAGAGAGGTTAGTATATTGCTTTGTAATCTTCGTTTCTCTTCATAGTGGAATTTTGCATCCGTGGTTTTTTTACCCTAGTTTGGGGTTTTTTCACGTATATCTTGTCTTGTGGTTTGTTTTGGATTGCTTTGATCTATTTCTAGTTTATATTTCTTCCTGCCTATCGTTTGTGGGTGAGGCCTTAGATTGGATCTAGGCTCACTGCGTTGTTGGCGTGCTGCGCAACAACTGGTATCAGAGCTATTGGTTTAGTTCTACTGGGAGCAATGGCGGAAGATGGAAAAACTAGAATTGAGAAGTTTGATGGTTCAAACTTTACCTTCTGGAAGATGCAGATGGAGGATTATTTGTATCAGAAGGACCTCTATATTCCTCTAGGAGGAAAAGAGAAGAAACCAGAAAAGTTGACAGATGATGAATGGTTTTTACTGGATAGGAAGGCTTTAGGAACGATCCGACTCTCTTTGTCTAAGAGCGTCGCCTTCAATATATCCAAGGTAAAAACGACAAAAGAATTAATGGAAGCCCTAGCCACCATGTATGAAAAGCCCTCAGCATCCAACAAGGTTCATCTTATGAAACAGTTATTCAACATGAAGATGTCAGATGGTGGGAGTGTGGCTGAATATCTAAATGAGTTCAATACAGTCACGAGCCAGTTGGAATCCGTTGGCATTGCTTTTGAAGATGAGGTCAGGGCGTTATTGATCTTATCCAGTTTGCCAGACAGTTGGGATGGTTTGGTGATTGCTGTGAGCAATTCTTCAGGATCGACAACGCTGAAATTTGATGATGTGGCCGGTCTAATTCTCAGGGAAGAATCTAGAAGGAAGGCATCAAGAGTTTCAAGGGATTCAGGGAATGCTCTAAACGTTGAAGGAAGAGGAAGATCGCTGAACAAAGGAGGCAATAAACACGGCGTTCTAAATCAAGGAATAAGTCCAAGGGACCGAAAGACAAAGACGGGTGTTAGCATTGCGGTAAGAAGGGGCACATGAAACGTGATTGCAGGGTGCTCAAGAAACAAGAAGGAAGCTCTCAAGGTGGGAAAGATTCAGTGAATCTGTCTGAGGAGAGCGACACAGAGGCGTTGATCTTGTCTCTTGATGCGAGGAATGAGTCTTGGGTTATAGACTCGGGTGCTTCGTTTCATGCTACTTTGTGTAAGGAAGTTCTGCGTGATTATGTGTCAGGTGACTTTGGGAGAGTCTACCTGGGTGATGATGAGCCGTGCAATATTATTGGAAAGGGAGATGTTCATGTAAATCAGAAAGACGGAACGGTCTTGAAATTAAAGGATGTCAGACATGTACCGAGTTTGAAACGTAATCTGATCTCAGTGGGACAGTTGGCTGATACCGGTTATGTGACGACATTCACCAGTGACTCCTGGAAGATCACAAAAGGTGCCTTGGTAATATCTTGAGGTAAAAAGGAAGGTACTTTGTACGTGACTTCAGGATTGCATAGTTCACTCGCAGTCGCATCAGCTGGAGTGAATGGGCAGTTATGGCATCAGAGGCTGGGACATATGAGTGAGAAAGGGATGAAAGTGCTATTGGCAAAAGGGAAGCTACCAGGGCTGAAGTCTATTGACTTGAAATTCTGCGAGGACTGCGTGTATGACAAGCAGAAGAGGGTAAGCTTCAAGAAGACGGGACGCGCTCCAAAGATACATGTTGGAGCTTGTACACACTGATGTGTGGGGACCGGCATAGGTATTATCTCTTGGTGGCTCACGTTATTTTGTTACCTTTATTGATGATGCTAGTAGAAAACTGTGGGTCTACTTCTAAAACATAAATCTGATGTATTTGATATATTTAAGAAGTGGAAAGTTATGGTAGAAAATGAGATAGGTAAAACAGTAAAGTGTCTCAGATCTGACAATGGGGGAGAGTATTGTGATAAGAGGTTTGAGAAGTATTGTGCAGCAAATGGAATCAAACATCAGAAAATGATTCCAGGGACACCATACCAGAATGGTGTGGCTGAGCGCATTAACAGGACCATCCTTGAGCGCGCCAGGAGCATGAGGTTACATGAAGGGTTGTCCAAAACCTTTTGGGCAGATGCTGTGAATACTGCCACATATCTCATCAATAAAAGTCCCTCAGCACCATTGGATGGTGGGCTACCAGAAGAAACGTGGACTGGGAAAGAAGTGAACCTTGCACATCTCAGAGTGTTCGGTTGCACTTCATATGTTCACATTGATGTAGAGCACAGAAACAAGCTGGATGCGAAGTCCAGGAGGTGCACGTTTATAGGCCATGGACAGCATGATTTTGGCTACAGGTTCTGAGATGCAGAAAATAGGAAAATCATCAGAAGCAAGGACGTAGTCTTTAATGAAAAAGTGATGCATAAGGACAGTGTGCAAGAAAATAAGGCCGAGAAAAAGGAATTCGTAGGGTTGGAAGAGTTACCGGACATGGGTGTTACAACGCCACAGGATGAGGCAGAGCCACATACACCGGTTGTGAGGAGGTCTACTCGGGAGAGGAGACCCACGGTCCGATACTCACCCTCCTTACATTATCTACTACTGACGGATAATGGTGAGCCAGAGTATTTTGAAGAGGCGTTACAATCAGATATACGGGTTAAGTGGGAGCAGGCCATGGATGATGAGATGGACTCTCTTGAGTCTAATCGTACATGGGAGCTAGTCACTCTACCCAAGGGTAAGAAAGCTCTTCATAACAAGTGGGTTTACAGACTGAAGGAGGAGCACGATGGTTCGAAACGGTACAAGGCCAGATTGGTTGTGAAAGGGTTCAACAAAAGGCAGGTATCGATTTCACTGAAATATTTCACCGGTAGTGAAAATGTCTACGATTCGCATGGTCTTGAGTATAGTGGCTTCAGAGGACTTACATCTAGAACAGTTAGATGTTAAGACAACTTTCTTCATGGGGACCTTGAAGAAGAGATATATATGCATCAGCCGACAGGATACGTGGCACCAGGTAATGAGAACAAGGTGTGCAGACTGAAGAAGAGTCTATATGGCCTGAAGCAGGTCCCAAGGCAATGGTACAAGAAGTTCAATAGTTTCATGTCGGGAAACGGTTTTAGGAGATGTCATGCAGACCACTGTTGTTACTTGAAGAAGTTTGATACGTCATACATCATCCTTCTTCTGTACGTTGATTATATGTTTGTGGCTGGCTCAAGCATGAAGGACATCTCAGATCTCAAAAGACAATTGTCTAGAGAATTTGCCATGAAGGATTTAGGAGCTGCAAAACAAATCCTAGGCATGAGAATAAAGCGTGACAGGGAAAACAAGAAATTAGTTTTGTCACAGGCAGAGTACATAGCCAAGGTACTTGATCGATTCAATATGGGAGGTGCTAAGCCGGTTAACACTCTATTAGCCAACCACTTCAAGCTATCTAAGGAGCAAGGTGTAAAGACGCGGGAGGAACAGGACTACATGGCTAAAGTCCCATACGCGTCAGCTATTGGGAGTCTCATGTATGTGTTGAGGGTCGAATATTGCATATCAGACCCCAGTTATTTCCTAGAGTTATGAACATTGTACTGTTTAATGGTCTAATTTAGGCGTGTTTGTGATGAAGGGCGTATTTACGAACTTGGATTGAAATAGGACGCTAAAAGCGTGGATTTACGCTCAGAATTCACTAAACCAATGGACGGGACCCCAGGAGACCAAGATCACTTGATCTACATGCCAGAGATTCGAGAAAATCAAGCTGTTCACGTTAAAGAGGCCTGAAATTGATCCAGAATGCAAGATCATGGAATTCCCACCATCCGTTTGGGTCGAAACTCCATACATGACTTCAGGACCATAAAGTAACCGTACACGTCGAATTTTGGCCGTTGGATCCTTGTGGAAGCAGCCCAACGGACAGATCAGCCCACAAATCACTCATCTGGGGCCCACCTGATATCCGGATATACTTCAATTTCGTTGTCAACACCTTAAATTGGATGGGGAAAAGGATGGATGGTATGGATTTCTCATGAACATTATCGTAGGACCTGCAGACGCGACGCATGTACATGGTGCATACGTGCGTTGGACGGGCACGGGACCAGCTGGTCCGGTCAATCGCGGCTGACCCGTGTTTTCTTCCACAAAAATCTTCTGCGAACAGCGTAAACGCTGTCGCCGTCGGTTCGGATAGTGGGCCCCACGCATAATCTATTCAGACGATCTGAACCGTCCATTGCATCTCTAAGGTGGGTGTTACCCTCGCCTAGATGTCCATTTGGTCCCATGCATGTGTACGGACGTTGATTGATGAAAATCGCAGGATGGACAGGGGGAACGAAAGATTAAGTGGGCCACGCCATAACTTATAGAAACCACTCCTTCCCTACCGATTTTTCGATGGGAATCTTATGGACGGAGTGGATTTTTCACTCGACACCGAGGTGAGACTCACCATCTTCACAGCGTCCGTTGCGGAAGCTCTGTTTACGCAGAGAACTTGCGAACGGATCTCGTGGGCACTATCATGGTCCATATGGTAAATCTGGACCGTCCACTCGTTCCAGAAGTGAAAACCGACCGTACATAAAAGGTTTTTATAACTCCATGCTCGCACACACAAGGAGAATACCACTCAAACACAGGTTGAACAGTGGCTTGAGTTGATTCAGTGGGACATGCAAGAACCTACAAAACATTACCCTTCCCAGACGGTTTTTGTCCTGAACACAACAGACGGTGTGGATTTCTTCTTTGACACCAATCGTGGGCCCCATCAGTCAAACGCAGGTCGGGTGCGGCGTTTTCTGCTGCGTAAGATGTTACGTAGTCCGGCTGTTACATGAAGTGCGGAAAATCTCCGCAAATCCCAGTTGGAGTGTAACTTGATGCGGAAACTCTCGACAGAGCTTATAATAGGGAGAGAGAACGTGAGAGAAAGGGCATCTGGGAGGCAGCATCTGGACGTGGATTTGGACGTGGAGAGAGCTGGAGAGAGAGGTTGGAAGCTGGGCTGGGAGATCTACGGCTGGGAGAGCATCTCAGTAGAGGCTGGACGTGGAGCAGAGATAGAGTATTTTTATTTTCTCTGTTTAGTTTCTGAATTACTTTTTTAAAGATGTTTAGCTTAATCATGAGCGGCTAAACTCCTTAGCTAGGGCTAAGGGGTGAAGCTTGTAGCAGGATGGGAGATGTTCTTTTATGCTATTAATCTAATTTTGATACATGAACTACCTTGATTATTGTTTGATTTATGGGAATATTTTTTAGTTGTTAATGGGCTGTTGTGACTAAAATTACAATGGATCTGCGATGGCTTTGAATATTTCTGTTTCCTTTTTATGGTTATGACGTCAGGAAGCCCTGTTGTTCACCATCGTCTCCTGGGCATGGTTGGATGTCAGTACCCTTCCTAACTTTCATACATTGATTGGTTGGTAATTAGTTTAATTCTGTTATTTACTTTGTCTCCTGGGCATGGTTTGGTGATGGAATCCATTCTAATTCATATACCTTTCATCTCTGCAAACTATATTAGGCTAGTTCAGTTGAGTTTTGATGCTGGCATAAGATCTCCCTGATCTCTACAAGTGGATCCCCTGAATCCCTAGTTCCCTTCCTCTGAATTTTCTTAAGTTTTAGATTAATTATTCCACAATTATTTCTCAATTGTTATTTGATTTAGAATTCATCTTAGTCTAGTTCTAGTTCTAGTTAGTTTCAGACTACATACAGTTTCAGTCCCTGTGGATTCGACCTCGGTCTTACCGAGTTTATTACTACATCACAACCCTACACTTGGGGAGTGAACAGTATGCTATGGTGAGCACGAGGCCAGACATTGCTCAAGCAGTGAGAGTTGTTACTAGGTTCATGAACAACCCCGGGAAGGAACATTGGGAAGCTGTGAAGTGGATCCTTAGGTACTTGGCAGGTACTAAGGACGTAGGGTTGTGTTATGGTGGATCGAAAATCAAGTTACAAGGCTACGTGGATTCAGATTTGGCAGGAGATATCGACAGCAAAAGAAGCACTACAGGTTATGTTTTTACTCTGGGTAGTGCTGCAGTCAGTTGGGTCTCTCAGTTACAAAAGATAGTATCTATCAGTACGAAAGAAGCAGAATATGTTGCGGCTACAGAAGCATGCAAGGAGATGGTGTGGATGCAAGGTTTTATGGAAGAATTGGGTAAGAAGCAAGCAGATTGCAAGCTGTACAGTGACAGTAAGAGTGCAATACACTTGGCTAAGAATTCAGCCTTTCATTCAAGGACCAAGCATATTGCCATCAGATATCACTTCATACGTTCGTTACTGGAAGATGGATCGATTGCTCTGGAGAAGATTCATACAAGTGAGAATCCTGCGGATATGCTGACCAAGGCGGTCACAAGGGAGAAGCTGAAGTTCTGTTCAGCTTTGATTGGTCTTCAGGCTTGAAGACGGGGAGGTGGTGTACTCCGGATGAAGAAGACAAAGGTTTATGGAGATGTGTCTCCAAGTGGGAGATTGTTGAGAAGTGGAGCCAATCTGGGGCCGCCCACGACCAGTCGATGTTGCGTGGATTTCGTGTCGCAAGTCCTTTTGCAACTGGGATGCGAAAGGAGTTTCGCGGATTTCGTGTCGCAAGTTCTTTCGTAACTGGGATGCGAAAGGAGTTTCGCGGATTTCGTGTCGCAAGTCCTTTCGCAACTGGGATGCGGAAAGGGAAGTTGCCAAAACTATAAATTGGGGTCCCTAGGGCTATTCTAGGTTAAGGTAATTCTAGGAAATTATTCTAAGGTGTGGGCAAGGAATTTTCTCTGTACTTCCAAGAGAGAGGTTAGTATATTGTCTTGTAATCTTCGTTTCTCTTCATAGTGGAATTTTGCATCCGTGGTTTTTTACCCTAGTTTGGGATTTTTCCACGTATATCTTGTCTTGTGGTTTGTTTTGGATTGCTTTGATCTATTTCTAGTTTATATTTCTTCCTGT
Organism: Magnolia officinalis; assembly: GCA_021015155.1. Lineage (NCBI taxonomy): Eukaryota > Viridiplantae > Streptophyta > Magnoliopsida > Magnoliales > Magnoliaceae > Magnolia > Magnolia officinalis. The sequence goes on from JAJHSJ010000003.1 coordinate 97,276,130, forward strand.
CTATCGTTTGTGGGTGAGGCCTTAGATTGGATCTAGGCTCACTACGTTGTTGGCGTGCTGCGCAACAGGACCCACTTAATCAATTAAAGGAAGTTGACCACCTTAAAACAATCCATTAATGGTCCATTGCACACTATATTATATGTATCATAAATTTACTAAACCAATTATTAAAGTTTGAAAGTTAACAAAACTGTCCAGATGTCTGTCGATCGAATCGATGGATTTGTCGATTGAATTGACTTTGATTGAAGGTTTGTCGATCAAATGGAACATACTTCAATCGAATCGAAAAATATCAAATTTCACATAGTTTGGCCGCTAGCGAAGCTCGTATCAAAGAAAACCAAACTTGAATATATTATGACAGATTTAATAAAAAAAATTTGAAGATTATTTATCTACTTTAATGATTTAGGGCCCAAATTATATTTGATAAATGGATCAAGACCAATAATTGATCGTCTCTTGATTAGTTTCAAAGGATAACCGTTGATCAACTCGATTCAATAATCCATACATCAATTTATTACAATTCTTAATGATAAATGCAGCCCGCTAGATAGTCAAATCTATCATCAAATCTACGTATCAGCATAATTTGATGTCCGAATTTTGGTAGTCGGTCCAGATTGGATCAGATCTCAACCATTCAATTGATCGACACATGTGATCATTATATGATTCTTAGGCTAAAATTGTATCAAATCAATGTGGCTCATATAATGGTCCAATCGGCCTGAGATTTATGGTTCTAAATAATTTAGATTGTAGAAATTCACAGAACGACGTGAATTCAATCACATGTCTTACAATAGGTCAATACAATTCTCTACAACAAGTCACAACTTGTGCAGAGAATTATACATTTTTTATATTAATTTGATTCCTTTATTTAAGAAAAATTTTGGTCAATCAATGATCAGTACAGTTCATTAGGGTGTCGGATTAATCTAATTCCTGAAATCATTGTGTAGTTGTATCTTACAAAGCCCACGAACCGTATGGATCGAATCAATCATCATCCACAAGAATTTCAATAAAAAAAAAAATAAAATAATTTTTTTTTTTTTTTTTTTTTTGTTTTTGTTGTTTTTTTTTTTTTTTTTTTTGTTTTTTTTAAAAGAAACCACCTTATGCATATAAGCCCTAAAACTATGTGCACTAGTGTATGTTTTTATCCAGATAATATTTATGTACACAATATACGTTTGGTTAATCACATTCATCCATTGTGTGGACTAATATCAAATTATATAACTAGAAAGTAAATGAGAATTGTGAGCTAAGCTGATTTGAACCTTTCCAGGGCTTCTTTCTCTCCTTCACTCTCTCTCGCGTTCTCTCTACCGGCTTCCTTTCTTCTTTTTTCTTCTTTGATCTGTTTGAGTATAAGAATAACTTTACTTCTCAGCCCATTCTTTAAGAAAAATGGTTGGTTGAATAAGGAGAGATACCGGCTGATTGAAATGGATCTACATATCTTTCTCTCCCTAATTGAATTCAAATTTGATTTTCAAAAAGGTTAAAAAATTACTCTTTTTCTTAAAGAAAAAAAAAACTCAGTAATCACTGATTTATGAAAACTTGTCTACTGAACGAGAACAGTTAATTACTTTTCGTGTTGACCCTCCATTAGATATTGAGTAATTGACCAGTTAAAGTATAACTTCAGTAGGCCATCTAATAGTACGGCGCTATCTGAATGGCTCGATATTACTTGACGTAACTAATATGTGCAATTTACGAGCCCTTGTGTATCATCCATTCTACTCTGCCAGAGTATCAAAGTTTCTCTCTCCACCGAGATTTAACGCTTAGACAGGACAAAATGCCTATTTTCCATAAGAACTCTCGCTGGAATTCTTCTCTCGCCTCCCTCGCGAATAGGACTACGTGCGTCTCCACTCACTAGGACCCACATTCTTAAGATGGTCCTTAATTTTAACCGTCCATGTTTTCTTCACTACCATAGATAAGCCACTTACTCAAAATCATGCTTAAATTCTGGTACTCACCTTTGATTTCTAGATTTAAATGATATCCATCGAAACTTTCTTTCATTGTTCCAAATTCATCAACATATACTGATGGAAAAAAATCATCCAATATTCTCAAATTTCTAATGGTGGGCCTTACAGCATAGATTCTGAAATTATGGACGGTTCCGATTTGGAAAGCTTTGCATATGGGCCTCAGTGGGTTGCGACAGCCACTCGATTCTGTGTCGCAACAAAGGCAGAACTGAACTCGTATTGTTTTCCAGAAAAGCAGTGTCCTGCAGCGATTTTGTGCCCCGCGTCAACGTCCCATGAGCGAGAGACAGCGGGCCTATCGTAGATAAAAAACAAAAAAAAAAAAAAAAAAAAAAAAAGTTATTAGATACTCCGGCTGCATGCGAAGCTTGATACGCAGGCACTTAGAAACTGTGCACGTGTCATAAATTGCCTCAAATTAAACCTACTAAATTGTGGAACTCGCTATCCCTAATTCACTTTCAGAATATCCTAGTTTGACTAATCCTAACTTCTGATTCCTAATTCGTAGACACTGGTTTGTTAAAACATAACCATCGGATGTTTTTATTTTTAACCGTTCCTTGAAATGTCCACCAATCCAACAGTTTCCTAAGATTTTGATCCATAATATATCTGACCAGGACCCATATTATGGACGGTCTAATTTAAATTATTTGTATGCAACATTGATCTCCAAATGCCAGCGTCTCATGGATATCACTCGGCCAAATTGTCAAAGTTTCTCTCCATAAGAAAGTGGGTTCCCGCAGGCAAAATCCGCCCGTGGAAAAAGCTGCACGTAATACGTGGGCAGCATACGGTCGGAATTAAATGCGATGGATCCATGAAGAGATTAAAATGACTTTCCACATGGACTCGCGCGAGTACGCGCCTCTACTACTATCTCTCTCACTCCATGCCATCATTTCACATGTGAGATATCTAAGCCGCCCATCAGTCATAAACTTACTATTTAGGTAGTTCATGTTTGAATTCATGCCTGTCTTCTCATCTTCTGCACCACACCTCTACATTAAATTTACACGGTTGGTCACTTCCTTATAACCGTCCTCTCTTTTTCTAGTGGTGTTGGCCAGTCAGGCTGATTCTATTTCATAAGGGGTATTCATGTTGGGACCCTCTCATAAACCTCTTGGATCTTCACACGTGTATATTTTGGGGCGTGCGAAGAACGTGGAACCGGACTTGCAGTCGCTCGTGTCGAGCGCGGTTATGTGGATCGAGAGGGAAGAGGAAGGAAAAAAGTAGACGAGCTCGCGGACCCAGCATGAAAAGTTATGCAATGCTGACGTCAAACGTACGTCAGCGTTTTATACATCGAGGCAGATTCCCTCTAGTTTTTACCGGCTGGCGCAGCCCGTACACGTAAGAGAATAAAAATGGGTAAAGATCATACAATGCTCCGGATGAAAGCTTGTATCAATGGGACCAACTTCTACATTGATCTATACCGTTCATTTAACGTTCCTCACCTTGGATGGCTATGAAGAAAATTCAATCATATTTGAAGATTGTATCCGTGTGAAATATCTGGAGTTTCGTTTGGGTACGTAGTACGAAACGCTGCTGTATTTTCTCTCCTAACTGCCTCTTCATTAACCACCTATGGAAGGGTCTTCCGTAAGCGGGCCATCCAAGGTGGGTCCCACAGTATCAACTGATCTTATCACTAAACCGTTGGTCTTACTTTCCTCCAGTGGTACAAACTGAAATCCTGACGATACTGTACAACCTTTCCACCTGACGATGGACCAATCTACAGTCCGTCAAGGAAAAAGCGGGCTATCCTCCGCTTCGGCTTTCGGCTCGCTCGGCTGGAAAGCTCGTATATGGCAAATGCTCAGAGACTCGCCCCTTGGGACATACGAAGTGATGATCCAGGCCGTTCATCTAGAAGGATCCATTGCAAATTGGTCACGTGGAAAACATCTTACCCCTTATAGGTGAATGGTCGCAATCATCACGTGGTACGGTGAAACTGGTGCAGAGCTGGCTCGAATCCCAGACCTTGAGGTTGAAGGGAAAAGCACCTTCAATTGAGCTACAAAGCAAAGAAGGAATTCAGTCAGTAATAATCTAGGTTTGGGCTGCGTTTGGATGGGCTACTGAAATGAATTGTAATATTTTGTTCGAGACAGGACACCCCTTCCACGTGTTTTCGTCCTCCAACTCTCTACACCATACACGTGTAGAAAGTGGGAGGACACATCTTACACCTATCTTCGTCCTCCAAGTTACACCACACACGTGTTCCGTAATCTGAAACGTTTACTCATCGTGGACAACCACAAATTGGGTCAGTAAATTTTAATTTTTTTCAAGAAGTTTTGTATGGCATTTACGACAGTAAGACAGCATGATTCTTTTGTGTTTCTTTAATGACCCAAAAAGGTGGCCTTATGATGAATGAACGGTTGGGATCATCATACGCGTAAACATTAGAGGATGGAGATTCGTTCCTCAATTCAATCAAGTAGAGGTCAAAATGTATATTACCTTACTACGCATATAGAAGGACAGGAGTCCACCAATCATGCTATTTGCAATTTTATGGCTACTTTGTTGTCTTAGACAATAAATAATGTCACAAGAGTCTCAACATGAGGTCATGTATTTGTGCGTGGGTGTGTGTAAAAATAAAATAAATAAATAAATAAAAAGTCACTTAAGTAATGTTATTACAATCTTGTTGTATTCACTTGATGGAATTGAATGTTCCCGATTGGCCATTAATTATATCCTGGCCGCATCCTCAACAGTTGAACTTCAGGATTCATCATCAGAATCCAGTCATGTCCTTCTGATTGAATTCAATGTTCATGATTCAATTTACCTCCTGCTGAAACATCAATGCTAGAATCTAGAATCAAGGAATGGTCAGTTGGAAACTGAATTTCTTACTTTTATGACAGCTGTGTTTTGTTCTGAAACATCAATGCTAGAATCTAGAATCAAGGAATGGTCAGTTGGAAACTGAATTTCTTAATTTTATAACATCAATGATACAACCATCTTCTAGGTCTGTAGAAGAGGTTTGCTCGAATACATCCCAACTTTTTATTTTAGCCATTAGATTTGGGTTTTTTCAATGACCCAAATTAAGTATTTGACAAGGCTCCCCTTGGATGGATGATGCCTGCAAAACTCTTGAATTGAATACTGCATCCCTTAATCAAAGGGTTAAAATAATTCAATTGATAACTTAAAAAAAAAAAAAAAAAACTTTTCATCATAAAAAGTCTGACTCTTCGTATAAACGGCTTGGATCATTGGAATATCACCCATATTCAAAGGCTAAAGGCCCTACCTGTCTTATTACAATACATCTGGATGTAATAGAGCAAACCTCCTGTAGAGTTATTAATTATGATATCATATTAGAACCATTTCTTTCGTCCAGTAGAAATAGAATTTAAAAAAATACATATTATCATACTGAAATAATTCGAAAAACCACTCACACGGATTAGATTACAAAGTCACATCGGCTTGTAGCAGTCATCAAAGCAACTGTTACATACGTGCAAGAATTTAAATGTGTTACATGTAATTTTTTTACAGAGAACTTAAAAAGTTTGAATTGTTATAGATCCAATTTATGTATGTGTTTAAATCATGGATGCAACCTACATCTTTCTTTCTTTCTTTCCTTTCTATTTATTCATGTTTTCTTTGGGAACCAATAGCGTAATTACCTGTTCAAATTTTACAATTACCGGTTCATGTTTAATCTTTTACTTCAGCGACAACTGTTAAAAGTAAAATCATGCACCATCACTAGACTATAAATGTGAACTGCTGAACAATGTACATAAGCATGTATTGCAAGATTATAGATCCTTTAAAAAGGATATTTCGCGATTTGCTTTTCTGTTCTCGGAACCTAGACCCGAAGCCCATGGTTGCAAGAAACAACTCCATACAATTAATTTATGAGACTCGATTCTGTACTTTGCGGTATAATAGCTTGCTTTAATTACGAATTCCGTCATTCTACATTGTATCATTTTTCAAATGGCCAAAAACATGTATTAGTTTAATTTTTCGAATCAAGTATTGGATAAAGTGACAAAAATACCCACTAGTATTTACTCCATAGATTCCCCACCACAATATGATATTATTATTATTATTAAGTACTACTACTGCAATGAAAGTTGAGTTGCAACACCTTACATGGTACCTTCCAATGCAAATTAGCCTAGATTGGTAGTTATAAAATGTTGGGGATGTTCGGGTGAAGTTGAAAAATTACTTGTTTCTTTGGACTCAAAATGATTATATATATATATATATATATATATATATATATATATAATATATATATATATATATATATATATATCATAAAAACAATGGAAAAATCCAAATTACACGTTTTTGGGCCATATGATTTTCAGGTTGAGGAAATCAGGTAGTAGGACCCACCAACTAATGGTTTGAGTCGTTAGCATGTGTGGACCGTATATAACACCATTAAAATTTTATTTTATTTTATTTTTAAAAAAAAAGGGTGGGGAAAAAGGAAAATGTATGTGTTTTTAGGTGATTTAAGCATTTTAAGGTACTTGTATATGAATGGAAATGAAATGGAAAGATTTTTAAACGTCCCGCAAACAGGCACCTAAAAGTATTTCAAATCCTCCATATCTCTCACAGGCACTTTCAAATTCTCTCCAATGCGGGTTTGCATGACTTCAATACCTAAAGCACACCTGCAAGTTCAAATATCTTTATTTTCTTCCTTTTCTCTTTGTTCTCAACCAGATGGTGCATCCAAATCCGAAGTGCATTTGGAATTTGGAACCACCGTACTTAGATGATGGAAGATAATCATTGAGACATTTTCACTTTATTTTTCATTATTATGATAGAGCGATATTTATCCAAGTACTATAGATACACACCTCCACCGTATGTGTGGGAGGAGATACAGTATATCATAACCGTCCATTTAATTGAGCATAGCCTATTGTTGCAAAATGACACAAACTTCATGATCCTGCACATACAATTGATGACCTTCAAATAATGGAGACGAACAAGGTTGGTCAACCAGGGGCATCCCATGATGAAAGGTTAGAAAAGCAATGGCTAGGAATTTATTTTATTTTTTCATTTCCTGATAACCATGCAACATCCACCGTTGAGCCCACTAGGTGTACGGTAGGACCCACCACCTCCCCTCCTCGTGTATGGCAGAAAGGTTCCCTACCACATTATGATATGTCAACCTCTATCGTATCATTTCCCTATCACATATATTGAACCCGGCTTCAAGGAATTGGGCTGAGCCATGAGAGGCTGGGTGGATGCTATGAGGTTAAAAAAAATAAAATTGTACCCTGGCAGATTGTGATGGATGATACGCAGGCTATTAGAAAATTTCATAAGTAGCCAAATTAAGCTGTCCAAATTATGGTACCCATTGTAGATCTATCATGAAAGAAAAATAAGCTTGTCTGATTATTTGATTATTGGATCAGTGTACATTTATTGGACGGTTAAAGGGTCCTACTTCCACAAACAAGTGACCACAAATCAGAGGTTAGGATTTTTCAACCAATCTGATCTTGGGTTTGTAACTTGGCTACAGTGGGATGCATAATTTAGCCGGTTTAATTTGAGTTAACATGTGGCCATTTTACCATTTCTGAGTGCATGCGTATCAAGCATCATACGCAACCAGAGTATCATATAACCCCTTGCGTAGCCAAAATACCGGAGATGGGCTGGGCCTTTAAAAAAAAAAAACACACTCCTGTCATCACGGCAAGTATCAACCGTTGGATCGTTTCGGGGTATTGGGGTTATTAGCAGCCTTTGCTAAAATACCGTAGATATGATGGACCTGAGAAAATGTTGCTGTCATCACGGCAAGTGTCAACCATTAGATCGTTTCAGAGTATTATTGGGCTATATTAGGACACTGTAGTCTCTCTCTATTATATATATATTTTCTCTCAATACAAAAATCAGTCAATGGAGAGAATACTCGTTCATGGTCTCCTCCCATACTAATTATTTATTTATTATTTATTATCATTATTTCCATTTCAATCTCTTCCCTTCCTCTTCACACCCACCTTCTCCTTCTCCGGCAGCGGCCACAGCTCAAGAACATCAGTCGATTGATATCCATAGAGATAGAGATAGAGGGAATTAGAGAGTGAGGAAGGGAGGGTGGGTGGGAGGGAGGGAGAGATGGAGGAGACGGTAGAGATGAGTGGTGGTGATGGCGAGAAGAGTGTCGAGAGCAGCACAGAGAGTGGGAACCGATCGTCGATAGAGAGGAAGAGACTAACTTTTGATTTGAATGAAGAAGCAACGAGTGAAGAGAAGGATGAGACAGCTGGGACGGGAGGGAGCTCTAGTAACAATAGCAACCCGGGAGAAGGAGGAGATCGGACGGCTACCGTTAGGCAATATGTCCGTTCAAAAATGCCCCGCCTACGGTGGACACCTGATCTCCATCTCTCTTTCGTTCACGCGGTCGAGAAGCTCGGCGGGCAAGAAAGTGAGCGTTCCTCAGCTCTTGTAGTTATCTTTCTTCTACTTTCTTGATTTTGATCTCATTTTCTATTTTAATATTTTCCAAATGAAGGTGAGGTTCTTTTTCTGGAATGATGGGTGGTTTTTATGAGGGATTTTGATTCATAAAAAATGGAAAACTTCTTTTTTATTGGGGATTTTACTGATTTTATTTTTCTCTTTTGATTTTGTTTGGGTGGTGTAGGAGCCACACCCAAGTTGGTTCTTCAGATGATGAATGTGAGAGGCCTTAGTATTGCGCATGTGAAGAGCCATTTACAGGTAAGAGGAATAAAGATTAAAGCAGGTGGACTGTTTTATGATGTTTTTAATTGAAGGAGGAGATTGATTTTTTTATTTTTATTTTAATTATCATGAGCTGATTTTCATTTCTCTTGATTTTCTTTTCTTCTTCCTTTATCATGCATTTGTTGGTTCAGATGTATCGGAGCAAGAAACTCGACGACATAGGACAAGGTAAATCCTCAATTTCTTTTTTGATTAGTTTGATTAGTTTTCGGATATTTGTCTATGTTTTCAATTAAAGAATTTTAGAAGAAAAATGAAAAGGTGAATTGATAGGAAGATATTCTATAATACATTCCCAAAAGATGAAAAAGGAGATTGAAAGAGAAATAGATATTTGATTTTATTTTTTTTAACTAGGAAGTATTTTTTGAAAGGGGTTTTAGTTAATTTTCTTCTCTTTTTCTTGTTTGAAGGAAAAACTCAGATTTTGGGTATCTTTCATTACAGTTATATCTCCAACAGGCAGGCCAATGCAAGGATGTGATCGCCTTTCTGAGATGTTTTATCAAAGAACCGGTGTTCATCAGCACTTCAGAATGGAAAATGGAGGCCTTTTTTCATCTAAGAACATTCACGAGCCCAATCATCTCTACGGCCTTCTGCAACGCCCTCTCTCCCAACAACCGTTTGACTTCAAAGCTGGCAATTTGAGGTAAATACCAACCCATCAATCTCATGCTAAGAAAACCCTCGGAAATTTGCTTCATCTCCTAAACCCTAATTTCATTTAATTTCCTTTTTTTTTCTTTGTAGACAACAAGAGTGGGCTTTCAATCAACATGCCGCAGCGAGATCAAACTTGCAAGCATGCAAGGATCAGGGACCAGCCAAGGGTCTGATACATGACATGATCTTCCGAAACAATGGCAAGCCATCGACTTCACATCTGTTCGATGTGAGGGATGCGATCACAGGAAACGGGCCAATTAGATCTCATCAATTCATAGAAGAGAAGAGGTGGCCCCCGCGTGAGTTGGTTGGAAATCAAAGAAGAGACAGGAAATTTCCTATGAATATAGAGTGGATCAGTAGAGGCTCGCAAACTCCACCGCACTTGAATCCTTCTGCAACCACCTCCATTGACGCCATCTATGCTATGCAGGCATTTCGAAGGAACAACAACAACAACAAGCATGAATCCAACTTGCGCAATCCAATAATCATCCCAGATAGCCTTGAACCCCAATTTGATACCCCACTTCAGCTTGAGGTATCCTTCTTAATTATATTTACAATGCCATTTGAGATATGGAACCAATATCTACGGTGACTGCGATCAAATTTCATACACCCATTTTAAATTTTGGGGATTAGAATACTACTCCTGTACCATTTTCAATTCCAAAAATGGAAAATGGTTGTATGAAAATCGATCAAGTAGGGCTTAGCTAATGGCTTCATGAAGATACCCAGAAAGCTTTTGTGTCTAATTATCATTTCTTGCTCAATTTTATTCATTTTCGATGCTAACCTTCTTTTGCTATTCTTCTCCCTACAGTTACGAGCACGATCGGTGAACAACACCATGCACACGATGGAAGATGTTTTGGAAAATGACAGCATAGAGAAGAATGCGGCGATGATGAAGAAGGGACGGATACCCAACTTGCAGCTGAGTCTGAGTCACAGCTTGGGAGATTCTAGTCGTGGTGAAAACATGAAAGAAACTGGCAGCGGAGTGATCTCTCTTTCATTGTTTCCTCCATCTTCCATGCAAGAAATGCAGGCTAGTGAAAGGAATCTGGACCCTTCGCAAAGTGAAATTCAGTTCTTACAAACAGATAGCAGCAACAAGGCCAAGCTGAGGCTGAGTACTTTAGATCTGACCATGTCGATTGGAGCATTGGAGTGAGATCTTTCAAGTACTTGTTTCAAGGCCCTTAGGACCTCATAGTCATGGCTGCCTCCAATAAGGTATATTCCCAAATGATTCCTATTTGTTCGCACCCAGTGCATGTTAGCATCATGTGTTTTTTTTTCTTTTTTCTTTTTCTTTTTTCTAGAAGATCATGCAGTGGCTGTTACAGCCATCTTGAATCAGTTCTTGTCAATGTGGGTCATTTGGGAAAACCAGTTAGATTCTACTAAAAAGAGCAAAGGAATGAGTTTCTATCCTTGCATGAATATGATATGCTAGAATAGCCCTTGCAATTTCTGAAGAGTTTATCTATTTCCTTAATCAATGCTGACCAAGAGATGAAAGAACTTGGACATAAACCTACTTGAATAGGAGATGTAAGATAGCAATTGCTTAGACGTTTCTATACTTTTCTAGACATGGATGATTCGCATCCCATTAATAGCTGAAATCTTCAGCAAAGGAAATATTGGAATTGATATCTACATCTACCCCTATTTGATTTCACACACCCATTTTTTTGTTGTTGAAATTGAAATAGTACTAGAATTGGGTACTATTTCAGTTCCAAAAATGTGTTAGCTCCCAAAAACTTTTGCTGATGTAATGTAAAGAAAAAAGGAGGCCATGCAAGCTACCATGTGGAGCCTTGTCCCCGCCCTCAGATGGCGAACTTGAGATCGATCTGTGCCGTTCATTAGATAGTGCATACGTGTGAATATGCCATGTACCAAAAATCAGAGTAGACTACTAAGAAAGTAAACAACACGTGGTCATGAATATTGACCAGTGAAATGTTTTTCTAACCGCCCTTTGTTCTCATATAAATGTCCTGATCAGCAAGCCATTATATTATTTTTCCTTCCTTTCTTTTCTTTCTTTCTTTTTTTAATTTCTTTCCTTTTTTTTTTTTTTTTTTTTTTTTTTTTTTTTATTGTCCTGGGATGTTCACGGTGCATACTGCACACTGCATGATGAATGGTCTGGATCTCCCACTTGCATGCCATCCGATGGTGGGAATGTGACCGACAAGAGGAAAATGAGTCGAAACTCATTTCTCCAAAAAATTTCCCTTCTCTTGCGGTTTTTTTTTTTTTTTTTTGACCAGCGTTTGCTATCCCAAACCTACAATACCGACCGCTGAAATCTGGGTTCCACTTGCAAAGAAAGCTTGTCCCATTCCCTTGCGGTTCACCTTTTCTGTTACAGCCAACGTATAAATGATTTTGAATCATTCAAACACGACCTATCATCTTTAAACGAGTCATGTACATTGAATAGAAACTACTAACAAGTGTCTTTAAACCGTCCTTGCTTCATATAATCGTGGCTTGGTGATTGGACCTGGCTGGGGCAGGTCCGGCCATCCTGTCCATTGTCATCCCAAATTCTATTGTATTGGTTTGATGATGACCGTTCTTTCATTTTGGGTATTACAACAAGCAATAATTAGGAATCAAATGCTTTCTTAGCTAGTGATTGCTCAAAATCTCATGAGATGAGAAATGGACTAAATCCTCAACATTGCCAAACATGCGTATGCACTTTTTTTAACTACATCATTCGGACCTTATGCAATATTTTCTTATTGAATGTGAGATGCAGCGAGCTTCTGATAAAAGTTCTATTAAGAGATATGTTATCATCTCTTGACTATTGGTGGAGTTATCGTTGCTAATTTCCTTGATTTGGGTTTTGAAGTTCTTTTTCGTTTCTGCTTAGTGCATTTATGTGGGCTTCTTGATTTTCAATTCGTAGATATTTTACAAGTTCCATCACCCTAATATCTGTACCACCATTTTTTTTCTTAAGATGCATTCGATTGAGATATGTTCAAAATAGGATTATTATTATTATATCAACTCCTCCTAACCCTCCCTTCAGTCTAAAGAGGAAGCTGCATCTGTCATTCCTCAAGATTTTCAGCCTTAGGTGGTAATCTACAGTTGCTGAAGGATGAGCCATCGACATTAGTGTGAAGGCATCCATAGCATAGTGGGTATCTTTTATAGAAAGATTTCCAAGGATGAGGGTGTGAGTTTAGCCTGTCGGAGTCAAGATAGGGATGTGCACGGGAAGCCACAAAAGTGATAGAGTTGTCAGCTGAGATCGATAGAAAAGCACTCAAAAAACCCCTTGAGTGGCTCAAACAATGATTTAACTAATGCCTCAATAATGAGAAAACCATCAGCTTCTCAATAGGGTCCAACCACTACCACAAGCACACATGATACATGAGTGACTTGAGTTTGATCTATTTGAATTCCTTCAAGATGTAGGGTAGAAAAAACTGAAGAACACCTTAAGGCTATGAAAACACAAAATTAATTCATTTAACTCCATAACATATCCCAGTTACATGTATTTGTTGAGTTAAGAGAGGAGGTAACCTCTCAATCCTGCTAAATTAAATCCTAACTAATCTCTAATTTGGAATCCTAATCTATCTAGCAACTTACAGATAGAAGGCAGATAAAGTTGAAATGCAATCTTCATGTGGACCTAAAATGGGACCCATGGTAAATGCATTCTTGCCCTTTAATCATGTCTACATCAATTAGCCTAAGCTAAGGTGGTTAGAGACTTTTAGTAATTGTCCAAAGCAAGAGCAAGCTGCATAGTAACATCATGTGTAAGAAAAGTGTAATAATAACACATACGAAACACTAAAATAGAAAAGAACTTATGGCATGTTTGGGTGCATGGAATCCACCAGAAAATGGGAATTGTTTTCCACTAACAAGATAGTTAGGCAAGCTCCAATGAGTTCTGTGATGCTATCGATTGGGCGGGTCTTATGGATGCTGGTTTCATAGGTAACAATTTTACTTGGAGCAATAACCAGAATGGTGTGGCCAGGGTCTGGGCGAGGCTTGATAGAGTTTTGTGTAATGGGGCTTGGATGAGCTGTTTCCCTGGTTTTTGCATTCAGCATTAATGCAGGGGCATTTTCATACTGGGCTCGACTGGGGTCGCTTGTAGGATGCAGGGGCACACTCGGGGTAGGTGCGGCCCACGGACGAGGTCTCGTGTTCGAGACTCCTCACCAGGGGTGACTAATGTGCATTTCACACCGGACTTGAGTGGGGTAGCCTGTGAGATGCAGGGACACACTCAGGGTGGGTGGCCCATGTGATTTGGGACCCACGAAGGGGATTCGGCCGAGGTCCAAACCCATGAGATATGGGGCCTGGGCTATGAGATAAAAGGATTAATTCTCCATACTCTAACAGTTCGAGCTTTTAGACCAAGTGGTTAATTGTCCTGCATCAAATTGGTATCAGAGCGAGAGGTCTCGGGTTCGAGACTCCTCACCGGGGGTGATTAATGCAGGGGCATTTTCACACTGGGCTCGACTGGGGTCTCTTGTGGGATGCAGGGGCACACTCAGGGTGGGTGCGGCCCACGGAGGAGGTCTCGTGTTCGAGACTCCTCACCAGGGGTGATTAATGCACATTTCACACCGGGCTCGAGTGAGGTATCCTGTGGGATGTGGGGACACACTCGGGGTTGGTGGCCCATGTGATTTGGGGCCCATGAAGGAGATTCGGCCGAGGTCCAAACCCATGAGATATGGGGCCTGGGCTATGAGATAAAAGGATTAATTCTCCATACTCTAACAGTTCGAGCATTTAGAGCAAGTAGTTAATTGTCTTGCATTAAGCATCTACTGCGGATGGACTCTGACCACTCCCCTTTGATTCTGACTTTCCCGAAGCCCTTCATATATGCCCTGAGGCCTTTTAGGTTCCAGAGGATGTGGTTGCTAGATGAGTCCTTTCTCAATGTGGTTGAGGAAGCGTGGAGACCTTCCTTTTCAGACCGGCCCATGTTGAACATACTCCTAAAGCTCAAGAATGTGAAGAGATATCTGAGATCGTGAAATCGCGATGTCTTTGGAAATGTCCCCCAAAACATCAAAGCTATAGCAGAAACTTTAGATCAGCTGGAGGGTTTGGCCCAAACTCCTCTTTCGAACATCAGCGCTCAAGAGATTGCGGCAGCCAGATCCAAGTTGGCCTGCATGGAACTAACTAGCGAGATTTTCTGGAAGCAGAAATCTCGTAACAGGTGGCTTAATGAAGGCGATAAAAACACCAAATTCTTCCATTTATCAGCCTCTGATAGGATTAGGAGGTCGAGCATCTTTCAAATCAGGCTTCCCTCTGGGGTTACGTCCACCGATCAGGAGACGATTAAGCAGGAGGCCATCAGCTTTTTCCAAGCATTGCTGATAGCGCCCTCTCCCCCAGTTGGTTGCCCGCCTGCGGATCCAGCTGATTTCTCTATCCCCTCGCTTGTTTTGAAGGAGGATAACGCCTTCCTGATGCAGATCCCTTCCTTGGAGGAAGTCCGATGTGCGGCGGTCGCCATTCCTTAAGATGGGGCTCTAGGGCCTAATGGCTTCTTTGGTGCTTTCTTTGCTAGTTGTTGGGACATTGTGGGGGTGGATATCCACAAAGCTGCTGTAGAATTTTTTCAAGGGGGAGAGATTCCTCGGGCCTTCACCTCATCCCTTATAGCCTTGATCCCAAAGACTACCGAGCTAAAATCTTTCTTGGACTACCGCCCCATTAGCCTATGCAATTGCATTTACAAGATCTTTGCCAAGATTGTGGTAGCCAGGCTAAGTTCCATTCTACCTAAGCTGATCTCCAAAGAACAAGGCGCGTTCATTAAAGGAAGATTAATTGCGGACAATATTGTCATAGCCCATGAAGCTTTTAGAGAAATCAATAGGAAGGTTAGAGGTGGGAATCTCTTGTTAAAGCTGGATATGGAAAAGGCCTATGATAAAGTGGACTGGTCTTTCCTGAAACGGGTCCTTGATCTACAATTCGGTTTTGCGCCTCCCTGGGTCCAAATGATCGAATCTTGCTAGCAAAATAATTGGTTCTCTATCCTAGTTAATGGGGAGAGTTGTGGCTTCTTCAAATCCTCCCGAGAGCTGCGTCAGAGTGACCCGTTATCCCCGTGCCTGTTTATCATCGCAGCCAAGGCTCTAAGTAGGGGCTTCTCTTCTCTCATTGCAGATGGCCCGTGTAGTCCTTTCAAGTTGAAGCAGGGATGTCTCCAACTCTCCCACCTCTTGTATGCAGATGACACGGTGCTGCTCATCAATGGGTCCCGCCGGTCGCTCACGGCAGTTTGAAATTTCTTGCAAAAATATCAAACAGCGTCGGGCCAGTGCATTAACTTGCAAAAGAGTGCATTTTTTTGTTCTTTTAAGCTCCCAGCAGGCAAGATCCGGAGCATTGAGAGGACCCTAGGCTTTGGGAAAGCTCCCAGGGGCCTTACATATCTGGGTATCCCCATTCTTCAAGGGAGAACTTCCAGTAGAGATTTCAGCCCCTTGACTAGCAAGATCTTAGTCAGGATTCAAGGATGGAATGGTAGGTTCCTCTCTCAAGCAGGTAGGCTCACATTAATCTCTTCAGTCCTGTGCAGCATCCCTGTGCACATCATGTCAGCCTTGGTTGTTCCTTCCAAAACTCTACAGCAAATTGAAAAGGCTATTGCAAACTTCTTGTGGGGCTGGTGAGAAGGTAGAAACAAGGTCCATTGGAAGAGTTGGGATTCAATCTCTACCCCTAAGGCTGAAGGCGGGCTCGGCATCAGAAAGCTGAAGGATGTCATGCGTGCTCTTCATCTCAACATGGCGTGGAGGGTCAGGTACATCAGCAAAGATAATTTGTGGGTGATATTTATGTAGTCTAAATACAGATTGCCTGGCCCGAACCCTTCTAGTTTCAGATCTGGCATTGGATGCTCGCTGTTTTGGAATAAATAGGTGAATTTATTTCCTATTCTGGATAAGCATGGCCAGTGGGAAATTGGTTACGACAACTGTAATATGTGGAGGTGTAACTGGTCGGGCCTGGGTCCTTTGCAAGACATCCCTTCCATTATCATCCCTTCTGATCGACGAGACCTCCTGGTGGCTGACTTTCTCACAGCTGACGACCTAAAGCAGGACACGCCGGTAGCTCTCCCTGCCTCAATTTGAGCTCACATCATCAATGGTGGATTTTGCACTTCCAATAGCAATGATTCTTACATCTGGCCACATGGCCCTGGTGGGATTTTTTCTATTAAATCAGGGTGGGAGGTGGTGAGGACGCACAGGCAAAGGTTGCCCTAGGCTAAGTGGGTGTGACACCCATTACTTCCTCCAAAAATCTTTTTTTTTCCTTTGGAAAGTTCTGATGAATGCGCTCCCCGTTGATGGAAATGCTCATAAAAAAGGAATTTCCCTTCAGCGAAGTGTGAATGCTGCAATTTGGGACATAATCTATCTTCTTCCCTGGAATCTTTGTCCCATCTTTTCCTGCACGGGTCCCTAGCACAGGGGATCTGGAATCTTGCTGCAAACATGCTGGAAGTGTCGACAGTTCCTCATTCCTCCATTCTGGACCGTCTCTTGTGGTGGTGGGTTCTCCCATGCCCGCGTAGTTGTGCTTCTTCTGCCTTTTGATTGGCGTTGGCTTTTCTGTTATGGGAGATTTTGAAGGCCAGGAATGAGTCAAGATTCGATGGTCGCAAAGTCTCGGTCCATAGAGTGTTCCACACAGCTTCTTCGTGGCTGCAAAATACAGCCACATGGCACAGGCCTCCTCAATCTTCCCCATGCAACCCAGCTGTCCCAGGCCCCATGTCTTCCCTTCCTTCCACCCATTTCGAGGTCGTGAGGTGGTAAAAAACCCCAGCCGGTTGGTGCAAGCTCAATGTCGACAGATCCGCTATGGGGAATCCGGGGCCCGCTAGGGGTGGCAGCATTTGCAGAGATCATAACGGCACCATAATCTTCGCTTTTCACAATGCCTATGGCGTAACATCCAACAACAGAGCGGAAATCAAGGCTCTCCATAATGGAGTGGAACTGTGCATCCTCCACAGGCTGTCGAACGTTCTCATTGAATCCAACTCAAGATGGGTTGTAGATTGCATTTTAGGGAAGTCCTCTATCGAGTGGAAATGGAATTATTGGATTCATAGAATCAAGAAAATCCTGTCCAAAGGGTCCTTCTCCCTTGCCCTCATCCCTAGAGAGGCCAACGGCCCAGCAGACTGTTTAGCTAAGTAGAGCAGTGAATCCCAAGAATCCAAGCGCATCTCGGTTGCCTCTGATCTCCCTTCTATTGCTAGAGGTTCCTTCTTTTTGGACAAAACAGGGCTGGGATCTATTAGAAAGAGAAGATCGGTTATGTATAGGATATGATAGGCGAGCCAGCCTTTTTTTGTCTCTAGTCTTAGCCCAAATTTCCTCCTTGTAATTTTGCCTCATCAATGAAATTCTCCTTTTATTAAAATAATAATAATAATATAAATAAATAAATAAATAAGATAGTTAGGCTAGCTATTTAGATACGTGGGTTTCACACTGTAATCATTACTCTTATCTACTGTCAAGATTCTCTAACAAAAGAAAAAAGGCAATTTTCCTCTAATAAATGTGAGAATTCTACTGGTTATCGAAACCGAAACATGCAATTTATTTAGGAGGAAATAACTCTTCTAGAGGAAATAAAGAGTCTCTTATATATTTTTTTAAAAGGCATGATCCATTTTTTATATCCTACCTTTTACTATGTCCATGGCAAATATTATTAGGTAATCATTATGTTATCCATGGAATCCAAATGAAATCCTTGTATCCAAATGCGTACTTCTTTTTTTTTTCATTTTTCGTCATTTTTATTTTTGTTTGATAATTTGATTTATATATTAAAATTTTGAGGCAACTATATAGAGTTAGAGATTGAGGTCACGATAAGCTGGCTCCGCTTCCTTTTTGTTGTGATGGGCCAGCCCGAATTGTATGCAAATGCATACTTAATATCAACATGTAAAGAATAGTTGTAATGTCTTTGGAATATTTACGAATTTGAATCTGGAACCAAAATAGCTTGTGTAGCTTTCATAAGTAGGGCCACATGGTAGCTGATATTATATAGACTCCAATGTCCCATCTATGGTAGCTTGCATACACAAAGGCATGGTAGTTGAAATCTTTGACCCACTAAGCCATGGGTCCCTACGCATGGCTTAGTGGTAGACAATCACAAGAGTTTCAAAACTAAGGTCATCGGTTCTGAGTACCCATTGTGCTGTGTGTGGATGTAAGGGTGTGTGCCTAAAGAAAACAAAAAAAAAAACAAAAGAATGAAACATAACTGAAAAATTGCACAGAAATGGTAATGTTAACCACATGATTTTTTTTTCTTAAATTTATAGTACTCGCTGTTTAACTTCTAACCATCCATTTTCTAGCCATCAATAGATGGTTAGAATTCGTTTATGAGAAAGATTTTAGATATATACATCATCCTCAATGGGACTCACAATTTGGATGGCCTGGATTTTCTGTAAGCCATATGAGAGGATGGGCCTGTTCGTTTTTTCAGAACAACGGGAAATACACTATAAATGATAATTATTACGATTTCATCTGGTTTGAAAATGCATAAGAATTTGTACCTATGAAATTGGTTAAAAAAAAAGATAATTTTAATTTTTTAACTGCAAGGTAATGCATATGATATATCCATTCCATCCATCCGTTTTATTACAATATTTTGGAGCATAAAACAAAAAATGAAGCAGATCTAACACTCAAATGGCCCACGCCAAAAGAAACAATGACCCTACAAAGTTCTTAACGGTAAGTATTCGATTCTCTTTTTTGTATGACGTGGTCCACTTGAGTATTGGATATGTCTCAATTTTTTACTCATGCTATGAATTCAAATATAATAATGGATGAATGGTGTGGATAAGCGAAATGCATCACAGTAGGACCCACAGACATTTTATAATATTTTTGATTTTTGTGTCAAAAAGTAAGCAGTCATATCAGTCATATCAGGCATGTGGTAAATTCAAGGAAAAATAATCATTACTTTTTTACCCACAATTTACCATTACACCGAAAATCAAACTAGCTCTAAAGTAAGCCATAGTTATTCTTCCCGCGCTGTGCTGTCTTAAGCAAAAAGTCATGCTTTAACATGTACTCAAGTAACTTTAGCACTGTCCATTTGGATCTGGTTTTGGAGTTTGGGGAACATCACTCGCACCATGTCGGGGTCATAATATCAACGCTCTGGAACATTGGGAGCCCCACCAATTTCAAAACGACGCACATGACATGGCATACATCCCCACCAATTCAAAATGGTGGTGAATTCTCACCTAAAATGGCCGTGAATTGTCAGCAACTTCAAAACAGTGGTGAATTCTCACCAAAAAGGCGGTGAAATATCAGCTTAGGTTATCCTTCCTCTCTCTCTCTCTCTCTCATGCGATCTATAGATGAACCCCTTTTAATTTCTGGTAACACCATAGGACTACTTTTCCGAAACTAGAGAGAAAGGTTGTTTCTATAAAAATATAATTAAAATTAAAATTTAAAAAAAAAAAAAAAAAAAAAAAACGGCAGATCTAAATAGAACTCCAAAGTCCAAACTTAATAAGAAAGGAGAGTAAGAGCCCACCTAAATGGACCAATGGAGAGACGCGGATTGCCTGTGCAAAGTTCCTGTAGTTGGAAGCTATGTGGGGCCCACAGATCAAGTGGTGTTGCCGTGTGAGTTTTGGATCAGCTGATTTTTAGACTCAGGTATGTAGACACTCCACCTAGAGCTAGCATCTTGATCATCGAGAAGCTTGAAATGTGAATAATTTCTGACTCCTGCGTCTCCTAAAAATCTTTATCCAAAACTAAGTCAAAGCAAGCCCCAAACCTAAGCCTGAGCCAAGTCAATTCAAGCTAAATTCAAACCAAATACAAGCTAATTTCAAAGCTTTAATTAAGACCCAAATCGCCCACCAAAACATTCGACTACAAGATGAGGCTGAGCCACATGGCAAGCAACACTCAATATGCCACAGGTAAGAGTTTTCTATCTTTCGATTTGGGTGCACAACCTGTTGATTTTTCCAAAATCTTTCACCCTCTCTCTCAATTTACCTACACTTTGGCCCCAAATAAATAAATAAATAAACAAACCCTCCAAACTCCTCTTTTACCACTCCCTCAGCTATAAAAATAATCATCTCCCCCTCTCATTTCACACACACAATAAGGGAGAGGGAGAGAGCCCCATTTCTTTCATTCCTACACCATCCCATGTTAAGGGAAAGAAGAGAGATTTCCAGCACATTCCAGCCCCTCTCGAGTCATCTTAGCCCAAGCTTAGCCCTTAGCCCCTAATCCCTTAGCCTAAAGTCTAAGCCTCCTGTCCTTGCGTACACTGCTCCATCTTCTCCTCCTCACCACCTCCACTCCACCCATCTACATCCAAGCCACCCTCACATCCTAGTCACTCCATCTCCAAGCTGTTCATACCCTAAATTGATCTACTGCCACTCTATCCATCTAACCATTCCAACCATTCGACATCCACACACCCATCGAATCAAGCCATCATCATCTAAGTAAAAAAGACTTCTTCGGGGGAGATTCTTGAAAATCGGGACGAAATCGGCAGGGAAGCAAAAACTTTTTTCCAAGGAGCTTTTTACGTCTCAGCAAAGGGCTGGAAATGAAGTTATTCTCTCATGTATTCCGACGATTGTTACGGCCCAGATGAATGCTGATCTGGACAGATTCGTGTCGCTCGAAGAAGTTAAAGCTGCGGCTTATTCCATCCCGATTGATAGTGCCCCTGGCCCAGATGGATTTGGTGGAGCGTTTTTTTTCTTCTTGCTGGGATCTAATTGGTAATGATATCTATGACGCTGCTAAAGATTTTTTTGCAGGCGGGCCTCTTCCTAGATCTTTCCAATGCACGCATATCTGCCTCATTCCTAAGAAGATCAACCCCGTCACTATGGATGATTTTCGCCCCATCAGTCTTTGTAATGGCATTATGAAGATCTTCTCAAAGATCATAGCGTCGAGGTTGGCTCCGTTTTTGCCTTCTATAATATCCAAAGAGCAAGGGGCGTTTGTGAAGGGTAGATTCATCACGGAAAACATTGCGATCGCAAGAGAAATGTCCCACGAGCTAGACCGCAAAGTGTTCGAAGGGAACATGATCCTGAAGCTATATATGGAGAAGGCTTACGACCGGGTGGAATGGTCCTTCCTCGCCCAAGTGCTTCAAAGGTTTGGATTTGAGAAAGATTGGATTCATAAAGTGCAACGTTGTTGGATGGGTAGCTGGTTCTCGATTCTCATCAATGGGAGTCCGTGTGGTTTCTTTCCCTCGTCCAGGGGCCTAAGACAAGGGGACCCCCTGTCTCCCACTCTACTTATTTTGGCAGTAGAAGTCCTAAGTCGGGGAATCCGAAACCTTTTTCTCTCAGGATATTGCCAGCCCTTTAAGATCTCCCAAAAGTGTCCCTTGGTTACTCATTTACTATTCGCTGATGATGCAATTTTGTTCCTGAATGGCATGATAGCTACAATCTGCGCCCTCCTTAAGTTCATAGGAGATTACGAAAATGCGTCCGGGCAAAAGGTGAATGTGAATAAAACCTCCTTTATTGTCCCCAATAAAACTCCACAAGCCAAGATTCGAAAAATCATGAACGTGACGGGTTTCACGCAGGCCACTCTTCCATGTACGTATCTGGGTATCCCTCTAATCAAAGGTAAAATTAGGGCTGCTCTTATGATGCCGCTGGCACAGAAGATCCTCGCCAGAATTGAGGGATGGAAAGCAAGGATCCTCAACCCGGCAGCAAGGGTGGTGCTCATCAAACATGTATTATCTAGTATCCCAATCCACATTATGTCAGCGGCTAACATCCCCAAGGCAGTCTGCAAGTTGCTAGAATCGGGGCTGGCAAATTTCTTTTGGGGGTACACGAATGGGAAAAAGAAGATGCATTGGTTGAGGTGGTTGAAGATTTGTCTCCCTCTTTCTGAAGGAGGGCTGGGTATAAGACGCATGGAGGATGTATCGCAAGCTTTCCGTATCAAAATGGGTAGAAATCTTCTTGAAGGGAGGTCTCTGTGGGCGAGACTCATATGTCGGCGAAGTATATTGACAAGCTTATTCAATCCAGAGGCATGAATTCTCCTGCAAACTCTACCGTCTGGAAGGATATGTCCAAGCATTTACCTTTTGCAATCTCTTATTCCAAGTGGCTCATTGGTGAAGGAGATGTCAATTTTTGGACTCAAAACTAGATAGGGGAAGGTTTTTTGGCTGGAACAGCATTACGCACTATCCCACTTCATCTCTGGGATGCCTCAGTGAAGGACTTCTTCTCCCTGTCTAGCAGGTTCAGTCTGATGGACATCCAAGACATCCTTCCGCCTCCCATCCTCCAGTCCATGACAGACAACCCTGTTTCTCTATCCAACAAGGATGATCTACTGGCTTGGGATCTAACGACGTCCGAAAGATTTACATTGAAGTCGGCTTGGCACGGCATTAGGCAGCTAAGGCCTAGACTTGGTTGGGCGATGTGGGCAACAAGTCTCTCCTGCCAAAGATTGGATTTTTCTCTGGAAAATTATGATGGATTCTGTCCCTGTGGACGCTGCAGTCCAGAGTGTAGGAGTCAGTATGGCGTCCAAGTGCAATTGTTGTTGTACAGTGGAAGGGCCTGACACGACCATCCCTGTCAATGACGATGAAGAGGGGTCCTTGCCCTCCTATGTCCCAGCCAATGTCCCCCCTTCTCATCCCCAGAACAGAGGACCGGTCCCAACCAGCCGTTTTTCCACATCTCAGGCCCATCTTCCCCCTCTTAGCCCGCTTCATTCGACTTCTTCGCAGCCCCTGATCAGTCCAACCCACCCGCTGAATCTGGATCTCAGTCAGCAGTAATCCCACGCCCCTCACAGTGCTAAAAATATAGACCATCTCTTCTGCTTGGGGATCGTTGCCGCTGATGTCTTGCGGCACTTCTCTTAGATATTTGCCATCCCCTTCATCCCCAATCAGTCCATTAAGCATAGAATCAGGTTTTGGACAGGGAAAGCGTCCACCTCATCTCGCCTCAGGTTGCTATTGGGCCTGACTCCTTCTCTCATTTGCTGGGAACTTTGGTTGATCCGTAACGCTACCCGTTTTGATGGTGTGAAGATGTCAAGTAAGCAAATCATATATCTAGTTACCAGATGGTTGCATGAGATTGGGAACGCGATGTTCGACAAAGAGTCCCATACTTTCAGGGATTATGCCATCATCCAAGCTCTTCGTCTC
This sequence comes from Magnolia officinalis, assembly GCA_021015155.1. Lineage (NCBI taxonomy): Eukaryota > Viridiplantae > Streptophyta > Magnoliopsida > Magnoliales > Magnoliaceae > Magnolia > Magnolia officinalis. Next base: position 97,300,030 of record JAJHSJ010000003.1, read on the forward strand.
CAGACGCCCAGGGTCACTCCAGTTATTCCCATTTTTGTCAAATGGCATAGACCGAGTCGTGGCAGGATAAAGCTGAATGTCGATGGATCTTCCTGCAGGAATCCAGGGGAGTGCGGTGGAGGTGGTGTCTGTAGGGATGCCCAGGGCAGGCTAATCTTCGCTTTTCATAGATATTATGGGTTCGCCTTCAACACCATCGCGGAGGCTCAGGAGATGCTTGATGAATTGTGCTATGCAACAAGCTAGGTTTCTCGAATATCGACGTCGAATCTGATTCGAAGCTAGTTCTGGATGCAGCTTCTGACTCCTCGGCCCACTGCCCCTGGAACATTTGGTATAGGATGGGGGCCATCCACTTTATCAGCCGCTCCATCAACATTTCCTTTAGGCATATTTTTCGGGAGGGCAATTCAGTGGCTGATGCTTTAGCAAGGATGGCTTCTGAAGGCTGTGCTAATAGTTTCTATAGATCCCATTAGGAATTGCCAAGAAGCATAAGGGGATCCCTGGTGCTCGACCAGACAGGGCTGGGTAACCTGCGAGTCTGATATCCTCAGTCTCTTTAGTGGGGGGCTGGTGGCGTTGCCTGGGTTTTCTTTCTCCCTGGCCCATGGCAGTTTCTTCCTTGTTCTTTTCTCTGAGGTTGTATAGGGTATATGATAGGCGAGGCCCAATTCCTTTTTGTTGGGGCCCGCCCGAATGACTGTACATCGATCTCATTTTTTTAATAATATTTAGGTGGCCCCGTCCCACCTTTTTGGGAAAAAAAAAAAAAAAGAGCTCCAATCAACTCTTTTCAATAAGAGTGTCAAATTTTGTCCTCCTTTTAAACCCACATCTCCATCAAGCCACAAGTCGATCCTGGGCTCATCATTGCATTCTTCATAACCCCTTTGCTTCACTAGATATTTTTGGGTGTATGCTTTGAGGGTTACCGATTTTTGGAACCCTATCACATTAGAAACTTGGGATTGACTAGTCCCTTTTTTTTCTTTTTCTTTTTAAACTCTTCTTAGGTATCAGCTGATGTGAGCATCAATGCACTTCCACTCTAAATTGAGCTCTAGCAATTAGGGAGTACTTATCCATAGCTAACTAGTAAAAAGGTCTGCTTTTCCTTCTTTTTTTAAAATTCTTCTTGGGTACCCTTTTTTTCTAGACTATTGGTTGATGTGAGCATTGTGTTCTCACTTTCACTCCCAAGTTGACCTCTAACAGAACGAAGTGTTGTCCTTGGCTAACTAGCAATTATTCATTTTCCTTTATTAGCATTAACGAATAAAACAATACTAAAACTTGTTAATACTCTAAAATATCACTAATCCCAAAAAGTAAAGATCGCACTTTCGTGCAGACAGAAAGGTGCCTAACCCCTTCCTTCTTTGTCACCATGGTTTACTTAGAATCCTGAATTACAAAATTAATAGTATAAGTCATTACAAAATAGAAAGACTCCGAACTTCTTGATATTTAAAGATTCTGCAGGATCTAGCCAACTAAGAAATCCTAGCTAATTAGTTGGTGTTGACTCCAAGTCGAATATATTATATCCTAGAATCAAACCACAACCCACTTCACAAAAGTCACAAAGAGTGCACGAGAAACCTACAAAAAGCCCATAGGTGAGATCCCAACAATCGCACTATCCTATCATGGACTTGTAAAATTGATGGATGAAGTGGATTTGTCGTAAGCATTTTTGTGAGCCCCACAACTTTTGACTACAAGAACTTCCTATTCTCAAGGGCACTGGCAATCATGTCCCCAATGGAGGACACAACTTTCCAGTGTCACCTATTCATAAGGAGCCCCCATGAGTAGAAGCTATGCATGTGGAGCCCACCTTGATGTCTATATGACATCCACTCTATTCATCTATTTCTGAAGCTCACGTCAGGAAATGATCCCAAAAATGAGGCAGATCCAAAATTCAAGTAAACCATAACATAGGAAACAATGGGGATGGAAGTGCCCACCGTTGAAACCTTACCAGGTCCACCGTGATGTTTATATGCCATCTAAACTATCTACAAGGTTGTTTCCATTGGGATGAATTGAAAGCCCAAATATTAGCCTAATACAAACCTTCTATACCCCCACGTTGTTTCAATGGCGGTCATTCAATCCCCACCTTTCCTGTGGTGTGCCCCACTTACACTTTGGATTGTTAGAAAATAATCTATTGGATACACCAAAAATAAAATAAAATAAAATAAAATATGAATTTCGTTTCACTAGGTTGAATCACGTAAAACGATACACCGTCCTTAAAGCATGATTCGCCCCCTTATCAATTGTTGATGGGTTACGGGCGAATTGCTTCCATGATAAGACAAGCCTGTCTGGATCCAGCATGCAGCAATCACGATGGGTCCACTTTAGAACAGTTAACGCAGTAAATCTGTTCTAACAGAATCAGACAGTGGAAATGTTCACAGTATTCTAAAAAGGAGATCTGGAGTATCTGATGGGAGAGATGATACTGAGATGATTGATTTTGGACCGGAATGGTCCAGTTTATATAAGCAGTGGACCGTTGCTAAGTGGTTATCAATGGTTAAGAACATTTGAAAAACATTTCTGACCGTTGACCATTAATTCCAGCCGTTTCTGGTCGTCGAATCACAAGATCTGACCGTTGGATCATCATGGCCCGTCCGTTTTTAGACCGTTGTGGCCTTTAAGGCAGCTAGCCATTTTCAGAAACTGCTGAACATTTCATATTTATGATCTGACCGTTCTCAGTTGCCTATAAAGCCCTGACTCATTTTAGACTCATCGCACCGTCTACAGCCACACTGCCCACGCCCTCGCCCACACCTGTGTCCATACCCGTGCCCCAGCGCACCCGTGCATGTGTTCCAGTGCTACACATTGGAACACATAACCCGAGCATCTCCATCTCCAAAACATCCAAGTAAGAATACTACCCACACATCCACATACAAACCCTAAAAACTTTTCTACCATTTTCGATGTGGGACTAAAAGCACACACCACACTTTTTAATTTGAAATTCTCGAAAACCGTTTTGGTGGTAAAATCCCAAAATTTTGAATATTTTTAAAAAACCACAAATTTCAACGATCCCTCATTAGTTTTTTTTAAAACAAATAGAAAAATCTCTGTCAGGGATAGAATGATAGTTATTATGCATGAAGAAAGATATCTTACAATTTGAATCTTTCCTTAGTGTAAGTATTTTAAAGTTATTTCGAAATTTCTGGTTGCCGATCATTGAACCAGTTATTCTTATATGACATAATCGAAAATACTACACATAATAGCTTCTGCATTATGTGTTCCTCCATATTACTTGCTTAGCACTTTTAATGACTATTTCATGAACGATCTCGAGATAACTCTAACTCTCATGAGAAGTGACACTACTTCTACGTTCACATAGGTAAAATTCTTCCAGTGTTTCCGCTATTTAAAACACTTGTCCTATTTGACTGGATTTCATTAAGAGTTTTAATACTCAACCCTGTTTTATAACGGCCAGCACTTTCATCCTGGATGAGACTATTTAGATTTAGTGCTGAAACTTTTCACTTATCAGTGATTTGTTGTTACCCATTGAACCCAATCTTTAGAGATTTTCTTATTTTGGGTTGGATTGATTTCACTGGTGGAACTTTGATTAATGAGTTTCAACCCCATCCCTCTAGATGTTGTCCTTAACACCTTTCTCGTCAGAGGTTTAGTAAAATGATCAGCCAAGTTACTACTTGACTTCACAAATGAGATCGCAACGATTCCATCTTGAATCAATTGCCTTATATAATCATATCTCGAACTTATGTGTCTGGACTTCCCATTATAGGTACCGTTGTAGGCTCTTGCTAAAATGGCTTCACTATTACAGTGAAGTGAAACAGCCGGTATAGGCTTCACATAAAATGGGATTTCTAACAGAAGATCCCTTAACCACTCAGCCTCTTTGCCTATAGCAGCCAAAGCTATGAACTCGGATTCCACTGTTGAGTGCGTTATGCAAGTTTATTTCTTGGATCCCCAAGATACAGCTGCACCTCCAAAGGTGAATATCCACCTTGTAGTGGACTTGTTGTCCCCTACACTCGATATCCAACTTGCAACGGTATATCCTTCCAACACTGCTAAAAATTCTGAGTTAAATAGCCCTAGTTCTTTGGTTTCTTTTAGATAACCTAGAACTCTACTTATAGCTTATCAGCGTTCAACACTTGGATTACTAATAAAACTGCTCAGTTTACTCACAGCGTATGCTATATCTGATCCTGTGCATTGCATCGCATACATAAGACTGCCTATAGTACTAGCATACTCTAGTTGCGCAACCGCTCTTCCACTGTTTTCTTTTAACTTAATACTTAGATCAAATTGGGTTTTTGCCTCTTTGATTTTCAAGTTATAAAACTTGTTTAGTATTTTCTCAATATAATGAGACTCGCACAATACAAAACCTCCACTATGTTTTTTAACTTTGATACCTAATATAGTATTCACTTGTCTAAGATCTTTCATTTTGAAAACTGAAGAGAGAAACTTCTTTGTTACAATTACACCTTCCATTTTATTACTGATTATTACCATATCATGTACTGTTAAGGGTCAAATATTGCATATCAGACCCTAGTTACTGCTTGGATTTATGAACATGATGCCGTTTAATGGCCCGCTTTAATCGTGTTTGTGATGCAGAGTGTATTTGCAAGCATGAACTGAAAAAGGGAGTTTAAATCATGGATTTAACGTTCTAAAGTCACCAGAGCAAGGGACGGACTCCAGGGGACCAAGATCAAGAAATTTACACACCAGAGATCCGCAAAAATCAAGAAACTGAAGCTCAAGTGGCCTGAAACTGGTCCAGAATGCAAGATCAGGGGGTTCCCACCATCCGTCCGGCTCAAGACTTCATGCATGGCCTAAGGACCATAAATTAACCGTACACGCCAAATTTCAACCATTAGATCCTGGTGGAAGTGGCTTAACGGACAGATCAGCCCTCAGAATCATGATTCTGGGCCCACTTGCTATTTGAATGGGCCTCATCTTCGGTCCCTACGGGTTAAATGATATGAAAAAATGGATGGGTGGAGCGGATTTCTCATTTACATCATGGTGGACCCCACGTTGTGATGTGTGTACACCGTGTGCAGGAACTTCAGCTGCGCACCGGAATCTAGAAACGGGTCAGCATGCGCTGACCCAATTTGAATTCGGAATTCCTTTCGAAAATTCGCCCGCAACAGAGACGTAGGGAAGGATTCAGGTGGGCCATCATCATCATACATCTTGATGATCCACATCGTTCAGTGAGTTCGTGAGAGCAAACCGACCACACTCTGATCTGTGGCCGGATTTTCGTGAACACTGCATGTACAAGAAGTCTCAAGCGGAGGATGGACGGTTGAATGAAATTCTCAGTGGGCCACACCAAAACAGAAGAAACCCGGTTATGTCCGACTGGTTTTTGCACTGATTTCAGTGAACGAGTTGGATTTCTCCATAGCACATCGAAGTGGACCCCACCAGCAACGTCAGATCGTCGAGTGCGTCCCCTGTTCATAGCGTCCGTAAAACCGACCGCTGTTGGCCCCAGTGCGTCCGTGATCATCGTCGGATGGACGATCCAGACCGTCCATTGCGTAGTCTATCGAAAAACACCCCATATAATGTTAGCTGTTTGGAAAGGACGCGAGGAAAGTGGGCCAATCGCGGCTCATCTCCCTGACTGCGTAAAAGAATTTATGCAGGGACTATTGGTGCGTTTTCTCGCACAGGAACAGAGTCCAGTTCGGCCACGGACTGCGGAATTTCTGCACTAACTCCCTCTACTTATAAAAGGGGGGCAGCGGCTGAGAGAAGGAGGGAGGAGGAAGAGCTTGGGCTGGAGGCAGGAACGTGGAGCCGGGAGACGGAGAGAGGGAGTAGATTTGCTTTCTTCTCTTTTTCTTTTATTTTTATTTTTATTGTTTATTTTGTTTAAGGTTCCAGTCCACTCATGTGTGGCTAAACCTCTTAGCTTGGGCTAAGAGGGGAAGCTTGTAGCATGATGGGAGACGCTATTTTATGCCTTTTGTTTATACTGAATTGAGGTTGATTTTAGTTTAATTAATGAAGTGTTTTTAGTCTTTAATGGTCTTTTGTGACTGAAATTACAATGGGTCTGCAATGGCTTTGAGCATGTTCTTCCCCTTTTATGTTTTAGGACGTCAGGAAGCCCTGTTGTTCACCATCGTCTCCTAGGAATGGTTGGATGTCGGTACCCTTCCTAACCTTCATGGCATGTTGATTGGTTGGTAATTAGTTTAATTCTATTGTTTGCTTTGTCTCCTGGACATGGTTTGGTGATGGAATCCATTCTAATTCATATACCTTTCATCTCTTGAAAATTATATCAATGTCAGTTCAGTTAATTTCCATGATCTATGAAGCAGGCATAAGATCTCCCTGATCTCTACAAGTGGATCCTCTGAATCCCTAGTTCTCTTTCTCTGAATTTTCTGAAGTTTTATATTTCACCATTATTCTTCAAATTATACTCAAATTAGATTTCATCTCATTCTAGTTCTAGTTCTAGTTGGTTTCAGATCACGTACAGGTTTCAGTCCCTGTGGATTCGACCTCGGTCTTACCGAGATTATTACTACATCACAACCCTATACTTGGGGAGTGAACATGTACATACAAGCATATGATCATAACTTAATCATTACACACTTTTGATTATATACATTTATCAACAATATTATGTGTAAAACCATAAGATAGAACTTTCGAATCAAATTTATCATGTCACTGTTTTGGTGCTTGCTTCAATTCATACAAAAACTTAACAAGTCTACACACTTTTCTTTCATTACCTGGTAGAACAAACCCTTCTGGTTGCTTCATGTATACCTCCTCATCGAGATCACCATTCAGGAATGTTGTTTTCACTTCCATTTTATTGATATGAAGATAATGTATGGATGCTAGAGCGAATAAAATCTTAATCGATATTATTCTAGCCACTGGTGAATATATGTCAAAATAATCGATTCCTTCTTTCTGTCAGAAATCCTTAGCAATTAATCTTACCTTAAAGGTTTGAATTGTACCATCAGTGTAATATTTTTTTCTTAAATACCCACTTACAACCTATTGATTTAGAACCTGGATCGAGGTAGATCTATCAGTTCTCATGTTTGGTTATATATAATTGAATCCATTTCATCATTAATGGCCTGTTTCCAAAAAGCAGAGTCTCTTAAAGTCATAGCTTCACTAAAGGTTTTACGTTCATCTTCTATAGTTAAAACCATAGGTATTTTTCTAATGAACTTCTCTCTATCACCCTCAACTAGATGAAAAGAGAATCGCTAAGAGTCTATTTGATCAGGATTAAGACTTTTCTCTACTCTTGCTCTTTGACTCCTACAAGGTTCACTTGGTGTTTCTACTTTAAGTTGTGTTCTTTTATGGTTTTATTAGGAGATTGAATCTCAGTATTCTTTTTCTCCGTGAATACAGAGTTCTCAAAGAACTCTACATCTCTAGACTTTATGATTACATTGGAGTCTAAGTCTAAAAGTCTATAGGTCTTATTATCTTATGCATATCCTATAAGGACGCACCTGATAGCTCTTAGTCCTAATTTAGTTCTTTTAAATTCTGGAGTTCTGAAGTATGCAAGACACCCCCACACTCTAAGATACCCTATATTTGATTTTCTTCCTTTCCATATTTCATATGGAGAGGTCTTGATTTTCTTAGATGAGATTTTATTTAAAACATGATATGCAGCTAACTGTGCTTCTCCCCATAGGTTTAATGACAACTACACTTGTATAAGCATTGAGTTGACCATTTCAACTAAGGTTATATTTTTTCTCTCTGTTACACCATTTTATTATGGTGTATAGGATGTTGTACACTGATGTATTATGTCATGTTCTTCACAATAGGTAGAAAATTCATTAGAGAAATATTCCCCTCCTCGGCCACTACGAAGGATTTTAGTCTTTTTAACTAATTGATTTTCTACTTCGGATTTATAGATTTTGAATACATTAAATGCTTCGTATTTTGATTTTAACAGATATACATATACATATCTTGAGCAATCATCTATAAACATTATGAAGTACCTCTTCTCTCCACGGATAAGAACGTCATTTAGTTCACATATGTCAGTATGCGCTAGGTCTAATATTTGAGATGATCTCTCAACACTAGGGAATGATTTCTTAGTTATTTTATACCGTATGCATACTTTACATTTATCGTTGTCACTATCATTATATGATATTAGGTCGTTCTTAGCCATGAGTTTTATGGTACTGTGGCCAATATGAGATAGTCTACCATGCTATAGTTTAACAGACTCAATCATACAAGCAGAAGAATTTTTTACATTCAAAGAAAATTTGATCATCCCATTATAAGCATAACCCTTACCCACAAAGTTCCTATTCTTGGACAAGATCAGCTTGCTCGATTCAAACACAACTTTAATCCCAGGTTTGCTTAAGAGATCTCCTGAGACTAGATTTATCCTTATGTCTGGGACATGCAGTACGTTGGCCAGGATTACCTTTTTTCCAAAGGTAAAGAGTAATTTCATGGTTCCTTTGCCTCTAACTTTCGATCAACCTTTATTTCCCATTTGAACCTCTTGACCATTGGTCATGTCTTCATAGGTTTTGAAGGTAGATTGATCGTTGCATACATGGACTATGGCACCTGTATCATACCACCAACCAGGAATTTTCTCTTAAACTAAGGGCATGTTTGATTTTCCGGCTCAAGTGTAATTACCATGTAAATGGGTAATAATTATTTACCTAGGTAATTACCGCATCTTTCCTAATGCAAATGTGACAACTTACGTTTTTAACACTTTAATCGAGAAATTTACAACATCAATGTGGGGCCCATCGTGATGTATGTTACTTATCTGCACTGCTCATTTGCTATGCCAGTCGAATTTATGGCATGAGCAAAAAAAACGAGGCAGATCCAAAGGTCAAGTGAACCACGCCTACCATTAAAATTTTCTTAGGGCCCTTAAAAGTTTTGGATCAAGCTGATATTTGTGTTTTCCCCTTATCCACGCCTGTGTGACCCTATGAACGAGTTAGATGATGAAAAAACCTTAATGTGGGCCCAGTGAAGAAAATAACTTTCAATGGTGGATGAATTAAGGCCACTGTTTCCTTTAGTGTGGGCCATTTAAGTGTTGGATTTGTCTCATTTTTCGATTCATGTTCCAAAATGTTCTAATAAAATAGATGGACGGTGTGGATATATCATATACATTACAGTGGGGTCCACATATTTAAGTCAACATTTTTATTTCGTTTTTCGAGGTGGAATTACTCTCATATTTTCAAACACGGTGAAAAAGTAATAATTACTTGTTTACTGTGATTTATATGTATATTGGAAAATCAAACCGGCCCTAAGTTCACTTTTGTGACCATTGCTACGATATTATCGTCTACTGCATTAGCCTCTTTCTTAGGCTTTTTGCGGTCCTTATAGATTCGGGTTAAATATCCGGTCTTGCTGCAGACATAACAAGATCCCTTGTGTTTGTCGTTTTTCTTCTTTAGGGTTTTCTCAAATTTTCCTTGATCTTTGTTAGATTTAAGGGAATCAGATTTCTCATGGTTATTATTTTAGGATGGTATTTCTACTGCATTCACCTTGGATGAGGATGCATCATTAGTGTCATCCTTCTTGTCTCGGTTACGGGATTCTTCTTCAATACGAAGATGCTTTTGGATTTGTTCCAGAGTGAATTCTTCGGATTTATGCAGTAGCTTCTTCCTGTAGTCTTTCCAGCTCGGGGGCAATTTTGCGATAATAGCTCCGACTTGAAAGGATTCAGGTAGGTCTATTTTTAAAGTCTTTATTTTATTTACAATTAATTGTAATTCATGAATTTGAGCCAGGAGCAACAAATTGTCTATCATCGTGAAGTTGAATTAATACCTGGCAATTAGGAATTTCTATGTACCTTCCTCTTCAGCCTTGTATTTGTATTCCAGTGCGCTCTAGATTTCTTTAGCTGATATGGTCCCTATGTACAGATCGTACAATCGATCAGAGAGAGCGTTGAGAATATGGCCATGACACAACAATTCATCTTCTTGTCGCTTGATCCTAGCAGCGACCTATTCTGGAGTGTCAGTCCTTCGCTTCAGGCAGAGGCTGGAGAGTCGGGTCCAAGATGTAGAAGATCTTCAGAGCAGTTAGCAGGAATTTCCGCTTATCTTGCCACCTAGTGAAATTTGAACCATCGAATCGGTCCAATCGGATCAGTTCCTGGTTCATCAATTTGACTGATGCAACGCTTTCGGTGTCCATAATCATGTTTTAAGATTGTTAGAAAATAATCTATTGAATACACCGAAAATAAAAAAATAAAATAAAATATGAATTTCGTTTCGTTAGGTTGAATCACATAAAACGATACACTGTCCTTAAAGCGTGATTTGCCCCCTTATCAATTGTTGATGGGTTACAGGCGAATTGCTTCCAGGATAAGACAAGACTGTCTGGATCCGGTGTGCAGCAATCACGATGAGTCCACTTTATAACAGTTTAACACAGTAGATCTGTTCTGGCAGAATCAGACAGTGAAAATGTTCACGGTATTCTAAAAAGGAGATCTGGAGTATCTGATGGGAGAAATAGTGTTGAGATTATTGATTTTAAACCGGAATAGTCCAATTTATATAGGCAGTGGACCGTTGCTAGGTGGCTATCAATGGTTCAGAACGTTTGAAAAACGTTTCTGACCGTTGACCATTAATTCCAGCCGTTTCTGGTTATCGAATCACAAGATCTGACCGTTATATCATCATGGCCCGTCCATTTTCGAACCGTTGTAGCTTTCAAAGCAGCTAGCCGTTTTCAGAAACTGCTGAACATTTCGGATTTATAATCCGACCGTTTTCAGTTGCCTATAAAGCCCTGACTCATTTCAAAAACTAGTGCCACTAAAGCCACACTGCCCACACTCATGCCCAAGAGCGCGCGAGTGCGTGCAAACACGCAACCCAAGCATCTCCATCTCCAAAACATCCAAGTAAGAATACTACCCACACATCCACATATATACCCCGAAAACTTTTCTACCATTTTGGATGTGGGACTAAAAGCATACACCGTACTTTTTATTTTGAAATTCTCAAAAACCGTTTTGGCAACAAAATCCCAAAATTTTGAAATTTTAAATATTTTCAAGAAACCACAAATTTCAACATGGATATACCTCATGGTTGGATTAATCATGTCCTAAAGAACCCAACAAAACTGATGGACGGAGTAGATGTCACACGGACATTCCGGTGGGCCTACTTAGCTTCAACATACTGGAACTTCCTGCATGTGGGGTTCACGGGCAATCAGCGCCCATCAATGGAGAGTTGGTGCTTACAGTATCTCCCAACGTATAAAAATAGTTGGCTAAAATACCTTGTTTGGTAGACGCATAAAAGTGAGTCTATCTCATTTTAATTAATAATAATTATGTTTTAGAGATTTACATGATAAGTTTATCTCATTTTTGTTAAGGTCACATCTGGATTAGGGGTATTCGATCGCCTGAGTGTTCCCGTACTCACAACCCTCACGTTTCCAACGTTTGGAGAATGATGGGCATAAAAATCTCAATGATTTAAATGCCCGCCGAGTAGAAAATGAGCACTTATTATATTAAAAAAGACAATGGAATTTCACTCTAATACACACTTACGATTCTCCATATCTTACCTTAGGTCATTGAACCAAAGTTAATTTTTTTCAAGACGGATAGGCAAAAAAAAATAATAATAAAATAAAATAAAATAAAAAATAAAAATTTAAGGTGAGAGCACACTACCCGTAACTTTTTAGATACTGTAAAACATATACATCTTTCGGTCGGCCACCACAAAAACAGACAGGCCTCACGTATCATATACCCAAAGACCAAGTGGAAACCTTCCAAGTACAACAATAACTGCAAAAAACACCCGAGAAGGCCAGCATATATACATAACTGAGGGGGGACCCGGCTTCCACACAACTGACCTACCGTATACCTCATAACTGAAGCATCCCCAGTCGACAGAACAAAATAAAATAATAATAATAAATAAATAAATAAATAATCAATCATGTAGAAGGTATGCTTGAAGGCCACTATGCAAAAAGCAAACCCAGCAGCCATTGCGCCCACCAAACAACTAGCCCTTGCACCCATCAAGCAACCAATCTGATTTTGAAACCATGCCAAGACAACCTCTCCACCATGCAATATAAGCTGGAACAGCACTTGTAACCTGCAATTCTTGCACTGAGCCAACACCCAACGGATGACCCAGGGATGAGGGAACAATCAAAGTTCCGATAGAGCCACCTCCAGACCAATGAAGCATAGGCTGCATCACCCCAATACACTGAAAAGAGCCATCCCACCACACCTAGAGCTCAGGTTAGTGATGCACCCAAACTAGATCATCAGGCTCCTAGAAAAACTCCTTCAACAGATGAAACAGAACGGTAGGAATCTCCACACCTTAGGGGCAGCCCAGAACTCCAGGAACAAAATCACTGCAGCCACAAAGGCTATGGCAGAAAGCCTTAACAATAAGACTGCTGGATCCGAACCAAGGCCTTCCCTTGTGCGAAAAAAGAACTCATGAGAATACTGCATCAGGCCACTTTCAATTGCAAAGACACTCCACCAATCTCTCCACCTAGAGGTGACCCCTACATACACTGTCCACAGCCTCAATGGATAGGACAGCAGCATCTAACCCACTATACAACAACAAGACCACCTCAAACAGCATGAGCAACCTTAACCAATAGCTAGCCACACAGCAGCCCCCTCCCAAACTAGCTCTGCCCGGACCCATAACGGACCAAAACATACAAACCTGGCCCTTTATGATTATACATTGTTATGACCTATTTCAGATGAGCTCCTAGAGTCAGCCCAAGCCCGACCTGATTAATAAACGAGCTTAAACTTTAAGCCTGGGCTAGATCCTCAGGCCTAGTATTTAAACCAAACAGGCCTAGCCCACAAGCCCAAAGGTCCAGTCTGGGTCGTTGACAGCCCTAGTTCAAACATTCAATTCTTGAACAGCTCATCATTGTATGTTGGACTTGGGCTGGTGTATTTGAGTGTAATCCACGTTGGGCCGGTTAGGGCTGAGCTTAGAGTCCCACGAGCCCCGGCCTGAAGTTTAACCTTATAAACAAATGGTCTGGGCCTTGGTTTGATGTTTTGAGTTTGCCTAAAGTACGGACAGGTGGCCCTTACCTGGCCCAACTAAATTGAAATTGTTGGGCTGCCTACTGGGTTAGTGGGCCTGGTTCAGATCGCCCGGTTCTTAGCTTGCCATCTGGTGCCAGGATATCATCAAGCGGCTTGAGTTGTACCACTGATCCAGACCACTTATCTTATGGAAAACACCATGGATGGACCGTCCCATGAAAATCTTCCCATCCAGACAGTGCTAGCCATGCCATGTTTGGCGCCTTTTTTTCTTCTTTTTTTTTTTTTTTTTTGCTGATGAGTGATTTTGAACTTAATTCTTTTTGGTCCACCAATATGAGGGTTAGGAGTCTCTTATTGGGGACATTTTCGAAGCATGTTCCTTGATTGTTGGTTTTCATCAGATCAACGGTCAAGATCTTTGAACATGACTTTATGGTGAACAAATCCAGACCATCAACCTAACGGTCTACATGGATGGTTGACAATGCTTGTCCAGTCTGCAATGTTTACTGCAAAATTCCTCGTGTATTATGATTTACTGAATTTTGAGGTGCTTCTCGAGATACCAAAATGCCTCATTTCTTTAAATTTGAAATTTGTGGGGGGCCATATATGACATCTAATCCGTTCAACACATGCACCCCACTCTAATTATCAGGTAAAACCAAAAATCCGGTCCATCAAATTGTCAGATGGGCTACATGTAAATTTGAACTTTTTAGTAGTGCAAATTGTTTTTTGTGATGTAACCCACCATTATCCGATGGGCTACATTTAAATTTGGATTTTTGGGTGGTGCAAATTGTTAATTGTGATGTAATTAACCCATCTATTGTTCAGAATATCCCTGATATTAGTCATATCTCTAGCTCGATGATACTGGTAATACTATCAATGATGTTAATAACATTGATAGTATCAGAAATTCTAAATATCCACGATCTATCACTAAGTATCACCAATGTATCCGTATCAAAAATTCTAAATGTCGCTTGTGTCGCCAATGTATTTTTTATTATGTAAATTTCAAATGTCACTTGCATCGCTAATGTATCAACATATTTCAATACTATCGTTATTATATGATATTGTCAAAATTTTGTATCTTAAAAAGAAAAAGAATTTCAAGTTATTATTTTTATGAGTGCATGCTTGTATGTAATGTTTAAATTGTCGACAATAATATTAATAATATCCTGATATTATTATTATCATAACATAGGCAATATCAAGGCTACAATCTTTCATTTCCCTTTTAGTTATTGACGATTTCTTCATAAAATATCATATTGTTAATATTTTGAATTATTGATGGATGTTTGGCTGAAAATTTAAATGGTTGGATGGATGGATGAGATTGATGGGATGTTCGGACCGATTTCTACGGGACATGCTTTTAAACTCCTATTAACTAGAAACTAGTATTTTAAACAACGTGTAGTGCATAGTGTAGTATTTGGCCCTCTAGCATGTAGCGTACGTTATACGATAATTAATATTTTAATTAAAGTTTAAAAAATTGTAATAAAATTTATCAAATGCATAATTTTTATGAATTCTTGACTATGAATCTCAATCAACCACATGTTTTCATGCAAAATATTTATCAAATGCATTATTGAGTGTGACTTGTTTTTACTATTTATTGAAACAACATAATTCATGAAATGGACCACAATTTGGATGGTCCAAATTGATCTAGGTGCTCTATTCATGATATGAACTACAATTTGAATGGTCCAAATTCATCTAGGTGCTCTATCCATGATATGAACCATTATTTGGATAGCCTGGTTTGGTCTAACGTAGTGCCACATATGTTGGAGATGAATTACCACCATTTTAAAATAGATGTTAAATTAATATAAAATAATCATTTAAAAGAGAGAGAGATAGAGAGAGAGAGAGAGAGATTTCAAGTAGTTGCTACCTACACTACATGCTATGCCTTGTCTCATATGCTACGTAGCGTCTTAGCTACATGCTACGCCACAAAGCATATACTGAATACTACTGGAAACATTGATGGAAGTTTATTATGTCTACATTCTTTTTATAATTTGTATCTCTAAATATATAAATGTGCATTTTAGTAACTCCTGATCTGTCACTGAAATCTTATTTTAATTTTTTATATTTCACCACATATTCAATCATCAGTGATATTATTGACAACATGATGTTGTTTCCATATCCCCATCAGCAAAACCTTTTTTTTTCTTTTTTTTCTTTTTTACACGCGCACACACACACACACCCCCCACACACTCACCCCATGGTGAAATTTCACTACCTATGGGTACTGGAACCCTTTACTGGGTGTTGAAACTCCTAAAACACGGAATTACCTGATTATCGCTTACTACACCTGTTTGAAAGTCGCCGGGGTTTACGTTTCAAAAATCGGTCCATACAAACGTTGTTATTACTGATTTAAATATGTGGGCCTCACCATAATATATATGAGTTATCCACACCATCCATCCTTTTAAAAAATACATTTTAAGGCATGAATCCAAAAACGAGCAAAATCAAAAGCTCAAGTGGACCACACCTTAGGAAACAATGATCATTAAAACATCAATGGTTGAAAGTTGTTTTCTCCCTAGGGCCCAAGGTGATGTTTATTTGTCATCCAACCTGTTAATAAGGTCACACAATCATGGATAAAGTGGAAACAAAAATATCAGTTTGATCCAAAACTTATGGTGTCCTCAAGAAGCTTTCAATGGTAGGAGTTCAATTCCCATTGTTTCCAGTGGTGTGGTCCACTTGATCTTTTTACCTGCCTCTTTTTTTGGCTCATGCCCTAAAATGAGTTGGCTAAAGGGATGGACAGTGTGGATAATACACAAACATCAAGGTGGGCCCCACAATTTAACTTTTTTTCTCCTCGGGTGCTGTGAGGAGTGCTATAAATTAAAGGTGGCGGCCAAATCACCTTAGAAATCCAACCGGAGGTAAATAATTATTACCCATTTACCTTGAATTACCTCTGTAATTAGAAAATCAAATAGTCTCCTAAAGACATTTGACCTACCTTACAATTGAATAGGTCAGATTTCTTGCTCGCCCTACGATTCTCCACTTAAAAGGAACATTTTGATCAATTCAGCTTTCAAGCATTTATTGCAATCCTAATACTTAGGTGAGGTCACCGAGACATCGGCCATTGTAGCGTGTGTGAGTGATCCAAGACTCGGTCTCTCGTTGCATTATCTTAAAATAAAATAAAATAACATTTTAATATAGCTATTAAATGTTATGAGTCAGATGGGACACGTTAGACTCAACTCAGACTCAGTCAAATGGGAGACGTCTGAGTCAACTCAGACTCACTCAAGTCCGATCTGGCTCAGCACAGCCAGTTGGGATTAAGAATAAGGTGTGAGTTGACTCGACTCAGCAAGAATACCCCCACCAGCTGAGTGATCTCTGGATTCGACTCGGGAAACAAGTCACTCAAAAAAAAAAAAAAAAAAAAAAAAAAAAAAATAGATGGATGGAATGGATAAAACAAATACATCATGGTGGGGTCCACAGATCATCGATCACCAGCCATTGGCTGGTGGCAGAGGGAGTAGCTATCCGTTTCCGTAATATATCCTTAGTCACATGTTGCAATGATCCAAACCGTTTGTTTGGTCTTATCGCGGCATGGTTTGAATTGCGGGTTGGACTTTAGACAAACCGTAGAAGGCTAGAACAGGTCCGTTGGCAGCCCATTCTGAGTAGCTAGTCCTGGAGCCATGCAATTTTCACCCTTGTCGATTGAAAACGGGCCTGATCCATGCCTTCTCTTCGCCCACTAGTTGAACGGTTGGATCGCCTTCTCGAGGAGACTTGAGGGCATGGTCCACGTCCGCACCACGTCCGTCAATGATGGTGGCGGACAAAGAGACACTCTAAATAATGATGACTGATCCGTGGGCCCCACTTTTGAATATAGAAGGTCTTCCTTTCAACATCAATCAACACAAAGGCTTCTCAAGACCACAAGTTTACAGTATTTTAATATGGCGGCTACACGTCCCATGTCTGACACTTTAACAGCAAAGACCACAACCCCACAGCCCCAATTCCTAACCAATGATCAGATGGTGATGCAATGTGGGGCCCACCACAACCTACCCTTATCTATAAAAACAAAATAAATAATAATAATAATAATAATAATAATAATAGATTTAGTAGTGGACCCACATTCGAGACGATCGTGATCATGAACCAAACAATCGTGGGGTCTCCAATAGCATTCTCTCGTGATCGTTGGCCCTGTTCATCTCAGCTTCAAGGACTTCCATTTGCCTCTCCAAATCCCTCAGCTTCTGGTTCATGTTATCCAGCCTCCTCTTTGCAACCTCATCTGCACCGTACATTCCACATGTTAGTCAATCATGACGGCTATGAAAATTGAGAGAAACAGGAAATAGTGACCTCCGAAGGTGGGCCCTTCCTTATATAAAATGGTTAGGATTCAATGGTTAGGATAATTTATTAAAGTGACTCTTGTGAGTCGTAAGCAATACAAGGTGTGGCTCACCAATGACTGATTTTGCAAAAGATTTATCTAGGGCGTTGGATGATCATTTGAGAGGAGAATTCGCAAGACTTTTATTAAGTGGGCTTATGTGATCAATGGCTTATATTGACCAAACCAATTGACCGTTGGATATTTTGATTAACCCTACCAGTCAGGCTCTTAGTAATTGTACTCAGTTCACATACCAAGGGGTAGTGCGTTTGGACTCTACTACTTATCTAAATAGTTCAAATAGTAGGCACTACAGCATCTCAGTAAAACATGGACTCCGACACTCTTAGAGGAGTTGTGATGGGTTCAATTACTCTTGCCATCATTTTTATAAATAAAGTCTTGGTTTCTTTGCCCATATGGATAATGACAACCTCTTCTCTCATCTTAGTTTTTTTTTTTTTTAAGGTTTAAGATACAGGACATCAAATTTCACCATCATCTTTCGATATTAAACATCACTTCCCATGTAGGTATATGATTTAAATTAAGTACTATGAAATTTGTTATTATTGAAACGAAGATCCTTGGCTCACTATATTGAATTGGATTTTTTAAAAATTAAAAATAATAATTATAATAAAAATAATCTTTTATTTCATTGCATTTCGGAGCGCTATCATAGCAATCACACTTTGCAATAATCGTCTAAATTTTTCCAATGATGTGATCGGATTTCATTTGGCATGGCATAAGGGCATACGTAGAAGCAACTAAAGTCTCTAAGATTAAGTTAGTGTTAGGTCAAATGTTGGATTTAATAGATATAGTCTTAATGTATTCCATAAGATGCAATTTAATTTTCATTTCTCGTTTAAACATATGTAATTATATATTTAAATTTAAAAATTGAACCATTGGTATTTATTATTATTCAAATGTGATTGAAACTAGTACTTTAGTTGATCATCTTTACCATTGGACTTTAATGTCTCGCAAGCTTAGATCATTACTTTTTTACATGAAAATAAAAGTGACATTAAATGAAGCTTGGACAATGAAATTCTTCCATGTTATAGCAAAAACAATTAAGTTACAATTCTCTTAACAAGATGTAAATGATTGTGTGAAAAATAATTTTTCATTCTCTAAATTTTTCAAACATTGAGGTTTGCATTGAAACCATGGGTGGGAAGAAGCGTATCACCAAGTGCATAAGACTCTTAGAGGTAATACGTATATATACAAACCATTCTTTACTACATCTTAAAATTGGCTAAAGTATTTTATCACATTCATAGATAATTACTCTCATTATCAGTACATATACTTTATAAATGAAAAATCAAATATTATATATAAATTAAAATTTTATAAACCTGAAGTTGTTATAAATATTCTAAAGTTGAGAATCAACTTTTTAAAAAATAATAATAAAATAAAATAAAATAAAATAAAAAAATCAAAGTTATTAAATCTAACCATCATAATCAATACTATGAAAGGTATGACAGCATGTAATATACGACCCTTCGCTAAATACTTAAAGGACATGGTGCTGAGCATGATTAATAATTCAATATTGCTAAAATCTTTATTAAGCGACGCAGTTAAAATTATAATTATATCTTTAATTAAGTCTCAAATAAGGTTGTTTCAAAAACCCTATTTTAATTGTGGACTAAAAGTAAGCCCATTATACAACATCCTCATGCATGATTATCCTACCAAAGCCGACCATTTAAACCCATAAGAAAGAAAACTTGACCCAGTAAACTTAATTATTAGATACACAATTATCAAAAAATTTCACAATCAATTGTCTTTCTCACTCCATTATTATTGTGGATACTGAAAATGATGGGTTTATCAAGGACACTGGAAATAATGGGAGTGTTAATTCTACCTAAAGGATTAATGCCATAAATGATCAATTGAAATTCATAACAGAAAAGTCTTGAATCTAATATATTCTTTAAAGGAATTAAGTCAAATTTATTGTAAACTAGACTCTAAAGATAATATTGAAAGATATAAAGCTAAATTAATTGTTATGGATTTTAATCAACGCGAAAGTATTGATTTAAAGAAGACTTTTTCTTTGATAACAAGAAAAGAGTTACGTTATTTATAATAGACACAAGACTTTGAACTCACGTATAAAAGTTCTTATCATTTAAAATTAATTAGATGCCCAAACATAATTTCCACTTCAAAATTTTTTGTTTACAAATTATGGAACGGATTCTGAAACCATTAATAATGTTTATGGAAATTTAGTTGTAATTAATTTTTTATATGACAATAAGAATTTATTTAGGTCAAAGCACATTAAAGTATGAGAGGGTGGGGTACAAAATTGTCAAGCATCCATGGAACTCATCGGCTCAAAGAAAATGATACATGATCAATTCTTCATATGCCTCTTTATGTATTATATAGGGAACACGTCTTCCATGAAAGTTGTCGATCTAAGAGAAGTATTTGATTGGTAAGAGTTTCCCCATTTATATACAAAATTTTAGTATATTTTGATAATTCTATTATATAGTTTAATTTCCTGCTTGTTCCTAGTGTGCACATTTTTTTAGTAAATAAAATTGGGTCTCATCGAAGACATATAGAGCTCTTAACAAAGACAATTGGACCATTTGAAAATATGCAAATGTGATAACAATAAGTATGTAATCTACATACCACACTTCCATGTCTTTGATCTATACCATTGAGATTACTAAAATTTGTGATTGTGATTCATTTAACTTCAAAAATTAAAAAAATAATAATAAATTAAATGTTATGATAACTACTATGATTCAATATTATTAGTTTTAATGAAGAACGTTTGAGAATATTTAATCATATTATCCAGTAGTATTGATTTAAAATTTAACAGGTACGTTTAGAAGTTTTTAAATAAAATATATGTTTTATAAAATATTTTTAAAATATATATTTTGATATTAATTATTATACTCCAGGTAATATAATATATATATATATATATATATATATATATATATATATATATATATTATATATATAAAACTTCTATTAGGTGGGCTTACATGATCAATAGCTCATGTTAATCAAACTTAGTAATCATTGGATATTTTAATTGAATATACCAAGGGCCCCATAATAGTTATGATCGGGTCAGATCTATAAAGAGTAGTCCGCTTGGACTATACTATGTGTCCCAATTACTTTGGACGATTTAGATAAACATAAACTCTAGAGTTTTTCAATTAAACATGGACTCTACTGAAAACTAAGGTAGACTGCAACATCGGAGCCGAAGATCCGCCACTGAAGATAGAAGAAACACTGTATTTTCCAACTAATACGAAATTACCTACGCATCTGAAGAAACCGGAGTCAAGGAACCTACCGAATCCGGCCACGAAGCCCGTCACCGCAGACGTGTTAGGGCCGGCGGAGTTCCACGTGTCTCGTGCAGCAGTAGCTGCCACATCTGGCTTCTGATTGGCTTCTTCTCCCCTCCTCGTCGACATAACGAACAAAACGCAAGGCAACTTGCAAGAGCTTTCCATGACCTAACTCATCTATATATCGAGGTGAGAGGAAGCATGGAAGGGGCAATTTTGGGAAAGTAAAAGATAGACCCTTTGACGGGTACGGCTACGTCATGAAGCATGCGGAAGATGAGATGGACCGCTTCCCACTGCCTTTCTCCCCACGCCTCTTCTACGACCAGAAAGTTTTTTATACTCTGGTAGAGTATAGTGAATGATAAGCGGGTACTTTAAATTTTCATATATGGCATAGGAGTAATCAAAACGAACCGTTCAAATTTTGTGTTCCATTCTAGATATAGGAAAAACCAAAAATTATGCCTTCTTGATTAGCTGAGTATCAGATTGGTGGACATTTATTCTACAGTTGAAAATGAAAATTACCCAACGGTCTTGTTTCAACAAACAGTTGTCCACCAATCAGAGGCCAGGTTTTTTTTTTTTTTTTTTTTTTAACTTAGAGTGGCTTCAACAATTTAGTGGGTTTAGTTTAAATTATTTTCTGCCACGTGCACCATTTCTCAGTGCTTGTGTATCAAGCTTCCTATCAAGCCAGAGTATCTAATGACTCAATGGATTTTGATACTCCGGCAGAGTATGATGAATGACACTCTCGCACTTATAAATTACTTTAAAATAGCATACGTGGCATACAAGTAATTCAAACTAAACCGTTCAAATTATGGGCCACATTTAGATGTATCATGTATCCCAAACTATCGGATTGATCGACATTTACTGAACGGTTAAAAAGAAATTACAAAGGATTCTGCTTCAAGGAACAAGTATCCACTGACCAGAGGCTAGGATTGTTCAACTAATATAGTTTTAAGTTCCTGTCTTAGGGACATTGGCATTTGTACAATTTATCAGTTGCATATCAAGTGTCATGGTCTGCCAGAATATCAACTGAACTCCCTGATATTATCCTCGTGAATTCTGAGTAGTGGGGCCAATCCAGACCGTCGGTCCGCTGTTTCCTCATATGATGGAGATTGCCTGAAAACATTCCACACCGGAAGATTTCGACAACGGGAATTAGAATCTTATGTGGACCGTCTTTGTATCTCAACCGTCTATCCATGAGACCCAACTGAAAAGCCAATATTTTCCTACCACGAATCACGGCAGAAGAAGACAAACAAATGATAAGAGTGCCGGAAACTTCGGGCTCACTTCTAATAGTTGAGAATCCATGTGACCAGAAAAAAGCGTCAGCTGACACGTGGCGGCTCGGTTCACCATAAGAGGTGGTGCCTTCACCAACCCACCAGATTGGGGCGTGGAGTGCTACGTGTCGGTAAGAAAGGAAAGGGAAGAGGGGATGCGGATTCACTGGATCCGTGACTGTGGGGCCTACCGGTGATGTATGTGTTTTATATCCACGCCGTCCATCCTTTTTTACCGGATCATTTTTAGAGTTTTCACTAAAAAAAAAATAAAGCAGATCCAAATCTCAGGTGGACCATACCACAGTGATGATTGAATGCCCATTACTAAAAAAATTTGGGCCGCATAAGTTTTGGTCACGCTGATATTTTCTTTTTCCCTCTATTCAGGTCTGTGTTACCTTATAAACAGGTTGGATGTCATATAAATAATTTGGTGGGCCTAAAAAATTTTTAGCAGGGGTTCTCAATCACCACTGTTTCCTGTGGTGTGGTCAACCTGAGATTCGGATCTGCTCCATTTTTGGAATCATGCTGAGAAAATAGCTGAAAAACTAATTAAGAAGGTGGATATAAAACACATACATCACATTAGGCCCACGGTCAAGGATCCAAGGAGCTCCGTCGTTCCCGGCAGCTGAAAAGTGGCGTACAGAGAAGTCATACCCTTATACACTAATTCCTACCATTGGACGGTCCATATCGAAAATTTATATGCCAAGAGATCCTAACCATCTGATTAATGGATCATCTGATCCATGCCGTTCTGCATTGGACATCTAAGTATAGGACTTGTTCGAACAATTCAATCAAACAGGGCATAATCAATTTATACGTGCAATTATGAAATGTGGGCGTATTAGAGTCGCGATCGAATCAATATTTGATTGAACACTTGTGAATCTGGTGCTAAAACAATTGAGTAATTAACAATTAGCCGAGAGAGTAAGGGTGAGTCCTCTTCAATGGATTCTTTTTCCTTGACTTTTCTTTCTTTCTCGGACAAATGAAATTGAACAAATAAATAAAATAAGAAAAAAAAAATAATACTAATTTTATTAATATTTGAATTTAACTTATTACAATTGACAAAATATAAACTAGAGAAATAAATAAAATAAGAGAAATGCCTATTCCGTCTATAAAAATAGATGGTCGAAGCGAATAGCCAGCATGATGTGATGATCGTCCAAGTAATAACTTAGTTGATTGGGATCCGACAACTTAGGGGTCGTGGATATTTAATCTAATCTTAGGGCATTGTAACGGTAGAGTTGAATTGTACCAATCTATATTAAGACCAGACTATGTTAAAATAAATCTTAGGATAAATGAAAAAGATAGTAGATATATTATATTTGGCATGTGTCTTGAGCTATTCATGGCATGTTCCTTTTATAAGTTGTTGAGGAATATTCCATATTTACAGCACCCATTCTGAATAGGAAGGTCTCCATAAATTTAGAATCGTTGGTTTTTAAATCTCCACTTTTACTTAAATGGTCTCATATTATATCATTTATAACCCTGCATTTAGATTTGGGATCAATAATGAAACATCTATCATTGATCCCGAACATGAATTCATTCATGGTCATGCATTTGAATGACCCAATCAAATGTCTTCAACGTTGAACTGGTGGGGCCAGATCCACTAGTTCAAGCTCTCCCATTTTTTTTAATTCTAATTGATGTACGGCCAAAGGCCTGATCTATTTGGTGTCCATCTTCTCCTAATTTTGGTTCGTATTGTAACTAATTTGTTTGGATATCGGTATGATCTCATGATATTCAGAATCTCCACAATTATTGTAAAACTTCCGAACATCTTTAAAAAGATTTCTCATTTTAGAATGACGGTAAGAGATGGCATTAATGAGTGTATCATAACCAAATCTATGATAGGATTCTTTCCCTCCATCTCATATATAATATAATGGTATCTGTGAGGGAAGATCAACTTGAAGATCTCTTCGAGTGTAAGTATGATTTCTGCTTGCATTGATCAATAGTCGACCATGGTGGCTTCGTATTGATCCATGTTAGTACACCGAACATGAGTTTAAATAGGACCCACTACATGGACTATCCTCTTGTCAGACCTGATTGGAGGGACGTGAACTACATGGTGAACCCAACACCACGCAGATCCGTGGTGTGAAGACTCTATGGGGCCCACCGTTGGTACATTTTCATCCACACTACTCATCCTGTTTTCCAGCTTATTTTAGAGTATGAATCCAAAATTAAAGCATATCCAAAGCTCAAGTGGACCACATCACAGAAAATAATGGGGATAATGACGTCCACCGTTGAAACCTTCCTAGGGCCACAGTAATGCTTATTTTCATCCAACCTGTTCATTAGGCGATGAAATATCAGCTTGATCCAAAAATTTATGTGGCCCACAAGAAGTTTTCAATGGCAAGCATTCAATTCCCACTGTTTCCTGTAGTGTTGGTCACTTGAGCTTTGGAATTTCTTCAATCTTTGAGCTCATGCCCTAAAATGAGTTGACAGTGCGTATGGATGGCGTGGATAAAATCACGTTTGGACTCCACAGTCTTCACAACAGGGAGCTGCAATCTGCGTCCGGGTTGGAGAAGGGATGACCCGCAGCGGTTTAGTGAATCGTGGCGAAATCCCATCGTAGTCGTCTGAAACAACCGTTTTCAATCAGATGGTAAAATGGGGGGAAAACGTCGACAATGGGCGTGTTTGGATGTCAGGCCCATAACATAATGTATCATATGTCAATGAAATACGTCCTTAAAATCGACGTTATCCAAACACCACCACGTGGTACGCTGGTGACCCGAGTACGTCGCCAACCCAGTTTCTTGAAACGACATGTCTTGTAAAACACGCTTACAACGCATTCGTCTGTGCAGTGCAATGAAAGCACTGCACCGCCATAACAAATGACAGTTTTAAGAAAAAAAATCCTGAGATTGCAAGTGGTTCAGCGGACCATCGTGTAGCATCTACTCTCTCTTCTCATCTATCTGGTTGTCGCAGGCGAATCCCACCCTCCTCCCCTCACTTGTCCTATAGTGTATTTCTCCAAAGACCTCCACTACCGCCTCCGAGTGGAACTGATTGAATAGGATTCCAGGAACATCCTTACTGCCATCGTCCTTCTCGCCTTCTTCCCTGTGGACATTACAAGTGGGTGTTTTAGCGAATACAGGTAATATACAACCAATTTCCTTGAATCTGTGGGAGAGATTTCCCGTTTGATGTACTACAATGTTATCAACAGTTTGTATTTCTCCGTCTCTCTGTTTACTCCCCAAACTCCCAAATGTACATACCTATTAGAGTTGCATGTGTGGATGGAGTAAAGACCATGGTGGGGATTCACGCTAAGACGATGGTTCCTGTGTGAAGGCTATCGTTGAAAAGATATTCCTGGTAGATGAATCTTGTAGTCTTAACTACGTATCTGCAGTCTATCCGGTGTATGGATTCACTATATTACAACATGCGACATGACCTGTGCATGTCAATGAATAGGGCGTACTGATCTGTGAATCGCCTCATAACCATTTGCGGATACTCTATATAAACTATCCTTATCTTCCTTCTTCTCTCATTCATTTTCATCTTTAAATACTTAACTGTTGCACAGACTCCAGGTCTTCTGCATTAGGCCAGGTATTACCTCCATATCTGTGTTAGCAAACTTTTCATATGTATCAAACATGCTTCTTCTCATTTGACACGTTCTATAGACCGGTTGATCGCCTGAAGGCGCATAGTGTATTTAAGTTTTCTGAAAATTTTTCCATTTTTGGGGCATGAACAAATATGTGAATATATTGTCAGGCTATCCTAATTGATGTGGTTACTATTACTAATTTCTATTTCGGATTGTATTTCAAGACATGCTTGTTGGTTGCTTGAACAATATCAGTATTATGTGTTATGTCTGATGAATTCAAATGGTTTTCATGTTTTAGATGAGATAGATCTATGCTATATTCGCAATTATGTTGATAATCGAACTGTGTTTAACAGAAAAATGTGCATGTGATATTATAATGTTGTTGTACATTTGGGATTTTCATGACATTTGCATCTATATATGCAAAGTAACTTCGACCTAGTAACAGGTCAGACACAAATTGTCTCATGGGGTCTGGTAGTGGTGTCTCTAGTAGCAAGGATTCATCCAATAGTGACTGGAATGAAAAAGAGATAGCAGCTGCAATGACTGCAATTGCAGCCTCTGCATGTGTCATGGGAGCTGCCGAATATTATCGCCGCTATTGTTTGAAGTCGTCATCTCGAGATTGTCATGTAGCTAGAAATATATTTGTGAATGGAATCATAAGGAAAAGTGATGTTGATTGTCTTTCACAACTACATGTGGATCGTAATAAATTTTTCGAGTTATGTTCTTTGTTAAGAGATAGGAATTTGTTGTGTGATACTAAAAGGTGCAGTTTAGAGGAACAAGTCGTCATGTTCCTGCATATAGTTGGTCACAATGTGCGAAACCGTGTCATTGGTAATCAGTTTTCAAAGTCTGGAAAGACAGCGAGTCGACACTTCAATAGGGTTCTTAATGCTGTAATTGGTCTCTATCCAGAATATGTCAAGTTCTCGGGCTTACATACTCCGAAAGAGATATCCGATAATCTAATATGGAGCCCCTATTTTCAGGTAATATGATCCCATAAAATTGAAATTGTGATACAGTTACATTAACGTTTGCATAATAATGACCTAGATGTAAGATAAATGTTGCTTGTAGGATTGCATTGGGGCACTCGATGGCACCCACATTCCACCCTATTTGCAGAAAAGCGAAAGTGCAACTTTTCGTAATCGAAAAGGTTTTCTGTCACATAACGTAATGGCAGCATGTACATTCGATATGAAATTTGTATATGTGCTAGCGGGTTGGGATGGTTCAGCCTCTGATGCTCGTGTATTGCAAAATGCATTAACTCGTCACCCTAATTGTTTCCTTGTCCCTCATGATAATCAATGACAATTGCTGATTCATGTACATGTGTTGGATGCGAATGTTCACATGCTTAATTCTCATATATTGTTTTATGTAGGAAATTATTATGTTGTGGATGCGGATATGTCCACGCTCCTTGTTTTATGGCACCTTATCGAGGTGTCCGATATCATTTGAATGAATTTCGTATAGGAAGGAAGCCTGCAAATATGAAAGAACTATTCAATTATCGTCATGCCCAGTTGAGAAATGTTATTGGACTATGTTTCGGTCTTTTAAAGGGTCGATTCCCTATATTGCGGATAGCACCACAGTTCAAGTTTATAATACAAGTAAAAATTGTTATAGCTTGTTGTGTCTTGCACAAATTTATTCGTGTTTCTAGTGAAGACGATTTTTATGAAGCAGTTGAGGATATTGGAAACAATTCTGAAGAAATTGCACCTTCCCCTAATGAGGTCAATAATGCCGATGAAGATCGCGCATTGTCATGTTTGACAGATCGCGCGAGAGATGTGTGGATAAAAAAAAAGTGATCAAATTGCGGAGAAGATGTGGAATAACAATTTTCCTCGTAACCGGCGCGGTGTTAATTTCTCCTTTTTTTATGTCATGTATTAAGCTGTTTTTTGTAACAGCAGACTTTTTACTGTTTTATAACTCATTTGGTGTGTTTTGGGAACTTAGGACGATTTTTCCTTTTAATTTCTTATGAAAGAACTTGATGATGTTTGACAGTTTAATCGTTTATTATGACTTAGTTTGCATTGTATAATCTTAGAATGCCTCATCCTCCTATTTCTTGTCTTACAGTTGTTTGTGTCAGACTACTTTCCATTGATTGTTAATCTTGCATAGGTAAAATGAATTTCCTATGGAGTTCCAACAAGATAGTTAGAGATAAGAATGTGTTACCATCTCCTTCAAAACGCAAAGGCTTTACTAACAACTCCCTGACATCACCCAGCAAAATATTTGCAACACCAGATACAATCAGCTCAGCAGCACTACTGACAGCATCATCACCTGTGTCTCCGACCAAAAAAATTCAAAGATCTGCACGCCCTATAAAACTGTTCTCATTCAATGGACTGATGCGATGGATAACGCATTGGTCGATGCACTAGTAGAGCAAGTAAATCTTGGTCGAAAGAGCGACGTTGGTTTCAAGTCCGAAGCTTACAAAGCAACTATAACTGAAATCATTGACAGATGTGGGTCGAACTAGAAAATAAACATATATCCAACTGTCTCCGCACTTTGAAAAAATTCTACTGGTTGTGAAGGATATGTTAAACACGAGTGGTTTTGGTTGGGATGTCGATTTGAAAATGGTCATCGCTACCGATGATGTATGGGAAGCATATATTGCAGTAAGATACATGCATTCTCTATATAATGCTGAACAACTAATATATGCACATCTGATGAAAGCAACATAAGTTGCTGCTGATTATATCAGTCGTATGCATATCTGAAATGAAAATGGTTGAACGGAGTGTTATTCTGTATAACTGGTCTCGTCGGATATAATGTTTCAGCTATGCATATCTGAGAAAAGAAAATGGTTGTTGCTATTGATTTTGTAGACCACATATCTGATTTTAAAATGATAGTATACATTGGGGATAACTGATACACATCTCTGAAGTTAAATTATGTGTTCTGCCTTGTTTTCTTTTGGTGGCCATATCTGATTATATAGTTACTAGGTTGCTAACTTGTACTTTTCTGTTCTTGCAGTCTCACCCATATGCGGAAAGTGTACAAGGAAAACATATAGATAGGTACAATGACCTGAGTTTTATGTTTGGTAATGATTGTGCCCAGGGATCTTATGTCAGTACCGTATACTCATCCCCCATTTCTGGCCACCGCCGCCCAAGAGATGAAGTTGACTCTTCCGATGAGTTTGAAGAGGATGGCAATGAAACAGTACATCTATCTTCAGACAATGATGATGAAAACGGTAGTGGTTCGGCACGATGTCCTAATAAGCGGCCACATAAACAGTCAAAGCTGGTTCATACAGGCCCTATGGAGACCTCGTTTGGGTCTTGAAACGATCAGAGCACTGGTACTAGCATGACCCGTTAACGAAGGGGTAAACCGAGTGAGCAAATTGGAGATAAGATGGGTGAAATGGCTGAGGCTGTCAAGTCTCTAACAATTACTATGGCAACGGGAAAAACCATGATCCGACTACAAAAAATACTAGGCATTTTAGAGGATGTCGATGGTCTCAGCAATGAGGACCAGGTCCGGGCTGCTGCAGAATGATATTGTTAGTGCGGGTTTCTTCATCAAGATGGGACATGAAAGGCGGAAGGAGTGGGTACAAAAACTCCTTGACCGCATCACAGATGTTTGAAACATCTCTTCTCTGGCTATTTCGGGAACTCTTCAACAACTATTACTGAAATCTAATTTCTTTTGGGTTTTTTGTAATTTAAACAAGTGGTTTATTGGATTACTGTTAATGGTGGACTGGATGATTAGGGTGTTACATGGGTACCAGCACCCAACTTTTGAGATCTCATTGTTCATGCTTTACTAACTTTGACTCTGCAAGTTGATGTTTGGTGGTAGGATTACTTCTAATATCTGTGAGCTATAAGAGTGCAATGCATGAGTGCAGGTTAAACTGATTATCTGCCTAAGAACTCAGGAACATTCGACTGATTTCGAATGTTTGC
Source organism: Magnolia officinalis (assembly GCA_021015155.1). NCBI lineage: Eukaryota > Viridiplantae > Streptophyta > Magnoliopsida > Magnoliales > Magnoliaceae > Magnolia > Magnolia officinalis. The sequence goes on from JAJHSJ010000003.1 coordinate 97,330,129, forward strand.
AGATATTATGTTTGGACCTATTTCCATGTTGTATATGTTGTTATATGTGAACTGCCTGTTCTGTTTCCTCGCAGATGAAAATGTCAGCTCTTCACACCATATATGTAAATTATTTGTTTTCTTAACTGATGCTAGAAACAGTCTGCACTTGATCATTGTTGCAATTGGAAGTGATATGAAATAAGATATGTATATTTCATTTTGTTGCAGGAAATTATTAAATTCCATGATTTCATGGGATTGAATATCAGTTTAATACTTCAAAAATATGTACTGATAAGGTAAGACCCGGGATTGGGTGTGGATGGAAGCAGTTGTACTTATTATATTATCTGATTATTCTAATAACAGTTGAACAGATTCGAAACTATTGACACATGCTATATTCACTTGAATTTATTAATAACTATTATTTGAAATGTTTTTTCAGCAACGTATGGGAAAATACTATGTGGTCTTTATTGGCAGACATCCTGGATTATATTACAAATGGGAAGATGCACGATCACAGGTGGATCGCTACAGCGGATGTAGGCACCAATCGTATAAGTCATACGAGGAGGCTGCTAGAGCTTGGCAGAATTTTCAGGTGCGAATAAGAAACCTATGTTCAACTGCTCAACTGAAATCCTCAACCTAATTGTTTGAGATGCGATTTGTATACCATCTCCATCATAATATTGTTGAATATTCTATGTTAAACCGTCTGTCAGAGCACATGCCAGATTCATGAAAGACCCACCACATGCCAAAATTATGATGGGCCCACCAGGAGATTTCAGACTAAAGCTTCTCCTCCTCATGGCTCGGTTCATCAGCAAGAGGATTTTGTTAAGACGCAATCTCCAAGCAAATCGCACTCAGACTTGACAGGAGCACATGGTGAAAATGGGATGATGAATGCATTCTTCAAAATTGTGATTGGGATGTTGTTGATTTATGTAACCGTTGCCTGGATCGTTTCTTCTATCGTATCTTAAACATATAGTCATTGGGTTATGTCCATATTGGTTACAAGCATTTCTTGAAGTCAAACTATGTCCGCTGTTTTTATATAGCGTCTTTGCATTTTGTTCCATCCATCATCTGTGTCGAGTTAGCAGCAGGTGTAGTATTATCTGTTACTTCGCGTGATATTGTTTTTCTTTTTCTGAGATATAGACGCTCGTTTTTATTTTATTTTTTTCTTTTTCTTTTTTTAACAAGAATCATACTACATATCCGTGTCTTTCTGTTCAAATGCTCTCCACCATCAGCTACGTTTCACTTCCAGTTCATCTTATGAACTTTTTTATATATTCTTTTATTGAGGGCATTATTATATGTGATAGTGGGACCACTTCATGTAATGACATCTAAGATATCCAGGTTACTGAAGAACCATAATGGTTGTGGGCCGGAAGCATAATTGAAATCTGGTCCGTTGAAATCTGAACCGTCATACGTGGATTGATACCGATCTAACTGATTATACTGACTATAACCATGATATATAGAATCAGGTGTACGGAACGGGTTTTACTTACGTTATCATGGTGGGGCCCACATTGAGTTTGGATAGTAAGTACATCATCGTAGGGTTGGATGTCTATATACAATTTCCTTCTCAGGGGCGAATGAACATTAATTTCATACCTATTTAATGCTTGGGAAGCAGTGCGGCTGATGAACACTCCATTCCCAAACACTGATTTCGGAAACCACGGTCTCCTGTGATTACAAGTGTACTCTTATCCAAACATTGTGAGTGGTTTACAATTTGCAGACGCTTTACAGCTGCAGGACCACTAATACCTTGATGGGACAGTTTTACTTCCCTCTACAATACTATACGCGAATCCAAACACGCCCTAGATGGGCTCTCGGAAAATGAGTTTTCGCGCCAGAGACTGTTTTGGCTGGGCCTGGATTTTGACAGACGGGCCGACCAAGGATGGGCTCTATCTCAGTAATTCGGCTCACTAGCCAGCTATGGACAAGCACTTGTCCAATCCATTTACAACGCTGAGGGATTATGGTAAAGCCGTTTCTCCACAGTATAGAGTGAGAATGTTCAACTGTCCATCAAGCAGACGTTACTATTGATTGTAAACAGATCCAGGCCACCTGATCAGTGTACAAAACGTCTTGATGGTCCAAGTAGTTTTTTTTTTTTTTTTTTAAGCACAGTGACAGATATCTATGCAAGTATGTGCGCTCAGTCTCCTTACTGGTGTACGCATGAAGTGAGGTGATCAGAACTGTTGACTTAATGTTCCAAAGGGTGGCCCACTTGATCAACAGGCATGACCAACTTAAAGAAACAAAACAAGAAAAAAGAATGAGACGCCAACACGGCAACATCCTGCTTGACGTCGATTACTTGGGACCATCCATCAAGAGTGAGTCCAAATGACAGGATAGAAGGATTGATTCAAACCATCCATGTATGTGCCGTGATGTGGACAAATGACCGTAGAAATATTACATCAGCTGGGCAAACCCACCCACATTCAAATGGCCTGGTTGGAAACAGGAATAAACAAATTTTCCGTGTTCGATGGGGGAAATCAGGCATTAGGATTGAAAGATCACTATCATTTTTAACAGATGCCCACAAACATTTGGAGCCAGCAGACTGACAACCAGGATCATCTGGAAACGCACCTATCCGAACTGGATCCCCATCATGGTGGGCCCTTAGGCCATGGGCGCTGGAACATTTCAGGACCAAGTAAATATAAAAACATAGCCATCCGTCCACTAGACTGTCAGGGGGGGGAGGGAGGGAGCTGAATTAGTGAGCATTTTCTGGCACTGAGAACCAGACCTGAATTTGCTCGACCCGATAGCCCATCGGGTTGGAGTAATCAACTCCAACCTTAACCCAACCTTAAGGACCTTGGCAACTGAAGTTGCAGTCGTAACAGGCAATTGACAGTTCTGATGTTTATATATTTTCACCCAAACAGCATTTTCTCATAGTTTATAAGTTAATCCTTAGTTACTTCCGAACCGTCTGTAGAACTTGAGTTGCTGCTCCAAAGGCAACGATATATATGCTCAAAAAGCTAATGGAGGGAAAGGGAATTCCCAGTACAAAGATAACAGTGGTGATCTTGCTAGATCAACCGCTACGGGATTAGGATGACCGGTACAAAGATAAGGGCAGTTTGCCTCTAGTGTTATGCCATTACTGTCTATTGGCACCAATATGTATGACGTATGCATGTTAAGAGTGTAGTCATACTCATCATTACTGTCTATTGGCACCAATATGTATGACGTATGCATGTTAAGAGTAGTAGTCATACTCATAACTACAGTGAGTAGAGCCACTAAAATTCTGTAACCAACCTATCGCTGCTTTTTTAGCCAGGTGGCCATAATGGCCCACTTAAAAAATTCAAGATCGGGTTGAAGTAGCCACCTTGAAATGATAGTTCACAAGAATGAACTGATGCAGACATGCATGCAGACATCTGGCGTCAGGCGGAGCACAATGCATGTAATAAACTACCATATCTATGGATTCCATGCAGAATTGTTCACAGTTGCCACAGGTTGATTTGAGTCGTACAGGATTTCTACCAATATTCCATCAACAAGTCACTAAGTCCACCAGCAAATGAATTTTATTTTTTTATTTAAAAAAAAAAAAAAAAAAAAAAAGATGCCAAACAGCACCTACAAAAGACTCAGAAGCAGAAAATGAAGAGCAGACAATCTGGTGGCCACTGCCCAAGAATCAAGAGCGAAAATAGCTGAGGAATCTGCCTAAGAGCAAACAAGAAGTTTGACTAGTCTCCCAGATGGCCTTTCTGGGTGCTGTACTGCATGTTGTTTGTCAAACACCCTGGAATAGGGAAGAATCATCTTTCTTTCTTTTTTATTGTTAATGAAAATTTCATTAAGGATCCCCAAAAGAGCAAAGGGAAACAAAAACTATCAAGGCAATGGTTACGAGTCCCCAAAGAGGAATGATCATCTGGCACGCGTAATGCATCTTGTACATTGGCACATTGGCAGATGTCACATATGTGGGCTGCATGTAGATCAACGGTGGCACATGTGGCACATGAAGATTGATGTCAGAACATGTGGCGCACATGGCGAGCTTGAAGATGGATAGCAGCACATGTGGCAGACATGGGGGCACTTGAAGATTGAGGTCAGCACATGTGGGGCCCTTGAAGATCGACGATGGACTTTTGACCACTCAAACCTCAATCTTCTAATGAACCCATACCCACCCCAACTTCCACCCTTACACCCATATTCCTTGACAATTACCTTCTTTGAAGAGCATCACGTTTCTCTCCAGAACCACATAACCACTTCCCAAGAAGAACCTTGTGTTTTCTTTAATGTTGTCAATCCCAGCCTCTACACAATGGGCTTGAAAACCTCCTTACACTCTACATAATCGTGTCGATGCTTCTCCTATTTTGTCCTTTACATAGACGACTTCTTCAATCCTCAATTCCATCTCAAGGAACAAGGGATTCTAAAAAGGGATGGGCTTGAAAACCTCCTCACACTCTACATAATGGTGTTGATGCTTCTCCTAGTTTGTCTTCTACATAGATGACTTGTTCAATCCTCAATTCCATCTCAAGGAACAAGGGATTCTAAGAAGGGATGGGCTTGAAAACCTCCTCACACTTTACATAATGGTGTTGACGCTTCTCCTATTGTCTTTACATAGATGACTTGTTCAATCCTCAATTCTATCTCAATGAACAAGGGATTATTAAAAGGGATGTGTAATAGACCGTAGGATTGCAAGGGTGGGGGTTCTCCCTCCAAAGAACAGGAATTCTTTCCGCAACAAAGTTCTTTCAATAACGGGGATCCTAAAGAACTGAGGGAACCCCAAAATGGGCAACTAAGGCAAGCTACAGGATATTACTCCACTTAACATCATTTACACCCAAAATTCTTTGCAAATTCGTCAACCCTCTTCTCTCTCACGCCTATACAAACCAGCGAGCTTTAAGCCAAGTTCACTCTTACAGCCTCAGGCAGCTCCAAAGCAATAAGAATTTTCCCCTAAATTCACCTCTTGATCCAATTAGCCCCATGAAACATAATGAAATTGCCTGGAAAGCATAGTTGAGAAATGGAAGGAGATCAGCTTACCACTTTAATTGTGCCGAGCGTAAGAGCCCCATATTTCTACTCAAAGATATTGTCTACTAGGAGACCATTATCCTCCTTCAGCATATTCTCCCAAACACCATGCTTCCTTTTTCAAAACAGGCATTCCACGTCAACCATACTTCTTCCTCCACCAACAGTGTCTACCCTTTAGGAATAGAGACAGGTAGAAGCAACCATATCACCTCAATCATTCATTACCTTGTCACTGAGACAACCTTGAACTATCAACCCACCCCCCCCCCCCCCCCCCCCCCACCCCCCCCAACAAAGAGGTTTTCCTGCCTTAAAGGTAGAAATATCCCTCTAAGCATAGACATAAAACCAGGTCATGGACACAAACAGGCAACTTCCACTTCGATAATAGATGACATAAAAATTCCACTACCCACGCCCTCCACCAGTCTTGGAATAGTATTTGGATTCTCAGCCCACGCATTAACCCAAACAACTTCATCATGGCTCCTAAAATTGAACTCAGATTGATAGCTAGAAAACCTACATAGAACTCCCCAATGTATTTTAAATAACTCTGTAACCACCAACGTGAATGGGAATGCAAATAACTGCTATGAAGTCCCACTTGGATTAGAATTCCAAGTAACCTTACCTAGGACAAGATTTTGAATACCAATTATCCAGCTTCAACAGGCAGCCACAAAACTCTGATCTACTTCTGCAACTGTAGAGGCCTCCTCCGAGACAAAATAACATCCTGCCCAGAGAGAAGACTTTCACAAAAAGGTATAAAACAACTATCCTGAACCGGGATCCCATGATGCACTTGTTTACTTCCAGATTCACTAGCATTTTTTTTCCAACAATGACCAAATGGCTACTAATAGAAAGGAGCAAGAAGTAACATTTTTCTAACAGTAACCATTTCCAGTTGACAGCTTACAAGCCACAGTAAGGTCTAATACACAAATATGCAATACATTTGGTCACCAGATGGCAAAGAGTGAAGATTTAAACTATCAAATGCAAGTCACCAGATGGCAATACATTAGGGAACAGAGACTAATATATGCATCATATAATGTTTGATCTTTTGTGATTGTAAGTTGATATGGTTTTTGCTATTTAAAAATATGATTTTTCTGATTTTTTTTTCCTTCTTTGGAGAACAATTGCATGTGATCGACTATACCATACAGTCAATTGCATGTGGGGCCCAACATGATGCATGTCAAATATCCAAACAATGCACCAGACACACCCCAAAAATTAACTGGATCTGGAATTCAGGTAGGCTACACCATCTGGAAAAGCATAAAAACATGCCTAGAACCTCTAAAATCACATGGTGGGGCCCACCTGAGATCTAGAATGGCCTTTTTGTATGTACCTTTTCCAGGTGGTATGCACACAATGAATAGATTGGATGGCATATAAACATCATGGTGGGCACACAGGTAAAACAACAGTCGGTGTCCCTCTCACTGTTTCTTGTGGTGGGGCCCACCTCATTATGGTTTGCGCTGATTTTTGGGGCCTGGTCCTAAATGCCAGGACACACCTGATGAATGGCTTGGATTTCTGCAATACATCACAGGGAGCCCCATGGAGACATGGAGGTCGACTCTACCTTAACTTACAGTAGAGTGGACAGTGTTGGATGAAAATCATTCTCTTTCAACAATAAATTCAGTTCTACATTGTACCTAGTTATTGGCAATAGTGAATTATGCAGTGTATGGGGCTAATACTTAGAAAAAGCTCTGAATAGTTGACCAGATGAGGAGGGCATTCAATCAAGTGATCCAGTTCTTCTCACACTGATGAGAAGGGCATTCAGTCAAGTGGTCCAGTTCTTCTCACACTGTAAGCACTGATGAGAAACATGCAATTCTGTCAACTCATTCAACACATTATCTTGCCAATACTAGTGGAATATCAAGCTAATGCATAAGTATTTAGTATCATGCAGTTTTTCATGTTGATTATGGAAAATTCAAGCTCCATAAAACCTGCTATTTCATTAAGCATGCATGACAGCATCTGTACAGAACTAGTGCAACAGAATACTCATTTATTTCAGAAAAAGCTGTTGTGCATTTTACAATGATTGAATATACCAAATAAAAGTTGCCAGCAAGCACTTGGATCATTTTTACACAGATCCACTTGGCCAGGTGTGACTATTGGTCATGTCTCAAGTATGAGAGGAGAAGAAACAGTAACCGACTTACCTGTGCACTTTAGAGTATCTGAAGGAATTAGAATCCTGAAATTACAATCACCTATTGTTAGGAAAAAGTTAAAGATTAACTTCAATTTTTTTCCTGAGAATTGAAAGTTAAAAGTTATAGATTAACATAGCAACCTCCAAAAATTAAAATATAAAAGATAGGCATAACTGCAGTTACCTTTACACACATTGACAGGACAGCTTGCAACACCATGGCATGCGAATGAGCCGGAGGAGTAAAACTGTAAAAAGTACCTTCCCGTATTTTAAGTTTTAGATTGCTTGGCAGGTGTTTTCAGTTCCTGGAGACATGGTAACAAATATTGGCATGACATAGCTCAAAAAGAAATCTATCATAAACATTAACATGAATGGTGCGAATACCTCTGAAAACCGCAAATGGCCATGCTGAACATTAGAAGTTTTTACTATGGTCTCCCATTTAGGATCAACAGAGGATGCCTTCGTAACCTGTTTCATAGAACGGAACTGAATACCGAGGTAAGGCCTGCAAGATGGATTCGTTGATGAGACAGAAGGCAAGGTACGCCAAAGCCAAGATTCAGAGGGTGATTTTGGTAAAGGGGGTGGAAGTGGAGACTGAAAAGGATTGGCATGTGAATTTCCTTGATCTTCTTCTTTTAAAGACTGGGGGTCATCGAGACTCAGATTCCCACTGATAAGCACTTTCGAAAACTCCAACGATCTAACTTCCTCATCTAAAGCATCATCACGTCTGAAACCCTCTTTGTTGTCTGTGTGCCCACCAAGAATTGATCCATCAGTGCAAGACAAAGGATTTGCTTCAACAATTTCAGATATCATAGGTTGCAATTTATTTCTCCCATTTGAACTGTTTAGCTTGCTCCCCTTTGAACTGTTTCGCATGTTAACATCTCCTAGACGAGCTTCTAGAACAGGACTGTTTTCCGACCTCTCACTTTCTACCAGAATCTCAAAATCCTTTTCTGCAGAATTTGCCAGGTCCTTGGTATCTGAAGAGCTGGACCTTGAATTTGGAGTCTCGAGCATCTGAATAGAATCTACATACAGAGTCTTCTCAATTGCAGGACTCCCAGAGCCTGACCCCTGTTTACTGCTTTGACGGGATAATGTTTCCTGGTAGTCATTACGACCTTTGCTATACATGTTGAGGCCATCATCCTTAAAATTCCTGCCTTGTTTAGGAATGCCTAGAAAACCCATTCCTTCATGAAAAGGTGACTGAGGTGTTTCATTCCGGTAAGGCGATATTACATCACCAGTAGAGCGCCTGTAGGGGGATGATCCTTCAGGTGTTTGCGAATCACTCCAGCATGTTAGCTGGTTGGATTCACTCGTTGGTTTACTCCCATTTTCATGGGCTTCAGGATGTTCAAATCCACTTGCCAGTTTGTGCTTATAGACTGCTTCCCAAGTGTTCTGTAGAGATAAAACACTATCAATGGTCAACAATAATCCGTAGCATATAAAACAATGATAAGATACAAAATTAGCTCACCTCATGACCGAGCTCACTAAGATATCCAGGGCCTGCTGGCTTGAAATGTGTGTTAAGTTTACGACCAACAGGCGATAAGGGCATGCCGCTCCGAATCTTGATCCCTGGGACCGGATTTAAAAGGCAAAAGGAGTTCTTTAAGCAAAAGCGAGGTAGTAACCCACATGCTTTTGCCGTGTTCCCAGTATCATCATAATCCTCATCTTCATCTTCATCTTCACTATCTTCCTTCTCCTCATCCTGGGTATGGTGTGGTACAACATGTGTCCTATATTGATAGGTCATAGGCTTTCTATTCCTATCCAGCCCATTCACTGGCCTCACTGGCTCACGTGCCACAGGTTGCTTTCTTGAAGCATACTGAGGTGTCTCAGAAGCCATTGCCTTTGCAGCAGGCAAGAAACGGTCCATCATAAATTCCCGAGCCTGCGGATCCGTCATGAAGTTTCTGGAATGTTTTGAGTCCAGACCGTCCAAAGCACTCATGCCAGTTAGGCTACAGTTCATGAAGTACGAATCAGTACGAGATAGTGTATCAAGTGCATCTGAGAAGGCATCATCATCACAATCATCCAACTCAGGATCATTCTCTTCTTTCACAGTACCTCTGGAGGTTTCCAACTTTACATTGCCACCTGAAGACAATGTATTGGGACAAGAAATCAAATTCTCAGCTTGGGGCAACCTAGTTACAGCTGAAGCCTCAGATTCCTTGTCTTCTGCACATCTTATAGAAGAAGACTGATTAACATCCAAAATCCTCCCAGGTGGGAGCTTCGGTGCCAATGGAGGCCTTTCAAGAGTTTTTGAGCGCAGCCCGCCTCCGTCCTTGGGTCTCCCAGGGATCTGCTCCCACTGAAACGGAACTGCACCGGCATTTCTCACCGGCCCTGATTTCAGTTCTGGTTTGTAAGGAGGGAGAGAAGCTTTCTTGGGTTGGGACTTCTCAGTCCTCTTATTCTCTTCTGCAAGGGTAGCTGCAGGAGGTGCAAATCGCCTCACGGAGAGAAGTGGTGCATTGAAATCCAGTTTCTTTTCCTCCATTAAATTCCTCAGCATCACAAGACCATGCAGACTCTATAAAACCTCCACTTCAAACTACAAATCCAACCAAATAAAAATCAGCCAGCATAAAACAACTAAAATTCTACTCCTGAAAGAAGCCCAAAATCAAACTCGAAATCCTCAATGAAAACAAAGTAGATCTAATAAGTGACTTGTGTTCCTGAATTTCTAATGCAAAATACAAAATAGACAAGTACTAAGATCAAAGTACTTCTAAAAGGTAAAATTTGTCAACATAGAGAAGAAATAGTTTTGGGAAGAGAATGAATTCCCTGTCTTCTACTAAACTTGGATCGGCGAGAAATCAAAATCCTAAAACAATCCTGATTTTCTCCAGAAAAACAACTAGTCAATGGAATTAAATTCTAGAGGAGTAGAATTCCAATTTCTAACTGAAATTGGAATGAACGGGAAAAAGGACATCTAATTCACATACCAAATCCAAGAAAAGTAAATATCTGCACAACAATCTGAAAATTCTGCGTTTTCTACTAAAAACACCAATCAAATAAGAGAGCCAAATGAAAAAAATTTAAATTCTAATTCTTATCTAAAGTGAGAAATAGTCAAAAGAGGAAACCGCATCAAGAAAGCGAGGCTTAGCCCTCCTAATTTCCTACTAAAATTGGAGTCAATAAGAAGTCAGCACCCTAAAAGAAGATCTAACCTTTCTCCAGCATCAGCACCTACAAAATCAAATAAAAAAAAACAGCTGAATTTTAGCTTCACTAACAATTAAAAAAATGATAACAAAATTAAGGACTGTCAGAATGAAACAAATACATATGCATTCTTCTTAATCGAAACAAGAGTCCTAATTTTTCTCCAAAGCCACCTCTCAAGAACAAGGTAATTAAATCTTCAATTCCTATCAAAATCCAAAAACAAAACATAATTATTTAAATACAGTATTATTGGGAAGAAAAATAAAATCAAAATCTCTAAAATTTGCTAAATTCCAAACTATCGGACTGATAAAATCCTAATTCTACTTCAAATCATCAAACCATCAAACAAAACTAATCTAATCTCAACAGGACAAGCTGCATTCCTGAATTTCCACTGAAAAAACAGAGACCGACAACAAAAACATCCAAAATGAAACCCTAAATCCTCTCTCAAACAGCACAACAAGAAATCAAATCTCGCTGATGGGAAGATCCCGTTGCTCATATCTTAAAAGCAAAAAGAAGTCAAAAGTCCTAATCATCTGGCAAAGAAACCCAATCAAAACCTCAAAAATCCGCTAAACTACACTACTAATCACCACATAAAACAACCATAATCGCCACAGAACGATCCGCATTACTAATTCCCACTTGAGAAAATCAAATCAGCAACAGCAATCAAAGATCCAAAACAAGGACCCTATTTCTTCTTGGAAAAAAAAAAAAAAACAGCTGAATTTCAGTAAGAGAAACTCAAATCACAAAAACGAGACTGTTCCGATCCTCGTTTTCTGCTCAAATCGTAGTCAAACTAGTCAAAAAAATAATAATAATAATAATATATAATAAATAAATAAGAAAAAAAAAAAAAAAAAACTTAATATCCTCCAGAAATCATCACCATGTAAGAAGATTGAATCAAAAGCCTCGACCGAAAGAGAGAGAGAGAGAGAGAGAGAGAGAGAGAGAGAGAGAGAGAGAGAGAGAGAGATGAATACTTGAAAGAAATCGCTGATCTGGAGAATCCTTTTTTTTCCCGCGGAGAGAGAGAAAGAGGCAGTGGTTTTAAGGGCAATGTAGGGGTTTGCTAAAATACAAAGGGGGAAAAGGATAAACTCCTTTGTACGCTTTTGCTTAGCTTCGTCTCTGTGGCTTGCGCAGCTGCGTTGGTCTTCAATCACGTATTACCCGCCGCGGGAATGCAAGGAAAAAATATCTGGCATTTTCATCTTTTTTCCGGAAGAATTACAGGGTCTTGATGCATCGGAGCGTCCTTTTGTACATGTAGGGCCCATCAGCGATTATTCGAGCATCTCGCCCGTTGATCCTAAGGAAATCATAACCTGTGGGTAATGAGATAAGCATTTTCTTGAATGGTCATATTCTAACATTTGGATGAGTAGCATAGGTCAAGGAAAAACACAGCAACGGGTTGAACTGACTGTCGTAGAGTGGAGGGATTTTTTTTAAGACTGGAATGGAGGGATATGATCATTCGATCTGAAAATATTTTATATGGTTATCTATCCACGTTGATGAGAATCGTATCAACGGTCTGGATCAATGAATCATAGGCTCCACTTGTGTAAATGAATTCAAAGGTACACTATTCGGGCCGGGATGCAACATGACATTATAATAACTCTTCTGACGCGCCTTTCCAATTCTAGCCACGCGATGACTCGGTTAGTTCCGAGTTCGATCAGGCTGTGATCGCGGGCCCACTTGATGTTTTTTTATATATCCACACCGTCCATCCGTTTTTCCAGATCATTTTATGTCATAGAACCAAAAAAACAAAAAAGCAGATAAAAATTTCAAGTGGATCACACCATGGGAAAAAGTAGTAGTTAACCATTAAAAACTTCTTGTGGGCCACGAATTTTGGATAATCTAAAAATATATGTTTTCCCTTCATCCAGGTCTGCGTGACCTTATCAACGGGTTGGATAACCTGATGGGAAATAAAAATTACGGCGGGGCCTAGGAAGCTTTTAATAGTGGGTAATTCATTCACCACTGTTTCCTGTGGTGTGGTCCAACTGAGATTTCAATCTCTTCATTTTTCTACTATTTCCTTAAAATGAGTTGAAAAAATATACGGACGGCGTGGATATACAATAGATGCATCAAGGTGGGCCACACGATCACGGCCAGACCTAACTCGGTGCTACCGGATCTGACCGAATCCGCTCCAAGTGTATAACTCTCCACCTCGAGAGTAAACTGGTTTTGAGAAATCCTTGGATAGTCTGGCAGAATCGGATGGATGATACGCAGTCAGTCACTCAGTGAGAGTTTGGAACGTAAGTTGCTTAATATAAGCTACCTCCATCAAAAGTAATTTATTTTAATTTTTTACTTATTAAGAAATAAGTATGCTTAATGAACAACATACTTATATGCTTTGTAAATAAGATATTTATCGTTTTCTCCTCCATTAGGTAGGAAAATAGAAAAGCCATAAAATTAATTGAACTGATTAACTAATTTGAAAAAAAAAAAAGTCACTTATAATTATTTATAAATCAAACTTATTTATCTGAAATAAGTTACTTATTTACTATCGTATGTAAAAATTTTAATTTATTTGGTGGTATCCAAACGGGCGTGTTTGGGAGCCTGGATTTGAAGCCCTCCCATTGTGTTTGCAACCATGAATTCAGGAGTCCATGTAATCCAAAAGTGACTATGCATAGTATACTTATGGGGTTATAATTTGTTTAGTAAATCGACTCTAATATGTCTAATCAATGTATGTATGTACTGTTTGACACAATGGTTGTAATAAGCCCGTTGAAATATATACTTTGCTAAAAAATTATGAAATTCTAATTTTTAGATGGGCCACGAGCACGAGATCACATCTGAGTGACTAACCAACAATTTTTAGCCGTTGATTTACATTAACAATATTTGGATGTGCAGATCATCATATTAAAGTAATTATAGTGATGTAACTAATAATCTAATCATTTTAGGATATCATCAATGGCTCATGTGCCCCATAAACTAATAGTCTAGTGACACACATGTTACACATGCAACTTTTAGAAGAATTTTAGATGTAATCCAAGCTTTCACCTTGGATTTGAAACCCTCTTGGTTACTTTTTTATGCTAAACATATAAGGGAGTTGAAATCCCCTTGATTCTTTATTGTATTTTAAAAGATTTTTTTTAATAATATAGTGTTTTAAATTTTAGATTTTCCTTATTTAGATTTGTGACCTTAAAATTATTAAAATCTTTATGTGAGACACAAATGTATTGGATAAGTTGAATCTTTTTCCCAACATTTAAATTCGTGACCTTATAAAGAAGTTAGATGGCATATAATCATTACATGGCTCTAAGAAGTTTTTAATGGTAGAGGTGTTCCATTTGGATACCACCAGCTAAGTTATTTTTCTACTTAGAGCAGTAAGTATCTTATTTGAAATAAGTAAGTTTGATTTAAAATCAATTATAAATAACTTTTGTATTTAAAATTAATTAACCACTGTAGATGAATAAGTAGAAACTAAAATAAGTTACCGGAGTCATAAGTAGCTTTATCTTAAACAACTTTTAAAGCTCGAAACACACCCTTGGATGCCACCATCTCCGAAAAGAGCTGAAAAAACTGATTTACAGCGTAGATATACAGCAAATACATCCAGGTGAGCCCCACACTCAAGGAAACAACCATTAACGTGTGACCCGAGTAATTCCTAATCCGCTCCCGTGGTAACGCCTCTTGAAGCTAACGTATGCCACGTGTGTTCCTGCGTATCAAGCGTCCTATGCTGCCCCGGTATCAAATGAGGTGAACATTTACGGAATTCCAGTCTTACCCTCGAGCTAGGATGATAATTCCCAAAATAGAGTTCTTTCTGAAAAGAAAATCCGTTTGAGATGTCCTATATCCTGTCAACAAAGAGCGCAGGAAAAGAGAGTACAATAGAATAAAGAAAGAGATATAAAGGCCAACGGGGTCTAAAGATAATTAATGGGAGGAAAATGACATGAATTTGCAATATCTTGCTCTATATTTAAATGATAAATACCACGTGGAGTGCTTTACAGCCGTCCAACTAGGAAAATGTTGGTAGGACTAGAGATTTTACATTCGATTCTTCTCACAGCCTACCAAATAAAGGTGTGCACGAGTCTGAGTCGAGCCGAGTTTTGCCCAACTCATGCTCGACTCGAACTGCTCGAGTCTCAACTCGTACTCGGCTCGGCTCGGCCTTCAAGCTCGGAACAGTAGCTCGTGCTCGGCTCAGCTGAGTTCGAGCCTGTTTCGAGTTCTAATTTTCAAGCCTGTTTTGAGTTTGAGTTTTTGAGCTAAATTTCGAGCTCCGAGTTCGAGCATTGAGTCAAGTTCGGCCTGTACCAAACAGCTGTCCGGCCAGTGGTCGTTGGTCGGATGGGTTCTGCTACTCAGACGGCCGGGAAAAAATGGAGAGAGTGGAGGTTAGAGGATAAGACTCACTTTAAAAAGAAATGCCGCCGGACAGACGCTGGACGAACGAAATGCCATCGGACAGACGCTGGACGAACGAAAGGTAGCCGGACGGACAGCCGATTTAGACAATTTAGAAAGAGAAATGGGACGATTTAGAGCGATTTGGGCGAAAGGGAGAGAGAACGGGTAGGGCTTGCTGGTTTGGGCATACGGGTAGGGTCGGGTGACTGGGTAGGGTTTTTTAAAAAAAACTTTATATATAAAGTCGAGTCGAGTCAAGCTTAATATCGAGTCGAGCTACGTCCAGCTCGGACTCAACTCCAAATGTTCCGAGCGCTCAAAATATGACTCGACTCGATTCGAACAACGTTTCGATCTGAGTCGAGTCGAGCTTTTTCGAGCCGAGTCGAGCGAGTTACCGAGCTTAGGCTACCCGTGTGCAGCTCTACTACCATATGAGAGAATATGGTTTTTATAAAAAGTGATGTTTTCTATGGAACTTAGAAACTTCTGAGAAATAATGTAATAAAAATTATTCTTAATCTGTATACAGTACAATTTCCTTAGTGGGCCCGGTTGGGACCACATGCAACCACAGTGGACCGTTAGATTGGAGGCCCTTGTTGTGGATTGGAACAGTCCCAAATATGACCTTGCTGACCACAGTGACCAGATGATCAAGGGATGAAAAATGAATGTAAGTGTATTTTTACTCGTAGTTTCATTTTTGCAGGCCCTTGATTGGATGGATGTGATCATCTGATGGGGATTTCTACAGTAATAGACTCCAATCCATAAATCCAATTGTCAATAAACAATTGTAAGTTTGGTCTGTTTTTGTAATATTTGTAAATACTCATGTAAAAACCTTATGCTGTACAAATAACCAAGCTATTAAGTTTCACCCTAGTTTTTCAAAGAATGATTATACGGAGGACATATCAGAAAATCGTGGGAGAATATATTAAGGAAGCATATTTACTATTCTCCAAACTTAAACACAGGTATATTCAACATTTAATTGCTTTAAAAGCTTGAGCCGTCAGAGGACTTTAACAGCTGGCTAGTTGTTATGGGAGAGACTTACCTGATCAGATTCAAAGCAATAAGTGAGGAACTACGATTACAGGACGATCTCATGTAAGGTAGTTTGGTTGTTTTTTCAAAATATATTGAAAATAAATTAACAGTGATTAGAAAAAATAATATCAAAAATATAAATTAATGTTATAGGTTTTTGCCAATAGATATCGTATTATCTAAGTAAATATTTACAAAAATTGACTGTGAAACTGGCCATCCATTTATTTTGTTTTCTTTTCATATGTGATAGAATTATAGAAATGGCCACCACAATCCAATACCCTCATCTTAGAGGCATGGCCCACCCGACCATTATGTAAGAGGGTATTTTGGTCAGTTTAAAAGATTAAAGTTTGCTTTTTTTTTGTTTTTGCTGTAGTTTTTTATTATATTTTTTTGGACGAATCCGCATCTTGGGATGAGAATTAACATAATTGAGGGTAAGGACAAGCATAAACCAGGGAGAACTTATTACAATGGAATAAAGGCAACGTCAGCTTTTGTGTTTATTCCCTAGACATGTGGACCCACCCACATTTTCCTTGCTTTCACACGTGATCTAGTTAGTACTCTTAGGCCCACTCCCACCAGATAATACAATATCATCCGTAGATCTAGCCAAGGTAAGTCAAACTACCTCTCTACTCCTTTTTCTTCTTCTTCTTCTTTGTTTTTTTTTTTTTTTCTTTCTTTTCTGCATCCAAGGGCTAAATGGCTCATGGCCCTAACTTACTGGAGACTCATGGTTAATACTTTCAAGAAAAATATTAAAATGCTGGCATGCGTTTATTGACCTGCGTCCCTTTTCCATCTTGATGGGCCCCACATTTCAAGTACTTGTATGGATTGCTCAGCTGATTGCCACCACATCCACGTGGAATGAAAGTTTGCATAAGAAGGGAATTTTGTAAATAGACTTGTGCTGGGTGATATACCAAAACTACCGTGCTAGAGGGACTCCCTACCATACATGTGGCGTTTACCTCAAAATCGAGCCGCCCAAATAGTGGGACCCATTGTAGATGGGCTGTGTTATGGGAGATTCTGAGCCGACCTCAATTGGAGCCAACTCAGTACGACCACATCCTAGGCTGGTTCAACTGAGCTTAGTTCAAGGTCAGCTTGACTAGACGAGCAGCCGCATCAGATACTTCATTAAACAGGATCACAAAGTTAGGTAGGTCCGACCCGTGGCGAGATATGGGCTTGGAAGATTTAGACCGAACCAATTGTAAGTGATCAGGGCATATTTGTCTACAAATGATCTGATGTGATCCGAGTCCAATCAGGGATAATTGTGCTCGGCTCGTCTGCTCTGTCTAAATCCAGAGGATCAACTGAGATACTTAGAGCTGGGCATTGGTCTGAGTCGGATCGGATTGTGCCTAACTCGATCCGAACCGACTTCTCAATGGCCTGACCCGAACTCGATCTGATTCGAGATCGAGTCTGGGTCACCTGACTCTGACCGATCCAAAATTTGCATTACCTGATCCGATCCGGGTCCGACTCAATCAGGAAAACCGAGTCGGATCGGATTGGGCACGGTTTGGATCAGTATCTGTATATCTCAATCTATACTTAATTTCCAACCAGAAAATACTTAATCTGGATCTTAGCTAAGTCGACGCACGTGTTTAGTTCAGCTCATATCCTTCCCACACGTGCTAGAGTTACACATGGGTGAGAGATCTAATCCATCCATCTGGTTGGTAGATGTTTACCAAAAATAAAAATGGGCCCACTTAAGGAGCTCAAAAACTTGAAAGAAGTTGACAAGTTAGAAAACTTCAACAGTCTTTCACAACCATGTATTTATATTTTGCAAAATGGCCCATCTAAATAGGAGATCAAACTGATTCTTGGGCTAGGATATCAACAATGGTTCCTTCTGATGGATGGATTGGATCTAGAACTAAGGATTGGATCTTGAACTAAGGGGTCATGCTGCCACGTGTCGCGTGTACATAAGCTGAAACACTCACGCACATGTGCTTAGTAAGGCTCTTGAATCTGATAATTCAATGTAGAAGAACCCCACTAGATGGACGCGGATTGCGTCCTACCCCCGCTCGGACAGTAATCCGTCCAGGCAGGGCTCTGTGTGTCCCACCGTGATAATTCAATGTAGAGGAGAGGAAGAAGAGGAAGAGGAGAGGAAGAAGAAGAAAAGGAGAGGAAAAATTACCTATCGGATCGAGCGTTGAAGAAGAAGATGAGAGGAAGAAGATCGGGCGGGCAGCGGTGTTCGTTTGGTAGGGTAAGAAAAGAGGGGAGGGGTAAACGATTTAGGGTAAAAAAAAAAAAAATAGTATTTATAATACCCGACTACCCGCTCTGAATCGGGTCGGGTCGGATCGGTTCGATTTGGTTCGGATCGGTTCGGATAGAACACTATCCAAACCCAACCAGAAAAACAATCGGATCTAGATGGATGAACTCGATCCGCACCGATCCAGACCGTCGGTTCGGTTCGGAACAGGTCGGATCCACCGGATCGGACCCGACATGCATGCCCACCTCTAGAGATACTACGGTTGAGTCGGGCTTAATCCAATAACGTATGATGGCATTAACTGTTACACCACGTTCATAGTGTAACCAACGACGTTAGCGCACTCACAGTTCCCGCCTGATGACTGAGATCCTGCCGAGATTGATGGACACGTTTACTCCGACCAACTAGTATAAATAAGGGGCTCACCTACAAGAATAGGTAGGCAAAATCTATCACCCAAAATCGGCTTACACTACTTAGACCCATATTCCTGACCTAACTTTGGCATCGGAGGGTCCCCTGCTCTAACCAAGGTCTCCTTTGTTCTTCTCCTATACAGGCTTATAGTACTCGACACTAGTGCTCGGAACTCAGCAAGGTAAGCCAGATATCTACATCAAGAGGTTGTAACCCAAAATTTTGGCTGAAGTACGATCTTGCAATCGATGGATGGTGAAAATGAAAGGTAGTAAGCAGGAAATTTTCAAAAAACAAATGTCCATTAGTCAGTAATCAGGGCTCCCTAATCAGCCTGATTTTAGCAATCTAGAGTGGTCCCACTATTTTTACGGTTCGGATATCTGAAGCGGTTGGGTAACTGCCGAGCACCGTAGTAGTGGTAATACCGTATTAATGCCCAGCACTTTACCATATCTACATACGTATGTGTTAGTCTAGCTAGTTAAATTGTTCACGAGCCGGACGCGGATTGCCAGTGAACTTCCTGTAGTCAGAGGCCGTGTGGGGCCCACAGAGATGATCGTGACAAATCCATTCCGTCCATCTGTTTTGTAAGTAGGACAGAATCTAAAAGTCAGGGAGATCCAAAAGTAATGTGGGCTACAACACACGAAACAACATGAATTGAACGGCCACCATTGGAAACTTTGTGGAGGCCACAGAAGTTTGTATCGAAATGGTATTTGTGTCTACAGTATATCTGAGTGGTTTTAACCTATGAACGGTTTGGATAGAATATAAACATCATGGTTGGCTCTAGGAATATTTAAACGGTGGACGTTTCTGTTCCCACAGTTTCGTGTGGTGTGGCCCAAATAAGTTTTGGATCTACCTGATTTTTAGATTATTATCCTATTGTGGCCTTTCAAAACTGATAGACGGAGTAGAATTATCACGGGCATCTCTGTAGGTCCCACACAGCTTCCGACTACAGGAACTTCCTATACCAGGAGGCACGGGCAATCCGCGTCCGAACGAGCCCACGTCCTGGTGGTTGCTGGTTACAATTCACGAGATATGTGGTGTTTCCGTGGAATGGGTCCCCCATCATAGATATCATGCAGGACCTGGTTTCCTTTGCATGGCATACGTATGATCGATCTGGTCCATTCATTATTAGTCGGTAATGCGGACATGCCATTTACAAAAAAAATCAGGGCCGTCCACTCATCAAGTGAACAACAAATGTACGTTCAATTTGGACCACTAGAGTATTCCCTATACCTATTGTTCTGATTTTCCTGAAGAGTTGACAACTAATACTCTGTTGATGCAGGGCATGCTGGCGTTGTACGCTGCCTAATGAATGGCCAGGATCACTTCATGTGCGTCATCCAATGGTGGAAACCAGGCCCCAAATGGTTGATGTAACGCCAAATCTAGGCCAGTTATCAAATGGGACACGCCGACATCCCTGCAAGCGAGTATACTCGTTGGACGATCCAGATTTGCGCATTGAATATGGAACGTAGGTTCTATCCGTCCACTTTTTCTCATAAACATGTGGCCACAGGATGAGTGGACTGACCTGATAGTTAGGCTAACGCATGTTTATTGCGAGACTCTTCTGATGAATGGCCTGGGTCACACACGTGCCACTTTGGCTTGTGTGCCGCACTAATAATAGCCCGAGCAGTTGGCAGTTAACGTCTCTTGAAGTGCTACTCACGAGCTTGAGTCGCTTGACTTTTATTCCATCTTTTTTCTTTTCAAAAGAAAAAAAATAATAATAATAATAAAATAAAATAAAAATCCTTTATCACACAGCGTGTAAGTCACGCAAGCTCTTCTGGGCCCACTGCGTTGTTTATGTGTATTAATTCTGTCCATCAGGTGATAGCTATTCCGTTGGCTCTATGTATAAAAGATCAGCCCAAAAATAAAAAAACCAATATGAGCCACACCAAGGAAATAATGTAAATCTGTGCCTAAAATCCTTATGTTTGCATGTTCGTTTTTGTATTTTACCTTCATCCTTGCGAATCACAGTTGATGACCAGGTTTAGTGAAATTTGAACGGCTGTGATGAAATATACACACTATGTTGGCTCCACACAGAAACCTATGGTTGGCGTTCCATCCACTTGTTTCTTGTTGTGTGTCCTAATGTACTTTTGGATCTGTCTTATTTCTGTCCCTATACACTATCATTGAAGAGAAAACCTGATGGACGGAGTGGATATCATATATACAGTTGTTTGGGTCCCATAAACGAAGAGTGTTTTAGGCGCGCGTGTAACAGGTAATTTTCAGGATTTCAGTCGGTCTTTGGAGTCAATTCCGGTAGCGGGCAAGGAAACGTCTCTTTCTAGTGAAAGATGAGATCCCGACTTGTACCCGAACCTTGGGTAGGACCCTGACCGTAGGGCGCACGTAGATGTATGCATTGTATATCCACGCCGTTCATCTGTTTTTCCAATTTATTCTGGGGCATGGCACTAAAAATAAGTAAGATAAAAATTTCAAGTGGACCACACAACAGGACACAGTATTCGTCGAATGCTCACCGTTAAAAACTTTTTAAGGGGCCACTGTGGCTTTTTTTTTTTTTTTTTTACCACCCAACATAACCTATTGATAATGTGGCACAGAGACATGGATGAAAGTAGAAAACAAATATCAGGTTAATACAAAACTTTTGTGGCTCGCAAAAGGTTTTTAATAGCCAATGACCACCGTTTCCTATGGTGTGGTCCACTAGAAATTTATATCTAATTCATTTCTTGGACCATGCCCTGAAATAAATAGAAAAAATAAATGACAGGATCGATATACAGTGCATACGTTAACGTGAGACCTACACTCAAGGTCCCACCCACGTAGTTGGTTCAAGGGTCACAGCCAAGTCACACTCGAAATGGACTTGGGTAGCACCCCAGTACTCGCCATGGGCTTGAAAGGGACTTGATGGGTCATGGAAATGTTCGGGCATGACTTCAGTGGCACCTCAGAGATATGGGTGTAGTACCCTAACCACAGGGCCCACCTCAATGTAAGGACTGCATGTATATCAATATGGTCTAAGTAGATACAAATCTCAAATAAACCATACCATAAGAAATAGTGGTGAATGACTATTAAAACCTTTTTAGGAGCCACAAAAGTTTTGGAAAAAGTTGATATTTTGTTTTCCCTTCATCTAAGTATGTGACCTTATCAACAAGTTCAATGACAAATAAATATTACAATAGGCCGGGGGAAGATTTTAATGACAGGTGTTCAATTATGACAGCTGTTTTTATGGCCTGGGCCACCTAAAATTTGTATCTTTTTCATTTTTGGGCTCATGGCCTAAATGAGTTAGCAAAATGAATGGACAACATTAATATACAACACATACATCAAGGTGGGACCCACGATTTAGGTAAAGCCTGCATCACCCATCCCAATACCAACTCAATCGCTTGGAAAACAACACCATGAAACCCGCTAAGGAAGTATATGAACTCCCCTTCCACATGTTGACGAGGGATCCATCCCATTTTATGGTGTTTATTTAAGAGGGAATTACAGACAAAAAATTAGTACTCAAAAACACTTATAAAGCAAACAAGTAAAAAAAGCAGAGGAATGCACACTTGAATACCTTTTTAGGTAAGCACCCATGATGGGCACAACATCTATAGACAGTCAGTGTGCCGAACGCCTTGAAAACGGGCCATGAAAAAAGGGAACAATTTCTCCCTTGATTTGCATTTCTCTTTGCTATGGCCTACTAGAGTTTTGTCTTAAGTTGAAAATTGGCCGTATAAAGTTTCAAGGGTTGCCACATCACATGGACCGTTTAGATTTTGTGTCCATGACACATGTGCAAAGTTGTGCACAAGTGTTATGGCCCGCTAAAAAATGTATTAGTATTTTTCTAATGTTCTAATAAAACAAACAATGGTAAAATATAATGATTGTCGGCAAATGTAAGTGATATTATCACACAAGGCCCCCTAAAATAATTATTACCTATATCTAAGTCAATTATCATCGTCAACCGAGAACCAAACGCCCCCTAAAATATCGAAGATCTTATATCATCGGGTGTGCTAGTCCTGTCATGGAACAAGACAATTGGTCAACTTAATTCACCCATATATAATTTCATTTTGTTTGTATGTGTGTGTCCCCTATGATAGTATTAGTTCATTTTTCAAAGACAACTCAAGTAGCGAGAATTGTCTAATAAGCAGCTCTGGTTACAATCTCACACGAATGCCTTATTGTCACATAGAAAGTGGGTTCGCTTACAAAGTGTGAACAAGCTAGCGAGTCGAGATGGGACAAAGAACTTTACCAAGAAGAGATTTAGAAGTATCATTAGGGGTGCACACGGTTCGGTTTCGGTTTTGAAATTGGAACCGAATGGCCCAGGAGATAGTTGAATTGGTCCTGCCAGCTGTCAATATGGACCATTCATATGAAGGGGGCCACCTTTAGTTCTTATCCCTTTTGAAACCGGATCCGAATCGTGTGCACCCCTGAGTATCATGATACTCAGTTGCATATGATGCTTTCTTTTCTTTTAAAATTTTTTTTTTTTTTTACACACGCAGCCTACACACACCCACACACGCTGTAGTGAGATTTCACCACCTATGGGTCTCAAACCAAGACATCTTATTGAAACTCCTGGAAGTCTACCACTGAGGTAAGGACTTGAACCCAAGACCTCATGTTGAAACTCCTCGAAGCTGGTTATGAGGCTCTTTTTTAATTAATTATTATTATTATTATTATTTTTACACACACTCACACTATACCCTTACTGGGTGTTGAAACTTGACTGGGTGTTGAAACTTTTGAAAGTCTACCACTGGAGCAAGAGTAAGGATCCAGCTGCATATGACGCTTGATTAAGAAGCATGCAGGGATGTCCGCATGACATATACTGCCTTGTACAGCAACAGGACTCTGATTGCATGGTGTAGAATACATTACCTGTTGTGTGTATACGTGGTAAAACTCTATCAGCCCATCATGATGTATGCACACACCATAGGAAGCATAGGAGATAATGATGCTCACTATTGAAACCTTTCTAGGGCTTACCATGATGTTTATTTATCATCCAACCTGTTCATAAAATTAGTTGGACATGGATAAAATGAAAACACAGATATCAGGTCAATCTAATACTTCTATGGCCTCTAAGAAGTTTGCAATGGTAAGCATTCAATCCCCACTATTTCTAAGTAGTGTAGTCCAATTGAGCTTCGTATCTTCCTCATTTTTTGGCTCATGCTCTAAAATAATCAGGGAAAATGGATGGACAGTGTGGATAAAACAATGCTTCATGATAGTGCTCACAGAGTTTTGTCAGGTATACAAAGTACCCACATCTGTGTTCTAAACTATGGAATCCCAGTCCATGTCGACAAGTCACAATCACAGTGGTTGTACAATCGTAACCTCTTATTAGTTGATAATTAATTGCCTAAATAAGACAGCAATATTTTCATTTTAACCGTCCAATAAATGTCCACCAATTCAATAGTTAGATAATTAAATAAGTTTAATTTTTGTTTAATGGTTCATCTACAATATCATCTATCACACTTTGTTAGAGTTTCAAATTTTTCCTCCATAATTATTAGGGTTATAAATGGGTTAGTGGACTCGATGGCGTACTCAATCTGACCCGTTTGTTAAATGGTACAGGGCTGGGTCTAAGAACAGACTCACTTACTAAACGAGTTTGGATTTGGTTTCCTTCATATTAGGCTTGACCCAACCTAACACGAACCCATTTAGTAAAT
This sequence comes from Magnolia officinalis, assembly GCA_021015155.1. Taxonomy (NCBI): domain Eukaryota; kingdom Viridiplantae; phylum Streptophyta; class Magnoliopsida; order Magnoliales; family Magnoliaceae; genus Magnolia; species Magnolia officinalis. The sequence continues at coordinate 97,354,709 of JAJHSJ010000003.1, forward strand.
GGATGGGTCTATTTATGTTGTAGGGATTCATCCAGACTTGAACCCATCTAGACCCAGTTTTATACTCGGTAAGAATGGTTGTATACCTTAATACACAACATGGGAAAATTAAAAATCCACTCCATTTTCGACTAAAAACATAGGCTACTACGGAATTTGAATCGATGCGTTGAAGATTGTGAGATTAGTGAATTAGGATGTACATGGATTGTACGTTGGATGCTAAGTGGAACCCACCATGATGTTTGTGATAAATCTGCCCTATCTATTTATTTTTGTTATATGAAAAGTTGTTAAATTTATTTTTATTATTAATTAGTATTAATTAATTTTGATATAAAATTAAGGTGACCTAGACCCGTTATATCTAAATAGACCCTTTATACCTGTTTATAAATTATTCTTGTTCAGGGTTTGAATATCCCTTAACCACATACGTTAGACCCGACTCATTTATAAATGGATCTGGGTAGATCTCCCTGTACCACCGGACCTAAAATCATTTATGAAGGGATCCAATGGAGTTGACCCATTCTCTTCCTAGACTTAAATCCGCCCCTTTTAATAGTAAAAGGGTATAGATCTAAAATTTGGATCCAAACCTGTTTAATAAATGGCGAATCTGGTCTTACCTAAAATTGTCTAAGCCCAACCATTTATTATTACCATTAACATGTGCACTTGAATCTGGACCTCTTGAAGGAAACGATGAAGATCATTTTTCTCATACAAGGGATTCGATTACAGGTCATTCAAAAAACAACGCCACGGAATGAACGCTTCAGATTATCTAACCACTTTTGCATGTGGGTCCCAGTGGCAACACACGCTTGTGACGCTGACTGCTGAGTCGCGATACAGGAAAAAACGATCTATTGCAAAATAATGATGGTGCAACACGGTACCCTCTTTTGCTCATGGCTCCCTGGCACGCGTCCATGGCAATCGGCATGTTCGTTTGGTGGGCTGCCACCAGACCGATAGATCATACCTTTCCCACAAGTCCCGTAATACACGCACGATTATAGACCCTTGATCAATGGCCCACCAGATATTTATGGACGATTCATGCTGTGTGCGTATGGTGGCCTGTCATTATCATCCGCTCCTATCACCATAAACACGTAATACATGATTTTGGCCTCGATATTAAATGATTTTTATTTTTTATTTTTTATTCCAGAATATTCTGTAAAGAGATTGAAAATTATTTAACGAACATGATTTGCGCATGGATAACCTGGATACTCGGATAATCGATCTAGACCATCCATCTGGTTAGGCAAAGGTATTGATTACCAGCGGATTGAAAAGGAGACCTTTTTCCTTAAGATGTTTGTTTGGTTGATGGTAAACGGTTGTAATATGTGGTAAATGGATGCACACGAAAAAGATGAAGAACGGCCGTTTGGTTGATGGTATATAGTGGTAATCATAATAAACAATAAAATGCAGCAAATCACGTGAATTAAAATCCTCTTTAAAAAAGCCTGATATAGTATGCAAATGCTAGGAAAGGTTGGATTTCCAAAAGTGGACCCACTTTTACGGCCCACTTAAGTCTCCAAATTTTTTTTATTTTTGTTTAGGTGTATATTTCAACAAGCTTTATACAATTATTATGTAAAATATTACATATTTTATTTTGGGTATTAAAACTAATTTATTTAATGCATTCCAATTACATGCACCCAGATAACTTTTGCATTCCAATATTTTCTAATTACTAGCATAAAATATGATTGGGGATTCCAATTCACATCAATTATATTTATCATATGAGTTGTAGTCCAACATACTAATTACAAGCATTGTGAGTGGATCATCGGTTTCTTTTTCTTTTTTTCATGAAACCTAACTATTAATTATTCTTCTCTATTATGGAGTGGAGATGAATGTGTAGAAGAAATGGTATATTGATAAAGAGAATTTATTCCAAAGTCAAAAGAGCGATTGGTTTGCAAAAATATAGGATTTCTAACCATCTCTTGTAACTATAACGAACACAAACAAATTGGATGGAAAAAGAGAGGATCTGTTCATTGGACTCCCCTGCGCGTTAGGGCTAGACCAGGCCGGGCCAGATCCCAGTCCATTTGGGTTCATCTTGGGTTGGGCTTTATTTCAAAGGTGGGTCTGGCTCATGATTTAAGACTTGGACAAGTCTCATGCCGCATGGATGGGTCAACGCAGACTCAATCGGACCTTTTCTGGTTTGATACCATGAGTCATCCCTACCTCAGCCGACTCGAACCAATTCACCCCTGGCTAGCTTGAGTAGCGACTCAACTTGAGACTGGATGAATCTGTCAAAGTCACTAGGTCTTTAAGAATGGCCTGGCTCGTTTTTTAATGGTGATGAACTGACTTAATGGCTAATGGGCTCGTCCTGGCCTGGTCTATTCACTTGCTGTTGCTGGTTTGTTTGCATTAGGTTGGTAGGTCGACCCACAGGACTCAGTTGTACCAGTCCCTTCAGCTCTAATACCAAATGGTCTGTTCCTGACCTTCAGCTCTAATAGCCATGGGCTTGTATAGGCTTCAAATCGCATCTTTAGCTCATGGGTCAGATCTCGATGTACATGTTCTTCGGTTGCGCCCATCGAAACCCTGTCCATTGTCAGTTGGTAGGACGGCCACCAATCATGAAATCCCAACCACCCAATCGGCTAAAGCAAGAGAGAGGATATTCGTGGGATTTTCTTCAGCACAAGAAATTGAATATGCAGGGCCCACCTTTGGTTACCAAAAAGGTTCAAATGGTGGGCCTCGTGGTGGATGGGACGAGACCTGAAATCTTTCCCATTTTATAATCCAGTGGTTCCAAACTGTCAGATTCAAGTGTGGACATCATGGTTACGATTGTCCATGTTCATCAAATGGCTACGATTATCTGGTAGGATTATATTAAAGAAGGTGGGCCCACCTACACGGCTGATAGGTTGAACTGAAACCTGCCATTCTAAGATGGTATAATACCCTTAAAACACCCAAGCTCTGTGGCGCTCACCATCTTGTCTATGTAAAGTCCACTCCGTCCATCAGGTTCTATTCACGATTCTAGGTTATGGGGAAAAATCTCAGCCGTATTGAAAACTCAGGTGGGCCACACCGAAGGGATCCACGGGATGGGAAACCATAGGTTTGCATGTGAGTCCACCATGGTGTATATCTATCATCAAACCCGTTAATCAAGTTTAAGTCACCAGGATGAAGCGAAGATTTAAAAAAATATACAACTTGATCCAAAACTCATATGGGCCACACGAGTGCACTTGTAGGTTTTAGGAGCAATTTTGCATTGTTCCCATTAGTTTGGCCCATAGGAGTCTTCCATCAGGATGATCACTTGTATATACAGTTAAAATAAGGGTTCTAACCTGATGGACGGAGTGGATTAACAGATATAAGAAGGTGGATCCCAACGGAGTGCAGCAGATCACACTCATGCGTACATCCACCGCTGCATGTCCATAAATTCAGACTTCAAAATGTGGTCTCGTTGAAGATGGGACACGTCTCAAATATCATAGTAGGCAGGGAAGGGAAGCGGATTGGCTGGTGTACCACACACCACACACCAGCTATATAGCTGCTGCCCACAGTGATGTATTTATTATATCTACACTGTTCATCTAGTTTTAGAGATCATTTTAGAGTATTATACAAAAATCGAATTATATCCAAAGATCATCTGGGCCACACCATAAATAGCAGCGGAGATAATGATTTTCAGCGTTAAACAATTCGTAGGGCCCACCATAACGTTTATTTTCCATCAAATCTGTTCATAGGGTCACAAAGACCTGAATGAAGAAGAAAAACAAATTTCGTACTGATCCAAAACTTTGGTGACCCCAAAAAGAATTTCAATGGTAGACGTTCAATCCTCCACGGTTTTTTGCAGTATGGTCCACTTGATATTTAGATCTGTCTTTTTTTTTTCTTTTTCTTTTTTCATCTTAGGCCTTAAGACGAGCTCGCCAAATGGACAAATGATTTGGATATAAGGGGGTCACCAGCCAATCGGCTTGGGGAGATTTTTTTTTTGGATAATGCTCTAAAATAATCTGTAAAAATAGATAAACAGTGTAGATATAATAAATACATCACTGTGAGGCCCATGTAACTTTGATCTCCTTTGAACCGTTCCTATAACTCGAGCTCGAGGAGCGTCAGCGCTCGTCTTCGCACGAGACGTACCTACAGCAGCTATATAGCTGGTGTGTGGTACACCAGCCAATCCGCTTCCACTAGGCAGACAGTATTAGCCGTTAGAATTTCTTGATATATGAACGGTTGGCCATCATTCTTTCAACGTCAAATGATCGATCACAAATCAGATGGCTATGAAACGATTAAGATGATATGACTGGTTTAAGCCATGCTCCGTCTGTAAGCCTTCCAATTGGCCGGTGTACGACTCACCATCTTTATAGATGGTGTAGATACATGTCGTGCGATGATGAGCGCAGATACTGGTAGATCTCCTAGTTGTACAAACCGTTTAAAGGTGATCAAAGTTACATGGCCCCACAATGATGTATTTATTATATCCACTGTTCATCTATTATTCGAGATCATTCTAGAGCATCAGAAAAAATATAATCATATCAAAAGTTTAAATGGACCACACCAAAAATAGCAGCGAGCATTAGGGGTGTACATCAAGTCGAACAGAGTCGAGCTAGCCTCAGCTCGACTCGGCTCCAGCTCGACTTGGTCCGACCACTGTCTGACCTTAGCTTGAACTCGGCTCGGCTCGGTCCTCAAGCCTGACTGGCTAGCTTGGCTTGGTTCGGTCTAGAGGTGGGCATCTTGGACCCGATCCGGTGGATCCAACCCGACTCGGTACCGTTCCGAACAGAATTGACGGCTTAGATCGGCCTGATCGAGTCTGGCCACCTAGATCCGATCGTCTTTCGGGTCGGGTTCGGATAGAGGTCTATCCGGACTGATCCGACCCGGATACCCGAACCGAAAGGATCCGACCCGAACCGAATAGACCCGACCCGGTGGGTACTATAAATACTCTTTTTGATTTTTTACCCTAGCTTGATTAAACCCCTCCCCTCTTTTCTTACCCTACTAAAGAAGCCTCTGCTTTTCTTCTTCCTCTCCACTCTCCAGTCTCTAGATCTTCTTCCTCTTTTCTTACCCTACCCAATCTTCTTCCTCTCCAGTCTCCTCTTCTTCTTCAGCGCCCAACGCCTATACTGTCCCGCCGTCCATCACTGTCCTGCCCGAACGAATGAACGATCCGAACCCACCAGCTGCTGCAGTACCGTCCCTGTCTGCATCGAATCGGGTAAGTATTTTAGTTTTTTAAAATTTCTTTTACCCTAACCTAGTATGATAATCTGTTTTTTGTTTTCCTGATGTATTCTCTCTAATCCAGAGTCATGTCTTGGGGGTCAACTGACAGTAAGCGCTCCTTTCTGTTTTCGATGCTAAACTTGTATCCATGAAAACAAACAATCAGTTTGCATGAAAAATATAAATGCAAAACAAACAATGAACATGATTTTCCACATTTATAGTCCATCTATAGAGGTTTCCATTCTTATATACAAAGAGGCCAAGATCAAATGAACAAGAAGAGCACTTGGTCCATCTAATGAATGAATTAGTCTGATTTCCAAAACATGTGACTTTCATGTTGGATCTGCATGGATATCCTGCACAAGAGACAGTTTGGTGGGAAAAGATGAGACTTACAATACAAGCTAAAGGGACTCATAGAAATTAGCTTCTTACATGACTTAGGTTGGGTGTTGGCAAATTAAAATAAAATAAAATGTTGGTGCTAGTGGGTTGGATTTTATAATTGCACAAATCAGTCCAATTAAAAATTAACATCGGAGTCCATCCCATTTAGTAGTCCAGTTGATTAGAACATATCAAATGTTAAACCCTGGGTCAGATGATGGTTTCTTCTAACATGTTAAACCCACGTTTTCTGTGGCTTTCAGATCTCCCATGTAATGTGTCTCACTTATATATGCATGAGAATCCAGCTCTATATGCTGTATTTTTATATTCTCATGGTTACTGGATAATTCTTTGGTGAGATTCTGATTGCTAAAATTCCGTCATCACACTATGAAATGTATAGATGGTGGATTAGGTTGTTTGTCTTGGGCCATGCATTGCTTTAAATGATGGTTTTGAATTGGGACTTTCCTGGAGATCAAAATTGATATAACTTGCCCAACTCATTCTGCTTTGCGCTGCAGCCTTGTTTTGCTGCCGACAGAGACTGCAGTGGGTAATGAAGCACTGAAATGGAACGAATCGGTGCAAGTAATAATGGTTTCATTTTAGACTGCTACTGGCCTGGACACAGAAACTGTTTTTGCCTTTTTTTGCACCTTGTTTCATTGTGCACCAAAATAATTTGTGATTTTTGACCATGGTTGTGTAACAATTTGTGTACCAAAAAGTAAAAGCTCCCTTTTCTCATCCAACACAAGGGAGCTCCATTTTCTGTTGAATTATATGAATGCCTATTTTGTGTTGATCCCAGAGCTTGCAATTTAAGCTTGTAAACTATGTTAAAATTAGAGAGCTTTTCCATGATTACAATGCAGGTTTACTCTATTGCTCTCTCCTTTCAGTGCATTTTATTATATTCCTTTAAATTCTTGGTGACTGTTTTACACTCACTTAATTATGCAAGCCTGCAAGCTTTCCTGTAACCACATACCTGTTTTGTGTATCTTTTTTCTCCACCATAAGGATTTCAGTGTCTGGAGGAGAAAGCACCCAACATTGCCTTAGACACTGATGAAAGCAATGTACATACTTTCATCAGTGCCTTGGGGCCTACCTCAGCAGTTGGCTAGATTTATTTTTGGGAAAACATCTAAAAGATGGGACTAACCTTGTGGATGGAGTAGATCTCGACCACCGTTTGTATGTTGATCTGTATTGGACACAAGTGTGGGCCTCTCTTTTGAGAGGGTTAAGAAACGAAGAATTTTGGTTGTGAGATTTTTGTAAGAATCAAAATTCAGCAGAGATATCTGTAGACAGAAAGACAAGGTGAAATCAAGGTGGTGGGCCTCTCTTTTGAGAGGGTTGGTTGATGAACTTTCCTCTCATTTATTTTTTCTTCTAGTGTAGTTAGTGCATGTGTTAAAATGCCATTGAGGCCTACTCCTACCATAGCATTATTCTGTTTTCTGCTTTTGTTCGGTATGATTTTCTAACAAGGGGCACACCTATGATAGGTCTGTGCAACACAACCTCTGTGGCTCCAGAAGCACTGTTCATGTGACATCTCCTCTCGTCCATCAGAATTTGGGTATGTATTGATGCAGCCATTTCCTATCTGTGCAGAAATGGTCAGGTGTTTCCTATCTGTGCAGATTTTACATCCATGTGATACTTCAATACCACAAGAAAATTGTTAGGAGTTAAGAAAGCAACAAAATTAATCCACTAGAAAACTATTAAACCAGATCTTATTGGTAGCTATACAGTATTCTGTGCCAGTATTAGTATCAACATGGATCGGTACACCCAGCACATACAATTATTCGGAGCATCTTGACAGGAAACACTGCTTTAGTTATGTGTCAAAGAGCCAACAGACTAATACAAACAAAAGCAAGGATATGAAGATACTTTTAAATGCCTAAGGTAGGACCATTGCTGTATGTTATGGTCATTTACTTTCTGGTTGAAATGTTTGGGATGTATGAAAAGCAAGTGTGCTTTTGCTACACTTTGCTCAGACAAGGTCCTTGTGGCATTTATTGGGTGTTGCTAACAGAGAGTTCTTATTTCAATTTTGTAGAAAGTTGGCAAGTTGGTGAGCACTAAGACTTTATTAGGTTTTGCTTTGAATACTATTTTTGTGATACTATCTCTTAAGCAATAGCAATAGCATCTACAAATGTGACACATTGCACAGATAGGAAATGGCTGCATCAATACATACCCAAAATCTGCATCTGCCATCTCTCCTGGCCCATTTACAATGCAACCCATGATTGCAATCTGCCATCAAAAGACACAAACTGTTTAGGCTTTTGTTCAGAGGAAATCATGTTGTCTATCAATGTTCTTCTATTGGAGTGCAGGACGGCTCCAGGAATTACCGAAACAACAGGCAAGTGAGCCGTCTTCTCTATTATCTCAGCACTTATCTCTTGGAGGTCGAACAGAGTCCGTCCACGGGATGGGCACGAGACATACTCCTAGAAGAAGATTCAAACAAGTGTGCATTTTTCTACTATCAGTGAGACTGAGAGATGCATCAAGGTCAACAGCTGTTGACTAGAGTGTTGAGTACAGACACATACCGTTTTTGTGTTTCTCATTCTGCAGCCTTGGAGTAAATTGAAGGATGTGTTTCTTAGAAAATCGAAATCTTGCCCAAGGGCTTCCAAGAATACTCCATCACCAAGGCCATCAACCAGAAGAGCTCCGGCATTGCTACCAGCACCGATGACAAGGTCATTTCCACAAATAGGCAGGGATTGCAGTGAGTAGAAAATAATATTGCTCATGGAATACCCAAGGCAGCATTTGGAAGTTCCCTGAATCGGTTTTTGGTGTGACTTCATTTTGAACTTAACAAGCATGTGGGCAGCATGGAAAACAAGCCCAAATGGACAAATTGGAATGAGAAGAATATTGTTTTTGTGGGTGGGAGGGGTGGCAATGGACCAGTTTAGACCGGGGCTGGTCTGACACCTAAGGCTCAAGGCCTGAACCGAGCTCGAGTCTGGCATGTTTGGTCCCAGGCCTGATCCATTGCAGCCCTAAAATTGATAAAATTCCCGTCTCACTTGAATGTTCCTAATCTATTCATTTATCAAGTGGCCACATATACACAAAAGAAATAAACATTTTAGAAGAATGAAAACCAACAGAGATGTCGAGCCTTGTTTGGTTTATCCAGGCCATGTTTGGCAGTCTGATTTTTTTTTTGCTTTTCGTTTGTTAGATGGACCCGAAGTTCCTGAGAAATTAGAATGAATTTTAAACTAGAGGATTGTTTTTTATCTTAGGTGCAAACAGCCATTAAGATGTGGCGCATGGAATAGTTCAATTAAGCGTGCAGCACACATGTTTGCTTACAATATGAGTAGTTAGAAAAGCTGTGGAGCACAACGGATCCAAACCTAGCCAAATCCGATCTGAGGACTCGGATCGGTTAAGGCCAGCATGAGTTAGGATCGGATCGAGTCAGATGACCTTGACTCGGTCCCGGATCGGACCGAGTTCGAGTCGGCCAAGCAAAACTCGGCCCGAGTCGAGTTGGACCCAATCCGAGTCGACTCAGTCCGATGCCCAGCTCTAGTTCGGTCAGTAGCTCGGGCCGAGTTCGCCATTGAGGCATTTTCACAAACACCTGAACTGCAACTTCAAATCCTACTGTTTTACAAACAAAGACAATGGTTTTACAAGTATTTTATCAAACACTTTCTAAGCAACATAAAAAATCAAGAAAAAATAAAGAGAAAAATGGTATTTGTTTCATGTACATACCTTCCTTGCCACTAGCCACATTTCATTGAGTCATTTTATCAAACAGTTGGTGAGCAACATCAATGGCAAAGTAACCAAATCACTGAACTGGTTCGATCCAAGTTCAGACGAGCTCAAAAAATCAACTCGACTCGACTCGAACTCATTTTCGAGCTCAAAAAATCAAGTCGAACTCAGCTTCGAACCGAGGTTTTTCGAGTCGAGTCGAGCGATCTTTCGTGTGCACCCCTAGCGAGGCTAATGATTTTCACCATTAAAAAATTTATAGGGCCCACTATAAAGTTTATTTTCCATCCAATTTGTTAATAACGTAAAAAAAATACATGGATGAAGAGGAAAATCATTATACAAATTTCATATTGATCCGAAACTTCTATAACCCCCAAAAGGGTTTCAATGGTAGACGTTCAACCCCTTCACTGCTTTTTCAGTGTGATCCCCTTGATCTGCCAAATGGATGGACAGTTTAGATATAACAAATAACTCATGATGGGACCCACGGAATTTGCTGACGTCAATACACCATCCGCTTCCACTCCGTCCATGGTGAGACCAGTAACTTAAACGGCCTGGGTCATTGAAAAGGAAACGTTTTGGCTACTCCCTTTGACACCCGCCAATGGCTGGTGGTCGGTGCTATGTAAGCCCCACCATGATATATGTGTTTCACGCATGTTGTACATCTATTTTTATAGATCATTTTACAGCATGAGACGAAAAATGATCTGAATGGATGAAAACCAATAGCCACAGGGCTGGTGGCAAGGGAGCAGCCCATCCGTTTCCCATTGGAAAGGGGAAGCGGATTGGCTGGTGTAAATATTGCCCCTCTATTGACATCAACAAATTTTGTGGGTTTGATCATGAGGTATGTGTTATATCCAAACCGTTCATCCATTTGGTGAGCTAGTATTAAGGCTTGAGAAGAAAAATAAGACATATCTAACCATTAAGTGGACCACACTGCAAAAGCAATGAGGGATTAAAAGTCTACCATTGAAACCTTTTTTGTAGCCACAGAAGTTTTGGATCAATATGAAATTTTTTTTCCTCTTCATTCAGGTCTTTGTGACCTTATGAACAGATTGGATAAAAACGTTACGGTGGCCCTACGAATTGTTTAACGGCTTCACTGTTATTTATGGTGTGGTCCAAATGATCTTTGGATATGATTCAATTTTTTTGTATAATACTCTAAAATGATCTCTAAAAATATATGAACGGTGTAGATATAATAAATACATCACTTTGGGGCCATGTAACTTTGATCTCCTTTCAACCGTTCGTACAACAAGTAGCTCTGCTGGTCTTCGCACGACACGTACCTACAGCAGCTATATAGCTGGTGTGTGGTACACCAGCCAATCCGCTTACTTGAAAAGGACCCCGATCCAATGAACCCACGTATCGTTTTCCAGTACGTCGCCATCTATTCCAGCAAACCTCACCCACAGACCTTGCTTTCCCCGACCCTGACTGCCGCTCCTTGTAATCTCAGAATATAGAAGGACGAGATATTTGCTGACATCACGAGCGTGTGTAATTAACGTCTGGGCCTCATTCGCACACCTACACTCATGCGGGACATCCCAACCGTTCATCAAGTGGGCCCGCTATGTAAGATGACCTAACTAGGAAAGTAGACCAGTCCACATTTCGTGGAGTACAGGGTAGCAAATGATGTAACGGTGGATGTACGACAAATCCCTTGCCCGCGATTGTCTTCTTTTTGGTGAACTTCCAAAGACCACTGATTAATGTGAAACCTCCGTTTGTTGGAAAATTACAATTAGCCACTATATGGACGATTCTTGTAGCGGATGTGGTCACATCGTATATCAAGGTGGACCACTGCCTGACGTGTGGTCCGGACTATGAAGGCACTCGGATTCCGTAGTGACCCTACTGTTCGAAGCTCCGTGGGACCATGATGTATGTGTTTTATCATGCCGGTCATCTATTTTTCATCTCAGTTTAGGATATCTTTCAAAAAAATGATGCATATAATAATATCAAGTAGACTACACCACAAAAACAACGGGGATTGAATGTTTACTGTTGGGGAAAAATCTTCTAAGCCTATAAGTTGGCTTATGGAATGGACCAACTCTATTGAACCGGTATAAGCCCATGGAAATCCAAGCTTGATAAGGCCTCTACGTCGGGAAGACATATCGACCTTCAAGGAGGTCAACACAATTGTAAAGACACTAAAGAGCTTGCATACAAGTTCACATAAGTGGGTGAAATACCGACCTAATTTATAGGTCGGCTAAAGGACGGTTATGGATCACCTATAAATCAATCACGTGTCGATTACGGATCGACCATAATTTGACCATAAATCGGTCACGGACTGGCCATAGGTCGGTCACAGATCGGCCATAGGTTGGTCATAACACGATCATAGATCGATGGTACCCCTGACGAGGTCCAAAAGGTCTCAACACCCAAATAAAGGGAACACGAACCTTCCGGTTCGACTGACGGTTGAAAATGGTGAATGCAGATCTGTCGATCAGGTTAGCATCAGTCGTTTCCAACTCAGCACCTACCTTAGGATTCGACCTAAAGCCGAACTACATATTCAAAGAATCCTCCTAAGTCTCGAAGATCTCTCCCTAGATCTTCGAAAGATAAGATCAAATCTTGACAATTACAAGAACCTACAATCTCGGGAAGACCTTGGATCATAGCAAATCTCTAAGATATCAGGAAAGAATTCTCATACCACAGGATCCTCTCTCTCCTATAAATGTTTAGACATCTCTCATCGTTTAAGGTACGTTTACAAAACCCTAGTACTCGATTGGTCTCTTTTTTAAAGATCCTACCTCACTTCAAAGACCTCGAGCCTAACTTAGGCATCAAAGAGTCTCCTATACAAGCCAGGGTCTCCTTTGTCTCTCACATTTTCCTGTGCAAGTTTAGGAAAACACATTGCAAAGGATCTGTGAGAAAACTGCATCAACATCTACCATTGAAAACTTCTTGTGGGCGATAGAAATTTGGATTAAGCTTTTTATTTATTTATTTATTTATTATTATACATTTCTTGGGATTACATGAAGCCGAAACTTCTTCAATAGTTTATAGTTGTACAATTGTAGTTCACACTCGGGCAATGAAAAAAAAAAACTCCGGTCAGCGGAGTTCAAACCATTATCTAGTGTTTTTTATTTTAAAAAGTTTTTTTTTTTTTTTTTTTAAGCGCCATGATAGGCCGCCCCTTTCCTTCTTTTTGTTAGGTGGGTGACCGAATAGACATTGTGTAATGATGGTGTACAGTTCCCTCATCAAATATACATATTTTGAAAAAATAAAATAAAATCTAAGGATCATGTGCTTTTTAGTCTATTCTCATGCTGCCAACATTCAAAGATGGATGAATGGATGATCAGGAAAGGGACCTAGATTGGGTACTACCCTCACCTCTCCCAAGCTTGGGACAAGCTAGGGCTCTGAGGGTACACCGTGATGTATGGATTTTATCTAAACCGTCCATCCATTTTTCCATACCATTTTAGATTAGCAACCCAAAATGAGGCAAATCCAATGCTCACACTACATGAAAAAGCCGTGCTAATGATGCCCACAGTTGAAACCTTCCTACGCCCACCGTGATGTTTATTTGCAATTGAAACTTTTTGTAAGTTCATACAGAGACCGGAATAAAGAGAAAATACAAATATCAGCTTGATCCATACCTTCCCTGGCCTCTAAGAAGTTTTCAACAGTATTCATCTAATCCCTAATCTGTAGCCCCTAAGCCCTTGAACTCTCTAATTATTTTTTAGCTTGTAACTTAAATTGTAACTTAAAATGACACAGGAAAATGGGTGGATGGTGGATAAAACCCATACATCATGACACCCTTTAGAGGCTCGGCCTGTCCCAAGCTCCCATAGGCAGTGGTAGTACCAAACTGCAACTTGCATATATAAGAATCAAGTGGACCACACCACATAAAGTAGTGGAGATAATGAAATCCACCCTTGAAACCTTCCTAAGGCCCGCCATGACTTTCATTTGCCACCAAAGTGTACATGAGGTCACATGGAGCCGAATGCAGGAAAGCACAATTATCAGCTTCATTCAAAACTCATGCCACCAACGAGTTTTCAATGGTAGACCTTTAAACCTTGGGGCCCTATGTTTGGAAGCCACCAACATTTTATTTGGGGCCCATTAAATTGTTGTAAAGCAAGTCTATCGCATGCACATATAGGAAGTTTTAATTTTATATCATTGGTCCAAGTTTGAAGAAAAAACTCATTATATATAGGACATACATGACAATAGTTAAAATTAACACACATGAACCATAATGTGAGTTCTCAACTGTTCAATTAAAATAAACAGATCATCAGCTAAGAAATCACCTGAATTTCAATTTCGGTGGGCCAAAATCTCTTTTTAAAAATTCATTTCTACTAACGAGACAAAAGCCCACCATACAAAGGGTAGATACGCCAGAAAAACATTTTCATTCTCTAACAAACGAAAAGGTGATTTAAACTTAGAAAAGGTTAAGTTTGAAAAGTAGATGCTCCTGCCAATGTCATAACCACTTGATGAGCTATTTGAAAATTAAAATAAAAAAAATTGGGAATATGATAAAGCCATCTCCATGACAGTACACGTGTGAGGGTAATGTGCAAATCAGGTCCCTTTATATGAAGAATCATAATATGGATGATTTGTCTCAAAAATCGTACCTATTAGACAATGAAATCCATCTGAACTTTGGATATTAAAAGTGACTGTGTAAAACAAAAAACAGTCAGAAGGTCAAATATGCAAAATATGTAGCATAGAAAAAGTAATGAATAGGATTGTATTATGGATATTATTTTTAAAACGTTATCCATCCGTCCTGGTGCCAATATACAGCTGACCAGATCAATACGTCATCTGCCACGTGTCATATAGAGAGATGGCTCTACCACATTATTTTCCCCTCTCGCACGTAATTTTGACTAGCTGTCTGTCAGTCCCTTACTTACCAAACCCATGACTTGATTGCGTCGGTAAAATCCCAACTCACACAAGAGGATTTCCAGGGTCGTATCGTCAGCAAATGCATGCAGACTCAGTCAACGTCGAGCATGGTTGGATGATCCATACCGTCGATCCGATGTCCCTTATCAAGATGGACAGCGCCCCCAGACATCTCCGAGATTGAAAAATGGTAAACCCTTGAATGAAATAAAATACCATCCTGCATTCAAATAAAAATAGTTTTAAATTCTAGGTTTAAATAGGTTCAAATACCATCCAGCATTCCCAATCCGCATCTGGGCCATCAGCTCAATCATCTGCTGTTACACATCACCGAACCATGGACCCCACATTTATAGAATTCTCCTCCGCAGCAAACTCGAGCCAAGTACCCTTTCTGGCCCCTCTCCTCTGATAGGTGGAAACGTGGATCACCTTTTAAAGATCCAAGCCGTTCACACGCAAATACCAACCGTAGATGCCTCACCTATTGTCTCGAAAGCCAGGCTTAGGTAAGATGCTGATTGAATTTTCACCGTAACTCCATCCATATCAACAGTTCATTAATGGCCCACCAAAGATGATCTAAACGATTTATATTTTGAGAGGTTTAATCCTGTCATCGGATCCTATCTGATGAACGGTTTTGATCTCCCACAACTATGTCACGTATCCACGTGTGAACAGAGAGTGCAAACAAGTAAGTATACTCGCTGTAGCTCATCTGCCATTCCATCGCCGACCAGAATCTTATGAAACCGAGGTTTGTAGAAGAGAGATTGACCACTGTAAACGCCACCTTTTACAAGCGTCTTTTCAACACGCTCCCAAACTTTACTTAACATATTATTTACAGACGAAAATACCCTTGCATTCATGATCTACCACTACAGACTAAGGTACCTATTTAACCACCGTGAATACAAGGGTATTTTTGTCTGCAAATAGCATGTCCGTATAAAATAATTTACTTTGGTAAAGTAAAGTTTGGGGGCGTTTTGAAAAGAAGCCGGGTAAAGGGTGTCATTCACAGTGGTCAATTTTTCTTTGTAGAATACATCCGACGTATAGTGCACTACAATACGTTGGGACTTTAGCCGTTGGATCATCGCTCTTCCCGGTTTTACTAAAACCATGTATATGATGTGTCCCACCATGGATGGGGAATAAAACCCCAAAAAATATCATATTGAAATCTTCAACCCTCTGATTATTGTAATGTTAAATGGACCCTCCATTTCTAAAGAAATAAGTCAAATGATTAGATGGTTGTGATATTTCCAATACAGGAGTTTTGATCGTTTTTACATCCTCATCTAATGTAAGGCCCACCGTATTAACGGTATTGATTATTAAACATGACCCTAATCTAAAAACTAGAGTCCCGACGTATCCTATTGGCAATACGTCCAGATGTATTGTAGAAAAACCTCCATAGAAAATTACAGGGAGCGGATTCGATCGCACCTTGATGTATATGTTTTATATCGATGCCGTCCATCCATTTTCTGGTATTATTTTATGTTGCAGAAAAAATAAATGAAGCAGATAAAATCTCAGATGGACCACACCACAGTAAACATTGATGATTGAACGCCCAGCATTAAAAACTTCTTACGGCACACAATAATTTTTATTTGAAATTCAACCTGTTGATAAGATCCCGCATACGAGGATGGAGGCAAAACACAAACATCAGGTTGATCCAAAACTTTTGTGGCCCACAAAAAACTTTTAATTATAAATCATCACTTTTTTCCTGTGGTGTGGTCCACATGAGACTCGGATCTGCTTAATTTATTAAACAATCACTCTAAAATGAGCGGTAAAAACGGATGAAAGGATTGGATATACGACACATACATCAAGGTGGGCCCCACGGTCACAGCCTGTTCGAACCAGGTACTAACCATCAATCCGTACTTACTGCCACAGATCGGACGGATAGAAATAGAATATCCAGCTTTAAAACTTTATTGCAATATAATCCATATCATCTCCAACAATACCAACGGTATAGATCACTGATTCAAGGGGCCCACTTGCGTAAAACGAATCCAATCGAATCTTATAAATTCCAGCTGGCAAAACCCCTCCCTCTCTCTCCCACTCTCATGGCTTCCTCCCCTCTCTCTCAACTCTCCTTCCTTGTATTCCCTCTTCTCCTCCTCTCTCAAAACCTCATCCCTTCCTATGCAAATCTCCAGAAAACCAAATCCCTGCTTTTGGAATCCCAAGACATCCCCAAACAGCAATCCTCAGTAGCTCCCACCACATTCTTCCAAGTCACAAAACCCATCTCTGTCCCCCCAAATTCCAAACCATGTACTTCTCTCATTCTCCAACACTCCTTCGCATCCACCTACACAAAACCCCCTGTAACAGCTCCTTACATTCCCCCCTCCAACTGCCCTTTCCAATCCTTCTCCAAGATCACCCTCGTTTGGTCTGCTTACTGCAAGGGCCGGCAGTTCGATCGCATCTTCGGCGTTTGGCTCGGTGGCGTCGAGATCTTACGCTCCTGCACCGCTGAGCCCCGTGCCACCGGCATCATCTGGACCGTTGAGAAGGACATCACCAGGTACTCCTCCCTCCTTAAACACCCCCAAACGCTTGCTGTCTATCTTGGCAACATTGTCGACAGTACTTACACTGGAGTCTACCATGTCAATGTGACGTTCCGCTTCTATCCAGAGGAAGAAAGTGAGCCGAATTGGGCGAATTCAGGACTTGGGTTTGGTTCCCCGGCCGATTTGGTACTGCCCATCTCGCGGAATCTACCTTTGAATGATGGGCTGTGGTTTCTGATTGAGAATTCAACGGATGTTCAGGTGAAGGAATTCAAAGTCCCCAGGAATACATACCGGGCCGTCTTGGAAGTGTTTGTTTCATTCCATTCCAGTGACGAGTTCTGGTATAGCAATCCACCTAATGAGTATATAGAAGCGAATAATCTGACTGGGGTGGGTGGAAACGGCTCATTTAGGGAGGTGGTCGTTAGTTTGGACGGCAAGGTAGTTGGGGCTGTTTGGCCTTTTACGGTGATCTATACTGGCGGCGTCAATCCCCTTCTTTGGCGTCCCATAACGGGTATTGGATCCTTTGATCTTCCGACTTATGATATTGAGATCACGCCATTCTTAGGGAAGATTTTGGATGGGAAGGGACATAAATTCGGATTTAGTGTTACAGATTGTTTGAGTGTTTGGTATGTAGATGCGAATTTGCACCTTTGGATGGATGGTAATAGTGTGAAAACTAAGGGGGAGCTGATTAAATACAAAGCAGAGCCGTTCAAGCCTTCTCTGGTCTCACATTTCAAGGGTCTAAATGGGTCGTTTGTGACGACCGCAAGTCGGTCCATATCGTCGACCGGATGGGTCAAGTCATCCCGTGGGAAGATCATGACACATTCATTTCAAGGGTTTGATTACAAGAATTTTATGGTGTTTGGAGATGACGGGAATATGCAGGTTGTGGATCAGACCATAGATGCCAGCCACGGAGTATATGCCAGACACCGGCATTCTGATTCATACTCGATTCAAGTGTTTCAGAGGTTTCCTTTATATCTGTATACCAATACTGCTGATCAAGGCAACGGCAGTTACTCTTCTTTTGCGAACATCTCGTTTGGATTCTTCGAGAATCAGTATTTGGAAATGGGGCCCGATTTCTCATTCAGCTTTCTCTCGAACAAGCAGGACGGTCAGGGTGTTATGATTGTAAAAGGAAACCTGGTAGTGAGTGGATTGGGGAGCACACAGCAAGTATATGAATACCATAGTAGTGAAGGTTGCTATTTCAGGAATGTTAGTAGTAGTAATTATACCATTCTTCACGATGAATCGGGAGAGCTCTGTAGTAAGGGGTCGCACTTAGGCTCTAGATTTGGATCCAAAAGAAGGCTGTCCATTCCAACTAGGCGGGTCTCTCTAGCGTCCAATTTGCGTGATCGAAAGAAAAGGGATTAGATTCATTGAATTGGGTTGATGCTTCCTTAGCTAGATGAATTGAAGATACGTGGTAAGCATCTCCTCACTGCATTGTGGTGTGATCCAATAAGCATTTAATGCAGATCATGGAATTAATTGTGAAAAGTAATTTTGTTTTTTACCCAAGTTGGATTCCCTTTCATGGTTCCGTCAATGAATTTTAGCTGTTTTCTTCGGTGGCTTGTTTTTTCTATGCTTCAAATGGCTTTGATGATTATGATTATTTGGTAGTTGGATATTAAGTTTATTGACTTTGGAGTTGTTATTTTCTGAATGAGGAGGTCATAATTTAAGTTTTTTAAAAAAAATTATTTATTTATAAAGGATATTGGCGGATGTTTCTCACCACCAAAGGAGGCTTATGCTGTTGGTCTTAGAAATTCAGTGAAAGAAAGGATGGATGTTTCCTTCATGAACCATCCTTTTTTCTGGAACATTTCTTGATTTGTGTGAGTCATCCTCACTTAGGGCCCATGCTAATGTTCTCTGTATAATTCACAAACCATCTGTGGGAATTTGTCATCAAGCACAATGAGCTGGAAAGGGATAAATGGATTGAGATCTTCTATAGTTCTTGCATTGGATCATGTCATTCTTTAGGATCATTGTGGGCATTCTCAACATCAACTATTTGTGCATTTGAATTTACCAACTCGAGGTAGGATTACTTTAGAGAACTGAGTCCAAACACTAATGTAATAACCAACATGGAGCAAAGGACCTATTAATATTCAAATCAGAGAAGATGGAAGTCATTTCATAAACCATTTAATTGGTTATCTTTCCTATTTCTCACCTGCCATTCAATTGTATTCAAGGCAGCAATGAATTGGAATCTTTTGCATTTCCAATAAATAAATACAAGATTTTCTTAGTTTTCCTTTGGCCATTTGTTGTAACGATTAACTCTAGGAGATCCGACATTTTCTAAACTCAGTATGAGGTTTGCTAATCCCACACATGCCTAAAGCCCAGCCCCCATGCACACTTCCACATGGTGCACGTGTGCAGGATCCAAGCCATCCTTTACGAGGGCCCCATCATGTGGATGCCCTGTCCCCAAGTTCAGGCATGCCAGCTTATATCACAAGTACATTGAACGTGAACCATAGGCCAAACTTCTTTTGACTGTCCATTTGTTTTGTACGTGGTGGATGCCTGATGAGTGATGCCTGGCTCTTGAGCCACAGCATTACAAGTTTGGGCACACTTAATGGAAGGCACTGGTTGATTCAAATTACAAGTGGCTACTGAAATCCTAGCAACCACAAAATTGGTTGATGATGATGTATAGACAATCAATCAGGAAACACGTGTGCCTTAGGGCCAAAATAAAATCACATGGTTGGAATTTTCATCAACTGCAACGGTGGCCATATGAACCCCAGAGTCACATCTGTAGTGAGACTCCACATCTATCCCCTCTCCTCTCCCATTTCTTCTCTTCTCAGTTTCTTCTGCTTGTTTCAACTGGTGATTGTTTCTCCTAAATCAAATCTTTTGGAGCTTCAATCTGCTATTGTAAATCAATTCAGGAACCTGAAGATCAGATCCGAACCATCAGGTAGGCTATTCTGTTTTGCAATCCATAGAAAGTTAATCTATATATCAAATTTTCAGAGTGAGGTTTCATCAGTTTCCTAAATCAAATCTTTTTTTTTTTTTTTTTTGGCAAAGGTGCATGAAACTTCATTAATATGAAAAAAGAGAAACAAAAAGGGGTGACTGAACCTTACCCCAAGAATTCAATAAAAAAGATTGAAAGAATCTATATCGATCCCACACGACCTCTTATCAGAGAACCGCCAATCTAGATTTCAATGACTCGTAAATTTGGACTTACTGACTTCCACTAACACACTGACCAAGTAGCAATGTGGCTGTTAGAGATGAATTCCACTACTACTTCCAAATCACTCAGTACTGCAATACTGCAAAACCTCTTAGATTTACAAATATTCAGCCCATCCAGAAGAAACCTTTACCTTTGTGCCACCATGTCAAAAGGATTAGCATAGAAGCTTAAAAATGCCAAAACACATTCACCCTTACCATTTCTAACAATACCACCTCTTCCAGCAACACCTGGATTTCTGCGAGATGGCCCATCAACAGTCAACTTCAAGAAGCCCATTCGTGGTTTGATCCACCTGTGTAAAAGTAATTTTCTCAGGAGCTATAAGATTCATACCAATCCTTACGTTTCTCAAAGCAAGAGAATAAAGCAAATAGTGATCCTCCCAACATTTTTTTTTTTCCTGATCAGTAATCTGATCCAATTGAGAAAATACCTGATAATTCCCTGAGATCCACTCTCCTTACCTTCAAATTTCGTGGAATTTCGGTCTCCATGATCCTCATACGGAAGGGACAGACACCCGGCTGAGCCATAGCAGACAAGCTCAATAAAGAGGCATGTTTTCAGCCTCTGAGACCAAAGTAATGCTGAAAAATCAGCAAAACTTACTGGCCATGCTCCCATCACTCTACAGATTGTCCACATCTTCAACATTACAGGTCACATAATAGCAACATTTAGTAGGCCATATAAACTCCCATGTTCTGGATTGAAGCATAACTGGAATGTCCTTTAATTTCCTTCCACAAAAAAAAAAAAAAAAAAAAAAAAAAGAAGAAGAAGAAGAAGAAGAAGAAGAAAAAAAAAAAAGAAAAAAGAAAAAAAAAAAAAAGAAGAAGAAGAAGAAGAAAAGAATTCCAGTCCATGACAAGTTTTGCATAATTCCCAGGCCGACTTCACAGCAAAAACACGATTAGCTGCCAAAATCCATATCATTCTAACTTCTTCATTGGAAACCTTAGTACCGGTTTTGACAGTACCACTGAAAATCTAGGCAGGAAGAAACCAATCCAACAAACCAACATTCCAGACTCCATTGCTCGAAAGAACATCTCTCACAAGGAAGGAGGGAGGGAAGGAAGGAGATCAACAATCCTTCCAGATGGAAACTACCTGCTTTCCCCCATTCCAGAGAGAGAGAGACGGTCTGTTATGTTTTTTTTTTAAAGGCCCATAACAGTCCATTATAAGGCCGAAACAAGTCTTCTTTTTCAAAAGAAATATGGTTGTAATGGCCGGTACAGCTGTTATCATTGCAGTAATTTTTCCAAAAGAAATATGGTTGTAATGGCCGGTACAGCTGTTATCATAACAGTAATGGTGGTGGATGTTATGGCCACTGTTACCATCATGGATACTTTGGTAATGCTCATTTTGAAGGGGAAAAATGGCCTACCTTAATGCGCCGGTACATTTTCGTCCTTTAAAATGATTTCTGACCATTCTTATCATAACAATCATAAGGCTGCCCACTACGGCTACCATTACTGTTATTGAATACCTTGCCTCAAGGCCTTATCAAAATCAGTCAACCCTCTGAAAACCAGTCTTCCTTGAACCGTTTGTCAAATGTTCTCTCAACTAACTCAATGATGTTTTCTCCTGTAGAAAATCATAGAGAACTGCTCTCCAGACGAGAAATGATTTTGGAGGCATGGCTGAAATCAAATGGACAGGCAGATGCTGTTTGAAAAACATGTTTGATCAGAATGATTTTCGTTCTCATTGTTTTATACAACACACCTTGGCATCTTTTGAATATAACACTATTCCTTTCCATCATATCCAGCTTGAAGATCATATTCAAACCCCTGACCTTCCTATTCTGATGTTGAATAAGATCGTGTGTCCCACATGCACACGCTCTCTGCCCCAGCTTAATGAATGGCCCATCTCAATTTTCCATACCGATGTTCCCATGTCACTATTACACGATTTTTTCTCATCCATCATTTGAGTATCAACATGTAGAGCAACTGCTAATCTTGCTTGTTAATCCTTACACACATTACTCTGGCACCAGCTCATGTGGGATCTGAGGAACTCATCAGGAAGGGCCCACAACGGGTGTCATTCTAACAAAAAACAAGGCCAGTTCAGCAATCCAAGCTGCTGAATTTGAGCATTGAGTTTGTACTGTTGGTCTACTATCTTCCAACTGCCCTCTTTTTTCCTTGAATTCAGTTCTTAGGATTGCTCGATTGTCCTCCTAGGGGACCTTGTTTAAACTGATTTTTTTTTCACACTTTTCAATCCACAAAGATAATAATATGATCATTGGATTGGAAACCAATACAACTGGTTGTAGTATAACCCCTTGATTTTCAAATATCCGAGAACTAGTTAGTCTGCTATAACCTTCAAAGGCTCATGAGTAGGAATGTGGGTTGAAACTGAAACTAGCAGACAATCTTAGCAATGTAGATTTCTTTTCTATCGCTGTAACTTTATTCTTCAACTATAAGCAAACGGTGGGCCCAAATCATCACCACTGTATGGCAGTGATCGTCACAGTGGTTGGTGGAAAAACCTTGAAAAAACATACTTCTCTGTGTGACACGGATATGTTGGTTCAGACTGTCAGTTATCCATTGATTCCAGTGGTGTGGCCCACCTGATGAGCAGACCAGCCTGACTTTTGTGGGGCCCACCATTTTCATGGTAATGGTGTCCTGCATAAGTGGCATGTTGGTGGGAAAAGATGGTATGATCTCATATGTTAGGGCAAGGATCACATACGTTTTGAAGGTAGATAAGTTGGCATGTGGTCGAGCTGTGTGGGACCTGCTTGTGATGTTTTCGTGCCATCCAACCGTCCGTCCAGCTGCGCTGTCACATGTCAGTTCTACATACCAAAAATAATTCAAAACTCAGGTGGGCCATAGGGAACATAATCCTAATTTAAACTCGGGTGGGCTACATGACAGGGAACAACAGAGAGCAATGGTGAGGGGAACACCCACCATACAAAATTCCAGATTGTGTGTGGGCCCGAAGCACTGTGTGTATGCGATCCAAACCAATCAGCAATTAACTCACGTACCAGAAATCAAGTCATTCCATAACTAAGGTGGGAGTGGGACACACGACAAGCATTTAGAGGTTTTGTGGGGATTGAACTACTACAATTGAAAACTTCCTAAGCCCTACCGTTGATGTTAATTTGCCATACAGCATGTTCATAAGGCCACATAGACGGACTCGGATTCCCCACCAAATCCTATAGGGCGTGTTTGGACACACGGATTGGAAGAGATTGGATTGTATTGGAAGGAGCAATCCCGGGATTGGCCAGGCGTGCCAAACAAACATGTTGAACTTCTGCCTGGATATAGCAATCCACTGACATCACCATCATTACCTTGAAATTCACCCAATCCCTCCTAATCCCGTCTATTTTACCCGGGACGTGTTTGGTTGGACGGATTGGAAGGGATTGGCCAGGCAAAATCCCGGGATTGGCCAAGCGCGCCAAACAAACTCGGTGGTGAAATCCCTGGATATAGCCAGCAATCCACTGACGCAGCCATCATTACCTTGAAATGGCTGCCATCCACCCTTAGCAGGAACTTCCTGCGACGGGAAGCTAAGTGGGCC
This sequence comes from Magnolia officinalis, assembly GCA_021015155.1. NCBI lineage: Eukaryota > Viridiplantae > Streptophyta > Magnoliopsida > Magnoliales > Magnoliaceae > Magnolia > Magnolia officinalis. Next base: position 97,378,661 of record JAJHSJ010000003.1, read on the forward strand.
CCACTGTGATGTTTATGAGAAATCTACAACATTCATCAGTTTTGCAAGATAAGTTTCTATAGTTGAAACCTCCCTAGGTCCACCGTGATGTTCATATACCATCCATACTGTTCATAAGTTCATTTCTATTAAGATGAACTGAAAACATAAAAATTAGACTGCTTCGAAACTTCTATAGCTTCACACACGTTTCAATGATGGACGTTCAATCCTCTATTGTTGTGTGGCTCACTTGAGTTTTGGATTTGCATCAGTTTTGGACCCATGTCCTAAAATGATACTGAAAAACATATAAAAGGAGTGGATTTCCCATAACCATCATGGTGAGCCCACCTAACTTCCTCTCGCAGAAAGTTCCTGCAAAAGGCTTAGGTATGAAAGGAAGACGGAGAAAGGAAGACATAAATATCAGCTTCTTCCAATCTTATGTGCCCCAAGAAGTTTTCAATGATAAGTTTTCAATTCACATTGTTTATTGTTTCTTGTGGTGCGGTCTAGTTGATGCTTCAATTTGCTTCCACGACTCATTCTCTAATTACAAAACATATTATCACGGTGGGCCCATGGAGCCCTTGACTAGACTTGCCATCTCAAACTATAAGTCTTCCTGGTAACAGTAACTAATCGCCGCCTCCATGGTAAAGGTTATTACCGACACCTGCTTCTCATACATTAGAAGGCTTGTATGATAAAAGATTCGTAGTGCCACTAAGACGAATGTGTGGCACCTATTCTATACATCTATTTATCGAAATAACTATATATATATATATAATATATATATATATATATATATATATATATTATATATATATATATTGTATTAACTGTAAATGACCAAAACAAAAGAAAAGACAAAATACATAAGAAAAAACAGAAATACAAGGAATCCATTAAAGAGCTACCTCTCTCTATCAGCTTATCTTCACGTAAGCAACACGTGTAAGAAAGCACATGCCAAAACTCAACTTTATCCAGGTACGTACGGAAGAGAGAGACGTCTCTCACCGTGTATGGGTGACTCTCACCGTCACAACGTCTAGTGATGGGGGACTCTTACCTTCACTAGCTCAAAAACATGGCAGATAGGGATCTTAATCTCAGGTGGGCCATTTAATTCAATAATAATAATAATAATAAAATAAAATAAGTGGGATTGTTTGTACACTGTGTATCCTCACCCTTTGCGTGTGTCCCTCTCCTTTTCTGATCTCCTTCCACTTTCCTTTTGTCCACATGCGTAGTAGCACGTGTGAAACCCATTCATTAAATTTCATAATATATATTTCTTTTTTCTTTTTTTTGCCTGAAAACCACCAGTAATTAGAAAAGCCTGAAAGCACGATCCCAAGCCGTTAGTTGAAATTTCTTGATAATTAGGGTTTAAACCTAAGCTAAGAATAAGATATGTAATTAAAACACAAGAAATAAATCCATATTCCATGCTCCAATCTATAAACAGATGCAAAACATCATTTGTTACTAATCCCAAATTAACAGATTTTAAACATAGTAATTAATAGTAATAGTCAGCCCCTAAATATTTTTCACATGTTTACAAAGAGAGGTAAACGTGATATGCAAAAGTATATCAGTAGCTGAGAGAATCCGACTCCGACTCCGCTGACGCCATTTTCTCAGAGATCCGCGCGAGTGAACGCAGGTTGCATCGCACGATCGTGTCCGTGAAGAGGACAGTGTCTTCCTTGGTGCTCCCTGGTGGGATGTCCACGACGTATGACTCCGTGACAACCGTACATCCGTTGGATTCGTGGACGGTCATCGTCGACTGGTAGTTCGTGAGCCGGTGGTCTCCACCGATGATCGTGAAGCGGATGACGTGGTAATCGTCGTCGAGGTAGTCGAAGCGCTCAGTGCTGGTTGCAGCTGGTAGGCCGGAGACCACGTGCACCTCACGCACGCTGCCGATGCCACCGGTGCCGGCACGGAGGGTGCAGCTGCTGATGAAGCGCTTGTAGGCTTGGGGGTTGTCGAATTGGCGGACTAGGGACCACACGACCGGGAGCGGTGCGTTTATGGTCTGGACGTGGCTCGAGCCACATTGGTGTGGTGAGATGGCTCGGGTATGGTAGCTACGTAGCATGTCCTGTGAGGTTTGTTGGTAGAACACCATCGTTTTTTTTTTTTTTCCTCTCTTGAGGAGTGTTTGGCAAAGAGAATGTGGCTTATGTAAGAAGAGATTGTGCTAAAGATAGTAAAGGACTTTTTAACCTCTAGCGAGAAGAGAGTCGGTGATAGCAGCTCAGTTGCTAAGAAAAGAAGAGAGTTTTGTCGGGTTCTTCGCCAGTTTGGATTTTGTGCAAATGAATATTTAACTCGTTCGTGTTGACTCAGTGACTCAGTCAAGTTTTCCTCGTGTTTGGATTAGCTTTGGTGTTCCTGGGCTTGGGTCGTGTTCACTTTTTAGAGACTGGGCTCCACTTGTTTATTTTGTCTAGTCAAGGGCCCCGGCCCGTCGGGCCTAGGTTTTACTTTAATGAGTGGGCTTGGAGAGACCAGGGCCACTCCATTGACAAACCTACAAATCCCTTTTTCTTTTTTTTTTTTCACACGCGCATACACCCACACACTCACGCACCCCCTATGGATACTCGAACCCTTGACCAGTTGTTGAAACTCTTGAGAGTCTACCACCCGAGCAAGAATAAGGACCACCCGAGTAAGAGTAAGGATCCATGTCATGCGAGCAAAAGAGTGCACTGATAGACCATATCCACCGACATCCCATGAGCAATAGAGTGCTCTGAATCTAGACTCTCCATCATGTTTTAAACGGACAAAACAATCATAGCCATTCAATGGATAGTAAAACGAAAAGTAGAAAGTGGGTGAGCATTTGGCGGGAAAACTGACGGGTAGATTTTACATTGTGGGGTATCAATTATCATTGAAAGGGCCCACTAAATGGATAGACCATATCCACCGACATCCCATGAGCAATAGGGTGAATGGGTGATGGACAACAAGCGAATGCCGACTAGCATAAGAGATGGTGAGATCTTGGGATAATCAAATAGATTAGAATTTTGGACCATGACCATGACCATGCACGGTGGGGTCCAATAGGTAAACGGTCGTTACCTTGTTTAAATGAATCGCCATTGCCAAATCCGCCGACGTTGAATATCGGGGTTTGGAAGCGTGCGCCATGGTGGGCATTGCGCATGCCGCTCCACACCTTATTTGTAGGCTGCTCCGCCATCTCTTTTGCACTTTTTCTTTATTTTATTTTAAATGGCTGTTCGTTTAGTCGGTGCTAGAAATTAGGTAGCAGCAGATAGCTTTCGCAGCACATATATGACTTTGACAGAGCTTGTGAATCTTACCACCTGGCTGGCCAATTACCGCTGACGTGGCTCCTCTTTCTTGTGGATGAGGACGTGTTTCTCTACTCTCCCAGACCATGGCATTTCATACACACTCGTACTCTGTTGTCGGGGTTAGCAATGGGCTGAGCCAGGCTTTTAGTGGCCCACTTTTTATTGGACCCATAAATCTGATCTGGGGCCAGTTACATACGGTTTTACGGCTGGGCATCCAACTTCAGGCCCAAGTAGGAGTGGTAACATGGTTAAAAGGCTCAGCCACTCTGACTGAATTGTCCGGTCCGTTCGTCCAAGTCGGGGGTTGAATTGACCCAACTCATCCTAATCAGAGTGAATTGTCCAGATGACGCAGGGTGTTAAACCATATGGAGTCTGACCAAGTCCCAGTCAACTTGGATGAGTTGCACGGGCCTCGTCTTAAAGCTAGGTGCAACAATGGTTTGATTTGTTGCACTGTATTTTATATTGTTTTTGAAAAAATTAATAAAAAAAGGACACGTATTATAGCAAGAAAAATATATAATGAGTTAAAAGATTTTCAAGAATAATTAGAATACTTTTTATAAAATCGCAGTAGATAAAATGATTAGACAGTGAGTAATTGAAAAAAAATCAAAAGCAAACTAAGTACAGATAGTCATCCATGAGCTCAACTTAGTAGTCAAGTCCTAATCCACCATCGATGGCTGAACCTCAGCAAGTGGATCACGATTGAATCATGCAACTGGTTCAAGATGTAACATATTAAGTACTCAACCACAATATCATCCTGGTTTATATAAGCCCTATCTCAAATGGATTGATCGACAACAACAACTACTGGATCAAAACACCATTCTCATTTCGATTCAGGATGGGCAAAATGCTTTGCTACTCAGCAAGTTCAAGTGACTAGAGTGGGAGCTCAAGAAATTTATCCTTGGAGAAGGAAATCAGGGTATACTTGAGGGTAACCGTTCCTTGAAAATCCACTGTATCATGAAAGACAAAATCATGTAGGTCATAAATTACCTCTAATGGCCAAATCACAGCGCTTGAATCGTGACCAAATTATTCAAATGGTTCAAGAAGTAGTAAACCAAGTTCATGTCCATATTACTACATCGTCAACCATAAGCCCTATTCGGAATGGATTAATCGATAGTCTCCATTGCCATTGCTAATTTTGTTGTTCTTCGATTAGGACAACCAAATTTATCCCTTTTCGATCAAGATAGTCAAATTCTACCAAGACGGCCAAATTTATCATTTTTTACCAAGATAGCAGACCTTAAGGTTTTACAATCAAGATGGTTAAGTTTGACCAAGATAGATGGAATCGATGTTTTTACACGGCCAAGTAATTATATTTATTGCGTCAAAAAATGAATTAACATCGCATTCATATTTTACCAAAGGCAAAGCGATGTGGGGGGAATGTTGTATCGTATTCCTGATTGTTCTTGGAAAACTCAATTGGAATAGATACTTGTTATAGCAAGGAAAATATATAGTATGCTGAAGATCTCGAAGGATGTCATGAATGCTTTTTACGGAATCACGACTGATATGATAACAAGATAGAGCAATTAAAGGGAATTCAAAAGCAAACCAAGTAGCTTATAACCATTCATAAGGTCAATCAAACGGTCGATAGTCATCTAGGAGGTCAATCAAGCGGTTGATAGTTATTCAAGAAGTCGATCAAGCAGCCAATAGTCATCCGGAAGGCCGGCTAAGCAGTCGATAGTCATCCATGAGCTTAACTGAGTACCTGAGTGAAATGTGGTCAAGTCAACAAGGAGACCCTGAGCGGTTACTATGACAGGTAGTTCTGAAGTCTCCAGGAGGTCGTGGAGTGCTGAAACGGCTACAGCAACCGTCAGAACATGGAAAACATCTAGAAGAGCAGTAATGTTGAAATAGTTATAACAACCGACCGTAAGAATTCTTTTTTTTTTTTTCTATACACGCGCACACACACCCTTTTGGATTACACCACCTATTGATACTCGAACCCTTGACTGGGTGTTGAAACTCCCGAGAGTCTACCACCGAAGCAAGAGTAAGGATCTAACAATACGAATTCATTTCTTATTATTTTTTTAAATTTGTATCGAAGAGTATTTTTTTATGAAAGTTAAAAATATAATCTATTATTAGAGGACAAACTTTACCATTTAAATATCACCTAATTATTTTAACATACTATGCGAGTGGTTGAATAAGCAATTAATTTTATTCAATCTCAATCACACACTACATATTACCTATTACAGTGTTTGGGGTCATAGTTGTTGGACTTGGATTGTGCCATATACTCAATTCTGACATGCCCTCACTTGTCATGTAACAGAAAGTGTGGATCTAACCACAGCATGGTTCTGAGCTAGACTCTGCTAACCCAAGCTCCAACGGAAATTATATATGGCCCAGCCCAATTTGCTAGCTAAGCGGCGTCCACTGTCCTGTAGCGGATCGGCCCATTGCCAGCCTTGTCGTTTTTCACGTGTTCCGCACATAAGCCAAGTCAAAACCGAAAAAAGATAGCCAACTGCAATATACAACATGACCATAAAATCATATTGTTAGACGGCTCAGATCATCCGACGAATCAATGGTTTTTTTTACTGAATCTTCTTTTAACTATTAGTAAGGACATGTTTGTATTTCCAAATAATGATTACAAGTTTATTTACTTGTTTCCTAATAATAAAACTGGAGCGATGACACTTTTCATTTACTCTATGATGACAGTTGATAATCGAAATAGGCCTTAAATTGACATTTCTAGGTTAATATCAGTCCACGATCTACCACAATTTGGACGATTTGGATCGAGCTATATGCATTACACGTGCTTGATATAAAACCGCATGCTCACCTGTTTTGCTGTATTCCGGCAGTGTATGGTAACGCTCCTCCCTCTGGATAAGCCCGCTCTCTTTTCTTTTCCACCAGTGTAAAAAAAGTACGAAGAATATTACAGATTCCGTAAATAAAAGGATAACCGTCAGTTTAAGACATGTAATCTCAGGTTTTCGAGGGATTTTCTCCAACTCCCCACTATGTTTGGAAGGAAGCGGATTACCTGCCTCTCAACGCACCACATCTCCGTACCCTGCAGATTGTGTACACACACGTGGTAAATATGTATGATGATCCCAACCATAAATCTCGTGGATTCAATCATTGATTAGCCACAAAAGAAAAAATTTTATGATTGGACAACTTAATTATCTAATAAATAGGTTTTTTCCTTATTTAATAACACGTGACTGATTTTTGTCATTTAACCTTTACTTTTTTGATAATAAATAATGATATAGAAATTTCCAACCATTTTAATTTTTGGAACATGGACCATTCAATGGCGAGGATGCGAAAGTGACGGTTTGGATCACATCCATGCATAACGTTTTAGCGCTCTGAACGAAATGAAGACACAGAAAATACTGTGCGTCGAGATGCACGTGTAGAATTCGTACTCAGTAGAAAAAAAATTCACGTGGTAATCACGTGAATAAAAAAAACTGATGCATGGTTAGTCAAGAATTGCTTATTCCGAATGATTCCAAAGGAAGAAAAAGGAGAAAACGACAAGTGAAGCTTAGCTCAGACGTAGATAAATTTGTCAGTTCGGTTGGAGACTATTCCATGGAATCTAAACCCTTGGATGTGTAACTTTTATTGTTGTCCAAGTGGCTGAATATTGTGAGCCGTCCATTTGGAAACCCCTGGCCACGCGTACGGTTGGATGCCCCCGCCGACGGAAAGTTCCTGACAGCTTATCGTGGCCTACCAAAATGTCGGTGAGAAATGGATCCATCTAAAAATTGGCAATCTAAAACTTAAGTAAATCACACCGTGGGAATGGAAATGTCCACAGTTGAAACCATCTTGGCCCACTTTAGCATTTAAGTGATGTTTGAAACATGGGATTAAGTAGTATGAAATTGCATTTGGTCTAACGAATTTTTTTTCATATGTCTATAATTGATTTTTAAAAAAATAGTTGAATTAATCCAAATATCATAAAATCTACATTTGGCCGTGGGATTTTCATGAAATTCAAAATCCACTGTAAACTTATGCCGCAGGTTGATGTATATGTTTTATCATGCACTTTTAACCCGATGTTTGAGTGTGTATATATGATGCGGGGATGAATGTAATGAGGTCGAGCATTGTCTCCCTTAAGAGGATAACTGTTCTTAATCCACATCATTTCTCTAGACTCCTCACAGAGGCATCTCGAATCCAATAAAAAGAAAGCAAGTAAAATAAAAAATAAATTCTATAAAATTTGAAATTGATTAATAAATGAAATAAATGAGTTCACAACTTTTTAAATAGGGATACCAAGCAATGGGAGAGAAATCAGAAGCAAACTACAACTAAAACTCCTAGAATTCGCAACTTTCTATAAATAGTAAACTTACTATTTATAGATGGTCGTGATGTCTACTAGCGTGCAAGGTTTCGGCCAAAAATAGTAAGCGTCCTATTTGGCTTCACCAAGCTGTTTTCCTAATTTTTCTAAGCTCTTTTCGCGTTGGGCGCAACTTCCAAAGCCCAATGGATGAAGAGTTATATAATCAAATTAAAACTTACTATTTATAGTAAAAATGGAATTAAAATAAGGAGACGACTGTCAATCCAAGGGTATTTTGCAAATCCGGCTTGCGTCGGGGTTGGTTGGCTAAAGTAGCTTGTTCTACTCAAAATCATATATTTTATGCCCAATAACTCATTCTGAATTGTGAGATACGCCCGATCTAAGGTCCGACAATCCGGATCACTTCTGTCGTTGACTGGGCCTTTTCTGATCCATCTTGGCCATGAAACTGTTCGCGACCCGCTCTACATCAGTCCTCTCCACTTCAAAAGAACTCGTTCTGCTTTAGTTCTTGATACTCGGTCAGGTACGCGACGTTGAAAGTCCGTGAGATCGCCATGTCATCTGAAAGATCAACAACATAAGCGTTGTCATTGATCTTTTGAATGATTGAGATAGGTCCAATCTTCTTATTCTTCAACTTGTCGTACATCCCGGTCATAAATCTCTCTTTGCGCAGATGAACCATAACGTGGTCGCCCACCTCGAACACTTTTTGTCACCGATGCTTGTCCGTTTGTTCCTTATATTTCTCGTTCGAGGCATGTAGCTTGGTTTGCACTTCCGCATGGATGCCCATGATCCTGTCTGTCATATGTTCTGTTGCAATGCTCGTGCCTGAGAGCTTGGGTAGAGAGACCAAGTCAAGTGTGTGGCGAGGCACATGTCCGTAGATAATCTGAAACAGTGATTTTCCTGTCGAGTGGTTCACTATGTTGTTGAATGCAAACTCTGCTTAAGACAAGGCCAAATCTCATTGCGTCGGTTTTTCTCCTGAAATACAGTTAAGGAGATTTTCCAATGTGCGATTCACAACCTCGGTCTGCCCATCAGTCTGCGGGTGATAGGTGCTGCTGAATTGAAGTCGTGTATCGAATCGAGTTTACAAATTCCGCCAAAAGTGGCTAATGAACTTCGTGCCACTATCAGAAGTAATGTCTTAAGGATCCCGTGTAGCCATACGACCTCCCTGAAGAATAGATTTTCCACGTGTGTTGCATCGAGGATCTTCTTGCATGGGATAAAGTGCGTCATCTTGGAGAAACGATCTACCACCACGAACACCAATCCATGCCACGTTGTGTTCGTGGGAGACCAAGCATGAAGTTCATAGATAAATCCTCCCAAAGACCATCAGGTACAGGTAACGAGGTGTAGAGGCCCGTATTCTAAGATTTTCCCTTGGAGATCTGACAAACATGATAACGTTGTATGGCTTTTCCCACATCACGTACCAATTGCGGTCAGTAATACCGCTCTTCCACAAAAGGTCGCGTCTTGTCTCGCCCAAGGTGTCCACCAAGGCCACCTCCATGTAGCTCCTGAATAATCTGCTCTCTTAAATAACTTTGGAGGATGCACAATCGATTCTCTTTGAAGAGGAAACTGTCTTGTATATGAAAGTCACTACGGTGACCTTCTTGGCACTTCATCCAATAATTTTTGAAGTCCTAATCCTCGACATAAAGCTCCTTGAGACAGTCGAAGTCGACCATCTCGTTACTCATCGTAACAAGTAGTGATACACGACGGCTAAGTGCATCAACCACCTTATTCTACTGCCCTGACTTGTGCTTTAGAACGAACGTGAATTCTTGTAAAAATGCAACTCATCTAACATGCACATGATTCACATTAGTCTCATTATTAATAAACTTTAATGTTTGATGGTCAGTGTACAAAACAAACTCTTTTTGAATCAGATAATACCGTCAATGTCGCAACGCTTGAACAACTGCGTACAACTCAAGCTCATACGTTAACCACTTCTTTCGAGTTTCGTTGAGCTTCTCGCTATAAGAGGCTACCGGCTTTCTTTCCCGTGATAATACTCCTCCAATTCCGACGTATGAAGCGTCACACTCAACCTCAAATAGCTTATCAAAATTAGGAAGCACTAAGACCGGTGTTGTGGACAAACGATGCTTGATCTCATGAAAGCTTTTGTCAACTTCGTCGGTCTAGTGAAACGGTCATTTTTTCATGCAATCTGTAATATGCACGACTATTGTGCTAAAATTTCGCACGAATCAACGATAAAAGGTCGTTAACCCGTGAAAACTCTTCACCTCATGAATGTTTGTCTGGATCGGCCATTCCCTAATGACTCGCACATTTTCATCGTCCACACGGATGCCCGTGGACGTTACAATAAATTCTAGAAACAACTGGATGTCCGTTAAAAAAGTACACTTCTTCAAATTAAGGTACAACTTGTTAATTTGTAGGACCTGCAGCACCTGCCTGAGATGTTTCCTATGCTCTGTCTCATCTTGACTATATATCAGTATGTCATCAAAATATACAACCACAAATCGGCCAGTGAACGATTTTAGAACTTGATTCATCAAACGCGTAAAAGTACTTGGTGTGTTCGATAGGCCGAAGGGCATGACTAGCCACTCATACAACCCCTCCTTGATTTTAAATGTCGTTTTCTACTCATCACCGGGTCGAACACGAATTTGATGGTACCCACTCCTTAGGTCTAGTTTAGAGAACACATTAGCCCCTTTTAACATGTCGAGCATGTCATCCAACCGTGGTATTGGGAATCGATATTTGATGGTAATTTTGTTGATTGCCCGGCTGTCGACACACATGCGCCAACTTTCATTTTTTGTTGCGTTAATAATGTTGGTACGACACATGGGCTTATGCTCTCTCAAGAGACCTTTACAGATCAATTCCTCCACTTGCCCCTAAAGTATCTCACACTCCTTCGGACTCATTCGATAATGAGGGCGGTTGGGCAGGCTAGCCCCAGGGACGAGGTCTATGTGATATTAGATGTCCCTCATTGGGGGCAATCCATTAGGTAAATCTTCAGGCCAAACTTCTTTGAATTCGTTTAGCAATAGTCTTAAACTTGGAGGAATGTTCGAGGGTTCCGATTCCTCTCCCTTCACCATTACGGCGTATACCTCGCCGGTTTCCTTTGATTCCTCCCGAATGGTCAAGAGAAAACTTCCCTCCACTTTAGAGGCTTCAGGGTGGTTCTCTGGTGCCATAGGGGGAAGGATTATTTTTCGACTATCCTTGACGAATATGTAGACATTGTCTCGTCCTCGATAGGTCACATCACGGTCCGACTGCCAGGGTCGACCGAGTAACATATGACATGCTTCCATGTCGACCACATCACAAAGTATTTGATCCTTATAATTTTTGCTAATTGAAAATGAGATAGTGCATTGTTTGGTTACATTGGTCTCGTTCACTTTTTTTATCCAGCCAATTGAGTACATAGAAGGACGTTTTGTCGTTGATAGCTGCAACTTGTCCACCATCACCCTTGAGACGATATTCTCGCTACTACCAATGTCTATGATCACATCACAGACATTTCCGTTAACAGTGCACCGAGTACGGAATATATTATGTCGTTGTGGATGTAATTCCTTCCGTGGGGTATACAATAATCACCTCACAACTAGAGATTCACCACGATCCTCACCCGTCAATTAATCGTCATCTGCTATTTCTTCAGTGACTTGTTCATGTTCATCAAAGACAGGGTCTTCTTCTGCGGCCTCATATTCAGTGCCCCCTTCGTTTATGGTCAAGTGTGCCGCGGGACGTTGAAGATAGGCGTTTGATAGGTGGCCCGGTTGGCCACAACGGTAACAATTGTTCGACCTTAGCCGACTATAAGGATTTGGAATCCTACTCGGGCCCGCTGTTGTGGGTGCTGCACATTAAGGTTTGGATGAGACGCTCCCCGTTTCATGGCTTGCGATTGCAGGAGGTTGAGGACGTTCTCCTACTTGTTCTTTTCCTCGTGCCAGCACTGGATCCTGCGTGGGACATGTCATGGAGGGTCAAGTTGAAGGATAAGGACGAGCAGGAACTCTTGCAAGTTGCGTTTCTGCCTTACCCGCCAATTAAACTGCTTCATCCACGGTCCCGACTGGGTACATCTGAACTCAGTCCTGAATTGTCGGTCGCAACTCACCTATAAATCGTGCCACCTTTTGTGACACAGATTCTAAAAGGTCATTTCGTGTTGCCAACCGCTGGAATTCTTCAGTGTAATTTGTGACAGTTCGATTTCTTTGTCGGCAATTCTGATATTGCTGGAATAATATCTGCTCATAATCACTGGGGAGAAATCATGATTGAAGAAGACGTCTCATCCGTGGCAATGATGAGATGGACACCTTGTTTCACCAAGCTCGTGAGAGTTGTAATTGCTCCCACCATGCAGAAGCACCAGATTTTAATTTAAACGTTACCAATTTTACCTTTTTATGATCTTGCATGTCCATATAATCAAAATATCTCTCTACTTCGGCTAGCCAATCGAGAAAATCTTCTATGCGTAATAAACCATTAAAACTAGGAAGTTCAGCCTTACCTCAATAGTCTCTTTCAACACGATCCAGATGATCGCCTCCATGGATTGGTCGTTGGTAAAAACCTTCATTATTGTCCTCATCGCTGGAACTTGAATCATCTGGTGTAACCCTACGGTTTGCCACTAGTAGCGCTCTATGAAAATCGGGGTTGTGTCGTATAGCGACCACGGGCGATGGAGCAACAATAGGTTGTAGAGCATCACCTAAGGCTCGAGGTGGAAGTAGCGCATCCGCAAGACAGTCAAGGGTTGCCTGCAGCCCTTGCATGGTCAACTGACTCTCCCGATGGAAAGCTTTCATTCTTTCCGCAAGATCACGAATCCTTAGATCACCATCCACAGGATTTTAGCTCATACCTCGTTGTTTGCCATTGACCCGAGGGGAATCCTCGCTTTGATACCAATTGACGTAAGGATGAATGTGATGAGGTCGAGCACCGTCTCCCTCAAGAGGATAACTGTTCCGAATCCACGAAACTTCTCTGAACTCCTCACAGAGGCTTCTCGAATCCACGAGAAAGAAAATAAGTAAAATAGAAAATAAATTCTATAAAATTCAAAATTGATTCATGAATGAAATAAACGAGTTCGTAACCCTTTAAATAGGGATACCAAGTAATGGGAGAGAAATCAGAAGCAAACTACAACAAAAACTCCTAGAATTCACAACTTACTATTTATAGACGGTCATGATGTCTACTAGTGCGCAAGGTTTTCAGCCAAAAATAATAAGTGTCCTATTTGGCTTCACCAAGCTGTTCTCCTAATTTTTCTAAGCTCTTTTCGTGTTTGGCACAATTCCTAAAGCCCAAAGGATGAAGAGTTATAATCAAACTAAAACTTACTATTTATAGTAAAAACGAAATTAAAATAAGGAAACGACCGTCGATCCAGGGGTATTTGACAAATCCGGCTTGCGCAACCCAGCATCACGGGGTTGGTTGGCTAAAGTAGCTCATTCTACCCCAAAATCATATATTTTACTCCCGATAACTCATTCCGGATTGTGAGATACGCCCGATCTAAGGTCCGATGATCCGGATCACTTCTATCGTCGACCGGGCCTTTTCTGATCCATGTTGGGCATGAAATTGTCTGTGACCCACTCTACATCAATACACACACACGCGCGTGCGGAAAAGGTTCTATGCGGTTGAGCCCATGGGAACTTCTCATGAGGTCGAGTTGTGTGGGCCCCACCATGATGTATGTCGAACATCAACACTGTGCATTTGATGGATCCCCTTTAAATTATGGCATATCCCAAAAATCACATAAAAGCACTTGGTGGGGCCCACCTAAAATTTGAATGCCTTTGAAACTTGGTCTGACCCCTCATCCAAGTGGGACACACATAATGGATGGGTTAGATTTGTGAACCACATCTCAGTGGGCCCAGCGAATGATTATGAATGTTTTAATGGAGGGTAACCCCTCTCAACTTTTGTATGTGGTGTGGCCCACACAAGTAACGGATTGACTTGATTTTTAAGCCCTAGACCCACCATGGAATGGTGCATCTGACTGATGGGGTAGATGTTCGACATGCATCACGGTGGGCCCACACAACTCGACCTCATGGGAAGTTCCCATGAGCTAGACCGCGTAGAACCTTTTCTCATATATATATATATATATACACGCGCGCGCTCGCACATATTGACATTAGTTGGGAAATCTGATCTATTAATTATAATTCTAAAATTCATTAAACACTGATTTTACTTGATATAGTGTTTTTCTTGTAGAAAGAAATCGATTCCAAATATGGGATGGGACAGTCAAAATTTCATAATATTTGTAGATATGATTAAATCTGACATTCCAAACCTAGCCCTTATATGTCATCCAAGCTGTTCATGAAGTAATTCTAACTGGGAGGAGCCAAAACACAAAATATTAGACTAATTCAACATTTTTGTGGGCTTATAATGGTCTTTATTGTCAGTGTCCTTGCTATTTCCTGTAGGGTGGCCCATTTGAGTTGGATCTACCTCATTGTTGAGACATGAGCGGGAGAAACTGATAGATATCCTGGTGGGCTCCACATAGCTCCCATGAACTCACATCTGTACCAGATGAACTATCTATAATTTTGTGATCTTTTATGCGCTAAGTAATGCTAAAGGGTTGTGATTCAATGAATGGTCCCTTGTTTGAGGGGAAGGATTTCCTGCTGTACATCCAGACCATTCATCAGGTAGGGAATAATAACGCCTACATGCCCTGGACAAAAGTCCATGTATCAGGCATCTGCACCCAACCGTCCAAATTTAAAGTACATGTGTGGCCGGCTTGACGAGCCAAATACCCTCGTTTTTAATAAATCTAGATTCTTTGCTTGCCAAAATAGAAATTTTATGTTTGTTGCAGTGTGATTGTGCGACATCATCACAGACTACATTTAATGCAGTAGTGTGACATCGTCAATGATGAGGTGGATCAATCAAAAGGCAGTAAAACAGAAAATAATGTGATTGGGCCACATCATCATAAACTACAATGCAACAATGTGACAACATAAGTAATTTCATGGACCAATTAGAACACAGGAAAACAAGAAATCTCAATTCGTGGCAAACATATGATTTATATTCATTTTTAATACATGGCAGGTTTGCATTTTGCCCTACTCTATAAATGACGTTGGTCTACAAGCACGTTAGCCATAGGCACAGCTACCTAACACCCGTTCTGCCCCTTGTGGCGGAGTTCCATGTTTCACTAGTAATGGCAATGGACCTGTTTTCGCCGGCATGGACCTAGCACAATGTTCAAACCCAATGCCCAAAAATGTTGTTTTGGCCTGGGTATAACTCTACTGACGAAGCCCAAAAAATGATAAGTTCTTATTTCCCAATTGAATGTTCCTAATATCTATCCATTGATCAGGTGGGCCACACTTAGAAAACTGAAATAATGGTCTCCTGTTCACATGGTTTATTTCCAAGGATTACAAGGTGTTTTTATAGGTGATTAGAAATGTACATATGAAGTCAGGTCACTCAGGCCTGGTTAAATTGATCTGGCCATGTATGCCAGCCCGACGTGAGCCCACAAGCATAAGTTGGGTCAGAGCATGATTTGAGCCTAAGCCCAACCCATGAATTGATTGGGCTCTTATGCCAGCTAAGCTTGGCCCACAAGCCTAGCTAATAGGTCCAAGCCCAGTCCAAAGCTAGGTAGGACTATGTAGTTGTAGAGGTGTACGCGAACCGAGCTAGCTCGGTTAGCTCGCTTGACTCAACTCAAAAAAACTCGCTTCGACTCGGTTCAAAGCTGAGTTCACGCCGAGTCGAGCTGATTTTTTGAGCCCGAAAATAAGTTCGAGCCGAGTTCGAGCTTGCCCCAGCTTGACTCGACGCGAATCGAATCCAACTTGAATCAAACTCGGATCGAACCAGTTCAGTGACTCAGTTACTTTGATATTGATATTGCTCACCAAGTGTTTGATGAAATGACTCAAAGAAGTATGGCGGGTGGCAAGGAATGTATGTATACTAAACCAATAACCTTTTTTTTTTTCTTGATTTTTATGTTGCTTAGAAGGTGTTTGATAAAATACCTGTTAAATCATTGTTGTTGTCTCAAATACAGTGAAATTTTGAAGGTACAATTCAGGTGTTTGTGAAAATGTTGCAATGGAAAACTCGACTCGATCTTGGATCAAACTCGGCTCGAACTGGCCGACTTGTTGACCGAACCGAGTCGAGCTGACCAGTCAAGATCGAGGACCAAGTCAAGCCGAGTTTGAGCTGAGGTCAGCTAATGGCTGAGCCAAGTCGAGCTGAGGCAGCTCGACTCAATTCGTCTCCATGTACACCACTGTGTAGTTGTATGCCAAGGATGGAATGTACGCAGAGGTTGGAAATGTTAGAATTGACTGATTGAGGAGAATTTGAGTGCATGTTCCATCAATAATGCGGCTGTCAGATCAATGGGTTGGTAAAAATACCAAATAAAGATGGATATTTTAGCTTGCAATCTATAATTTTCATTGATAGACGGATATATCAAATCAAGGAAAACCTTTTATTTTTGGGGATTCCCCGAAAGCTCACATATATCCAAACAGGGGAAATGAGTTGTCGTTCATGCATGGCCCGTTGAATTTTGAACACCCCTAGTTTAAAAGATGTAATATGTGGGACCTACTTTGATAGATGGCTTGGATGTCCTTACTGGGATCCCTTCCTCTGGATTGGGAAGAACGACTTAAGACGCATGAAATCCACTCCTTCCATCAGGTGCATGTGCATCACTCATTATTTGGCCTCAGGTGGGTCACACCGTAACATTAAAGTTCATGTGGTATGACTTACATTGAGTTTTGAAATACTGTGATTTTTGGGCAACTCTTTCATTATGATGAACATCAGATCATGAATGGATTGGATTGCATATAAACACAGCAGTTGGGCCTACACAAAACTAATTGTGAGCATCCTATCCCATCTTTTTCTTTGGTGTGGCCCACCTGTGTTCTTGATGGTCATGGTTTTTGGGTTGCAAGGTGAATATGAGGTCAAAAAGGAAAAACTTTGAAATTAATTAGAAATTGCCTGCATGGAGCATAAGTAGATGAAACTAAACTGTCCAAATTACGTGACACAATTTAGATGTACCATGAGCCAAAAAAAATATATGATTATTTGAGTAGTGGATTGGGACATTAATTGGACAGTTAAAAATTTAAAATGAAATATATCCAATAGTTCTAATTTTGTTATTTAAAAAATAATTCCATGAATAAGAGGCTATGATTGTTCAACCCAATGTAGTTTTGGAAATGTGGCTTAAAGATTTTTTGTTATACAATTTAGTTGGTTTGATTGATTTAATATATACCATGTGTACAATTTCCTAGTGCTAGAGTATTAACTGTCATAGTCTGCCGGTGTGTTAAAAAAACTCTAATTAATTTATTTATTTTTTTAAATGTGTGGGCACAGACGAGGGAGAGGGTATTTGATTCATATGAATCTTACAGGCAAATATATAGCAATTTGATTCTTTGATTGTCTAGTTAGTTAATGGACAGTCGAACAAAAACCATCAATGGTTCCAATTCAACAAATAACTGTTTATTTATCAGAGATTAAGAACGTATGATTTTTAACCTCCTCACAATTTAGAGGGTTTGGTTAAGCTAATATATGCCACATGTACAATTTTAAAGTGGCCAATTATCAACCTTTACGCCATGCTAGAGTATCTAATAATTCTCAGCTTCTCAAAACCGGCGCCTCTCCCTCTTTTAAGAAATCACTTCATCTGTCTCCACGTGCATGGTACATGCCACACCCATGAGTTGTTATATGACTAAAGGCAGGTAGGTGCATTGGTTCTTTGGAAAATCATATTGGTCTCGTGGGAAAAATAGGCTCCCAGGGGGAAAATCCAGCACTCTAAAGTCAATATGCATTATCTATGGTTTGCTTCATGTGTGTCTGCTAGCATGACTTTGGAGTATTTACATGGTGCACACTTTCTAAAGATTGGTCTGGAACACGGTCACACATGCCTTAGATTGCGCGCGGATTAGGCACTTCCCCCGCCTGTTCGGATCTCGGGACAGGCGGAGGCTTCGACGGTCGCTGAGGGGCCACTGTGATGTATTGACTTTTATCCACACCGTCTATCCCCTTTTTCCATCTCATTTTAGAGTATTTGACCAAAACTAAGACAGATCCAAAGCTCAAATGGACCACACCTTTGGAAGCACCAGTGCTAAGGACGCCCACCGTTGATACCTTCTTAGGGCCCACTGCGTTGTTTATTTTCCATCCAGCCCGTTGATATGGCCATATACACATGGATGAAGTGAAAAAACAAATATCATCTTGATCCAAAACTTCAGTGGTTCATAAGAATTTTTCAACGGTAGTAGTTTAATCTAAACTGCGTGGCCCATTTGAGATTGGATCGTAGATATTTTTGACATAATATTCTAAAATAACATGAAAAAAATGTATGAACGGTGTGGATAAAGTTCATACATCAAGGTGGCCCCTCTGTGGCTCTCGAAGCCTCCGCCTGTCCCAGGCTCCGAACAGGCGGGGTATTACCTAATCCGCGTGCCCATACAATGAGACGCGGATTGCGTACTCGCCCCCCCTCCCCCGAACGGGCAGTTCTGTGGGTGGGCCCGCCGTGATGTATCTGTACATTCCTCCTCTCCGAACGGGCAGTTCTGTGGGCGGGCCCGCCGTGATGTATCTGTACATTCAAGCTATCAATCCCTTTTCTCAGATCTGTACATTCCTCCTCTCCGAACGGGCAGTTCTGTAGGTGGGCCCGCCGTGATGTATCCGTACATTCAAGCTATCAATCCCTTTTCTCAGATTATTTGAAGGCATGAGAACAAAAATAAGGTAGATTAAACGCCCAAGTAGACCACACCAACTAATAAGCTTGGTTGCATTAAAATGCACATAGCATTAAATGCAAGAGTCATCTATGGTGTGGTCTATTTGACCAATGCAAGAGTCATCTGTCTCGTGGTCTATTTAACCCTTGAATCTGCTTCATTTTTGTTTTGATGCCTTAAAATAATCTAAGAAAAGGGATAAACGGCTTGGATGTACATATATATCAGGGTGGGGCCGCCCATAGAATTGCCCTTTTGGAGCTAAGGACGGGCGGGGGTAGTACGCAATTCGCCTCCCATATATTGGGCTTATGAGGCTCCACGTGGCAGTTTTGATCTTGCCCTTAATTCTATCAACCTTTATGATCAATGAGTGGTCTACATTATGAAGGGGTGGGATGCACGACAGTAGTGCGTGGAGCATGTGTCAGACGCATCATTAGGACGGATGCATCATAAACATGGCACATACCAAAAATCAAAATATTGTACTTATCAAATGAGCTAAAAATTAAAATTTGAATGTTGGACTTTTTTCCTAACCACCTTTTGTCTTATTTTTATTTATTTATTTATTTATTATTATTGCCAGACGGGTTTGATTGACTTATGAGTGGAGCAGTATTACTTTTGGTTCATGGTATCTCTACAATATATTTTACTTTATGAATAGTTTGAATTAACAGATGTGTTGTACGATTTTGAGATATAGTATATAATGAAATAAATGAAGAAATTGCATTTTTAGATTGGAGTTTTGACTTGAATAGTTATCACCTCAAGACAGATTCATTATCCTTTTTTACATATTCTAGTAAGTGTAAAAGAATGAAGATGAAAAATTATCTTCGGAATAAAAAATGTCCTCATAAATATATAATTCAACACAAAGATTTACACTTTTAAGTGTTAAATATATTTCTAAGTGTAAACATTGATATGCTTGTACAAAAAGTTTCCAAAGGACAATTACAAAAGAATATGAATAAATGCATAGGGCTTCAGATATGCATAAGGCTCTATTAATAGGCATGACTTTTGCTTGTGGTAATTACTTTTGTCTCTTTCAAATAGGCATGGATATACAATAATAATAAAAATATTATCATATTACCACATAGCAACACATGTAATTACCACCTAGTTCTTAGTTAGTCCAACTGTCACCATGTGTATAGTATTATAGCACCAATGTCATATGTGGCCATATGTTAAGCACACTCAATCAATACTATATCTAGAACCTTATATACCAATGAATTAACCTTTTAGCTAGACTGTAATTGATGTAAGGCATACCGTATATGTACTCCTATCATGACTGGACCAAAAGAAGTCCAAACAAAAGCAGTAATAGTCTGTCAAGATTGGGTCCAGTGCTACTAAGGGCATGATGTAATTGGGTCCCATATGTGTTGGGTTTGATGAGATTCATTCCAGATATAGAGAAATTGTCGTTTGAAGTGTTAACGTTAAAACCATCATAACTTTTGATTTTGACATTGTCACGAATGCACAACCTATTGATCTTTATTAAATGATGGTTTTGGAGTCAAAATTTTATAAATTTTTTATTATTTTTTATAATTTTCATTATATCTCTATATTTTTATAGTTTTAGTATTTTCATCTTTTTAAAAAGTTGCTTATAATAATGTCGGGAATGCTCCAGTAAGATTTATTTGATATTTCTATTTTTTTGGATCTCTTGTAGCTTTACACGTCGGCCTATTTTAGGCTTTTATAAAAGTATAGATGCCATGTGCCAACGGCCGTTTACGGGCTTTTTTTAAGGGCCTTTTCCAAGAGGGCTTTCTGCGAGTTCGGTGCTTTGGCAATTTTCCTAGGATGCAATGTTCCTCTTCACCTTACTGCAAGCCTCTTCTAATGTTGGCCGATCGAGTCCGGTGGTCATCTCTTAAAGGTATTGGAGACCTTTCTGA
The DNA here is from genome assembly GCA_021015155.1 of Magnolia officinalis. Taxonomy (NCBI): domain Eukaryota; kingdom Viridiplantae; phylum Streptophyta; class Magnoliopsida; order Magnoliales; family Magnoliaceae; genus Magnolia; species Magnolia officinalis. The sequence goes on from JAJHSJ010000003.1 coordinate 97,399,275, forward strand.
TCAAGTTTCAAGAGTCGTTAGTACTGTTGGAGTCGGGGAAATACATCTTAGATCAATTTGCAATATATATACTAACACCCTTGGTGGATGACTGAGCTTGCGTTGAACAAGTTACAATTCTGTCGATTTGCCCTATTGATTGCTTCAGATATCTTTCTCGAGTCATGCATCGTCCATCCTATATGACCCTATTACGAGGGTCCGACCATACAACCCTTTGATTAAAGCTGATACTGAAGTCCAAGAGTAGTTTTATCTCTATTCAGGGTAGGGTGTTTTCTATTATTATTTCTCGTATATTCAAGAATTACCTTATGGATTTAAGATATTGACTGCTTGAAGAAGATGGCAATCTTTCTTTATTAATATTTTATGCTCTTTCCTACATCACTAATTCACTTCCGAAGTGCATTATGATTAAGATGGATTTGAACTTCGTACCAAAAAAATTAAGTTTTTTAGGCTTTTTGTAATGATGTACACATGCAAAATGCAAAATACATCTTATAAAACTCCCACTCTACTACATGCTTAGGCTTTTGTGACAAAAACCTCTCCTCTGACAACTCATTGAAATAATAATTTTTAAGAAAGTTTTTATATATAATATATTTATTTACTTTTTTTAAATTAAATAATTTATTTTAAAATTTAAAATTAAAATTTTTTTGATAAAAACATAACAAGGTCACATGCACATATATCTTAAACATGTATATCCTGCCCTTCATGCGAATGGCCGCTCATAGAACCACAGCCCTTCTGTCAAAACCATTTCTACGGTCTCCCAAGTTCCATGCATTTTTTCACGAACAAGGCTGCCAATGGGCTATTAGAAAAATCAATGTTTCAAATAGGCCCACCGGTTCAAAATCCAGACCTTAACCAACGCCAGGACTGTCCCTTGCCGGGCCTAGACAGGAGCGAGTGGAAGGGGACGGTGGTCCTCGAGGCGTTGCTGAGAAGAAATGTACCTACCCTGAAAAGGACTGCTCCAGTGGGCCCCACATTCCAAAAGACAGTGGGTCGTGTAGCTTACACTGCCACCTCAAAGGACTACTTAACCGACCTGTAGCAGCAATATGTACGTGTGGAACGTAGGCATGTGAGCCGGACCCGCCAAATGATTCAATTCAAAACCGTACATACATATAGACCATTCCTCACCGTAGATGGGACCTCAATCATCGAGTCGGCCGAGTACCCCTAGCCGTCGGATCAAGGAATTCGTACGCGTTGAATGTGGACGGATCCCCAATTATAATTTAACCGTACCTTCATGCATGCAAACCAGAACGTAGAATGAGTGGCTCCTTTTAATGCAGAAGTTGTAGCTGGCCTCGACTATAATGGCACGTGACATCACGTGAGCCGATTGTCCTGCTTTCGTGCTTTGCCCCTCTTAGTACGGTTAAAGACTCGGGCCCGTCTGGATACTACCAAATCATTTACTTTTTCTACTTACAGTAGATAAGTAATTTATTTGAGACAAGTAGGCTTGGTTTATGATAAATTTTAAATAACTTTTTTTTATTTAAAACTACTTAATCACTGCAATTTAATAAGTAGAAATCAAGATAAATTGCTTACGGCAGGAGTGATTAACTTATCTTAAATAACTTACTATCTAAATGCTCCCTCAGCTACTCGGATCAACTCATTCAGCCTTACAGTTGAGTTGGCCTACTCACTTGTGGCGGAGCTGACTTTAACTTGTAGTATTAAACTGGAGTAGGTCTCATTGAGTCTGAGTCAACTCGGCCGAGTCACACTCGACTGGGATGAGTCTTAAAATTATGTTTTTAGTTCGTGGGCACTTGTAGTTGTTATCCCGAGTGGTCTAATATCCACGTCCCAGGGTGCAGAAATCGTTTCAACCTTTCAGTTGCTCCTGGGACATGAACCCCTGTTCTTTGGGGGTGGTGGGAGGGATCCCTGACCGTGGAGCCCACTATAATTTATGTGCCTTGTATTCATGTTGTCCATTTATTTAAAAAACTCATTTTAAGATATGATCTAAAAAATAAAGTATATCTAAATCTCAGGTGAATACTAATATAGGAAACAATAGTATTGACGGTTAAAAATTTATGGTGGGCCACAAAAGTTTTAGATCAACTTGATATTGAATGGTCTCTTCGTATATGTCTTTGTGACCTTATCAACAGGTTGCATGGCAAATAAACATTCCGGCGGCCCCTATGAAGTTTTTAATGGTGGGGATTCAATCACTACTGTTTCCATTGGTACGGTCTACTTAAGATTTGGATTTGCTTTATTTTTGGGATAATGACCTAAAATGAGCTTTCAAAATGGATGGACATTATAGATGTAAGGCACATACATCAAAGTAGGCCCCATTGTTAGGGATCCACCAACCTCGGTGGATATGGGGATCCACCCAAACCGTGCATGTTCCCTGCTTTGTAGGTCATCATGGAGGGTGCAAAAGCATCGGGTCAACCCAAAAATACACATGTAGGGGGAAAGTAGCATCGGGTCATCTGACGATAAGAAGGTCAAAATTTGAACTTGGTTACCACATGTGACTAAGGGCCGTTTGGATATCACGAAATAAGTTACTTTTTAATTTATACTAAGTAATGAAGGTTTTTTTCCCTTAAGTTAGCTTGGTAAGCAACGATGTAAAAGTAACTTATTTGCCAAAAGTTACTTATCTTATTAAGGGCCTGTTTGGTAACGCTGAAAATTTTGACTTAATGTGGAATTGGAAAGCAATCGGCGTTTAATTTTGTTTCTTAACACGAACATGGAAAGTGTGTTGAGGGTTAAATATTGCATATTAGACCTCAGTTATTATTTAGTTTTACGAACATGATAATGCTTAAACGTTCTATTTTAATCATGTTTTTGTTGCTAGGGGAATTTAAGAGCTTGGACTGAAAAAGTTGCTAAAGGCATGAATTTGATGCTCAAGAATTAACAAGGCAGGGGACGGACCTTAGGGGACCGAGATCGAAGAATTCACACGCCAAACATTTGAGAAAACTTAGTGATTGAAGTTAAAGAGGCCTCAAAATCGTCCTGAATGCAAGATCATAGGGTTCCTACCATCAGTTTGGCTCGAAACTTCATATCTGGCCTGAGAACCCTAAATTAATCGTACACGTCAAAATTCAGTCCTTAGATCTTCTTGAAAGTGGCCCAACGGATATATCAACCATAAATCATCGATTTAGGGCCCACCTGATATCTGGATATGCGTCAATTTTAGTCTCAACCCCTCAAATTAAATAAAGAAGTGAATAAACGGTGTAGATGCTCTAAAAATGTCATGATGGGACCCACCTTGGGGTGAGTGCACATACAGTGCATGAAAGTGCGTAGTACACCGAACTCTAGGAGTCGGTCAGCGTGCACTGACCCGACTCCCAGCGTCTTTCTTACGTAGGGTGCGGACGGACGTCCACTGTGATTCATTGTGGCCCACCTTCTTCGGCCGGATGGGTAATCTAAACCGTCCAATGTGTCCATATGGTGGGGACGAACCTAATTATGATGTCCAAGTACTGCCATTCACGTGCACACGCGGAAATCAAGTTCAAACGCAGGATGGACGGCGAAAGCAAAGATTCAGTGGGCCGCATCGATGGACGACCAAAAATACCCCTTTTTCGACCGATTTTTCACCATGCATCCAATGGACGGAGTAGATTTCTCTTTCGGCTTCAATCATGGGCCCCACCAAGCATCAGCGCAAGCTGATTTCCGCAGGCCTTGCGTCCATGAAATCCGGCCGCTGTGGGCCATTCTGTGATCCCGATCACAATCGGATCAGTGATCCATACCGTCCAAATGCATGTAAAGGGGGTCCTGATCCCAACCATGGAGCTAAAACTGAGATGTAGGACGATCAGCGTCCCAAAACTTAGTCCACGTGCAAGTCGATTTTCGGTTTTCGCTGCGCAATGAAAAAGAGCTGCGTAAACCGCCTCTCTACGCACACCACCGATTCCGGCCACTCGACCGACCCCCCTCGGCTATAAAAAGGAGAAGAGAAGAGAGAGAAAGGGGGATCCAAGGACGTGAGCAATCGTGGAGGCGTGAAGTGGGCCGGCAACGAGTTATCCTTCTTCCTTCTTTGGTTTTTTTCTTTTCCTTTGATTTTAGTGCAATCATGTCTATGATTGGCTAAACCTCTTAGCTAGGGCTAAGAGGTGAAACTTGTAGTGTGATTGGGATTTTACTTTGTTTTGATTCATGTTTTATTGAACTCTTTTGAATTTTTGTTTGATTATAAGGAATACTTTTAGTTTTTAATGGTTTTTTATGACTTAAATTATTATAGATCTGCGATAGCTTTGAGTATATTTTTTTCATTATAAGGATTATGAATTTGGGAACCCTGTTGTTCACCATCGTCTCATGGGCATGGTTGGATGATGGAATCCTTCTGAACGTTTATAAATCTCTTAGATTGGTTGTGGATTGCCTAAATTCAGTTGTTTGCTTTATCTCAAGGGCATGGTTTTGTAATAGAATCAATTCTAATTCTCATACCTCTCATCTCTTGAGAACTGGGTCAAAGGAAGTTCAGATTTGACTTTTAATGGAATATCTTTCAATTGGATGAAGATAGGACTCTGATTCCAGTTGTGTTCGTGAATCAAGCAGGGATCTCCCTGATTGCTACAAGTGGATCCTTGGCACCCTAGTTTTTCACCTTTGAATATTACAAGTTTTAGTTTCATAATTCATCATTATTCTCTTATTTTCTCTTGGTTTAGATTACATCTTATTCTAGTTCTAGTTCGAGTTACTTTCAGATTGCGTACAAGGTTTAGTCCCTATGGATTTGACCTTGGTCTTATCGAGATTATTACTACATCATGACCCTACACTTGCGGTTGTGAATAAAATGCTCCGTATATTTTGACTGAATTTTTTCAGCAATGAAGGTCTAACTTAAGGGTGAATGGAGAATGCGCTCCGTGTGTGTGTGTGTGTGTGTGTGTGTGTGTGTGTGGTGTGTGTGTGTGTGTGTGTGTGTGTGTGTGTGTGTGTGTATAAAAATCTAAAATTGCCCTGCAATTTTAGGCAATCTAAAATTGCCTAAATTCAATTGTTTGCTTTATCTCAAGGGTATAGTTTTGTGATGGAATCAATTCTAATTCTCATACCTCTCATCTCTTGAGAACTGGGTCAAAGGAAGTTCAGATTTGATTTTTAATGGAATATCTTCCAATTGGATGAAGATAGGACTCTGATTCCAGTTGTGTTCGTGAATCAAGCAGGGATCTCCCTGATTGCTAAAAGTGGATCCTTGGCACCCTATTTTCTCACCTGTGAATATTACAAGTTTTAGTTTCATAATTCATCATTATTCTCTTACTTTCTCTTGATTTAGATTACATCTTATTCTAATTCTAGTTCGAGTTACTTTCAGATTGCGTACAAGTTTCAATCCCTATGGATTCAACCTCGGTCTTATCGAGATTATTACTACATCACGACCATACACTTGCGGTTGTGAATAAAGTGCTCCGTATATTTTGACTAAATTTTTTCAGCAATGAAGGTCTAACTTAAGGGTGAATGGAGAATGCGCTCCGTGTGTATATATATATATATATTAAATCTAAAATTGCCCTGCACTTTCTCCTTTGTGTAAAACATAACCTAACTTTTAACATTTGGCACTTCTCTGAGCCCACTATGATTTATGTGTTAGATCCATACCGCCCATCAACTTTTCTATATCATCCTAGATGATGATCCCAAAAAATGAGGCATATCCAAACCTAAGTCGACCAAACCATAAAAAGCAGTGGGAATGGAATGACTACCGGTGAAACTTTCTTAGGGTTCATTGTGAAGTTTATTTGTCATCTAACCTCTTCATAAGGTCACACAAACCTAGATGAAGGGAAAACACAAAAATTGGCTTGATCAGAGGCATATGTAGCCCCAAGAAATTTTTTATAGTAGGCAGTGTGACCCACTTAAGCCTTAGATCTGGATTGTTTTTGGTCCTTTTCCTAAAATGAAATGAAAAATGAATGGATGGTGTGGATAAAACATATACATCACGGTATGCTTCATAGCTCCATTTGACACGACTGTCCATCTCTGGTTATACCAAGTGGGGGTAGTACGCAATCCCACCGGTGGGGATCAAGTTGAGTAGCAAGACTCACTATTGAAGTGACTTCACAAGTTATGTGGTGGGGTCCACTCAAGGTTTAGATCTAACTCATTCTTTGGATCATGCCCTAATATGATTTATCCAGGTGGATGAACAATGTGGATACAACACACATCATGAAGGGACCCACAGAACTTGGTGACGTCACTTTAGTAGCGAGTCTCGCTACTCAACCTGACCGTGACCGTATGATTATGGGGTTTAGTGGACTGTGTGGTGTGCCACATGCCACCTACCTTAGCCCTAACCATGGGGCCTAACTTGATGTATGTATCCTTTATCCACTCTGTTCATCCATTTTTTCAAATCATTATGGGCCATTATACAAAAAATGAAGCAAATCCAAGTATCAAGTAGGCCATATCGTAGGAAATAGTAGTGAGTGACCATTAATGGGCTAAGAAAGTTCTAGGCCACATGAGATTTGGATCATTCTCATTTTTGGGATCAATCCCTAAAATGATTTGGAAAAATGGATGGACGGCATGGATAAAACACATACATTATGATGAGGGCCACACAATAGGTGGGTGGGACCCTGACTGTGAGGCCCACGATGATGTATGTGACTACATTCATGCTATCCATCCATACTTAAAGCTCATTTTTTAACATGATCCAGTAAATTAAGCAGATCCAAATCACAGATAGGCCATAGTACAAGAAAAAGTGATAAATGACCATTAAAAATTTCTTGCAAGCCAGAAAAGCTTTGGATTAAGATGGTATTTATGTGGTATCTTCATCTAGGTATTTTTTTTTTTACCTTATCAACAGGATGGTAAATAAACATTTTGATTGAATCCACGGAGATTTTAATGGTAGGGATTTATGCTCTAGAATCTTATTTCAGATTTAGACTTCCAACTTCAGTTTTAACAAACAAGCCTAAGTAATTTTTTTCTTTTGCTTTTTAACATATGGCTTTTCTACTTCTCTCTTAAGGTACATGTCGAAGGAGGCCCCACGTGGTGGGACAATTCACGTAAACAATGGGCCTCACATGATGGATGGCCCCATATTAATGTAGGCCCACATATGGATGGCCCACATCAAAGGTCGATAAAAAGCTCACATCCAAAGTGAGATGGTATGATGGACGATCCACTTCAAAGGTGGGGCCTACATGACGGACGATCCACATCAAAGGTGGGCTCCACATGATAGCTAATGGACATTAAAGATGGGCCCCACATGATTGATGGCCCATATTAAGGTGGTTCCACATGATTAATGGCCCATATTGAGGTGGCCCCACATGATGGACAGTCGACATTAAAGGCCGGCCCCTAATGATGAATGACCCACATCCAAGGCGAGTCATGCATGATGGGCAACCCACATTGAAGGTGGGGCCCACATGATGGATAGTCCACATCAAAGGTGGGCTCCACATGATGGGCAATTACTAATGGTGGGCCCACATGATGGACGGTACATATCAAGGTGGGCCTCACATGATGGACGGTCCACATCAAAGGTCGACCCTAATAATGAGTGACCCATAACCAAGGTGGGCCCCGCATGATGGATGGCCCACATCAAGGTGGGCTCTACATGATGGACAATCCACATCAAAGGTTGCCCCTAATGATGAACAACCCATATCCAAGGTAGGCCTTGCATGATGGAAGGCCCACATTAGAGGTGGGGTCCACATGACGGACAGTCCACATTAAAGGTGGGCTCCACATGATGGGGGGTGGATATTGAAGGTGGGCCCTGTGTGATGGATGATCCACATCAAAGGTGGGGCCCACAAAACGAATGGTCCGCATCGAAGGTTGGCCCCAATATAATGGATGGTATATGTGATGGGGACCAAACAATCTTGAGTGATAATTATCTATACTTTTTAACTTTTTGATTGATAAGTATGTTCGTTATCAAACATATTTATCTACTTAATAAGTAGAAACCAAGATAAGTAACTTACTATCCAAATGCCCCTAAATGAGTTAGGCCAAGAACTCTCAAAACCAATTTGAACTGACCCAAGTCACCGAACTCAGACCTAACTTTAAATGGCTTAGATTTGGAGCCACCTAACACAGACTCGACCTGGACCCTACCCAACCCTGGCTTCAGAACCAACACTTTCCAAATACATTTGGACCAGAGATGAAAGACTCGGCAAGTTGGACGACTTATGCAGCCTTGAGTTGAGTCATGACTCGCCGAGTCAAGGCTGAATCGGCCCTAGACAGCTGAGTTGGGGGTGACGCATGGTTTTGGACCTGATCAGATCCAATCACGTCCGTCCAATTTGGAATATGTTTACAAATGCATATGCCATATTTTGGCTTTGACTAATATATATTATTCATGGATGACTATTATTGTTTGTGGAAGAAAACTTCTACTCGGATTCGATTCTTAAATCACTCTTAAACTTTGACTGAAGATGCCAACGGATCGACTAAGTGCTTTTGGAACTTACTTTATTCAAGTCTCTGCAGAAAAGAAGCATGCTCCAATGCTCTCAAAGCACTAAAGCTTTGATACCCGGCTTGACTCATCCGCTTATCTTGTCTTGGACAAGATCTAAACCTAACCCAAGCATTGACCGATTAGGGGTTTTAGGCCAAAACGATATGAATCATTGAATGGTCAGTACAAAATACTCCTTGATCTGACTGAATCTGGTTTCTTTTCTTTTCTTTTCTTTCCTTTTCTTTTTTCTTTTCATAGAATGCGGATTATTGCCACATTTATTCCTGGCCGTCCATTCTTATGCCAGTACTGGCTGAAAGGTTAAAAATCTTCACGCCTTTGAGATTTTTTTAGTGGGTCCCTGCCCACAGTGGCTACTGTCGTATCAAAATTTCCAAACTGTAGCCCCATGGAATTGGAAGCCTCAGCTAAACACACATTTGCTGACCTGTACTTAAAAAAGAAAAAAACCATAATCCATGGTATCTACCTCTCACCTATTGAAAAGAGGCCGGTTTTGGTAGTCCGGCAGAATATGACGTTGGATTCGCATGCACTAAGAAATTGCATATCTGGCCGGATTAGCTAAAATGAAACCAATTAAATTGCAGAACGTTCTGTCCATAAATCAAAGTGGTCCATAGTATATTTTTCTTTGTCAACCGTCCACTTATTGTCCACCAATAGTCAAATAATCATGATTTCAGGTGCATGATACATCTAAATTAGTCCATAATCTGAAATGTTAACGTGGATTATTTGTATGTGGCTGTGTGACTTTTGAGTAATTTCCAAGTGCCTGTGTATCATCCATTATATTCTTTTGGAGTATCAAAGGTTTTCTCATGAAAAATCTCCTCCCAAGCTCGGACTATGTACAAACTCAAGCAATCACATCATCTTTCCACCTGAGATGTATAGTGCCCTCAGCTTTTCATTTTTGTACTAGTGGGCCCCGCGGTCAGGGTTCCAGTATTTTGATAGCATGAGCCGGTCAGGGATGGATGATGCTTCAAAAAGCTCCCAGGTTCAAACGTCCTAGCATCTAATTTTTTTAATTTTTATTTCTTTCGAAAAACAAAAAAACAATGTCCTATCCATGGTCGGTCCAGCTGTGTTACTACCCCGCGAGGACCTAACCAAAGATGGACACGGCCAATCTTTGGTTAGGTCCATTCATTTTAACAAATTATTTTAGTGCACTAGCTCAAAAAGGAAGTAGATCGAAGGGTCAAGTGGACCACACCACATGAAGCAGAAGGGATTGAGATTTTTTTTTTTTGGTTAACTTGTTAGTATACCCCCACAGTCAGTTCACACTTCATTGTTAGCCACCCCCACAGTAGGGATTGAGCCCTTGCCCAGGATATATAAAGTTGATACTTATGTTCTCTTATGAAAAGGTTAGATGGCAAATGAATAACACGGTGCTCTTTAGGAAGTTTTCCAAGGTAAGAGTTCAATACCAACTGCTTCCCGTGGCATGGTCACTCGGCCCTTTTGATTTGTCTCCTTTTAAACTCATGACCTAACGTAATATGTTACAATAAATGGATGGTGTGGATAAAACATATACATCATAGTGAGCCTTACTAAGCCCTTGACAGGACAGTCCATATCTAAGTCCCAGTGGAAATCGGTTTGCTTATTGAGTTACTCAAGTATGCTTTTATCATACTGAATAAACTCAATTGGGCGCTGTGAATGTACGGGTTTATCCATGCTATCCATCCGTTTTCCAGCTCATTTTAGTGATTGATTTCACAATCTAAGTGTATTTAAAGCTCAAGTCGACCATACCACACCAAAAAGTGGGAAAATGACTTCTACCATTAAACCTTTGTAGTGCCTGCAATAATGTTTATTTGTCACTCAACCTGTTCATAAAATCACATAATCATATATGAAAGGAAAAAACAAGTAACAGCTTAATCCAAGACTTGTGTAGCCCCCAAGAATTTTTCAAGAGTGGAAATTCAATTCACACCGTTTCCTATGGTGAGGTTCACTTAAGCTTTGGATGTAATTCAATTTTGGGTTCAGGCCTTAAAAGTATTTGTTAAAATGGATGGACAAAGTGAATAAAATACATAAATCACGGTGCTCCTGCACAGTTTACTCAGCATACAATCCGCTTCCATTCCGGTGAGGGTAGTACCCAATCCATGTCCAGTCCATTCAAGTCAAGGGTTAAAATTAGCTGTACCCGGTGTTATATGTCCATGACCGATACACGGTACATGTCGAATGATACGCCAGGAAAATAGTCCATATCCCCACGAAATGCTGATTGGTGAATCGGGAACTTGTGGGCCTGATTAGTCGTTGTTGTTGGGTATCCATACCTAAGTTATCGGCTTGGGATGATACTTCAAACCTTGAATCAAGTGGTTTGGATTACTGAACCATGGGCCCTACTTGCACAAACAGCACATAAATGAAAACCCTCATCCACTTGATCAAATGCATAACCCATGATCATCTAATCAATTATCAATATTAAAATCAGGGGCGTTGGTGTCCACCCCGAGATTTGGACGTATCACCTCGGCCTACGGCCCAAGCTTAGGCCTGTCAGTGTGGTTCAACCAATTTTCCAGCGGGCTTAGGCTCAAATCAGTTTAGCCCAACCTAGCCCAACCAGCCCATCCTATCCTGACTTCACATGTTAATGTTCTATCCTACAAATAAGCCCTTCCAATTCCTCAGTTAGGCAGCACATGCACATTGCCTGTGGACAGTCGGTTCATTTTTTTTCCAAGTGTCCCTTTATATATAGACGTATGGTCCATTTGTTCAACAGATGGCTTAGAAACATTTGGCTGGGAAACGGGATTTAATCAATTTTCGGGTTAGGATGAGTTGGGTCCAGGCCCAATTGATTTATTATTATTATTTATTTGGTTGTATCCTGCGTCAACCTGGTGGCTAAGCCATATGGGCCGGGTCTGGCCCATTTTAACCCGGGTTAAAATGCCGTGACAGTGGAGCTACTTATCAACGTCCTGTTGTAGTACCTCGTAAGTTGACAGGTTTGGCGTATTTTCGTACGCAGGACGTTTATTGCAGATGCCACAGGCCATGATCATACAAGGGTGTTGAGTGGGACCCATTCAAGTAGTTAAATATCTGTGGCAAGGATGCGGATTGCGTCCTACCCCGTCCGGGCAGAGTTCTGTGGGGCCAACGTGATGCAAACGTCTTATCCACGCCGTCCATACCTATTTACAGATAATTATACGTTATAAATCCAAAAATGAAGCAGAACCAAGGCTTAAGTGGGCCACAAAGTGGGGATTGAAAGATCACCATTAAAAACTTCTTGGGAGTTGTAGAAGTTTCGGATCAAGCTGATATTTGCTTTTCCACTTCATCCAGGTCTACATGACCTTATGAATAGATTGTATGGTAAAAATACATGACAGTGGCCCTTAGAGAGGTTTCGATGGTGGTTGTCATTATCACCAGTGTTTCCTTTGGTGTGGTCCAATGGATATTTGTATCTACTTCATTTTTTGGATTATGTCATAATAAAATGATCTTTTAATAGGTATGGACGGCGTGGATAATACGGTTACATCACTTTGGGCCCCAAAGAGCTCTGCCCGGACGGATTACCGTCCGGGCGGGGGTAGGACGCAATCCGCTTCCCTGTGGCAAAGGTGAATGACCAGTTCCTGACGCATTGCAAAGTGGCTTACATGCAGGGACATGATTTGGTGATCCAGACCATTGAAATTTTGGGTCCCACTGTGGAAGGAGGGTATAAAAAAAAGGAAAGGAAAATTCAGATTAGATCCTAGCCACCCGACTATTTGGCCCTATCTGCAGACCGGTGTATTTGTTTTCTTAATCGTTTGTTTCTATCCTGCCGATCGTAGGTTTTTGACCGTCCAATCTAAGAGATCCCTGCGGCATCTCTGTCTACCGTAGGGCTCATCAGATTCCCAGACGAGCGAACCGGGGTAGTCCATATGTACGGACTGAGTTCATAAGGAATGCTGACTGTTTCACAACCAGCTGGTGGGACCCACCACGTCTCCGTGTTTGGTGAAACACCAAATGTTCGGTGCCGTTATTTCCGGTGATAACGGGGACTGATCCGATGCAATGTCTGCACCAATTTCTTTTTTACTTTGTGCGCTAATCACTGCGATCAGACGGTGTTGATGAGAGTGGCCCACCTTTATCACCACCAAGTTCTGGACCCACAGTTCTATCCATTTTTCACCCATAGGCTGTAGTATGAGCTGGACTCGTGGGATCCTCGGCAAATGTCGGTCGCCAGGGGCGCGGATTGGTTACCACCCCCCACCATGTCAGGGTCTCTGTGGGGCCCACGGTGACGAATATGTTTTATCCACACTGTTCATCTATTTTGACAGATCATTTCAGGGCATGATTCCCAAAAGAAGGCAGATTGAAGGCTCAAGTGAACCACACCACAGGAAGAAGTAGGGATTGAATTCCTACCGTTGAAAACTCCCTAGGGCCCTCGTAATGTTTAAAGTCACCCAAAAATGATATTTCAAAGTGGATGGACAGAGTAGATCCCACAAAGCCCATAGGACCGTCCGTCTCTAGCTAACTCTTGAGGGGGCAGTACCTAATCCAAGCTTGATCAATAGGACATCCAAACGGGTCCAGAATATTTGCTTTTAAATGCCGTTGGACATGATCTGACATCGTATTGACGAGTGGGGCCCATCTAAAGCAGTCCCTTAGCTCAAGTAGGTAGTTGGCTTACACGCCCTATTTTCTAGCGGGACCGGTGCACTACTATACATGGAACATTCCGTATATGCATGTGTACCGAACCTTATGTGTCCATCAATGTCTATAAACGGAACACTTCTTGTGTGCCTATTCCCATATAGGAATTAATTCAGTGGTTATTGTCCAAGCGGTTAGGATGTAACGTAACAAGTTACGATTCTCGGGCCCACATGAAATAAAAACAAATATAGCTTTTCGATCAAGCAAGAAATATGAATTTATTCGGTACTCTGGTGAGTATGATGCTTGATATGCAAACATTAAGAAATTGTAATCAAGGCATATCTTGACTCAAATTAAACCGTTTATCTCGTAGAAACCAATGTCACTAAGTTACAATCTGAAAATTAGATTGGTTGAACATTCCTAGCGGCTGATTCATGGACATTTGTTTGTTGAAATATGACCATAGATATTTTTCAATTTTAACAGTCCAATAAATAATAAAAAGATTCTGATTTTTGGTTCATGATACATTTAAACTGCTATTTTGAAATATTCCATGCCAAGTATGCAATTCGTAAGTGCCTGCGTATCATCCATCATGGTCTGTTAGAGTATTAAAGTTTTCCACGCAAGAAATTCACCCAGTTGAGAATTCGGGTCTTGATCCAAAACCACAGGACGCCGTTCAAATGGATGAGATCCAGACCGTTCATAAGGTTTGGCTCTGCCATGGTAACCGTATATATATCAATACTAATCCAGTTTTAGTGACTTAAAAAATACACAATAAAATTAAAAACAGAATAATAATCCAACAGTCAAAATTCATCAAGTCAATGGTTAAGATCACCCAATCGATCTGATTTGTAAACTGTCGACTATCCTCACAATGGGTGCAACTGATCAAGCCGCTCCACTGGGGCAGTTTCCTTTAGCACTGTGCCACGTGCAACGTGTGTAGATCAAGGTCGTAAAGCTCTCTCTAGCCAGTGCCACGCCTTTCTCTAATCTGGGAGTAATTAGGGCACGTAGAAATGGTACACGTGGCATATATAAACTCAAAGTAAACCGACTAAGTTGTGGAACCCACCGTAGATAAGTTACATTCTAAAAACTAGACTGGTTGAACCACCATAACCTATGATTCGTGGACAGTTGTTCTTCGAAAGAAGACCATTGAATATTTTCATTTTTAACCATTCAATAGATATCCAGCAATCTAATAGTTAGATGATCAGATAGCAGTTTTTTTTTTTTTTTTTTTTTACACATTCATACATCTAAGCTGGTGCCTATAATTTGTACAGTTAGTTTGAATTAATTCTATTCCAACTAAGCAATTCTTGTGTATCCATATCACACTCTGCCAGAGTATCTAAGCATTTCTCTTTTCCTCTCTATCAAACCAAAAACCTACCTAGGGCGTGTACCTTGGCCTGCTTTTAATTTTAACAAGTCGAATAAAAATGGGATTCCCGCGGATAAAAAGGTGTGGATGTTGGTGAGCCACCGAGCTGACAGCTGGCTGTCGGAGAGAGGGCGCAGCCCCGTAGTCCGTGACCCGCGCGGAGCACGTGACAATGGTGCTCCCGAGTACAGCTCGCAAAAGGTGTCGCTTTCTGTCCATCAATGGTGCAGCGGGAGTTCGTTTTGCCATTGACGCGACTCAAGATGCAGCACGTGCCGCCGCCCACTGGGCCCACCTGCTGTGTCTTCGTATGATCGAAACCGTCCATGTTGTGGAGTCAATGCTATAAATGTTACCATGTGAATGGAAGTACGTTTCTATCATTATTTTTAATTAGAATAGTACAAAGAAATTTCAACGGCGACCAGTCAACTCTACAAAATCAAAGGTTAGGTTCATGACTGAAGTGTGAATATGGGCGTGGATTTTGTGGCAGTAGATAGAATAGGACGATTCATCGGACCATCTTAGCATGTGGGTCCTATTGAGGGCGACAACACTCTAGATTCTGAGACGCGACGGAGGCTATACGGCCTCCGCGAGGGATACGGTGGAGAGCCCGTAGAACTGAAAGATGGTGGAGCCATTTTTCTGCTGTATACGTGGCATCGTATTTTATCATTTACGACTGTCGGTCGGGTCACCCCCCTGCTGCGTACGTCAAATGGCTGCAGATATTCATAACCTGATCCTGTCCATCTAATCTGGGCCTTTCAAAGCAACGGTGCAAAACTGCTTAATGGTCAAAAGTCAGTCCAGGAAAGTGAAGAGAAGTGACTGAGTGGTTTCTACGATCGTATGATACTTGTAATTTTTGAGAGTAGGAAGACCAGATGGACGGTGCCAATCCACATATGATACTACCAGGTGTACCGTGGAAAGATGGCCCTACCTTATCCCATCGTGGATCTAGCCATTAGATCAGTGTTCTTTTCAATGGCCCAGACTTTTTACACGTGGCCTTATTTTGGTAGGGAATTAAAAAAAAACACTCTGGTATCGAAAATTTAGAACCTTTGATTATTCAAAGGTTGATTAGACCGTCTATATTCAAAGGAAAATAGCCAAATGATCAAAGGATTGAAATATTCCTACCTAAGAATTTTAGGTTTGATCTATCCCCCTACTTGAGATCCATCATATAAACGGTTTTGATCATTTTAAAGATGGCCCCACCTCCAAAAGATTAAGTCCCAACGTCTCCAATTGCAATACGTTGGAATGTACTTTGTCAAACCTCGTCAGTCAACTGAACTCATCCATCTGAAAAATGCATAATGAAGTGTGTCAAGGGCACTCGCGCGAGTATGATCGGGATCACGCTGGCAGCATGTAGGGTGCCTTGGGCATTCATCATCTTGGCTCCCCTGAGCTGTTTCTATTGTTTTCTTCCCTTGCATGTAAGACGGGACTGGTCTGCTCTAGGGCCAGCGCTCAGTCACTATCGGGTGGCCCACCCGATGAATGGTCCACATATCATCCACGTGGACTCATCGCCTATCATGGTTTACACTTCACAGTAAATATGAATAGAGAAATGCAACACGAGGATGGATTGAATATGCATCCGCAGCACTCCTGCCAACAGAATCACACGTGTGCAGATCAGGGCCATTCCTCTGGTGGGGTCCACATGATCATGCTCCACTAATTTTTGGGCTCTTAGGTTGGTTTTGCTAACCGTTCATTCTATTATACGTGTCTGCCTGTCCCACCTACTGGGTGGACCAGCTAATTTTGGACAGAGTTATGATCAGGTTGCCCCCCTTGATGGATCTCGTACAAGTGTGCTAATCTGGCACGTGGAATTCTCTTTCTTCTAAAATAGATAATCACGTTGTCGGCACGTGCATACTGAGCTTGAAATATCAACCGTTTATTTTTTATTATTATATATTGCTAGGATGTAATGCCCAGCGGCTCCGACCCCGTACACGTGTGGCTCGTGCGATGCACCTACACTTTCAACGTGTACTCGAGCGAGTGAACTTTGTATTTCTGTACTAAAAATAAAAAATAAAAAATAAAAATTTTCCCTTCTTCTATAAATAGTCTCGAAAATTTCTTCTCACTTTCTCTCCTCTCTCTCCGTTTCGTTGTCTCTGATGTCGCCCTCTCTGTCTCTTCCGAGACTCGTTTCCCGTTACGTTTCCTAGGCTGCCTCGCCGTTACGGTGGTGCCCTAGCTCGTCTCTGGTAATCAGATTCCGTTACATTCATCCGTCAGCTTAATCGGAGTTTCAAATGCTCGGATCCGTCGGTGAGTTCTCTCTCGTCTCCATTTCCTTCTCGATCCTTCTCTCCTCTTAGTCTGGGCGATTTTCCAGCAAATCCCGTCAGAAGAATCGTTCGAGAATGGGATTCGTTTCGATTCTTATGTTTCTTCTTTTCGAATCCAATGCTGGAGGGTTCGATTCAGACTCTTTTTCGATTTCTTTACATTTATGTATCGGAATGTGATTTTAGTAGTTCTTTTATACTTCTATTTACTGCTGCTCATCGAAACTTTAGATTCTCAGCTTTTGGATTTTCTAGGGCATAAAAATGGTCGATTGTGCAGTTTTATCGAATTCAGATTCAGCGGTATTTCGGAACTTCCATTCAGTTTTGCTGGGATGCGTGCCCTGGGATGTGATTGTGATGGTTACTTTTTAAATTCATTGATCTTGGAACAATGTCGGTTTGGATTTGAAGTTGTGCGTTCCCTCTCTCATGTAATTGAACTTCCCTACTGGCTTAAATTGCATTAGTTATTGTAGTAAAATGGAAATAGAAAATTGCGGGTGATCTGAAATGCTAGGCGACATCATTGTGTTCTGTCATTTCCTTTTGATCAAGCTGATTATTTGCAATTCAATTCGTTTGGGCATCCAAACATGGCCCGGAATAAGCCGCTAACTGGACTCTGGGAGTCTGAACTAACGGAAGGTTGGAAATGTAAGATTGAGGTGCTGCTGGCAGACATTGTCGATACTGCTTGGTAGTGATGTCTTCACTGCTGAGCTTAGTAGTAAGGTTGAGGGTTTCTGAGAAGTCTTTTGGCATGTCTTTTTTTGTCTTCTAATGTTTTTTTTTTTTTTTTATTTCTTCTTTTCTGCATGAGATGGCTGCTTATACACTATAAGTGAAGCAGTATACATTTGTTATGTAGGGATATACATTGTTTGATTGAGCTCTTGATTGGGCCGACATACTGTTCATGTGGGGCTACCTTTTGGTGATCCAATCATTCATTTAGCGCGCCCCATGGTGGATGGGAGGTACCCTAAAATTCTCCATATCAAATGATCCCAATGTTCAATTGGGTGCCCATTAAATGTTGACAACTGGATCTAGTTGTTTGTTTCATAGGATGGCAGGAATATTCTGGTGGGGTATGTCTTGGGCACGGTCCATCTCATTACAAAGCCAACCAGATCAATGGCTAATATTAACAAAAGGTGGCCCCAGTGATAATTTTACTAGGCCAAACAGTATCCTTCAAGTGAGTATCAAGTAATACTTCTTTATTATGCGGGGAGTCGGGGACAGGTCCAGTGGCTGTATGTCAGGAAGGAGATCAATTGGATGTGGTCCATTGGGAATTTGCATAGTCTGATGAACTATCAATAATGATGCCCAGATAAGAAACTGACATGGGTATGCAAAATGGGAACAAGAATGTGACTCTGTAAATTTTTTTTTCCAAAATCCAGTGCATCAATATGGATGTTTATATGGGTGTCCTGTTCAGAACAGACTATTTGTGGTTTTTTTTTTCGTGGTTCTTACTTGAAACATTTGACGATTCTATTAATTATTTTTATTTAAATATTTGGTTTTATGTCAACCTGAATGACCTAGTCTGTGGTCCAATCTGGAAGAGGACACTGGATTGGGGGCGTTGGTTGGGTCATGATAATCGAGAGTGAGCTATGTTCTTGGTTCTCCAAAGCCATAGTATTTGCAAACTTGGGGTAGATAAACCTTTTTTTTTTTTTTTTGAAAGGTAACGGTAATTTTATTGAAAGAAGCACCCAAGATGGTGCAAAAGCTCCAACCTAGGAAAGCAAAATTACAATCTTTCAAAACATCCATACAAGTCGCTCATCCCACAACATAAAGCTTCACCCTGCTAGAGACTCACTTTGCAGCATCAGCCTCATTTCGAAAGCACCTTCCAGTCCTTTCCCCCATATTGCTCAAAGGAGTGAACTGAAAATGCTCCAACATATCTTTCATCCAAACATCCTATTTGGATGCCCTCTCACCGGGCAACATAATTGGATCCAGTGTTTCAAATAGTGCCCGTAGCGTACGTTACGTAGCATAGCGTGGCCGTAGCGCTACGTAGCGTCCCAAATAGCGTAAATCCCCAGTAGCATACGCTATAGCTATGTAGCGCGTAGCGTCGTCCGTAGCGTAAGCTACAATGTATTTTTTTACTATTTTATTTTTTTCACATTTTCTTTGTTTCTAATATTGAGGAATGTGACACTTGTATTGTACTTGATACTTTTAACCTATGAGATTTTTATTTCTTTTTTATAATTGTGACTTGTGGTTTCAATTAGACATTATTAATTAAAGTGGTTTGCTTACAAAGTTGTTGATGTGATAATTATTTGATTTGGCTTATATATGTGGATTGGCTTTTGATAAATGATAACTAATAACTTTTTTTAACATGCTTATAATTGATAAAATGAATCATCTTTTAGGCATTTATATATATATATATTCACTATTTATTATATTTGTCCTATTTTTAAATTAAAAAATAGAAGTATCGTGTAGCTTACGCTACACGCTACATATTTACGCTACATGCTATAGAGGGCTGAGCGCTACGCATCACGCTACCGCTATTTAAAACACTGACTGGATCATCTCCGCACCATAAATTTATTATTTGGGCAAGTGACCCCTTTCTAGATTGCAGATGCCTAATAAAGAGATGAGTCTCTGCTCCACCATCCCCCTTTTGGCACCTGTACTTGTTGGCAATAGCCTCTTTCCACAAGGCACTCTCTTTTGAACCAATTCTCCATAGCCACTTTCCCAACAATGTAAGGTTCATAGGTATATTATTATTACCAATGTTGCATTATCCTGCCTTAGCGCGTGAAGCAGGAGTGGGTGCAGTTGCTATAGTTAGGAAATGACTTCTCTCTAAAATTCTAGAAGTGCTTCAATAGACGTTTTTACAAGATATGACAAAGTTGGTGTTTTACTTGATTCTGCTCGTGGAAAAGAGTTATTGTGAAATCTTGGATATAAATGACAAAAAATATTACAAGGATGACAAGTTTTGGACCTTGTGAAGTCTTAATTCTGGTATATTTGGAGCTGGAGGAGGTTCCAAAGCAGGAGGTGACACTCCTGGAGAAAGATTCTGGAAATACATGGTTTTAGTTCATGGTAAATGGTACCTTTTATTGTGGATCACCCCTGGACCAAAGACCTGGTACCTTTTGTTGCGAAGAACATGTTTTCTATGTCCAACAATGACTATCACTTAAAAAATCAAGGTGTCCAACTACTTCTGGAGGAATTTCAAGTTAGTTTTGCAAAGCCTTGGCGTTGAGGGTGTCATGATGACTTTGTAACCATATGTTGTCCCGAAGGATCATCAAGGATATGGAAGAATGATTGTGGTTTGGACATCAGGCTACAATATAAGTTTCACATACATCTGCTTTCCGGTCAGTATCTCAACTTTCCCAAAGCTACCAATCCTTCTTATTCATGTGTTTTGTGCGCAAGCAGCATTTCTACGATTATCATATTCAGTTATATTCATTTTAGTTGGTATGCCAAAATATATGCGTCTTGCGTCCTCATTCTGATGCATGTGGTGTTTGGTGCAATGCTTGAACTCATGTCTTGCTCTTTTATCACTGTATTCATTACTATCCTAGGTGATACATGCTACATTGAAATACATCTTGATGTAATTTCATAGTACTTTGTTGTAAGTTCCTAATTAGTTTGTTTTTGTATTGTCTGGTTTATAGGCTGGCATTATGTTTCTGGAACTGGCTCATTTTTCAGAGAGAAAATTACCCCAACCATTCAGGTCAGGTGTCCTAGTGCATCTGATTGGGTTTATAATGCCATAGATTTCTTGCCCAAGCTGTAATGACAATAGTTTGCCCAAGCATTCATGTTTCCAGGATTCTACTTCTGGCCTTCTGCTTCGTGATGTTCTATTAAGTATCTTGCATTGTTGTCATGTGACTTTTGAAAATATTTGGGGGAAGGTTTCCCATAAAAGTAATACATGTGCATGTTTAGTAGGGAACTAAGCTAAGAATTTTTCTCTATTGCAGATCAGATGACCTTCGGGTTGCAGAGATCATAATACGAGAAATATGCAGACCTCTTATCTGTAATCGACGTATTTCATCTAGATTCAAGATGTCCTTTATGGGGTGAGAGGTGAAGCGAAATGGTTTTATATCTTAAAGCTTGTAGGATATGGAGGAGTCACCAGAAGATGTGGGGCCATTGGAGTCAGGGCCTTCTAATGCTAGTTGGTGGCCCTCAGGTTTTATGGAAAAACTGCAAACCGTTTCCCTAGTTTCTCAGGAAGAGACTTTGAGAGACTCTGCACGAAACCCTGAGCAAGAAGAATTGTCATGCCAGACAGCATCACAAACTCTGTGGGCCACTGGATCATTTTCTGGACGGATTCCCAATGGTTTCTACTCTGTCATTCCAGTAAGTAGTAGCTTTTATTTCTCAGTTGGGATATGTGATTGTCATTGTTCCTTAGTTGTTTGTGATTCGTTTTTGGTACAATCTTGAACCAACTTTCCAGGAACCAGATTGTCTACTATAAATGATTTAACTGCTGGTTAGTTGGAATTGGTTGTTCAGAAGTTCCATAAACTCAATTATTCCTTGCAATTGTACTTGTCCTGTTAAAGCTGAACGCTGAACTGTGATCTCTTTGGTTGGTTTTAGTTAAAGCATTGAATATGATTCTTATTCTATACAATTGTTTCCACACAGGAAAAAAGACTCAAGGATCATTTTGATAATATTCCTTCTCCAGATGAGTTATATTCTTTGGGCTTGGAGGGTCTTAGAGCAGATATTATTCTTGTAGATGCAGAGAAGGATAAGAAGCTTTCCATGCTGAAGCAACTGATTGTAGCTTTGGTGAAGGGACTGAACTCTAATCCAGCCTCAATGATAAAAAAGATCGCTGGATTGGTAAGCATTTTCTGGCATTGGGAATAGAGAATCCTGATGTCTATTTCTCTGAAAGGGCATTTTTCTCATCATTTATGCTTCTTTAGAATTGATTCTTAGTTACCATTGTATGTATTTCATTTTGAACCGCCCAGTCAATGTCCACCAATTCAATGGTCAGATAATGAAAATAATTTTTTTTTTTTTTTCCTGGTTAATGATACATCTGAACTGGAATATATTATTTGGATAGTTTAATTTGAATTTCTTGTATGCCAGGTATTCAATTTTTAAGAAATTTGAAAGTGCTTGCATAACATCCATAACACTACGTCAGAGTATTGAAGTTCTTCTCTTGTACAATTTTTACATAGCTAAAAAAGACACAATGACTCAGTTCACAGGCAGTCCATGCAACAAAAACTTATGGGGCTGCCAGGATGTGTGTGAGACATCTACTTTGTCCATCATTTTGAGATGGCTCAGGATACGAGCCCAAACACCAGGCTAATCTGAAACCATAGTGGGCCAGGCTATGGAGGAAAGATGGGGATGGGATATATACCATTGAAATCGTTTTGCAAGAAATTGTTTTTCTTATTTATGTCTACCAAACCTGCAGTTTTTTGCATAAGCAATTCTTAATCAATTCTGCACTTGCTAGAAGCAATGCCAAAAGGGCCTTGAATACCATTCTCTCTCTCTCTCTCTCTCTCTCTCTCTCTCTCTCTCTCTCTCTCTCTCTCTCAGGCAAAACTTCCCGTCTTGCAAATTATAAAAATCTACTATAATAAATAGTTAAACCTTGCATATTGTGTTCAACTTTTTTGTTTGTTTGAACCCTCCCCATGTCCTTTAAATATGGCAAAGCTTTACCTCATCTAAAAACTAATTGTGTGGGTAAAAATGTCCATAGCTACTTGCATTATATAGTAGAGATTTGTTTTACTTGTCTTGGACAGATTGTTGTGTCTAGTAAATGGTGGATTTTTATGTTTGGTACATATGCACCGCATTTGCCACTGCCCATCTTCAGGTGCACAAGGTTTGCCACATGTGCCACTGTCATTCTTCGAGTGCCCCACATGTGCCATCATACATCTTCAAACGCCCCACATGTGCCATCGTCGCTCTTCAAGTGTCTTGCATGTGTGTGCCACATGTGCCAATTGCCGACTTGTCCATCTTCAAGTGCCTCATATGTGCCATTGTTCATCTTCAAAGAATCTTACGATTTATCATACGAGGGTAAAGAGGACGACTCAAATTCCTTAACTTATAAGGGTTTAGGTGGGGGGTTAGGTTATATCCATTCATGTTATTCGTGATAATCCGTCTCTGAGGGTGGCAGAGCAACTAGAGATGTAGACCACAAGCCGAGCTGCTGTTACATCGTCAACCATGAATGCAGCCCCACCAATTTCGGTGCATTGCGGAGTACCGAATCCCTTGTCTCCCATGGGCGCTCTTTCCCACCAGGATGCTTCCCACGAGTGCCTGCCAACCCTGCATGCTGAGAGACACCTGCCAACACTGGGTCGTAAGGAAATCCCCATACAGATTCAACACTCAATCAGTCCTTCTTAGGGTGGATCTTGAGACGAGATTTTGCCTTTTTCTCTCAATTCTTGAGAAAACTTGGGGATTGTCGACGTACTTTTCCTCAAGATATCTTCTAAAGATCGTGAGACGTTTGCGACCTCTTCTTCTCCCATGAATTCGAGATCTTTAGCGATAATATTGACTCTTGCTTCGATCCTCGCCCTTGCCACGTGTCATATCAAGAGACTCTCCTCCGTAGTTGTGTCTAAGGCGATGACTACGTGTCCAATTCTCCAACCTTCTCTTTTAACCTCGAGCCTCCCAAACCTAACGGTCCAAAAGGCTCTCATCACTATAGCCTTGGACGTTTCCGACGACGTCAACTCGTCTCCCAAGGCAATCGGTGAAAAAGAGGATGTGGGTTCTCTCTCTTTTGGAACGAAAGACTTGCAACCCCAGTCTAGCAAATCCAGGGGAAATCATGCTGTTGAAGTCCTTTGATGATGCTGACTGTTCGAGTGATTAAGTTTCAATCCTCTCCTCTAGTAATGACAGTTTCGACTCCGATTCTGAGTCAAGACGAGAGGCAGTAGAAGGAGAATATGATTCTTCTGCCAATGATAGCATCAAGGACCTTCATTTCAACCCTTCTTGTGATCGTCAGCTGAATCAGACGTTCCTCTTGACAGTTGCTTGCAGTCTCCAGTGTCAGTCCATTTCCCAGCTTGTGAGGTTTTCCTTACACCGCCTTCTTCTCCTGTTTATAAGTCCAGTCACCCCCTCCCATCTCTCTCAGCTTCTCCTACGGATATTCCTACATCCTCTGTGGGAAACCTTGCTTTGGTTCAACTTGCGAAAAGTCTTCCCTCCGTGAATAATGACGGAGAGGGTCTGGGCCAAACCTTTCTTGAAAAGGCCCTAGATGTCAACCCCCCACCAAATTAGGACAACGCTACCCCTGATTTCTTCAACCTTACCTTTGGGGGAAGCCTCCAGCTCGACTATCTCGGTGGAAGTTTTGGAGGGGCTAGTGGAGGTCATAAAATGAAAACGTTGGGTTAGGGAAGCAGTGGAGCATGTAGGAAGACTCCTGGGAGTGGTATTCAAAGATTTCGATGAGGACTAGATTGCCCTTTTCAAGCTTGTTGCTGAAAGGGGCCTTCGGGTCATTATTGAAGGAGTTTCACCAGTAAGATCTTTGGTTCAGAACTCTCTCAACAGGGAATTAATCAGGTTGGGAGTCTCCCAGGCGGGAGAGCAAGAGATCACACCGAGGCAAAACAGAAAGGGAAGAGAGGCTCAGGTAGTTTCCTTATGAAGATCCTCTCTTGGAACCTGCGAGGTCTGGGATGCCCTCAGTAGTGGCCTCAGGTTAAGGAAATGTGTCGTTGCTTGAAAGCTAAGGTGATTGTGCTCCAGGAAATGAAAATGCAATCTATGAATAGAGGGATCGTCAGATCCATCTGGAGGAAGAAAGGTGTCGAGTGGATTGCTCTCGGCTCGATGGGATATACTGGAGGAATAGTTCTTGATGCAGGACAATTAACCATTTGCTCTAAAAGCTTGAACTGTTAGAGCATTGCGAATCAATCCCTTTATCTCATAGCCCAGGCCCCACTTCTTATGGGTTAGAACCTCGGTCGAACTCCCCATGTTGGCCCTAAATCGTCGAACTCCCTATGTTGGCCCCAAATCACATGGGTACCGCCTCACATGAGCCACCCGCCTCACACAGGCCGCCCCACTCCGAGTGTGCCCCTGCATCCCATAGGCAACCCCATTCGAGCCCGATGTGAAAATGCCCCTGCATTAATCATCCCTGGCGAGGAGTTTCGAACATGAGACCTTCCGCTCTGATACCAATTTGATGCAGGACAATTAATCATTTGCTCTAAAAGCTCGAACTGTTAGAGCATGGCGAATCAATCCCTTTATCTCATAGCCTAAGCCCCATATCTCATGAGTTAAGACTTCGGCCGAACCCCCCTCGTGGGCCTTAAATCACATGGGTACCGCCTTATACGAGCCACCCGCCTCACATGGGTTGCTCACCTAGAGTGTGCCCCTGCATACCATAGGCGACCCCACTCGAGCCCGGTGTGAAAATGCCCCTGCATTAGTTCTGCTTTGGGATTTTTCTTCTAGATCTATGGAAGATAGCTGGGTGGGGGTGTTCTCGGTTAATGTTATTTTTCAGGAAATATTCGGGTTTCGTTGGATATTCTTGGGGGTTTATGGGCCTTCCACTTCTTCCCCACATCCTCCCTTCTGGGCGGAACTGTCTTCGATTGTGATAGATGGCATCTGCCTTGGATTGTTGGAGGCGACTTTAATGTGGTTCACTTCTCGTTCGAAAAGTTAAATGGCTATGGTATTTCTAATTCGATGAGATCTTTCTTTGAATGGGTTGCGAAACATGGGATGTTAGATCTTCCGGTTGGGGATTGTTAAATATTCTTGGTCTAATGGTAGGTCCTCTTCGGCAATGTCCCGCTTGGACCAGTTTTTTGTTACTCCCAATTGGCTTTCCCAATTCTCCTATGCGCGTCAAAAGGGTATGCCGAAACCTGTTTTCGACCATTTTCCAATCCTTCTCGAAACAAAGGAAATCAACTAGGGTCCAAAACCTTTTAGGTTCGAGTTAATAATGGTTGGTTTTAGAGAATTGGTGGCGAATTAATGGTCATTCTTTGAAACCAAAGGCACGTATGGGTTCATCCTCCATGAAAAACTTCAATTGCTAAAAGCAAAGCTCAAATCGTGGCACTGGGAGATCTTTGGGCAGATGGAATTTGAAATGGTTTCCATACTGTCAAACATTCAAGTTTTCGATCTGCTTGAAAATTTTGGGAAACCAATAGGGAAGATTTGGAATCTATAAATCAATTGTCAGTCGAATAATGTTCTAGATTAAAAGAGGGGGAAATCAAATTGCGCCAAAGATCTAGAGCCACATGGCTAAAGAGGGAGATCGTAATACAATTTTTTTTCACTCTATGGCCAGTGCGAGGATGTGCTCCTATTTAATCTCCTCTCTTTGCATCGATGAGGTGGTTCTATCCGATAAAAATTCTCTCTCTTCTGCCATTGTGGATTTCTATTCTAAGTTGCTAACGACTGATGATGTTGTTAGACCACATTTAGATAATCTACCTTTCAGGTCCATCTCAGAGACAGATGTTGAGTTCCTCGAGCACTCGATCCTCATCGAGGAGGTCAAAGAAGCGGTTTGGGGGTTAGTTAGGGACAAAGCCTCTCAACCTGATGGGTTTTCGATTGCTTTCTTCCAATTCTTTTGGGAAGTTATTAAATCTGATTTGTTTAATTTCATTGCTAACTTCTTTAAGCATAATAGGTTGGCTACTGAGTCGGGGAGCACCTTCATTGCTTTGATCGCCAAATTGGAAGGAGCTCAAAATGTATAGGATTTTCGTCCTATCAGTCTCATTAGATCTCCCTATAAAATTCTGTCTAAAATTCTCAGCCAAAGACTGAGGACGATTCTTCCTAATGTCATTGCCTCCTAATTTGCCTTTGCGGAAGGGAGACAAATTATGGATTTTGTTCTTATAGCTAATGAATGCATGCATTCCCAAGCTAGATCAAATAAGTCGACATTGGCGTTACAAGCGACACTTGGAATTTACATAATCGAAAATATTGGTGATACATTGGTGATGTCGCTGATACTTGGAATTTCTGATACTACTAGCATCATTGGTATCTCCGAACTGGAGATATGGATTATATCAAGGATATTATTTTTCAAAAAAAAGAAAAAAGAGGGATAGTATCAATAATTTCAGGGATACTCCGAACATTGGTTTAGATAGGCATGTTTGGGAGCCAACTTTTGTTGCTACCAAATGGCCCCTAAATGCTTAGATTGATTCCGGTAATTGGTGTCGTATGCTACCATTATTACTTATGCCCATAATATGGAACTGAGTTTTCGAAAGAGATATTTCTTCATCTCCCAAATATTATTTTCCTTGAACTACCTGTCTTGCTTGTGAAGCTGTCTCAATTTTTGTCTAGGTCCCAGGATCCACCACTATCAATAACTGGGATCCATTGTTATCAGTACTTTATTTGTGGATTTTACCTTCCACTGCATTATTTAGCTAATCAATTCATCGCTGTAACAATTAGGTCTGATTTTAGCTTCTAAATTATCTTGGGAGGGAAACTGAATCGCATTTTGTAGTTGCCATGTATCCTTATTTCCATGGTTGATTTGAAAGTTTGGAAGTACAGGTGTCTGATTTTTATAGACGTCCAAATTCGGAATTAAGTCCAGCAAAAGCTGCATTGGAGGATTTCGCTAATGCATCAGAGAATCAAGGTGTCCAACTCTTGGGGCAAATAAGGCAGGGTTCATGCCGGCCTCGGGCAATCCTATTTAAAGTTCTTGCAGATGCTGTAGGTCTGGATAGTAAGCTTATGGTGGTAATATTTCTTGCTTCTCTGTAGGAGTAAATTGCTTTGAAAATGTCATTTTTTGCCTAGTATATGATGCTTAGGTATATTTGTCAGATCAATTTCCATGATTGAAGAGACAGAAATGTGTATCTAGATGTATTTTTTGGTTCTTCTTCCGAATCTTTGAAACATTGTATTTCTTTGCAATTTATGTTTCCAGGGTCTTCCTGGTGGAGGGGCAATTGAATGTGTGGATTCCTATAAGCACATGTCTGTAGTGGTTGTCTTGAACTCTGTGGAACTACTGGTTGATCTTATGCGATTTCCTGGCCAATTAATACCCTCTTCGACAAAGGCAATCTACATGTCCCATGTTTCTGCAGCAGGAGAAAGTGACTCTGCAGAGAATGACTCCTGTGATTCTCCTCTTGAACCAAACAGTCCCCTATGTGGGCATTCAGACAAATTAGATGGTGAAGGGTATGCAATTAGAATCTAATTTTTATACTTTTTATATTGCTTGAGAATTTCAAATGTTAGATTCTTGGACTTTTTGTGTTTTTCATTATCATGGTTTTCAACAAGTATCCTGCTACTGAGAAATTAGCTAATGGCCCAGAGAGAAGTTGATCTGCACTAGGTCTACAAGGTACCTTTCTAAGGAAAACAAATTGAATAAGTTGCATTTCTAAGCAGCGTGCACACACACACACACACACACACACACCTGAAGAACTTCAAACTCAAAATTTTAAATCTATTTTCCTGCTTTTGCTATGAGGGATTCTGCCGCAGAATAAACTATGTTTTATTCGTCTGAAATGAATTATGCTTTGATGTTGTATTGGTGCGATTTTCTTCCTTGAAATAGTTTCTGGAAAGGTTTCGCCAGAGATCGAGTTTGTCCATTTTGACTTTGGCAAACAAACTTTTTGTTATCTTTCAAAAAAAAAAAGACTTTTTGTTTTTGTAAAGCTGTTGATATGCTTTTTAGTTGGAATTTTTTGATGTTAACAATTATTATTTAAATCAAGTTAACTTTTATGATCTTTAATTTGGTGATGGGATTCTTGCCATTTGTATTGCTCAAATTTGCAAATAATTTATTCTCTTGGGCAATTACATGTTGAGGTTGAGCATCAAACTTGAAAGGGGATGCTTGGATTCGAAGTAGAAATTGTGAAATGGATTTTCGCTTTTTTAATAATGCCATGAAGTTCGGTGACCTTCAGTTCTCGTTTTGGTTACATTAATTTCTCTTTTGATGAAGGTTTTGTCTTTGATGTTCGCAGTGAGAATGGGCTGGTAATGGCAGTCATATCAGAATTTACTTTGTCTTGTTGATATCTTTTTCTTTTAATTGGCTTGTTGAACTCTTGTAAATTGCCTGAAAATTGAATTGCATCTTTCTACTTTGTACTTTGTTTGAACTACTGCTACATTTTGATATTTGTTTCTTGTGTTCTATGTTTCCTTATTTCTGACACTGCAGTATGGAGCAAGATGAGAGCCTTCAATCCCTGTACCAGCGAAGAGTTGAAGCATCATCAAATGCATCAGGTCCTTCATTTCGAAATGTAATGTTGCGGCCAACAGCTTCTAATGAGGGGAAGTTAAGGTAGTGCTAGGGGTTTATGTTGATGTGTTCTACTTTAACCTAGAAATGATCTTCTACATTCAGCACTGTGTTTCCTTTTCTATCTCAGCTGTCTTTGTTAATTGAAAGGAATGTCCAGTTCTATACGTGGATGTTTAACCAGCTATAATCTGCTAAGTCTTAAAGTACAATTGCAGCAATGCTTACCTTTGTTTTCTGTTTTTGGTTGGAGTTGGTCACATAGTGAACCCAATATTGCAAATGCTTTTTGGCGACGTAGCCGAAGGAAAGCTGTTGCTGAACAACGGACGGCTAGTTCAAGGTTCTATTTTTGAATGTGTCTATCTGCAAGTCTTGATTTGTCTTCATATTCTGTAGTGAATATTATGTGATGGAAATTGGACCTCACTGTTTTACGCTGGGTCAGGTATTTGATATCAATGTTCAGTTACCTGTACTCATACGAATGATGGTTTTGCAGATATTTTTTGTTTTTCAATCTGGCAATGAAAATTTTTATGACTTCTTTTTTCCTGGCAGGCTTGTATATGATTCATAGTATTGCTTAAGTTAGTGATTCTTTTATTTTATTGTAGATGAAAAACAAGTACTGGAACTGCTCAGGACCCTTTTACAAGTTACCTTCATGTAGCATGAAACTCCAAGAAATACTATCTAAGCAGAAGATCAGGGCCTAGATTTTAGTCTCCAATGTCATTTCATGATAATTCCAGTCTGCATACTGTCAAACAAAAAAGTGGTCTGCATTGCTAGAATATAAAAGAAGCATGTAACTTTGTTTTTTGGTTCTGCTTATGACATTGAATGAGGCACCATTTTTACAATGTGGAAGACATTGAATCAAGAACAATGATTTGTTCAACCCTACAGGCACAAATAATTATGAAGTTTACATGGGTTTTGTGGGAGTGTTAGTCTGTTGATCTTTTATTTCTTTTCTTAGGTTGGATATTCCTTTTTGCTATTATTTCTAGTGTTGAATTGAAATGTCAGACATTCATTACTCTTCAGACTCTGAAGCAGTGTTTTAAATATCGACGATATCGGCCAATATATCCCACGATATATCTTGTATCCCACCCGTGCGATACGAAACTCACAAGTAGTGCGATATATCTCACATGTTCATTTTGTTGAGCATTTTCGATTTTCAATCCTTTTTTTTTTTTTTTTCCTTTCTTTCTGTAAATCATGTTAAATCAGTGTTAAATTATTACAAATCTATGGTTTTTCATGTTTTGCATGAAAAATCATGGATTGTGAGCTTCAATTTCGAGATTTGGAAGAGATGGGTCGAGTTGCGAAAATTTGAAAAAAAAAAAAATTCCACTTTCTCGCAAATCAATTGCAATCCTTATGTCCGAACATAAAATCAAACATGTATGTAACCTAATCTAGTGATTCTTCTTTTGCTTTTGAATGTATTGCTTGTGTTTCCGTACGTTTTCTTACATTTATAAATTATATGAATATACTTGCATCAATTCAGTTAGACAACGCATAAATTAGGACCTCATACAAACAAAACCTATTGAGTGCACTTATTTTTTGTAATGTTTTGATTTATAAGTGTGTGTTGATGTCTTTTTTAACAATCACTGAAGTTTCATTGAAAAAATTGACCAATTCCGCCATGTTTCCAACAACAGCGATACAGTACGTGATACAACTGATATATCCCATGCGATAACCGATACATATCCGTATCCCAAAGGTGCGATACGTAATGCGATACCGATATTTCGAACACTGCTCTAAAGGCAACTAGAATGTCTCATTTAGAATTATTGGTTTTTACGTGAGTGTTTGCATATACACATTTTTGCATAGGGGAATGATACAGTGGCACGACAAATTCATGAGATACATCCAAGAAGCGGATGCTGAAAGTTGATAGTCTATCTAACTTAGGATTAATAGTTATAGTCTTAATCTTTTGATCTGCAAAGGATAATAATAATGAGTATTAGGTCAGAAATCCCACAAAACCAGGGTTGAAGTGTAATCCCAATTTTTGTGGGACCCATCCCAATTTTTGTGGGCCCCATTCGCTCCCTGTCAGATTTGCATTGTTGACGGAGAAGTTGGCTTAATCCTAATTTTGCAGGATCCCCTACCTAAACAGGCCTTAAATCTTATCAGTAAGCGAGTTTGTTCTCATCTTCCCTCTTCTTTTCTTCCCTTTTCCCTCTTACCAGAATTGAGTTTCTGTGAATGAATAAGGTGATTGAGCAATTTGGTGAGAAACACAATATGAAGAAAGTTGATTTGCCGGGTGATTGAGCAGTATGGTGGGCAATATTACCCTTACACGTCCTTCAAACATATTGTTCTGTATGCTCTTTTACTTCAATGTTATGTTCATTTTTCATCATCGGAATAAGGTCCATAGAAGACATCTTTAAGGGTAATTTGGTAATAACAGGATTGGTCAACTAATGCTGTTCAGGCACTAGTTCGAGGCAATAGAATACAAACACCTGCACATTGACACTTCCATGGAACCAACACATATAATAAATAATTCAATTTTGTGGTTCCAAAGGTTTCTCCTTACCCAAACAGCAAACTATCTTATGAGTTAAGTAATTTGGCATAGACACATTCATTGATTTATTAGAACTTTGAGATAGTGTACTTCTGACTATAAGAAGTTCTGAATTCAGCATGGACTCAAGTTTTCAGTCGGTTTAAATTATTAAGAAATGTTGTTGCATTTGTCATGTACTCCACAATTTGTTTCATGATTGTTTTCTTTTTTCGTGATGCAGTCCAGAGCATCCTTTATTTAGAGCACGTGGACGGTCCATGCTTAGTGGTGACAGGCAATCATTTAGAGAATATGCAGATGGGGTTGCTACATCAAGGTTCTTACTTGAAAATAATATTGTTGTTCAAATAATTAAGTGTGTTTAATTCAAACTGAATAGTTTATTCAAACATTTTATCTCTACTTGTATAAACTGTTTACTCTGCATTTGGATCCCTAACCAAAACCACTCTTTGGGCTTTCTTTTTCCCCCATAAAGTACATTGGACACGACATCAGTATCGCGACTATCTCGCCTGAAATTGAAGGGCGTGTAAAATGCCCAAATTCATGCTTTCTCAGGGGTGAAGATCATTCTTGTGACTGGAATTTTTTGTGCCTCTCTGCACGCTTGCCAATGTGGCAAATTTGGTGTGAGCCAGGCCATTCATCAGGTGGGTCCAACCATTAATACCTTGACCAAAAAATCAGGCCACTTCACTATTCAGATGAACCATAGATGCGCACTTTCCAATGTTGCAAATCTGGTGTGAAATGAACCATTCATCAGAGGGGCTCACCATGGGCACACCTTTACCCAAAAACCAGGCCACTATTCAGATGAGCAATAGATGTATGTTAAGTCTGGAATTCTCCAAAATTTCAGGAGAGGCAGTCAGGACTCTGACGTCTTCTCCAGGTTACTTTGTGTTAAAAAATCCATGATAATGATTTTGGGACATCATCCAGATGGCCCCTTAGCTTTTTAGCTAATACGATAACTGGTTGCATGACTAGTCTTTAGCATTGGGTTGTGTTTGCAAGGCAGATGCTTTTCCAGTGTAGGACAGGTGCTGTTTTCCTTTTAAACAAAGACTCACTGTTTCAGTATTATAGTCTACTTCGTCATAAGCTTGGATTACATCACTCATTTCATAGTGTTTACCACCTTTTCTCTTATCTGTATCTATTGCTTGTTGTCATCAGTTCAAAAATTTGAAGCACAGACACACATGCATCAACTTTTTGACAAGCATTGGCATTTGATTCCCTGAGGTTTTGAAGTGAAAAAGGGTACACACCTTACTGATGATATGGAAGTGAGAAGGGAGATAATAAATGAATATGCATACAGTTTTTCATGCAGGTTTACTTGTTATGAAAAAATATGATATGCTGGTTTCATCATCATCATCATCACCACCACCATCTAAGTCTTATCCCAATTAATTGGAGTTGGCTACATGAATCCTGTCCAGCCATTCAACTCCATCAATGGTCATAACATCAGTTAGACCATAGGTCATCAAGTCTTTTCTTACTACCTCCACCCACCTCCTTTTGGGCCCTTCCCCTGCCCTTTTGGAGCCTTCAACTCATACCAATTCACTTTTAACTGGTGCAGTTCTTGGTCTTCGTTGCACATGACCAAACCATATAAGCCTACTTTTCCTCATCTTATTACCTATTGCTGCTACTCCTAAGTTCTCTTGAGCATTTATTTCTAATTCCATCCTTTTATTGCCTCTCATCCATCTCAACATCCTCATTTCAGTTACACTCATCCTATGAAGATGACTTAACTGCTAGACATTCTATCTCATAAAGCACGGCTGGTCTTATAGCTATCTTATAAAATTCTCTTTTCAGTTTTAGTACATGGTGATCACATAAAACTCCCAAGGCATATCTCCACTTCTTCTACCCTGCTTGAGTTATATGGGTAACATCCTACTTAATTCTCCACATGAATTGTTGACTTCAAATATTGGAAGTGCTCATTTTAGGAAACTTATTGGTCAGCAATCTTAACTAAATCTTCATTTCCATTTCTATTGTTATGAAAATTGCACTCCATATACTCTGTTTAGTCTGACTAATTTTAAATCTCTTAGATTCTTAAGTACCCCTCCATAAATCTGGCTTTGTGTTTGTGCCCTCCCTTGTCTTGTCAATCAAAACTATGTCATCTGCAAACAACATACACATTGGGATCCCTTCTAGGAAACACGTCATTAACTTGTCCATGACCAATAGGAAAGGATATGGGCTCAATGCTCACCATGGTGCAAGCCTATAGTAATTGTGAACTCATTATTTCTCCACTGGTGGTCCTCACTTTTGTCACCACTCCCTCACACATATCCTTAATCATGTTAATATATCATCTTGAAACTCCTTTCTTTCCCAACATGCACTAGATTAGCTCTTTAGGGATTGGGTCGAGCATTCTCTTAATCAATAGAGATCATGTGAAGATTGGTCCTCCTCTCCCTATATTTTTCCATCAGTTGTCTAAGTAGGAAAATAGCTTCAGTATGGAGTCATAAACCTTGATGGGATGAAACCAAGCTGATTTTCTGATACATTTGTCTCATGACTTAGTCCTTAATCACTCTTTCCCAAAGTTTCATAGTATAGCTTATGAGTTTAATCCCATGATTCTTTTTCCATGATTGCAGGCTTTTTAGCAAATTTGTTGTTATCTCTCAAAAAAGGTTTAATCCCATGGTAGTCGGTGCACCTATATATGTCTCATTTATTCTTATAAATAGGTACCGCGGTACTTTTCCTTGATTCGTTTGGCATTTTCTTTGATCTTACAATTTTGTTGAGCAACTTTGTCAACCAAAATAACCCAGTATCTCCCATACACTTCCAAACCTCTATTGGGATACCATCTAGTTTGAGGGCCTTTCCTGTTTTCATCATTCTCAAAGCTTCTTTCACTTTAGATGTCTTAATCCTACGAAAGTATACGTGGTCTCCGACGCTGTTTGAGTTTATACTTCTATCCGATGTTTTTAGAGTGATTGTCATTTAATAAGTTCTGAAAAAGCTTGAAGGTGTTGTTCATGCTTGGAAATTGGTATTCTTGGAAAAAGGAAAGGAAATATTATGGCGATTAGCTATTTCGTTTGGTCTATGGTCAATATTGAGAGAGTGAAACAGTAGAATATTTAGTAATAGATCGGAGTATGTAAAAGTGATCTTCTAAAGAGCAAAGGTAGAGTGTGTTTCTAGATCTAGGGAATACTAACTTAAAAGGTTGTAAATGGGAATATATTGTGGAAATTTGGGGGACCGCTCATCCCCATAGCTATGGGTGATATGAGGTAATTCCTCGTCATCTCTTTTTAGCCACTCTTTTGCCTCCCTTTTGTTGGGTGCTTATAAAGTTTATCATTGGCATTCAATAAAATTTAAAAAAAAAAAGGAAAAAGAAAAAAAAAAGAAATGAAAAAGAAAATAGGCCAGCATTCTATTATGAGAACACTTAAATCTCGTAAAGGTGACATTGTGGTAATGTAAAAAAAGATGAGGACTAAGAGCAATAGGCATGCATTTATGCAGATTTCGTCATCAATCACATCCTCTTTATTGGTTATCAGCTTTATTGTAGACTGCTTCACCATCGTATTTAAAGCAAGAGTGCAGGACTATTATCATTAAAC
This sequence comes from Magnolia officinalis, assembly GCA_021015155.1. NCBI lineage: Eukaryota > Viridiplantae > Streptophyta > Magnoliopsida > Magnoliales > Magnoliaceae > Magnolia > Magnolia officinalis. Next base: position 97,435,028 of record JAJHSJ010000003.1, read on the forward strand.
CATGGTAAATTATCTAGAAAGTACCACATACACACATTTCGTCATGCTTGGAAATTACCCTTCCATGATGCTATTTTGTTTGTTTGCAATCTGTGCTTGTGCGTAATAGTGGGGTTGGGGGGCAATAGTAGGTGGGTCCGTGCTGGCATTTGAGTGGCGTCATTGTCAGCCTCTACTGTTATTGGTTCCAAGAGCCCAGGTAAAAGAAGGTTGATGTTTGGTGGCCAGCTTTCTTAGAATTTTTGTTGATCTACCATTTAAAAGCCAACTCCTAACTGCTAGGATGACTAAGATGATGCTTGATGATGATTGTATCCACCAACATCGCCATCTTAGCCTTGTCGTAGCTATTTTCACCCACTTTATGAATCCTGTTTCACTAATCATCCTAAGGCCTTATCCGTGGTAGGTGAAATGGCCTTCATATCTTTATTTTTGAATGGTGAATTAGCCTTTTTAACCCTTTGAACACATCATTCCAAGTCTATTTTGGTTGTTTCAAGGTATTCCGTAACGGCAGTGGTGGCCGTAATGGCCACCACTGTTACCTTTTTTATTTTTATTTTTTAAAAAAACTGAAAAACCTGTAGCAGCTCCGTAATGGACCGTTATGCAGCCATTACGGCCTTTACGGGTGGCGTAACGTGCTGTACCGGTCATTATGACCCTGTAACATGTGGCGGTAGCCAACAACCTTTATGGCCCCATAACAGCCGTTATGGCACACCATGGGTCGTTCCCTCATCTCCGTTTTGTCCTTACCTGAGCCATCTTTGGCCTTTGTTGCACATGGCAGAAACCATCTTAATTTACTCTGTCATTTTATCTTATTGAATATCAATTAAAGGAAAACATATCTTATTGAAATTACTCCTCAGCTGCTCTAGATGACCTCATCATAATTCTATCCTTTCTAATGTTTCCATTCATCTCAACATTCTTACCTCTACAACTCTGCTCCACTCATGTTAGGTGTTACCTTCTAATTTTTCATCACTTTGCCCAAGCACAGGTGGTCAAATAACTACTTTTTTGAAAGATGATGAAATATTATAGATATATTCATAAAAAATAACTATACATACATTACATACATATTTGCGCGCGCGCTTGGGCTTTGAAGAACAGTTCTGCCTCTCGCGTGTGTGCTTAGGCTTTGTTTTGCCTTTGTCATTGTTCTCATAACTGTTCTTTTTAGTATGCAAAACCCAAAAGAGCCCTTTGGCAGGTTGGTGCCCCCAGTAATGAGAGGAAATGCATGTGGAACTGGGGATTATGTTTTTTTTTTTTTCCTTTCTTTCTTTCTTTTGGGAGAAATGAATTCACTTGTTTTCTGAGGAAAGGCATTATATACGATGAATTTCAACTATGTTTATAGTTATAGTACAAACATAGGAAAACACCATATCCGTGGAAATCGGTTTCAATTCAAACCAATTTGAGCTTCCAAACAACCCTTTAAATGCTTAGGTAATGTCCTCCTAAAAGTGGGCATATTAGCATTCCCCATATTTTTATCTATATCCAAGCATACATACATTATATGAAAAGTGATGCAGTTGAACAACATTTGATACAGACCCATTGTCAGCCCATTTTAGCAGAGAGTTTCTTCGTTCTTTGAGAGAGATCTGAATGTCATTTAGGTGGTTTATTGTTCTGCAGCAATTGATGCACGCTTGGGTTTTATTTATTTTTTTGTGTATATTTTGGGTGACTCATCATGCAAGTATGTCAGTTATTTCCAATCAAATCTTTTTTCAAAATTCCTTTCCTCGATTTTTTTTTTTTGTAAAACAATTTATGATATACATTAGTGTAGCTATAGATTAATTTAGTTATATACCAACATAATTACAGGTCCGATGGTGCGTCAACATCAGATTCTCGCAGAATAAGACGACGAAGCATTAGTATTACCCCAGAGATTGGTGACGATATTGTGAGGTCAGTGCCCACTTTAGCACAAGTAATGTCTATTCTGTAGGACTGTAATCCTTTGTGGTTATTTTATTTTTTCTCTCTGTATGGTGCTATTTTCTGTTGTACCTCTCTATCACTTAGACATATATCTTATTTTTATGTAGGTTGAAGATTTACTTCTATTTGATACATTTTGTGTTGTGGTGAAGGAAAATTTTCTGAAGTGCCATGGTCACATACGAAAAGAAGAAGAAAGAATTCTATTAAAAAAATTAGATTTGCAATTACTTGCTTCTTACCCTTGTAATAATTAATAAAACCAACTGCTAATTCCTAACCAAATTAGGAAGTAAGCTAAAAAGGGCTATCTCTGAATAAAATTAGAAACTGATTGTAGCTGAAATAGAGACATGAAGAAATAGGAAATCCCATCCATGAGAAAGCAGGATCTTAAACAATTGAACCCAAGTTTAAAACTGCCAAGTTATAAAATCAGGAAATTGACAACTATACAAATCCTGCTACCGAAATCAGATCCCTAAAGAGAATGACAAGAATCACGTTTTGTTGTGAAAATAATTTCACCCAAATGTAGTTCTTGTTAAGTTCGATGCCTGGTGACTACTTGCTCCCAAAATAGACACCAGGGCATGTTCTAAAGGTTCAATTGTGGCTTTATTAAAGCCCACAAAAATTGTTCTGCCGCATCTTTTCTGCTCAGACCTTGTCCTGATGAATAGAGATGTTTTAGGAATTCTATACAAATTTTCAAAGCTTCTGTGTTTATTGTTGATGTTTGCACCTTTTTATGTATCCTTGCATGGAGTTGAGTATCATTCTCTGTTTTTTCCTTTGTTCCTTTTATTTATGATACTGGATTCTCAGTGAAAAGTTATTGTTGGCTTTCCATTATGTCGTTGCAGGATTTTACCTATCCTTTGATCCTTGGACTTCAGACCTTGCTCATTTAATAATGCCTCTTCTACTTTTATGCTCTAGCCATGTTTAAGGTTATTGATTATATTTTATGCTTTCGTATATCCCATGCACTTGTTATGCTAATTGAATTTGGGTGCAGGGCTGTGCGAGCAATGAATGTAACACTCAAACAAAACCGCCTTTTGAAGGAACAAGGTGATGATCGATCGGGTTCTTTTTCTACAGACAACAAGAACAATTACACAGATCCACATGAAAATGTATGTATGCCCTCTAGTAATTGAAGCTAACTTTTTTACTCTCTGTTGAGCTACCATTGCTTGACTTATTGCATTGGCCATTCAGGAAAGTATTTATTTTCTTCTAGATACTGCCTATTAACTGCTGTTCAGGACCGTACTTGATTTCCTCTCAAATCTGTCCATTAATTGTTATTGAGCTCTCTTAGTCGTCGAAGTTTCTTCTCCGAACTGTTAGAACTTCTACAGTGGAATTTTCCAATGAATGTTGACTACAAGTCTAAACTTATTCAACTATTCCGCAAGTAGAAGTCAACTCAACTTGGTGAGACTCGGCTTTTGAAAAACCTGGTGATATCCGCTGAAAAGTTGCCAGGCACTTGAAAACTCAATGAGCTCTTCACAAATATTTTTGTACTTTCTAAGGCTTGGATATGGTCACAATCAACCCTCAGTCACACTCATCTATCCCTTTAACACTTTAATCCTTAATTTTGCCGATTGATGTGCTTTTTTTTTTTTTTTCTAAACCAGGCAAAAAAAATCTTTTCTAGAAGCGTTTAACTACCCTTTTGTATTCTCCTGCCATTGTGAGGTTCTAGGGAGCTTTGGGAATTCCAGTGACTGATTGGCTGGTTTTTTCAAGGGGAAAAAAGGATGTGGATAATTTGCCCACCAGAGCAGGGGCCCTGTTCGGGTGATCAACACTTCTGGACGGCAGCCTTCAAGTTCCCCTTGCAAGCCTTTTTTATCCCCCCTTAAATTAATTTTTTTTTTTTTTGTAACCTCAATCCTCAAGGTCAGTTCACATTCAAATTGTGTTGGAAATGAGTTAATGTCTGGAAATTTGCATTTGGTTCTATTGTTATAAGGGTGCGAGTGATATCAGTGTATGCATGCAGTAACTGTGCATACATTTTTCTTCCTCCTGTAATCGGATTTGCTATGTTCTAGGAAGAAAACTGAACAAGAAAAATGTTTTCATATGCAGAATGATTCTGTATTGCTATAAGCCTATAAGATGTATTTCCTCATGGAAGAGGAACTGTATATAATACTGAATTAGTTGAGGGCTTTGCTTCCGTGTTTTGCCTTCTTTGCCTGCTTTCTCCGTCTGGTTGGTCTATCTGATTCAGATTTGTTTGCACTTTATCTTTTGACAGAACATATAGAGCTGCATCGTATGATTTCCCTGCAGTTAGTCATCATTGTGCACTTCTGATGATATTTCATGTTTATCTTTATCAGATATTTCATGTTTATCTTTCAGGCATCCAATTTCCATCTTGATGGCCGTGATGAAATATCCAATGCAAGATCTGCACACAATCTTTCCAGGAAGCAAATAAATTCGAACCAAAAGGCAGTATCATTACCTTCATCCCCTCATGAGTTTAGGGGCGAGGATTCTGGGAAATGTGGGCCTTCAAACTTTCTAGGAGGTGCTGATATGGTCTCGAGATGGAATAAAGTGCTCCAATCCTCATCGTTCCTAAATAAGCCTTTGTTACCTTTTGAAGAATGGCATATTGATTTCTCAGAATTGACAATTGGCACTCGTGTTGGGATCGGTAAGGCACTTTCTCTGCTTTGGATTTTTTCTCCATACTTTCAGCATTGTAGGGATCTAAGCTTTTTGAGGCCTTGTCTAGCTGTTTGTTTTGGTGTTACTTATCATGTTGCAGCCATGCCAATTGTCTGATTGCCTTGGAAAGTTCAAGTGCTCTTTTTTATTTTATTTTGAAAGTAACTGCTGTTGTATTTTACTACAGATTTGCATTACAAAGCACAGTGCAAGTTCATTAATTCTTTTCTTATTTTTGTGGCTAAAGATTCATGTTTCATGGACGCATGATGTAGAAAATGTAGCAAGAAGGAAGAAAAAGAAATCAATAATCACCAAAATAAATTCTAATCTACATCGGAGCATCTGAGTTACCTACTTAATTGTAGATCTTTTGTGGCTGTTAACAAAAAAAATAATTAAGGAATAAGGAAAAGAAGAAAAAGAAGTTAAGGCTGGCTCATGGCTATATTGGAAGTGGAGAGATAATTTGTGGTCTTGAAAATTCTGTTCTTTGTAGAATTTTGAAAAATTGCAAAATGGGGTTTGTTTATGTTGTATTGGAAAGAAAGTGTTATTTCATGTCCACAAATTCCTTTTCAAAAATTTGAAAAATCTATAAAACAGTTAAAAGATTGCGGATTCTTTTCCTCATGGCCTGAACCAAATGTTATGTAAAATTCTCTTATGTTTTATATATCAAGCCCTTTATCATATGTCAATGGCCATGAGATCAAGGCTTTTATCAAATAAATGGTAAAAGCGGAATGGTCAGGTGTGGATACTTCAAACTATATTTTATAACAAGCCCTTTGCATTGGATATTGGGCTCTAATTATGGACCATTGGATGGGAGGGACAGCCTTGGATTTTCTCTATAAATGCAATCCTTGATCTTGTGGTCATTGCCATCTGATCAAGGGCTTGATAAATAAACTATTATGCTGAATTTGTTCTCAAAATGTCAGGGATCATTTGAGTAGGGTGATATTTGGGTCTAGTACAATCAGTGTTTGTCATACGTGATCGCATATGCACATACCATGGCTCAGATCGCTTATGCCATGGTCACATATGCCATGCAAGAAGTATGCCATGATTATGCGATGGCATATCACATAATCATGGCATAATAATCTCAGAGCGCTTATGCCATGTAGGAAGTATGCCACGATTATGCGATGGCATAATCACATAATCATGGCATACCTTAGTATGCCATGGCATAATGGTCAACATTCAAGTTTCTTGTAGATTGTAATAAGTTGTAACTTGTAACTTGTATTGTATGCATCAACTCATTAAGATTCAAGTTATCAATACAATTTGTATACTTGTAGTTTTCAATTATCAATTCTTTCTTAGTGTAACTTGTTGGTTATTTAAATTGGTTTTGTTATATATAATATAATCTAACTCAACATATAGATGGCCTAATAGTCAAACTACAATGAAATAGGTAAATAAACTCAATCCAATCACTTGTAGTAATTATACATATATTTTTTTTTTTCTCTCTTCTATTTTTAATCATTTTCTGATTATTATTTTTTTTAGTTAAAAAAAAAAACCATCAGCCTGAGCGATTGCTTATGTGATAATGCGATGGCATAAGCGATCAGCCTAGGCTGATGGCTTATGCGATTTTATGCGATTTGACAACATTGAGTACAATCCGTGGTTGCATCCCTATCCAATGGCCCTTTTTTTTTGTTAGCTTGTTAGTACACCCACTGTCAGATCACACTTCGCTGTTAGCCACCCCCACTAGGGAATCGATGCCAAGACCTCAGTGTTGAAACGAGGTATCTTTCACTCAGTCTACCACTTGAGCTATGGATCTGGGTGTTATCCAATGGCCCTTGGGTGCAGGGGCCCACTATCCAGTTGAAAGGACTTTGTTAAGTCTTCATACGGGATCCTTTCCCTCAGTTGGATGTACTGAGATGTCCTAATCTTCATCGAACCTAAAATCATGTACCAATGCATGGATGCCTTATGTTTCTCTGTGTTCGAGGAAAAATAAAATAAAACTACTCAGATGAATTAAATGGGCGTAGCATAAGTTATATGGCTCAGTGATATCGTTTTTCCTCTCTAAAACAGGATAACCCTCTTCTCCCCCACCCCCAAGGCTGATGCTCTTGACCATTAGTTATTTTCTTGCAAGAACTGAAACTTTAGGAAAACTGGAAAGGAAAAAAGAAAAACGACATACAGGCAAGAGAGTCCGAGGTACTGATAACAAGTGGCCCTCTCGTCACTCCCTTTTTTGCAAGATCATCGGCAACTTCATTTGCTTTCCTCCGAACTTCCGGAAACAACACATATTTGACTCCATCCTTACGAGGTTCGATTTGACTTGAGCAATTTTCCACAGCCCTGCCAACTCAGAAGAAGCTGATTTGATTGCATTGCTCCAGACCTGTTAGATACTATCTAGAATGAATAACACCTATTGGGCTACATGCTCTACTTGTTTATCTTCTTCTTTTTTTCAAAAAAAAAAAAAAAAAAAAACGTCCTTTTTCATTGCTCATTCATTAATAGTGCCATCAGGGAATATTTTGACACTCAATGGATTCTTGTCCTACTCATGTCCTTAGAACCTGAGGTTTAGAGTACCCTGCACCCTGCTTCTTGGAATTGCAGTAGATCGCCTAATAATTTATGATTTCATACTCAATGATCTCTAATTTGATTCCAAGAAGAGCTAATGTTGTAGACTTGTAGCCTACATGTTAGCTTGTTCTGCAGTGACGAGGGGGTCACTCACTATAGGGGCCTCATTGGTTTCTTTGTAATTTGAAGAAGAGGTAGGAATGACCTTTGTCCATAGATAAATTTGTAACTTCTAATTCCTTATAGTCTTATATAAAATCCTGGAAATACAAGTAAATCAATATTATATTTCCTACAGTTGATGTTTGCTTGAATGACATGTTGCACAAAATCAATGCCATATTTTGCATATCATGTCATTTGAGTTACCCAGGTGATAGGGTTTATCTAGGTAATTATGTTTCTCAGTTGGCTGAGCCCGAGGCTGGCTGAGGTCTGCCCAAGCCCGGCGTGCAAAATAAAACCTAAGCCTGAGCTGGCCTGGGCCCCTGATGGGCCAATATAGACCAACCCAAGATGATCATCTCCGGCCCTAGGCTGAGCCCAATCCAAACCTGGCCTGTTCACCCAGTTTTGTTCCAACATCTACAAAGTGCCGAAATATGTGAATTATATAATATATCTGATGTATTATGAAAATGCCCTTGAAAACCCCAAACAGCTGGGCCAGGCAGGGGTTTAGGAAGGGTTGATGGTTGTTTCAACACCTGGGCTCAGCCCTATTAATAAACAGGCTTGAATTTTAGGCTTTGGTTTGGCCCTCAGGCCTGACATGCCAACTCAACATTGGCCCTAAGTGGCCCAGGCCCAGAAACCTAACTGGCAAAGCCCAGCCAATTGAAAACTGTATAGGTCATTGTGAATTATAAATGTTTATAACCTTTGATATGGTCGTTGTGAATTATAAATGTTTATAACCTTTGACATGGTCATTGTGAATTATAAATGTTTATAACCTTTGACCTACCCATGCTTTCAGATTTCCACTCAAAGCTCTTTTAAGATATCGTTGCCATTTCAGAAGTAGAGAAAATTTACTTGCGATTTTGGAATTTCAATACTGATGCCAAAAATCACAAAAATGGGCTCTTTTGTGTTGCATTGGAAACAAATCACTATTTTGTATCATCCACATGAGTATTGGTTCATGAATTCTTTGGTTCTACTAAGAGTGGAAATCCCAGAAATCACGATTGTTTTTTGGGAGGCCTGAGCCAAATGATGCCTTAGGGCCTGTTTGGATTCATGAAAAACATAGGAAAAGAAATAGTGTTTATTGGGAAACCTTATTTCAAGGAAATTGGGGGAAAGGAAACATTGTTTTCTTTGTTAGCTTTTCAACAAGATTTCCTAGAAATTTAGGATCTATTTTCAGATTTGTTGTTTGACAAAACAAAAAAAAAATTCTTGAGAATTTTTTTAATTCCCGGTGTAGTCACAAGCGTGCACCAAATAGCACAGTGGCAGATGTTGGTTGCTTGAAGATGGATAAAGGCATACATGGCATATGTCGGCACTTGAAGCTGAATTGGGGCACACGTGGTGCATGTGAGGTGCTTGAAGTTGTATGGTGGCACATGTGACATAAGTCACACATTGGGACATTGGACATGTGGGCACTTGAAGTTAGATGGCGGCACTTGTGCATATTTGCACCATTGACAGTTTGACACATGGCATATTTGGAGCAATTGAAGATGGATGATGGCACAGTAGCATAGTGGCGCATGTGGAGTGCTTCGCACATGGGGCACAAGAGAAGATGAATGGTGGGATATCTGGTACATTAGCACATGTGGGCACAAGAGAAGATGAATGGTGGGATATCTGGTACATTAGCACATGTGGGCACAAGAGAAGATTGATGGTGTCATGTGTGGCGCATTAGCACATGTGGGATGCTTTACATGTCGGGTGCAAGAGAAGATGGATGGTGACACGTGGCATGGTGGCACGTGAGGGTTGTAATTGAAGTTGGAAAATGGCTCCTTTGGCACATTGACACATGATTGATGGTGACACATTTGGGCTTAACCCTTGAGAAACCCATTTTCCTTTCATCGTGGGAAAATCCCTTTCTTCGGGTTGGTGGTGGGAACATAAATTTGTTTATTTTCCAACAGAGAATGGAAAATGGTGTTTCCCACAAACTCCCAAAAAGAAAGGCTTGACGGACAACAGAAAGTGAGTTTCACAGCCTTTCCTTTCCTTCCCATGAATCCAAACAGGCCCTTAGAAAAGATTGGTAATGTTCTTTATTGAAGAAATGAGAGAATGAAACTATGGAAAAGGGGATGAGCTCGTTTCAAATGTTCTTTTCTTAAAATTTTACAGAGAAATATTAATAAAAGGTGACCAAAAAATTTTAGAGAAAAAAAGGACAAGGCAGGGAATTCTATTTTAGTAAATAGAATGTTCTTCTTCCATAGAAGTAGATTGTCAATATCCATTATGCATGTTACATTCATCTCAATTCTGATGTTATACTGCTTTTCACCTTCCAAAACTAAGCGCATATTGACAAAGTGATTTCTTAAGTTGACTTCTCTTGTACTTCATTCACTTTTAGGGTCTTTCGGAGAAGTTTTCCGTGGGATATGGAATGGGACTGATGTTGCCATCAAAAATTTTCTAGAGCAAGATTTAACAGCTGAAAATATGGAAGATTTCTGCAATGAAATATCTATTCTAAGGTATCTTCTTAATGATTTTCCGAGAAGCTAGCCCGGCATCATTTTCCTTTATTCTTTGACTCTAACTTCGCACTTCTTTTGCTTCCTTCCAGCCGCCTTCGACATCCAAATGGTACTTTTCTTACAGTTACTATTTTTATATTTACTTGTTTCAAATTCGTCCCTTGTAAAGATTGTTGCACATGATGGTTTTGGCTATAAGATTATTGGGGATTGTTTCTTGCAGTCATTTTATTCCTTGGTGCATGTACAAAGCCTCCTCACCTATCAATGGTTACCGAGTACATGGAGATGGGGTCCTTGTATTATTTGATTCATATGAGTGGCCAGAAGAAGAAACTCAGCTGGCGCAGGAGATTAAAGATGCTTCGTGATATATGCAGGTGGGTCCAACCTGCGCTGATGAAAGTTTGTTTTTTTCCCTCTCAATGCTAATTTGATATCTTGGCCACAGCTTTTATCATGAATCCTGACAATCTGCCCCAATTAGTTGGGATCAAGGCTTAGATGATGATGATGAATGCTAATTTGTTATTTGTGCACTTTGTAATGTTTTGCATTTTGTCTTAGTCTAATGGGAATGCCACATACAATGCCTAGTGTTTTGGCATTCATTTCTCTGGTAAATCTGGTGCAGCCTCCCATTCTTTATTAGCAGCTTCTAAATGGAACTGTCAAATCAATCTTGATGTTCTGTCTTCAAAACACCATTAAGAATCTCATGGGTGCTATTGAACTTATGGTTGTTGGAAACAGAAATTAACAAGCTTCAGTTTAGCATTTGATTGGTTGGTTGGATACCACCGATATTTTAAAAGGTTTCAACCATTCCATATTTAAATATGGTTGGTCATGGAATAGACCGTGTTGTTAAAGCCATATTTTCCTAGTATTATTGCCCACTATTGCAATATTATTACTGTTTGCTAGGAGGTACAAAATGCATTTTAATATTTTGGTGGAAGGGAGAAATATTGCATTATCCTGCTTTCTGCCAAACAGCTTCAAATTAAGGCATTTTTACTGATAACAGGTAGGGGAGGGAAAGGGGTGAGTCGGCAACTTATGATAAACACATTGATAAATATTTAAAGCTCAATCCTAATGCTTGTGTGCATCTTTTTCCTTTTGTTTTTATATATGCCTGCCAATCTCAATCCCTACACCTTTGGTTTCAAGGGGAGAGGCTAACAAACAGTAGGTTGGCTTTGATTGGCAACACAATATTATAGTGAAGGCTTTGGGATTCAGCCGCCCAGAAGGGATAAGTGAGCTGCCTATGCCATGCTATTGACTGTTCATGTGCAGCTTTCCTTCCTATCACAACCCCTTGGAGAATCTCATGTTGGCAAACATCAATATGATAGCATCGGAACCTTTCTTAGATGGGCCATCATGCCTTGGAGGGGTCCAGGTCCCCTGATGGATGTGGTGGTTGTGAATCACATTAGGGTGCGAGAGAGCCATTAGAATAGAACTGACCCATGTACGCAGTTAACTTATCTGCATTTCACAGGCTGGCTTAGTAGAAGCATCTGCATGTCTTAACACAGTATACGTATCTGTATTCATCGTATGTATTGAACGAGTTACACAAACTATCATCTGTAACATCATGAACTTCTGCTGATTCAGTGTAATATTGGTTACATCAATTTCATTTGTATGTGCTTGGAGCAAAAATACAATGCCTAAGATAATCAGATGAGATTAGAATCGAGCTTTTACATACCTTTACTTGAAGAACTTGAACTGATCATGGCTGTCTGCTTGGTGATTCAGGGGGCTCATGTGCATACACCGAATGAAAATAATCCACCGTGATTTGAAAAGTGCAAACTGCCTCGTGAACAAGCATTGGACAGTCAAGATATGCGATTTCGGGCTCTCACGAATAATGACGGATGTTCCCATGAGAGATTCCTCATCTGCAGGGACTCCTGAATCGATGGCTCCCGAACTCATCCGCAACGAGCCCTTCACAGAGAAATGCGATGTGTTTAGCCTTGGGGTGATAATGTGGGAGCTTTGCACATTAAATAGACCATGGGAAGGTGTACCGTCAATGCAGGTAGGTGAATTGTGTTGATGATATCATTTCCAAATTTCTTGAGAAAGCTCAAAATGGAATTTATTTGTTACTTATCTACTGTTCAGGTAGTTTATGCAGTCGCCAATGAAGGGACACGACTGGAGATCCCTGAAGGTCCCTTGGGCAAGCTGATTTCAGGTCATTCATCTATCAGCCGCTTAGCGTCTTTAGTATTTTGCTTCATGAGCTCACTTTTTGTTTTAACTTCATCTTCAGATTGCTGGGCAGAGCCTGATGAACGACCAAGCTGCGAGGAGATCCTTTCTCGTTTGCTTGATTGTGAGTACACGCTCTGCTGATTTGGTTCATGCTTGTATAGAGGAGCTGTAGAGACTTTTCAAACTGTCCGTCTCCTTCAGTTGTAAAATAGTCTTTGTATTTGTATTGCTATAAACACAAATCATTTCTCTTTGATAACAAAGGACAGCTCGAGTCATAGAACTTCCTCATTCTACACATGGGAAACATGTGGCCTTCAAGATTTTTGGTCTGGTGGGCCACCATGTATTGCCCGAAAGCAAATGGATTGGACAAGTGGCCATCCGATCAGTGCCCTGCGAATGGAACATTTACAGGGTATAGCATTAGGTTTGCTCAAGAGCGCTAACAGCTAACACAAATAACATAGGGCAATGATCTAGTGGGCAGTGTATCCAGAACCTTTACAATGTTACCATGCACATAGTTGGAACTGTCTCATCGGCATTCACATCACCTATCTGGACCTTCCAATTGGTCCAGTCCACTCATCATACGCTGCCTTGAAAAAGCCATACTGATTGGACGATCCAAGTCTTCCAGTCAGTTGCTTGTAGAAATTGATGGAAGAAATTATTCATAGGAAGACGGGACTATTGGAATGATGTGGTTGGATGGTAATGAAAGGTGTTAGACTAGATCTGATGGATAGACTAGATATGCAAATTGAATGATGACAAGTCCCAATGCAGCTAAGCAAGCACCGCCAGGCTTCCAGACAGCCCGCTAGGGCATTTCTGAATAACATAGGGGCCTGTTTTGTTGCCACTTAAAAAAATGAGTTCATCTCATTTTAGTTAAATTCATTATGCATTAGAAAGATTATAGTTTGTATAATTGCTGCTTATATTTTTAATCCCTACAAAAAAGAAGAAGAAGAAAAGAATATCTATAATACATCATTAACAGTGATAAAATGAGATGAACTCATTTTAAAATGGCAACCAAACAGGCCCAAGGGGTGTTTTGTTTTTTTCCTTTTTTGCTGCAAAACTTGAACTGGTGCCTGCCGACTTTGATGTTCATAGTTGTCGGGTGGCTGGATTTGACTCGATAGCAAATTACCTATAAATTAAAAATGGGTTACTGTCCATTCTTTCATACAATTAGGGCATGCCTTGGTGCGAAAATCAGGCCAATTAGGTGATCCCAAGCATCCGATCAATGGCATGGAAAATAGACAGTCAAGATTGAGTGGAGAAATAAAATAGGTCTAACCATCATCTTGAACCATCTATTTAATAGATCCCACGACAGTCAAGATTGAGTGGAGAAATAAAATAGGTCTAACCATCATCTTGAACCATCTATTTAATAGATCCCACCTTGTATTGGTCATGATTCTAAAGTAGCTCTTTTGTTTGATGATTCTAACCATGTGATCTCATCATCGTCAGCTAAGCCTTATTTCAGTTAATTGGGATAGGCTACATGAATCATGTTGCACCAATTCATTTTTATCAAGGTTCGGTTAGACCATGGGTCATTTGGTCTTTCTGGCTGCCTCCATCTATGTCCTTATGGGCCTTTTGTCCTTTTAGATCCTTGAGCTTGAAACAATTCACTCATAGCCAAGCCATGTATAAGCTAAAGAAAAAACAGACGGTCGCCTCATTCATGGGTTTAGGATCAGTTGATCCGTGTGAGTCTTGTACCATGGCTTCCTCTCAATGGTACTAATGAATGAATGGTCCTGATTGATGACTGGGCATCCCACGTGTAAATTATAAATTAAAAGCTGTGAGGAAGGGAGTGCTCTGGTCAGTGGAACCTATAAAAACAACTATTTTAAAGTGTAATATGCATCTTTAAAGTATTATAAAACACGAAATCGAACGGGTGGAGGGAGGCATTGGTGTTGGAATTTGTGCCACAAAGCGACAGAAATTCACTATGAAAATAGAAATTACAAAGAGAGGATTTATCCTTTGATAACCCTAGATCCCTTTTAGAAACCCTTTAGAATACTTTAGAAAGCCTTAGCATCACTTAGAATGGCCTTAAAAACTCTTATTTATAGTTTAGGAAACTCCACTTACGCACCAACTTTGAAAAAGTCTGGAAACCGCTTCAAATTTACGCAATCCGCATGCAGTCCACGTAACCTTCGACTAGTCGAAGAAGGGCTTCGACCAGTCGAGTCGAGCTAGTCCCTCGACTAGTCGAGTAACTCAGAAGATTTAAGACATCTTTTTTTAACAAAAATCTCCACCGTGTCTTCAATTTTCAAATGTGTAGCTTCTTGACATCTTTTCTTATCTCCGCATCGCATCATAGTTTCAATCAACGCTTCTCGTGCACACTCCGTCCTTCTTTTACACCATCGTTAAGTCCAAAGAAGTTGCACAGAACTTGAACTTCTTTGTAGGAGCAACCTTGGTGAGCATGTCTGTTAGATTCACGCTGGTATGAATCTTCTCCAATGTTACGCCTCATTCCTCAAGTACCGGTCGGATAAAATAGTGACGAACATCAATGTGTTTAGTACGTGAGTGAGGAACAAAATTTTTAACCAAATCGATAGCGCTCTTGCTATCACAGTTAACTTGCACAGCTTTCTACTGAAGTCCCAACTGATTTATCATGCCTCTTAACCAAACACATTCCTTAAATGCTTACATCACTGCCATATATTCTGCTTTGGTAGTGGAAAGAGTCACCACAGACTGAAGTTACGACATCCAAATAATTGCTCCACCTGCTAGTGCAAACGAGTATCCTGAAGTAGACTTTCTGCAATCCACACTACCTGCGTAGTCTGAATCCACATATCCTACCAACTTTACCTTTTCTTCTCGAAAGTTAAGACGTAGTCTTTTGTACCTCGAATGTATTGAAGTAGCCATTTCACTGTTTCTTAATGTTGTTTGCCGGGGTTTGACATGTATCTGCTCACAACACTGACTGTCTGTGAAATATCTGGTCTCGTACAAACCATGATATACATTAAACTGCCAACCGCATTCGAATAAGGCACATGAGACATAACCTGTTTTTCCTCATTTGATTTAGGACATTATTCTGAGGAAAGCTTGAAGTGAGCTGCGTAAGGAACGCTCATGGGCTTTGCCTGGTTCATCCCATACTTGATGAATACCTTTTTAAGGTATTCTGTCTGTGATAACTAAAGTCTGCTCTTCTTCTTATCTCTATGAATATCTATGTCGAGGACTCTTTTTGCAGCCCTCAGATTTTTCATCTTGAATGTTCCTAATAACTGAGTTTTCAGTACGTTGATTTTAGACATATCATGACTGGCGATCAACATATCATCAACATACAATACTAGGATGATGAATTTGTCATCACTCAGTGTCTTGTAATAGACACAGTGATCGTATTCACTCCGAGTAAATTTCTGGCTCAACATGAAAGAATTAATTTTTTATACTATTGCCTAGGTGACTATTTCAGGTCGTACAACGCCTCATTAACTTGCAAACTTTATTCTCTACCCCTTTAATTTCCTGGTCCTCTGGTTGCTTCATATAGATCTGCTCTTCCAACTCCCCGTACAGGAACGCAGTCTTGACATCCATTTGTTCTAGCTCGAGATTGTATTGGACAACCAGTGACAACACGAATCTGATAGACACGTGCTTAACTACCGACGCGAATATCTTTGTGAAGTCGATTCCTTCTATCTGAGCATAACCCTTCGCTACCAATCTAGCTTTGTATCTATCCTGTTTTCTTTTGAATAACCACTTGCATCCGATCACCCATTGGAAGCTCCATTAGCTCCCATGTGTGATTTTTGTGCAACGAGTCCATCTCATCGTTCATTGCCGCCTTCCACTTGTCTGCATCAGGCTCACTGAGAGCTTCCTGAATAGTAGAGTGGTCCCCCTCATCTATAATGAGGACATATGCAATATTAGAGTCGTCCATGTATCTTGCCGGTAACCTGCAATCATGCGGTGGGTTTCTTCTCATAGGTGGCTGCTCCACCTGCTCCTGTACCTCTGTCTGCGCATCTGTTTCTGCCCGAGTATCATCTGTGTCAATCTGGATGTCTACGATCAACCTTTTTGGTTCATCTTGCTCCTCTTGATCATTCTTACGGAATAGAGAACTTTCATCAAATTTGACGTTACGACTAGTAATGACCTTGCGTGTAACCTTGTCGAATAACTTTTAACCTTTCACACCAATACCATATCTAACAAAAATATACTTTTTACCTCTATGATCTAGCTTATCTCTCTCAACTAACGGTACATGAGAGTAAGCTTCACAACTAAATATGCACAGTTCTGAGTAGTCGATTTTATGATCACTCTATACTTCCTCTGAGATTTTACATTCAATTGTTATACAAGGAGACCAGTTCACCAAATAACAGTCTGTGTTAACGGCCTCTGTTTATATGTCCTTGCTCAACACAACATTAGTTAACATACATCTGGCCCTCTCCAAGAGAGTCCGATTCATTTGCTCAGCCACACCGTTTTGTTCGGGCGTGTGGCGTACTGTGTTGTGCCTAACGATCCCTTCATCCTTGCAATATTCATTAAATTTAGTGGAAGTAAATTCTCTATCATTGTCAGTCTTTAAAACCTTTATTTTTCGCCTTAACTGTTTTTCCACCATTACCTTTCATTGTTTGAATATGGAGAAAACTTCGGATTTACGTTTCATGAAGTAAACCCAAACTTTTCTTGAGTAGTCGTCAATGAATGAAACAAACCATGACGATCCCCCAATGAAAACTTCTAGTGATGACTCCCATACGTCAAAGTGTATATAATCAAGCACTTCCTTATATACATGTTTTCCAGTTTTAAAAGATAATCTAGATTGTTTATCATATATACAATGATCGCATATATCTAAATCAGAATTTTTAAAAGCTGGAATCAAACAACAATCAGATAGTACCTTCATGCCTCGCTTACTCATGTGGCTCAGACGAGCATGCCACATACATGCAGACGTGGAATTCTGATCAACCTATAAAGGTTTCCGTACCTTTACGCTCTCATAACCACGAGTGCTCCTTTTGAAACTTTAAGGACACCATCAATACCAGTGAACTTGCACCCTATATCCTCGAGTGCACCGAGAGAAATCGGACTTTTCTTCATATCATGAACGTGTCTGACATCAGTCAGGGTACGCTCCATCCCATCAAACATCTTGATGCTCACCGTACCAATAGACACAACATTACAGGCATTGTCATTGCCCATAAAGACCTGTCCACCGTCGCATTCTCTGTAACTGGCGAACCAACTCCGATGAGGAGTCCTGTGATATGATGCTCCTATGTCAAGGATCCACTCATCTCCATGATCGTCGTGTAAGTGACCAATCATGTTGTAACGCCCCAAACTTTTCAATACTCGAGCATTGAAAGTTCTCGAGCGTTACTATAAGATTCAACGTAACATATATGTGTGTATGTTACCAATCCAACTATTTTAGTTTTACATTCTTGCCCTGACACTAACCTAACCGTTGGGGATGATCCCCATTCATAGATCAAGCCATCTGACTTTTAATTTTGTGACAAAACCATCCACCATGGAATTTGAGAGGCGTACCTTCTTTTAAATGAATAGACAAATAACTCATTATCCATAAGGATTTAGATGTAAGTTCTTTTATAAGAATCACTTAAAAACGTGGCCACAACCATGTAGAACCATTAGATTTCACAAAACTCTTAAATTAACAAAAATTATGATAATGCCATTAACCTAGGCCCTGAATTAAAGTTCACATGGTTCCCAAGATCCGTCTAACGTGAAATTTTACATTATACCTATGTATCATAAATTAGCCACACACGTCGAAATTTAGCCCTTAGGTCATTGTAAAGGTAGCCCAATTAACGAATAAGCCGGTAACCGTTGGTTCCGATGGCCATAAAGTGAAGAAGCCTCGCAGGTAGTCAAAATCGAACATTTCCTCGCAGATGGACGGAGTGGATATAACCCGAACCGCATGTGGACCCCACGTTAGGAACCGTGCGTGAGCACAGGGAAAGCACACCCGCACACCACCGTAACTCAAGGTCAGTCAAACGTGTTTTGACCCGATACAAAACCAAGTTCGTTTCTTCCAGCTACAGACGATCGTCCGCTGGGATGAATTGTAGGCCGCCACCATCATCCGCATGGATGATCTGAACTGTCCATTAGAACCATGGGGCAAAAACGACCAGACCCTAGGTTCCTTCACACGCCTGCCAAACTCCCGCCGTAAACAGATTTCGATGTGAAATATCCAGTTGCAAGAAGATGCCTTGCTGTTAGTTTAAGTGGGCCACCACTCCAGCCTATCTGGACGATCCAAGCTGTCTGTCGACTCGGAAACTCTCCCACACCAAGACAACATTAAATCTAGTTTGAATAGACTTTCTATAACAAAACCAAACCGTCCAATCTCTAATGTAGAGAATTCCGACGCGAACTCAAACTCCGTCCACGCAAACCATCAAGCAAGGCCATCTGAACCTTCGATTCTATTGGCCAGGGGGCGTCGGTTGGAAAATCTGGACCGTCCAAAAGAACAGATTTAATTCAGGAAAGGTTGGGAACCAACCTGTCGTAAAAACAGAGAATCGGCTAAAAACAAGCACAGAGAGATGGGACCAACAATAGATAATCGGGGACATCCATCTGATATCCCTACGCCGATGAAATCCTCCCCAGCATTTCGATCATGTTGAGAAAGAAAGAAGACAACTGCCGGTGAGAACCGAACCGCAATATTATTCATTGGTTACGCAAACAACTGTTGAGTAAGGAAACCGTCCTTGCTGCGCAAACAGAATTACGAAAGGTGGTTCTCAGAAGGTGCTGGACGTAACAGCACTCACGGGAGAAGGAGAGAGAGAGGGAGAGAGAAAGCAATGTCCAAGAAGGTGCTGGACGTAACAGCAAGGAGAGAGGAGAAAAGAAAGAAAGAAAGAGAAAGAGAAAGAAAGAGAAGAAGAAAGAAAGGGAAAGAAAAGAAAAGAAAAGAAAAGAAAGAGAGAAGAGAAAGAAAGAGAAAGAAAGGAAGGAAGAAAGGCAGATGAAAGAAGAAAAGGAGTTTACGGGTCGACTCAGTGAATCCACTGAGTCTAGTAACAAGTTGGGCTGAGTTGGAATGATTCTAGCCAGACACCTTAGCACGTAAGGTTCACTTACTAATTTTCCTTCTATCTTGTATTACGTATCTAATTTTCCACTAGGATTTGAGTCCATAATTAAGTATATGGATTAACCAGCACGTCAAATTGAGTTGACTCAGTGTAGAAATTCTTTGAAACACAAATCTACATCTATACTATGTCATAGCCTAAGATTGATCTTAACCGTTCAATTTATGATCTAACTATATGAATCTTACTGATTATGATAGAGACTAGGTACGACAATGCACACATTCAAATCTAGCAAAGTTAGAGTGTGATCAAGTTAAGAGGTGAGGGTTTTATCCTTTAAGCTTACGTTAATTTAAGTTGATATATTTATCCTGCCCTTTTATGTCTTCATGTAATTTTATCGCGCCTTTTACGTACCTTTTGTCTTAATTGAGTTGATGCATTTTATCTTGCCTTAACACTTGTCCTTTACATGTCTTTTATCTGTCCACAGATTTACATTACTTTCCCTCTATTTTCATTTTAAATTATTATTATCAAATATTGGGCCATTTGAGATTTTTATGGTATCCATTGTAAGAGGCTTTCCTGGACTCATGGGAGGCTATGGATACAAGCCTTGCTCTTGCCTTACCATTAATTTGGCTCTGCCACTCTCCGTATCCAAGAATCAACGGTTGTCGCTCTTCTACTTATGAAGTTGGCCATTGCAACCCTTCTTAAAGAATCGGCCGTGCCACTCTTCTATTTATTGAGTTGGCTTTAACCACTCTCCTCATATTTGAGTTGACCTTCGTCACTCGCCTCTATGCAAGCTGGTTATTGTCGGTCGCCCCTTTTTCCTTAAGGGCTTGGCAGGTGTCTTGATATTCTTAACCTTCCATGGATAAAAGAATTCTCTCTTGGTGTAAGTACTATGCTAGGAATCCCTCCTCTAGTGATTGATTAAATATCGTGGACATAATGCGTTTTCGGTAGCGGCCCTGGGACGACATGTAATTCCATGTTTTCCGGGTTGATGTTGCCCTGATTGGTGTATGTGAGCCGTTCTGTATACGTAGTACATCAATTCCTTTCTGTTGGGGGGGGGGGGGGGGGGGGGTTGGTTGGTCGCAAATAGTCGCTCCAATATCTGGGGGTGTATTCACCTGGTCATGTGTTGTGGCCGTCTTGGGACAACCGCGTAAAACCATGTTAAACATGGGACACGCCGGCGAATCTCCATAGTATGGGATGCAGGGGGAGTCGGATAACTATAATCATATTCCACATTGTGGCGCTCGTTAACTGTGATACACCGCATATACTTTGCTAGGCATGCATCTCATATAGATTGCTTGTGCATTGATACCTCTTGTAATGTGGAGTACTTGACGTATCAGAACTTTTACAATGTTTTATGAATTCCTTAAATTACTGTTAATCTTAAAGGATAACCATCACTATGAGTAGGGCGTTGACCCTCTCCCAACCATATAGATGTTGTAGGTGACGTACAGATTGAAGACTTAGAGGATAAGCTTCCCATAGAAGGCTACATCGAAAGAATACGAAGATAGTTTATTTACTTAAGCTTTATACTTCCACTGCGAACTCGATAAATATAATAAACTTCCGTTGAGAAGACATTTAATTCTTCTTTTTACTTTGATGAAATATAATCAATACAGTTGATTTCATTCTTGCGAATGTTACCTTCATGAATGTATTTGAATGTGATTCAAATGGCAAAAAAATAAGGTGTGATTTTCAAAAGCATCCAAGTTTATACATTATTAACACCTGGTTTTTTCGGGCACGAGTATAAACTCTGGCCGTGAAATCTCGGGCTGTTACAGTTGGTATCAGAGCATGAGAATGAGATTAACTGAGCTTGAGGGAAGTGGATCACCATAAGCCTTATGCGATTAGGACATATAAGAAATTAGATACGTACACCCAATGAATCTCAAAGGAATTAGGAGGTTAAAGAATTAGAAACCCACATTCAAGTTCCTTAATTTGAAACGTTAAGTTAGACATGAAATTTAGAAATTTAGAATTTAGGTATCCCCATAATAAAGCCCAAACCGTTGGATCTAGTCTCGTGATTTTTTTGGATGTCTTAAGGACAAGTCGGGGGCTTAAGCTCTAAATTTCGAGTAAATTGGACGGATGGATTGGAAGTTAAAACCCTTGGAGTGACAAACCGTCAATATAAAATGATTTTGGGCGTGCAAAACGATGACACTAAAGCGTATAACGAATGGATGATTTGGACCTATTCTTTATGAAACTTGGCCTATCCATTGTCGTCTTTTCCGGTTAGGACATCTGAGTTTTGGGCGAGACGAAGACTTCTCCAAGGAGGTAGAGTGATCGAGACCATAGAATTATGGATCACATTAAGCAAGGCACGAGCTGTCTTAACCAAACACCAAATCTCGGGGTCGAGATTTTCTTTTAAGGGGTGTAGGCTGTAGCATCCTACTGTTTTAACTATGAGTTGTCATTGAACGCCTAGACCGAGTGTACAATCAAACATGTAGTCCATGAAGAGGATCAGTAAAGCTTGAGTTAGAAGCATTGTAAAACACATAATGTAATATGCAATGAGATAATATGCAATAGCGCGTATATCAAATATATATCATCGGAATATGAGAGCGTACTCGATTCATCATATAAGAATACCCGATACGTGAGGATTACCATGAGTCTAAAACGATCGGGATTATGGGCTGATGGGACCATGGTTACACAGAAGATGTGTGGTTTGACTCAGATTCTAAGTCTTAGAGAATCTGTAATGATCTCAATGCCCCAATCAAGAAAATGACCGAGATTTCACGAGTTATGAATTAATATCGGTAAATCCTCTATAATGCACGGGTGAAGGATCTGTGTATCAGACTCAAATCCACTACAGCCTTCAATTCAT
>JAJHSJ010000003.1:97457473-97689973 GCA_021015155.1 Magnolia officinalis
GCCCAGCCAAGTTGCTGCCCTGAGGAAAACACTGCAATTTATCTGATGCATATACAAAACATAGACAAAATGGCCCTGGATCAAAGAGCTACAGTTGTCAAGTAAAATATCAATAGGTCAAGATGCATTGCAGGACATCTCTTTGATAGACAATGTCTAGTGCAACTTACATGGAAAGGAAGTGGTCTGCAAGATGTGGGAAAGAGGGTTGGAGAGGCGGTTGTAAAAAGAAGTCATTCATATATTTTGGCAAAGTGTGATGGACTGATGGTTGACACTAAGGCTCTCTAAAATTGTACACGTGGCATATGTCAACTCAAGCAAACCGTTCGAGTTATGGGACGCACTTTAGATATGTCATCATACGAAGTTTAGATTGATTTAATGATGTTATCCTCTTAAGTAATAAGCATTTGTTTGTTGAATTTAGACCATTGACTGTTTTCATTTTGACAGTCCATCAAATATCCAGCAATTGACCAGTTAAGAAATCAAATCAATGTAATTTTCAGTTTAAGATCCATCTAGATCAGGGCCAACGATTTGTATGATTTAGTTCGGGTTTATTCTATGTCAAAGTGTACAACTTCTTAAGGTATGCCGCATGTGTATTAACCATCATACCTTGTGAGAGTGTCAAAGTTTTTCTTGTTGTAAAAAGGAAAGCATCGCCCAGCAAGATGGCTTCACCTTAAATTACCTAAATGTCATTCTTTTGGTTTAAAACCCTTCCCATGCCCTTTAACAATGCATATTTTTAGCAACTCGAAAAACTAATTATGTGCGAAATTTTGCCCATTGCCGCTTACTTTATATATGGTAGAGATAATATAGCCATCCATGGAGCTATAGGGCTTATCTTACATCAAAAGGGGCTTTGGTGTTAGTAACTCATGTAAGTCCCATAAAATCCAATCTACATATCTTCCCAATACAAAATATTGTCTCTCCATATATCTTTGTTTCTTCCTAATCCTACCCCTAGCATTGCTCCCACTGACCTCCAGATTGTGAATTAAAGTGTTGAATTATTTCATCACTTTCAAATCTTAGATTTGATAAAAGGGTCTTCTCCTCATTCCTATACATTGAAACCTAGTCCTAACACATTCTGAGTCTAATTCAGTCTCTTCTAGATGAAGAAAGATTAATATCACCCACAGAAAAAATCCAATTCAATTCCAAGTAACAAAATTAATTCTACTAAACTAAATTGAATTTTTCACCAAGAAGACAACTGAATCTATTGAACATTCATTTGTTCATTGTATGACAAAGAAACCCGTTTTATTATATGTGGGCATCCATCCATCCATATTCGGTAATTTATTCACATATGAAAAGAACATGGATGGAAATGTACCCGAAAACAGAGAACACTGTAACTGCAGTGATCACATTGCTCTTGGATCCGTCCCATGCTGCCACACATACACGAGCTCGTCCCACCCTGTGCTCGCCAACAGCCCCTCAACAAGCACACTCATGTCCACTCCAACTGCAAACTCCGTGTGGTGGTCGTATCGCCCAAGAAGAGCATCCTCCACTCGGTAATCCCACATGCACACCGTCATGTCGTACGAGCAAGACACGATCAGGCTCTCCTGGTGTGGCGAGAACTTGATCCGCCGGACAGCAAAGCCGTGCCCATTGAGCACAGCGACGGGGGCACGGAAGCTCCGCACGTCCCACACGCGGATGGACTTGTCAACGGACGCGGTGGCGATGCAGCAGTCATCGTACTTGTTCCAGTCGCAGGAGAGGATCTCGAAGTCGTGGGCAGGGATGAGCATGGTGGAGGCAGGCTCGCGGACGTCCCAGATGCGGAGAGTGCAGTCGCCGGAAGCGGAGGCGAAGACATCGGCGTGGCGAGGGTTCCAGACAGCGGCGTAGACGCAGTAGGCGTGCTCCTTGAAAGTGCGGAGACTGGCGGGTCGATCAATGGTCCAGAGCTTGATGGTGTCATCCCAGGAGGCGGAGAGGAAGGAATCGCGGCGAACGGGATTGTAATCGACGGAATGGATCTCGCGGGAGTGCTCGTGGAGTGAATCGGATGGGGTTGGCGGTCGGTGGGAGGGCGACGTCGTAGACCTTGAGGGATCCGTCGGCGACGGCAGCGATGAGGAGATTTTTCTTTTGATTCGACCACGCGGCATCGTAGACTCCGTCGGCGGTGTCAAAGGAGATAGGGTTGGAGATGGCGAGGACGGGGTGAGGTCGAGGACGTGGAGGCGGCGTTGCCGAGGATGCCGAAGTTCTGCGCTGTCGCCACCGCCAGGCGGTTTTCGTAGAAGGGCTGAATTTCACGGAGTACCGTTGAAAGGGGTCTTGAAGAAAGGCATGTTGGAAGTTCTGCTGCTGCTGATGCTTGGGCTTTTGGAGTAGTTCTGCTGCCGCAATTAGGGTTTTGATGGAGAGAAGGGGACGGTGTCTGTGTTTACCAGCAGCAGCTTCCCATCCTCTTTCTAATGGGGAAGCAAGGATTGCGCTTGTTTTGTCCGGGTAGGATTCTTGAAGCGTAGTGTCGGGATTGGACCTGAGTTATCTACAAACGGACGGACGGGGATTTCCTGCGTAAGTTCCTGTGCAAGGATTTTGAATGGGGCCCACTGTGATGTTTGTTAGAAATCCAACCCGTCCATCCGTTTTTTGAGCTTATTTTAGGACGTGAGACCGAAAATGATTAGGATCCAAAACTCAAGTGGGCCATGCTAGAAGAAACAGCGGGGAAAGGAATTCCTACCGTTGAAACCTTCCCAGATCCACCTTGATGTTTATATTCCATCCAAACCGTTTATAAGGTCATTTTCACTGAGATGAATGTGGCATATAAATGTTTCAACGGTGGTCACTAAATCTCCATTTTTTCCTCTCATGTGGCGCAGTTGAGTTTTTGATCCGCATGTCCTAAAATGAACTCAAACAACGGATGGACGGAGTGGCTTTCTCGTAAACATCATAGTGGGCCCACACCTCATACCAAATGGACTCCGGTAACCGAAACGGATTGGAGTTATTCGGTACGCTCTCATCGTACCGAGTAAATCAGTTGAGCCCACCTTCTATCACCGCAGTATATTAGTTTTTCCATCTAATTTAAACGGTTGAGGGCAAAATTCAGGCATATCCAAGATAATGGGATTATACCACGGAAACAATGGGGAGAATGATTTCCACCGTTGAAACATTTTTACACCCCATAGTGATGTGTTTGTCATCCAACTTGTTCATAAACTCATGTCTATGAAGGGGAAATACAAATATTAGCTTGATCCAAAACTTATGTGGCCCCAGAGAATTTTCTGAACTGTAGATGTTTAATTCAACTCTTTCCTATAGTGTGGTACATTTGAACATTATATATGCTTCATTTTGAACTCAAGACTTAAAGTTATCTAGTAACATGGATGGAGAGAGTCGATAAAATAAATAAATCTAGTAGAACTCACAGAGTTAACTGTGTACGCTAAGCTTAGTGAGTTACTACGCAATCCGCATCCGCGCTAGAAGACGGAGAGGATTTGACTGGCTGGCAGTGGACTGAGGGATTTTGCGTCGTAAAGACCCAACGTACTACTCACCGTTTTTTTTTGTTGGACTCGAAAAAACCCTTAAGCCCCAAGGTAAGCCTCTATGTATACGGATAAATTTAAAAAGACGAAAATACCGTGCTAATTTTTTCTAGATTCAAATCTCAAGTAGACCATATCACATGAAATAATAGTTATTAACTATTAAAAAGATATTAAGGGTTACAAAAGATAAGCTGATATTTACTTTTTCCCTTTCTTTATCCAAGTTTTTCTAACGTTATCACCTGTTGGATAGAAAAAAAAAATTTACGGTGAACTTAGAAAGTTTTTAATGGTAAGCATTTAATCTCCATTGTCTCCTATTATGTGACTACTTAAGATTTTTATTTGACTAAGTTTTTGGGATCATGCTGTAAAATAAAGGGTAAAAACCTGTGGACTGTGTGGATATACAAAAATAAATAAATAAATTTATTAAGGTAGCCCCATGGTCAGAGATGCGGGCCGCACCTTATCCGCTCCCCACTTTCGCCGAGTGAGGGCGACTTGGGACAAACACACGTCAGATCCACCCCGTCCATCAGGTGAGACGCCGTATTTTCACTATAGGTCCTAAAATATTCAATCCAATCCACCACTTGGGTGGGCCAGAACACAGTGAACAGTGTAAAATCGTACCTGAAATCTCTAAATTCACGTGGTGCCGTACCACGAGTGTTTGAATTTGGGGGAATCATGTGGCAGTCAAGATGAGTCAATTGTCTGGCATGCACACATCCACAGAACCTGGAAAGTTTTAATGGTTGGGACTTTCCATCCAACTTCCCCTGATGTTGCCAACCTCAACCTGAGTGTTGAATCGTCCTGAATTTTTTTATAACGGTCCAACGAAATGGTGAGACGCCTGATGGGCGAGGTGACTCAAAACCACACGAAGTCGTTCCATCCACGTTCGCATAAGTCACGCCCCCCTTCTGCCTGCCAAAATCACGCTTTCCGGCTACGTAGCTACTGACGTCACATGATCTTTGAGCCCCACCATGTTCTATTATACCATTCATTCGTTTGGAGAGATTATTTTAAGGCATGCACTAAAGAATGAGTCAGATCCAAATTTCAACAGACCCACCACATAAAACAGGAATGACAGTGATGCACACCGTTGAAACCTTCTTAAGGCTCAACTATGATATTTATATGTGATACCACTTGTTTATAAGATAACACAGATATGGAGTAAGGGAAAACACAAATATAAGCTTAGGAAAACTCATGTGACTTAAATAAGTTTGCAATGATAGACATTTAATTCCCACATCCCATTGGGCTTTGGATTTGTCTCATTCTTTTATGCAATCATGTTGCTGGTGTACCACATACCGCCATTCTTTACTGCGTGTTACTGACGCAGGGGAGGACGTGAGGTCGAGCACCGTCTTCCTCAAGAGGATAAATATTCCGAATCCACGGAACTTCTCTGGGACTCCTCACAGAGACTTCTCGAATCCACGAGAAAAGAGAGCAGAAATAGAAATAAATTCTAAATAAATTCGAAATAGATTAATGAATCCATAAAAAACGAGTTCACAACCCTTAAATAAGGGTACTAAGCAATGGGAAAGAAATTGGAATCAAACTACAACTAGGACTCCTAGAATTCGCGACTTACTATAAATAGTAAACTTACT
Organism: Magnolia officinalis; assembly: GCA_021015155.1. Classification (NCBI taxonomy): domain Eukaryota; kingdom Viridiplantae; phylum Streptophyta; class Magnoliopsida; order Magnoliales; family Magnoliaceae; genus Magnolia; species Magnolia officinalis. Next base: position 97,462,695 of record JAJHSJ010000003.1, read on the forward strand.
ATTTATAGACGGTCGTGATGTCTACTAGTGCGCAAGGTTTTCGGCCAAAATATTAAGTGTCCTATTTGGCTTCGCCAACCTGTCTCTCTAATTATTCTAAGCTCTTTTCACGTTGGGCGCAACTCCTAAAGCCCGACGGATAAGGTTATAAGCAAACTAAAACTTACTATTTATAGTAAAAACGAAATTGAAACAGGGAAACGACCGTGAAATCAGGGGTTTCTCGCAATTCCGAGCGTCGCAACCCGGCGTAGCAGGGTTGGTTGGCTAAAGTAGCTCGTTCTACCCCAAAATCATATATTTTTCGTCCGCTAACTCATCCCGGATTGCGAGATACGCCTGATTTAAGGTTGATGGTCCAGATCACTTCTGTCGCCGACGGGCCTTTTCTGATCCATCTTTTGCCATGTAATTGTCCGCGACCCGCTCTACATCAGTCTCCTCCACTTCAAAAGAACTCGTCCTCGAGTTATCATCATTATGCGCTGGTTCATGATACTCAGTCAGGTCCGCAACATTGAAAGTTCGTGAGATCGCCATATCATCTGGAAGATCAACAACATAAGCGTTGTCATTGATCTTTCGGATGATTGGTACCGGTCCAATCTTTTATTCTTCAACTTGTTGTACGTTCCGGTCGGAAATCTTTCTTTGCGCAGATGGACCATTACTTGGTCGCCCACCTCGAACACTTTCTGTCGCCGATGCTTGTCCGCTTGCTCCTTGTACTTTTCGTTCGAGGCATGTAGCTTGTTCTGTACCTCCGCATGAATGCCCATGATTTTGTCTGCCATATGATCTGCTGCAATACTCATGCCTGGAGCTTGGGCAGAGGGACCAAGTCTAGTGTATGGCGAGGTACTCGTCCGTAGATAATGGAACGGGGATTTTCCTGTCGAGCGGTTCACCATGTTGTTGAATGCAAACTCCGCTTGAGACAAGGCCAATCCCACTGCTTCGGTTTTTTCCCCTGAAATACATCGAAGGAGGTTCCCAACGTGCGATTCACAACCTCAGTTTGACCGTCAGTCTGTGGGTGGTACGCGCTGCTGAACTGAAGGCGTGTATCGAATCGAGTCCACAAAGTCCGCCAAAAGTGGCTTATGAACTTCGTGTCACGGTCGGAAGTAATAGTCTTGGGAACCCCGTGTAGCCGCACAATTTCTCTGAAGAATAGATTCGCCACGTGTTTGCATCGAGAGTCTTCTTGCATGGAATAAAGTGCGCCATCTTCGAAAAAACGATCTACTACCACGACACGAACCCGAATCCATGCCACGTTGTGTTCGTGGGAGACCAAGCACAAAGTCCATAGATAAATCCTCCCAAGGGCCGTCAGGCACGGGTAACGGGGTGTAGAGGCCCGTATTATGAGATTGCCCCTTGGAAGTCTGACAAATATAACGCGTTGGACTGCCTTTCCCACATCACGTACCAATTGCGGCCAGTACATACCGTTCTTCTACAAAGAGCTCGCGTCTTGTCTCGCCCAAGGTGTCCACTGAGGCCACCTCCATGTAGCTCTTGGATTATCTGTTCCCTTAGCGAACTCTTTGGGATACATAGTCGATTTTCCTTAAAAAGGAACCCGTCTTGTATATGTAAGTCACCGGGGTGACCTTCCTGACATCTAACCCATGCGTCCTTGAAGTCGTCGTCGTCGGCATATATGTCTTTGAGGCGATCGAACCCGACAAACTTCATTGCTCATAGTGACTAACAAGTTGCACGGCGACTCAGCGCATCGGCTACTTTGTTCTGTTGCCCTGACTTATGCTTTAGCACGAATGTGAATTCCTGCAAGAATGAGATCCATCTAGCATGCACACGGTTAATGTTAGCTTGACTATTAATAAACTTGAGGGCTTGATGGTCCGTGTAAAGTATGAATTCCCTTTGAATCAAATAATGTCGCCAGTGTCGCAGTGCCTGGACCACCGCGTACAACTCGATCTCATATGTAGACCACTTCTTACGTGCATCACTAAGTTTCTCACTGTAGAAGGCTACCGACCTACCTTCTTGAGACAAAACTCCCCCAATCCCGACATATGAGGCATCACATTCGACTTCAAACAGTTTGTCGAAGTTGGGAAGTACAAGAACCGGGGTCGTGGATAATCTGCGCTTGATTTCGGCAAAGCTCCTGTCGGCTTCGTCAGTCCACTGAAACTGCCCTTTCTTCATGCAATCTGTGATCGGTGACACAATGCTACTGAAATTTTTCACGAACCGACGATAGAATGTCGCTAGTCCATGGAAACTTCGTACTTCGTGAATATTTTTGGGAACCGGCATTCTCTGATTGTCTTCACCTTTTCCTCATCCACTCGAATGCCCGTGGATGTAACCACAAAACCCAGAAACAATAGGCTATCAGTCATGAAGCTACACTTTTTTAAATTGAGGTACAATTTATTTTCAGTGAGCACTTGAAGGACTTTCTTGAGGTGCTCCATATGGGTGGTTTCGTCTTGACTGTATATCAAAATATCATCAAAATAAACCACAACGAACCGCCCAATGAAAGGTTTCAGAACTTGGTTCATCAACCTCATGAATGTGCTAGGCGCATTAGAAAGACCGAAAGGCATGACCATCCATTCGTACATCCTTCCTTGGTCTTGAGGCTGTTTTCCACTCATCACCCGGCCGTATTCGAATCTGATGGTAGCCGCTCCTTAAGTCCATTTAGAGAATATTTTTGCGCCCTCTAGCATATCCAACATATCATCCAACCGTGGTATAGGAAACCTGTATTTTATGGTGATCTTGTTGATGGCCCGGCTGTCGACACACATGCGCCAACTCCCATCTTTCTTTGGAGTTAGCAGAGCTGGTACAGCACATGGGCTCATGCTTTCTCGAATAAGACCCTTACGGATCAGTTCCTCCACTTGTCCCTGCAGAATCTCGCACTCATTCGGGCTCATTCGATAATGAGGACGATTAGGTAAACTGGACCCAGGGACAAGGTCGATATGGTGTTGGATATCTCGCATAGGGGGTAACCCATCGGGAAGGTCCTCGGGCCAGATTTCTTGGAATTCATGTACAAGGGCCTTAGTCTTTCAGGGATGATGGTAGGCTCGAGTTCTTCCCTTTTACAATTAATGCATAAGTCTGTCCTGTTTCTTTGGATTCTTCCACGAAGTCCCGAATGGTTAAGAGAAAACGACCCTCCACTTTAGAAGTTTCAGGTGGTCCTTCTGGATCCATAGGGGCCAATATGGTCTTCCGGCCGTCCTTGACGAAGATATATATGTTATCTCGCCTTTATGAGTGGCGTCACGGTCAGATTGCCAGGGTCGACCGAGTAGTATGTGACATGCTTCCATGTCAACCACATCGCATACTACTTCATCCTTATAATGTTTGCCAATTGAAAAGGATATGGTGCACCGTTCAGTTACCTTTGTTTCGCTGACCTTCTTGATCCAACCGATTGTATATGGAGAGGGATGACGCTCTGTTTTCAATTGCAATTTTTCCACCATGCCCCTGGAGACAATGTTCTCGCTGCTTCCACTGTCAATGATCACATCACAAACCTTTCGATTCACCGTACACCTAGTGCGGAAGATGTTATGCCCGCTGTGGATGCACTTCTTTTCTTGGCGCATATAATAGCCGCCTCACGACGAGCGACTCGCCGTGATCTTGCTGAACCCAATCTGAATCATCTACCTCGTCCTCGGCGTATGCTCCTGTTCTTCAATATCTGGATCTTCATAAGCGTTATCAGCACTACCATCATTAATGGCGAGTTTGCCACTTTTCGCTGGGGACAAGTATTTGACAGGTGGCTGGGCTGGCCACAACGATAGCAGTTGTTGGGCCTTGGCCGAGCATAAGGGTTCGGGATTGTACTTGTGCCAGCAGCAGTCGATACGCCCCTTGGGGTCTAGCTTGCCCGCTTCCCTGATCTCGGTTCTCAGACATAGGAGGTTGAGTGCGTGCTCCTACGGGCTCCTTCCCCTTAGGCTGTGGAGCTCCCTGGGGTGGACCTGCCGCAGTGATCCTCGCAGTAGGATAGGCCCGTGTGTTAGAACGTTCAAGTTGCGCTTCTGCCCGAGTAGCCAACTTGATCGCGCATTCATCATCGTCCAGACGGACTGCATCTGGACCCGATCCTGGATCGCCATACGCAATCCACCGTTGAATCGGGCGACTTGCTGCGATTCAGTCTCGACCAAATCGTTGCGCGCCGCCAGGCGGTAAAATTCTTCTGCGTACTCTCTCACCGACCGACTACCCCTGTCGACAATTTTGGTATTGTTGGAATAATACCTGATCGTAATCGCTAGGGAGGAATCGGGCACGTAGTAGCTGCTTCATTCGTTGCCATGTGCGGATTGGTGCTTTCATCTGCCTGGTTCGTGCGAGTTGCAGTTGTTCCCACCAAGCTGAAGCTCCTCCTTTCAACTTGTAGGCCACAAGCTTGACCTTCTTTGTTTCAGGGATGTCCATATAGTCAAAAAATCGCTCAACTTCAGAAAGCCAATCGAGAAAATCCTCAATGTGTAGCTGGCCATTGAAGTTAGGAATATCAACCCGTATCTTGAAGTCTCGATTACCCGATCGCCGCCTTGCCTGGGGTGTTGGAAGATCACGTCATCGATCTCCTCTTCACTGGAGCCCCCGTCCTCAGGGACGCCCTTGGATGCACTGCTGGGATTATCCTGCGATCAGGGCGATTACGAGTTTCAGCAATTGGTGGTGGAGGATTACCACCAGGAACACGGAGTTGCCCTAGGGTTTCTGCTAAGAGATTCGCTATGCGGTCCATGGAAGCCTGCAGCCCTTGCATGGCTTGCCGATTCTCTTGCTGCGCTGCTTGGAAAGTTGCCGCCGTTAAAGGAAAATTTCCTGGAGCACCGCCTATGGGATTGTTGCCCGACCCGTCGTTAGAAGCCATCGACCCGAGGAGAAACCTCGCTTTGATACCAACTGACGCAGGGGAGGACGTGAGGTCGAGCACCGTCTTCCTCAAGAGGATAATATTCCGAATCCACGAAACGGACTTCTCTGGACTCCTCACAGAGACTTCTCGAATCCACGAGAAAAGAGAGCAGAAAATAGAAATAAATTCTAAATAAATTCGAAATAGATTAATGAATCCATAAAAACGAGTTCACAACCCTTTAAATAAGGGTACTAAGCAATGGGAAAGAAATTAGAATCAAACTACAACTAGGACTCCTAGAATTCGCGACTTACTATAAATAGTAAACTTACTATTTATAGACGGTCGTGATGTCTACTAGTGCGCAAGGTTTTCGGCCAAAAATTTAAGTGTCCTATTTGGCTTCGCCAACCTGTTCTCCTAATTATTCTAAGCTCTTTTCACGTTGGGCGCAACTCCTAAAGCCCGACGGATAAGAGTTATAAGCAAACTAAAACTTACTATTTATAGTAAAAACAAAATTGAAACAGGAAACGACCGTGAAATCAGGGGTTTCTCGCAATTCCGAGCGTCGCAACCCTGCATAGCGGGTTGGTTGGCTAAAGTAGCTCGTTCTACTAACCCCAAAATCATATATTTTCGTCCGCTAACTCATCCCGGATTGCAAGAGAATACGCCTGATTTAAGGTTGATGGTCCAGATCACTTCTGTCGCCGACTGGGCCTTTTCTGATCCATCTTTGCCATGTAATTGTCCGCGACCCGCTCTACATCAGTTAACGTCACCAAATTTAGTGGGTCTCATCATGGGGTATGTGTTATATCTAACCGTACGTTCATTTAGCGAGCTCTATATAAAACTTGAGTAAAAATATAAAACAGATCATAAGATCAAGTGACCACATTGAAAAAAGCAGTGGGGGTTGAAAGTCTACCATTGAAACCCTTTTAGATCAATATGATATTTGTTTTACCCCTTAATTCATGTCGGTCTGATGTTATACACAGATTGGATGGAAATTTAATATTATAGTGGGTATTATTAATGTTTTAATATAGAGAAATAGAATTATTGTCTTATTACTGCTTGTGGTATGATTTACTTGACCTTTAGCACTTCACTGTTAGCCAACCTCCCACTAGGGAATCGATGCCAAGACCTCTATGTTGAAACGAGGTATCTTTCACTCAATCTACCATCTGAGCTATGGATCTGGGTGTACAGTAATAGAACTAGATGTCAACCATAGGTTTGTGTACTGCCACCGTATTTTTTATTTTCCATCCAAGCCGTTAATCAGGCATCCCTCAATAGATTTAATGGACACACAAAAGTTCTGAACCAAAAGTCAGGATGGCCACACCGCATGAACTTAGAGGATTTTAGGGTGAGTTTACATTGTTCTCAGTGTTGTGGCCCACATGGGTTCTGGATCAGACTGATTTTTGGAATGTACGGCGGTTATGTGAGGATGAACCTGATGGATGGAGTGGTCACATGCATAACGTGGTGAACACCATGGAGCTCGGGTGCTGTACCCGCTGATTCAGGTCCGGCGTGGATTGAGGAGCTCTATGATACTCTGACTTTGTGTGATGGTTGATATGCAGGGACTCAGGAAATGCACACATGGCGTGACTTAATTCAAATTAAACCGTTCAAGTTCTGGGGCAGTGTATATAGTTCACCGGACAAACTTTAGACCAACGATACAAACCTCTAATTGATTTTCTTTTGTTCTTTCTGAATTTAGATGGTTCAGTAATTTTCATTTCATTCTGACCTCTCATTCAATGTCGGGTAATAATCTAATTTGAAAGTTATATTATAATAATTATCTGCTTAAAGGCATCTAAGTGGGACACAGGACTCTGACCGTCGTGTGCAATTCCTCTATAATTGTACATGAATTGAGTTAGCTTGGTTAAATCGTTTGACTCCACTTGGAAAAGCTCGACTTGGAAACTTGATTCGGGCCTGGATAAATTGATTTTTTTACCTCAAAAAAAATTTAGAGTGGAACCCGAGCTAGATCGAGCTTGACTTGAATTGGCTCAGAACTTAACTCAAAGTTCACTCAATTCAACTTGGATCGAGTTCACTTAATATAAATATTTCATAAATATTTATATATTTAACTAAATTTATATATATATATATATATATATACACACACACACACACACAGGTACAACTCGTATGCTTAAACTCGAACTCTACTCGAAAGATCAGACTCAAGCTCGGCTCGAACTCATCTAAAACAAGCCTAAGCTAATGACCAACCAATCCAAGCTGCGTTCGAGCTGGGGTAGTCTGCAGACCGCTGAGCTGGGCCAAGCTCAACTCAGTTTCCAGCTCAACTTGGTTTGGCTCGTACACAACTCTTAAGTTCTTCTATGGCTTCATTAGGAAGGGATGGCCATCATCGAAACATGTCCAAGGAGGTCGAGGAATCCCAACTAATAATCTATCTACATCCATTGGATTGAAAGTGCAATGATTATATATTACAATACCCGTCTTTATGGAAAATGTGGTATTTAACTAATAATTTCAGTGTTTTGACAGGCATGATAAATCTGTAAATATGATACTTTTCTAATACCCAGATATTATATTAAAAGAAAAAAAATACATTGATATGCATGTATAGAATAATTTCATGACAATGTAATAGAAAACTATAATGATTATAAATTCTTTTACTTATCTTCTATTATGTCCGCATGTGACCCTCAAATTATGCATTTAAACAAATGTTGTAAATTCATAATAATATCACTTTTATATTACAATCGTAATTCACCATCTAAGCAAGTCCTAAGGGACATCGAGAAATTCACATTGATTATAATTTTTGTCATCTAATCAATGCCATTGCCTTGATAGAATGTGACAAATAAAGTTACGAGTTCGAAGATTTCATGATAACATTGTTAGATTTTCAAAATATATGTAGATTCCAAAATATTATGGTATTCACGCCATGCAAACTTGAGACTTAGTAAAATCTTAGCGGAACTTGTGTTATAAATACTAGAAGCACGGTATGCTATAATGCTCAGAGAGCATTGGAGCATTTCACATATTCTAATCCTATAATTATAATTAGGGGTATGTCCAAGTGGAGTGGGAAATGATTAAAAAGAAAAGGGGAGAAACATTGGGGGAGAGAGAGGGAGATTGAGGTTCCAATGCATTTCGTTAAAGGCCCAAATCTCTGGGGCCCACCATATTTTATGTATAAAAATCACTTTACTCTTCATATTGTATACTTGATGTTAGGTCTCGAGGGGGAAAAAAAAAACAGCTATATTCAAATTTCAGATGGGCCACACTATATGGAATAGTAAGTAATGGAATGGCAGCCATAGGTTTGTGTGTGGGCCACCATATGGCGCATCTTTCATCAAACTTGTAAATCAAGTCCAACAGACCGTGATGAAAAGAAAAAATTGAAATCATTTTGTAAAAACTCAAGTGAGCCACACCATGTGAACTTAATGATTTTGAGAGTAATTTTATATTATTCCCATTGGTGGGTCCATATGAGTATTTTATTGAGTTGATATTTTGTGTATAGTTCAAATAATAGATCTCACTTGATGGATGGAAAGGATTATATGAATAACATGGTAGACCTTATAGAGCATTGCATAATCTCCTTTTCAGTGAGTGTGTGTATGTGTATTATTTGAAGTGAGAGGTTCTTGTGAGCTATCTGAATTAAAAGAAGTGAATGAAGTCAGTCGAAGTTTAATAGTTGAGTGGCATTAATTTGCAGGTGAAATCTTAACCACATGTGATTATGTACATTTTTTATTTCCTATATTACTCGTAATTCGATTTAAAAGTTTTTTTTTTTTGGAAAAGGTGGGAGAACACGTACGACTTGTAAGTAAAATGATTTAGATCAAAATTTACAATTTCACACAAGGGGAGGACCGAACTCCTTACCAAGATAGGAACCTCTCACTGAAAAACAAAGAGGCACCCCACATGGAGGCAAGAGATCAAATCCAAAAGCTAATAAAGACTATAACTAAAAAAAATAAAAATAAAGGTTGGAAGGTGATGCTAATTCATCAGCTGCTGAAGCAGAAAATGGAGTGAAGGAAAGCTGCGAACCCCCCTACGAAGCAAAGAAGAATAAGGAGAATTCACCTAGCAGTTGGAAGAAGCAGCATGATGTAGAAAACCGATTCTAGCATCATTCCCAACCCAACCATACCAGTAGAAAGCAGAAGCAAGGCTAGATGATTAGAGAACATGACACTCATTTTGACTCGGGTCAATCCAATGTTTCAAGTTTGTGGGGCTAAATATGTTCCCTTTGCTTGGGATGGGAACGGAAACTCTTGCTTTGATATCATGTTAAATCACTACTTGGTCTAAAAGCTCGAGTCATTGGAGAATGATGTATCAATGTATAACGAGGGACTTTAACAATAAATGATTTGTCAATCACTTGGCAAATGAATGGTTTAGAATAGATATAATGTTATTAAGGTAAACATATCATTCACCATGTGTTCTTCATAGTGGCTTATGAAGAGTAGAGCAAATCTAACCAAATAGATTGATAATTAAACATCCATGGGTCATGTGATTATGGGATGCACCGTTATCATTAGCAGGGGACACGAGCTTTTCCCATTATTTAATAGCTAAATTATTTAATCTTATTGAACATGGGCTTGTGGAGTCCATTTATGAGCAACCATTGGTGGGTGGGTCCCAAGTTTTTATTCTTTTATTATTTCTAATTTCTCTTCATGGTCTAAAGTTGAAGTCCAAACTTCAGAGTTTAAAATTCAACTTTTAATTTAAAATTGGATAGGGTGAGATCAGATAACTTCTAGCCTCTCTAGTTCCGATTGTTTACTAGAGAAAAATAGAGAGATAGTATATCATAGATTCCGTTCATTTAGCCCATCCCTTATATGATCCAACCCACTGATCATAATCCAAGGCCATCTTAATCATAGAATCAAAGGGGGTGATAAGACATCTTTGCTCCCATAGTAATTAGGTGGACCATTAAACTTACATAAATTATTTTTTGCTTTTATGAAGATCCCAAAATAATGTAGACTGTGAGATCCTGCGGGCCCACTCGTCTGGGCCGACTTTCGTTGGATGAGTTGAAAACATCAACCTGACATGGTTGAGTTGACTCAGATTGATCACAATTAATTTCAACCTGAAAAATCACCCATTTGTTATGTTTTGCACTCGACCATCCATTTGCAAATTCCAAGCCAATAACTCCATTGGATGGGAGCGTGTGACAAGGCTTCCTCTTGCAAAATCTCCATCCACGGCCAGCCCAGTAGTTGATCGGCGTAGATCGACGGATGTGGGCCCCACCTCTACACAGTGATGGACAAGAGGTAGGGAGGGAACATTGAAATCGAATTGGATCACAAGAGGTGTGTGCAAAGGGGCTGGGCCTAGGCTTTTGAAACCCGTCCATTGGCCAAATAGCCAATCCGGCCAGGTCTGGTTCGTTTATCCAAGCATCCTGATCAAGACTAGGTCCAGCCCATTTGCCTTTAAAGCCAACCCAAGGCCCTGTCTATTATGGAACACTTCCAATCCTCACCACAGCCCATTGGTCCCTCACTAGCCCATAAACCAGGACGAACGACGACAGCTGCAGTGTTATTATTATTATTTTTTTTTTAACACACGCACGCACACCCCCACACACTCACGCTAGTGGAATTTCACCACTTATGGATACCCGAACCCTTGACCGGGTGTTAAAACTCCTGACAGGTGTTCAGCATGCACTGACAAACGATTTATCAAAGTTCCCAAATCCCAAATAAATTAAAGTTCTTGTGATGCAGACCGTTCATTTGGTAGGACCCATGACTTCAACATTGGCTGACATAGCATTTCAGATATAAACGCCACTCCATCATTTGAACCCTATAATTAGGGCTGTCAATGGGCCGGGATCAGGTCAGACAAACTGAAACTTTTGAATAGGCCCGCCTGAACAGTCAAAATCTAGGACTAAACTAACCCCATGCCTAGTCCATTGATAGCTTTAATTAGGATGACGTGTCCACTTTTATGTATGCTTGGAATGGACCCTGTTGATGCGAAAAATCTGGTCCATCCTTTCGGGCTGCAAGTACTTACATAGGAAGAAGACAAAGGAGACCTTGGCTAAAGCAAGGGACCCTTTGATGCCAAAGTTAAGAATCTATGTGTAGTAGAAGTGGTTTAAGGATAGATACAGTGTGTGTACGTACCTTTCACCATTGATAATCTCCCTATTTATAATTGAGGAGAAATAGTAACGTTGAGGGATCCTTAACGAATATTTTAGTATCCTGAGTAACTGATGCAGGGGAGGACGTGAGGTCGAGCACCGTCTTCCTCAAGAGGATAACTATTCCGAATCCACGGAACTTCTCTGGACTCCTCACAGAGACTTCTCGAATCCACGAGAAAAGAGAGTAGAAAATAGAGATAAATTCTAAATAAATTCGAAATAACTTAATTAATTCATAAAAATGAGTTCACAACCCTTTAAATAAGGGTATCAAGCAATGGGAAAGAAATCAGAATCAAACTACAACTAGGACTCCTAGAATTCGCGACTTACTATAAATAGTAAACTTACTATTTATAGACGGTCGTGATGTCTACTAGTGCGTAAGGTTTTCGGCCAAAAATAGTAAGTGTCCTATTTGGCTTCACCAACCCGTTCTCCTAATTATTCTAAGCTCTTTTCACGTTGGGCGCAACTCCTAAAGCCCGCCGGATGAAGAGTTATAAGCAAACTAAAACTTACTATTTATAGTAAAAACGAAATTGAAACAAGGAAATGACCATCAAATCAGGGGTTTCTCGCAATTCCGAGCGTCGCGACCCGGCGTAGCAGGGTTGGTTGGCTAAAGTAGCTCATTCTACCCCAAAATCATATATTTTTCATCGGCTAACTCATCCCGGATTGCGAGATACGCCTGATTTAAGGTCTGATAGTCCAGATCACTTCTGTCATTGACCGGGCCTTTTCTGATCCATCTTTGCCATGTAATTGTCCGCGACCCGCTCTACATCAGTAACCGTGGATTACACTCCACAATCTTTTGAGAGAATCTCGGACCGTTCTCCTGGATAAGGTCAGTCTATGGACATAGATAAGGTTGGACGGAGTCGAGGCAGATTGGTCAACCTTCGGATAAGGTCGGATGAAGCTCTTCCCTCGCTGCCGACCTGTCCTTTCAATTAGAACGAACATCTTTATAGAACATTTTTGTAATGTCTAATTTTTGTCACATTTAATTTACTTCTTCATAACTCGTAATAGCCTTTTCAGATTGTTTCTCGGAGAGGCCATTCTGGGTTGTGCCTACCTCTATGATGTCCTTTGTTGTGCCGACCTATGTTGTACTGACCAATGTTATGCCGACTTACATTGTGCATGAAAAGCATATGATTTTGAAGTTGGATTATGAAAAACATGAAAAGCATTTGATATTGTGCCGATCTTAGTAGTCAGTTAAATGGTTGGCTTTTTCGTTGTCATTAGCTCATTGGATCGTGCCGCGTCTTGGTCTGACCTGCTACTATGGATCGACCCACTTTTCTCCATAACAGACCCATAGTAGATTTTCCCCATTTAAAAAAAGATCAAGTCACCCACCGTATGCCTGACATAATTGCATGAAAAGCTACCAAGACCGTCCAAATCACTAGCCAGTTATAGATGGAGCATAACCCAAAAGTTACACTAAACAAATGATACTAACCATCTGATTTTTTTTCCCCTTTAGCATGCTATATTACTTCTACCCGTCCATTTGATAACCATTAATTGAATGGTTAGGATTAGTTGACCAGTATGATTCTTGAAACATGCCCAATGCACAATCATGTGGATGCTTACAATAGTTGTACAATGGTCCATCTGATAATTGGATCTGCTTCATTTTTGGGATAATGCCTTAAAATGATCAGGAATGTATATGACCCCTGCATGGGGGGATGGGTGACAACTTTTTGGCCATTTAGCCTTGTATCCTCTTCTAGTCTCTATAGAATGTCAAGCAATGTGGACCACAAATACATTATGCGGTATCTGGACCGTTCATCTTTTGGGCCTTATCATGTGTGGATGCCCAATATCAACATTCGGATCTCTCAGGCATGTACGACATTCACCGAGGCGGAGGGCTAGATAGATTAGACACAAGAAATTCTGTTAGGGCAGTCTTTGGTGGACCCCAGTAGCTGAGGGCCATATGGGCCCTTTGGGTAGGGCTGTACACAAACCGAGTTAGCTTGCTTGGCTCCACTCGAAAAAGCTTGATTTGACTCGGTTTTAAACTGTGTTCGAGCTGAGTTGAATTGATTGAACTGAGTTCGAGCTTGTCCGAGCTCGACTCAACTCAGATCAATCCCCAACTTGAATGGAACTAGTTCGGTTACTTGATAATTTTGATATTGATGTTGCTCGCCAAGTGTTTGATGAAATGACTCGGCTAGTGATGAGGTAGGTATGGATATGAAACAAATACTCTTGTGTCTTGATTTTGGTGTTGCTCATGCGAGTATTTGTTGAAATACACATAAAACTGCTGTTGCTGTTTTACATTCGGTGAGAAATTGAAAGTGTACTCTATATGCTTGTAAAAATGTTACATAGATGAACTTGGCTTAATCTTGGCTCAAACTCAGCTTGAACTGGCATGAGCTGACTGAACCGAGCCAAGCTGCCAAGTTAGGCTTGAGGACTGAACTGAGCTGAGTTCAAGGTGAGTCAGCTAGTGGTCGAGCCAAGTCAAGCTGTGCCAAGCTGGACTTGTTTCGACTGGTGTACACCTCTACCTTTGGGTGCAGTGACCGTTACTATCTTGGGCCCACTTTAACTTGAAAGGCCAGTGAAAAAGATCGGTCAAGGACGTTTTCACCATTAAGTGCATGTCACTGAGGAACAATGTGGCATATATGTGCAACATCCAAACCGCCCATCAGAGAGATCCCACCGTCCAGTCCTTGTCTCGAAATTTATACTTGTTTGATCGTCAGGTGGGAAACATTAGTTCAGAATAAATGACCGTTAAGAGAAATTGACCAACGATTCAAATTCAGTGCACGGTGTAGCCCTGATCATACCAACAGTAGAGTGCACGGCATCGCGACCCTTGATTTTGGCTCACGTCGGCCCATGGACTTCTGATCCAGACGAGTGGTTTCACGCGCGGCAAGAGGAATGTGGGATCCCCTGAAATTTTCTTGGTGGAACAATCCTAGCCCTTCTATTGGTGACCAGCAAAAAGAAAATACGGGAACCGACCACAGTAGACGGAAAAAAAGAGAGTTTTTCTTGACGTGGTATACACTTCTACCCGAATCAGATCGACGGCCTGGATCACGTAGACACCTGCCGACTCGTCCACAGTCAACGCGCGAGGACTTTCGTGCATAGCATCGGCTGGAGTGTCGTATCAGAGGAAAAGATTGATAGTCTGGTAAAGCGTGCCGAATGATACGCAGGCATTTAGACATTGCAGACGTGTGATACAATTAATTCACATTAAAACTGTCTAAATTATGGATCCCGGCTTAGATGAACAGAAATTTATGCTTATTTTAACCTTCTGTCGATATGTAGGTGACCATTTATTGGACGATTAAAAAAATATAAAAAAAATCCTATGGTTCTATTTCAACGAACAAGCGTCCCCGAATTCAGAGTATCGTACTGCCACAACGGACGCGGATTAGCTACTGTCACGTTGATCAGCGAGACTCCCTGTTGAAGTGACGTCACCCAGTTATGTGGCCTCCACCATGATGTGTGTTGTATCCACACCGTCCATCCATTTGGAGAGATCATATTAGGGCATGATCCAAAAAAATGAGTAAGATCCAAAGCTCAAGTGGACCCCACCAAGAAACAGTGGGAAAGTGACGCCCACCATTAAAAACTTCTGTGTCACTCTCACCACTGATTTGTGGTGGGTCCACTCCAGATTTAGATTTGCCTCATTCTTTGAATCATGCCCTAAAATGATCTCTTCAAAGGGATGAACGGTGTGGATACAACATGACAGTGGGAGTGTGGATACAACACCATAGTGGGGCCACAGAACTTGGTAACGTGGCTGCAGTAGCCAGACTCGCTACTCAACCTGTCAGTAGCTAATCCGCGTCCAGCTACAACAATCTGATTTTGTGGAAGTGATTTACGAAGATTTAACCGGTTTTCGTTTGAGTTAACATGCTACCAGTAAATTTTCTGAATGCCTGTGTATCAAGCACCCGACATTACTTTAGTAAAAATAACTCCGTGTCAAATAATTCCTCGTAGTTATAGTTATACTTATGATCGTTTGTTGGACAAGCGAGTAATTATATGAATAGGAGTGTACATGAACCGTGCTAGCTCAACTCGGCTCGAAAAAGCTTGATTCGGCTCAGTTCGAAGGTGAGTTTGAGCCGAGTTGAGCTGATTTTTTGAGCTCGAAAATGAGTTCGAGCCGAGTTCGAGTAGGCTCCAGCTCGACTCGGATCAAATCTAGCTCGAATCGAACTGAGATCGAACCAGTTCAATGACTAGAGTTGGGCACATCTGACCCGATCCTATGGATCAGACCCGATCAAACCTAATCCGATCCGTTCCAAACCGATCCGACGGCCTGGATCGATGCGGATCGAATAAGGGCCCTTCAGATCCGACCGTTTTCGGATCGAGATCGGGTCGTGGTTAATCCGGACTGATCCGATCCAAAAACCCAATCCGAATAGAACTGGACTAATTTGATCCAGAGTGGTTCATATTGATATTTCTACTTTTTCCTATGGTATGATCTACTTGAGCTTTGGATATTCATCAATTTTGGGTCCAACCACTATAATGATATGGAAAAACGAATGGACGGCGTGGATAAACCACATGCATTCAGGGTAGGTCCTAACAAAATTTACTCACTACAATAAGAGGATTTGACCGTGTACCACACAAAGCTATATAGCAGTAGTTAGTTGTAGGTATGTGTCGTGCAAAGACGAGCACTGACGCTCCTCGAGCTTCGAGTTGTACGAACTGTGAGATCAAAGTTATATGGCCCCACGGTGATGTATTTATCATATCTACACCGTTCATATATTTTTAGAGATCATAATAAAGCATTATCCAAAAAATGAATCATATCCAAAGATCATCTAGACCACACCGCAAATAACAACTGAGAATGATTTTCACCGTTAAACAATTGGTAGGGCCCACCATAACGTTTATTTTCCATCCAATCTGTTCATAAGGTCACAGAGGCCTGAATTAAGAGGAAAAACAAATTTCAAATTGATCGAAAAAGGGTTTCAATGGTAGACGTTCAATCACCACAACTTTTTTAAGTGTGGTCCACTTGATAGTTAGATCTGTCTTATTTTTCATCTCAAGCCTTAAAACGTGCTCGCCAAATGGATGGACGGTTTGAATATAACACATACCCCATGATGAGACCCACAGAACTTGCTAACGTTACACCATGCATGACACTTTCGTGCACAATAAGTAACAACTGCTAGCGTGCTATGCACGTAAACACAGCTGTACTCCTCGAGCTCCAAGTTGTACGAACGACTCAAATGAGATCCACATTACGTGGGCCCCACAATAAATGTATTTATTATATCCATACCGTTTATCCATTTTTCGTGATCATTTTAAAGCATTTGGAAAAAAAAAAATGAATCATATCTAAAGCTCAAATGGACCACACTGAAAATAATAGCAAGGATAATGATTTTCACCGTTAAAAAAATTAATTCGTACCCAATCCGATTCGACTCGGTTTCCCTGGCTGAGTTGGACTCGGTTCAGGTCAGACCAATCATGCAACGGATCGGTTCGGGTTAGATGTCCCGGACTCGATCCTAGATCGGATCAAGTTCGGGTCAGCCCAGGTAGCTTTTGGACCAAACCGAGTTGGACCCAATCCGATTCGACTCGGTCCGATGCCCAGCTCTATCAGTGACTCGGTTACTTTGCTATTGATGTTGCTCACCAAGTGTTTGATAAAATGACTCAACGAAGTGTGGCGGGTCGCAAAGAAGGTATGTACATGAAACAAATATCTTTTTTTTTTTCTTGGTTTTTCTTAATTTTTATGATGCTTAGAAGGTGTTTGATAAAATACCTGTAAAACTATTGCTTCTGTATCAAATACAGAGGGATTTTAAAGGTGCAGTCCAGGTGTTTGTGAAAATGCCTCCATGGCGAACTCGGCCCGAGTTGGTCTGAGCTACCGGCCGAACCAAGCCGAGCTGACCAGTCATGCTCAAGGACTAAGCCTAGCCAAGTTCGAGCTGAGGTTAGCTAGTGGCCGGGCCAAGTCGAGTTGAGGCCAGCTCAACTCGGTTCAACTCAATGTACACCCCTATATATAAATTCGGGAGCCAATTAGGTGAGACCCTGGACTCACCCAAGACGGTGAGGCCCTTACAGTGGGCCCACCTTGATGCATGTATTCTGTATCTACGTTGTCCATGTGTTTTTACAATCATGTTAGGTTATTATACCAAAACAGAAGTAGATCCAATTATCGAATGGACCATACCATATACCATAACATAAGAAATTATGGTGATTGAACGCCCTACCATTAAAAACTTCTTTCGACATGCTTTATGTTTCGGTGGTGTTTTAATATGTTGATAAGGTCGACTAAGCCTGGATGAAGGGAAAATACAAATATCAGCTTGATCCAAAACTTTTGTCACCCATTTCAATCACCATTATTTCCTTTGGTATGGTCCACTGATAATTGGACCTACTTTGTTTTTTGAATAATTCCTAAACATGATCTGGAAAAATGGATGAATGGTGTGGATACAGAATACATACATCAAGGTGGGCCCCCACTATAATGGCCGCACAGTCATGGGTGGTCCGGGGTCTCACCTAATCCGCTCCCTAGAAATCCTCGGCCATGAGCTTTTGACTCTATACTCGCGCTTTTAGTTATCTTAGTGTACCCCTGATTCGGTAATCCAAGACATTGGTCTGTTTCTACCACGTGACTGGCCATACCCAAACATCTCCCAGATCGAAAAATCCTAACCACTAATGTCATGAATCATTCCAGTTAAACGTGGAATACCACTGCGTTCTCGTCACAACCGTCCATTTCTAGCTCACAAATAAATAGGGTGGGGATTTATTTGTAGGATATTTTTGAACAATGGTCCATCCAATGTGGCACGCAATAGATGGACGGTCTGGATTACCGAACCACTATCCCCACCTGTCAGAACTGAAATCGAGAGTACACTCTTCAATGGTATGGCGATTGTATTGAGTTGTGGTCCCATTGTCTCACACCGTCAAACCGAAAGCAATGGGACTCCTCCAATAAAATACAAGGGGGATGAACGGACACCGATTCAATGAAAATTTCTTGCCGTCCACAAAAAATTCCAAGGAGAGACCTGATCAAAGGGGGGCTGAACAGTCACTTTATTTGGGTTTTTGGTACTTTTGGAAAGAAAACAAGCAAGAATGTTGGCCAAAAAGGACACTTGGAAGGCTTTCGTGCCAAACGCAGGGCTACTGCCTCACTTGTCAAACTGAAATACTTTGATACTCTGAAAGAGTGTGATGGATGATACTCAGGCAGTTAGAAATTACTGAGGAATTACTTACATGGCATACAATTAATTCAAAATAAGCCGTCTAAGTTATGGATGTCAGTTTAGATACGTCATTAACTAAATTTTACTTTTAATTGGGTATCTAAACAGTAGATGACTAGACATTTATTGGACGGTTAAAAATGAATAAATGTCCAATGATTTTATTTCAAAATCCAAGTCTCCACGAATCAGAGGCGTTGATTTTTAGGCTGCATTTTAGCAGTGGTAGGTGGTAGGTTCGACAATTTAGTTTGTTAATTGAGTTAATACGTGCAGAGTGTTCCATTTCCAAGTGCTTGTGTATCAAACGTCATTCGCGGCCAGTGTATCGAATCAGTCCACATGGTCAAATGCTCTCTTTGCGTGTTCCATATGCCTGTTTCCTAGCCGCCCTCTCATTTGACCATTTCTTGACAGGGCTAGGCGCCCATCCTTTTTTTTTTTTTTTTTTGACAATTTAAGGAAATTGATGGTGAGTTGGTGACTCATCTGCCACATTAGTGGTTAGGATAGAGACGGACGGTCCTATGAGGGGATCTGTGGGGCCCACCGTGATGTATATGTTTTATCCACGCCATTCATCTATTTTGAAAGATCATTTTAAGACATGAGACCAAAAATGAGGTAGATGGAAGGTTCAAGTAGACCACACCACAGTAATAAGCTGGGATTAAACTCTTACTGTTGAAAAATTCACAGGGCTCTTCTTGTTTTTTTATTATTATTTTTTTATCTTCCATCCAATCTGTTCATAAGGTCACATAGACCTGGATGAATGGAAAACATAAATATCAGCTTGATCCGAAACATTTATGGCCCTTTGGAAATTTTCAACGGTAGGCTTTCAATCGCCACTGCTTTCTGTGGTGTGGTTCATGTGAGTCTTCAATCTTCCTCCTTTAATTTTTCTACACGTAAAATGATCTGTAGAAATGGATGGACGACGTGGATAAAACATATACATCACGGTGGGCCCCACAGAGCCCTGACAGGACCGTCCGTCTCTATCCATAGGTCCCGATGGGGTTAAGTACCCAGTCCGCGTCCACTTGTCACACGGAGCACTGATGCTCAGCTATCTAGACCGTCCAAATTGTGGGCCACATTGTTTATGAAGTATAATCTAAAATCAGACCAATCAACCATCGTAACCATCGAAATTAATGGCCAGCAGTAAAATAGTGAGTGATCCAAATTGAGGAAAATGTCAGATGGTCGGTCAGTGTTTTTTGTCGGTGGTGCAACATCCTTATTTGGATCAGCAATTTGGACGGTAATACTCACTGTGTAACTATGCCATTTGTTCGTGTACGTTTAAAGCACGTGTGCGTTTTAAGCGTCACCACCATTTTCTAAATGCTACGGAGCCAACGCATGTGGTTAGCCGTCCCTGATTTCCGGACCCGGATTAGCTACTGAGAGGTTGAGTAGCGAGAGAGTAGCGAGACTCGCTACTGAAGTGACGTCACCAAGTTATGTGGGCCCTACAACGATGTATGTACTGTATCCACACCGTCCATCCATTTGGAGTGAACATATTAGGGCATGATACAAAGAATGAGTTAGCTTCAAAGTTAGAGTGGACCCCACCGAAGAAAATAGTGAGGGAGAGTGACGTCCACCATTAAAAACTTCCAAGGGCCACACTAGTTTTCGATCAAGCTGATATTTGTGTTTTCCCTTATTTTATGTCTTATTTAACACATGAACAGGTTAGATCTCAAATAAAGATCATGGTGGACCTTAGGAAGGTTTCAACGGTGGGTGTTACTCTCCTCTCTGTTTTCTGTGGCAGGGTCCATTCCATCTTTGGATCTACCTCATTCCTTGGATCATACTATAAAATGATATTTCCAAATGGGTGGACTGTGTGGATACAACACATACATAGTGGTGGGGCCCACATAACATGGTAACGTCACTTCAGTAGCAAGTCTCGCTACTCAACCTGTCAGTAGCTAATCCGCGTCCCAATTCCAATTTCCCAGAAAGAGGAATCATATGATACATAGAACCGCATCTTTGTACAGTATACACATGTTTTCAATTCATACAAGATGAGCCCATGTTTCGGAAATCCAAACCGTTGATCTGTATTAAATCATTGTGGATGGTCGATAACTACAAAAAAATCAACGATGATTATCTAGAACTTCCAACAAGTGGTCTAAATAAGTCATGTTAGGAAGAGAAATAAAACACCGGTCCACATTCAAGTAAAAAAGGTCCTAAAATTGGTGGTCATGATCTTCTAATCTGGAACGTTTTGGGGGAGGGTATCAACAGATCAATGGTGTAGATTACGGAGCCATGAGCCCAACTTGTCAGAATTGAAAACCGGTGTATACTTATGCAAAGATTGGGGCTAGGTTCGTGGAAATCACATGCTCCTCCCCACTCCCAACTTATAAAAACCCATAACCTCTTCACATCCATTCACTTGAAAGAAAGAACCCAGATTCAAACCCCTTCTATCTATCGAAAACCATTCAAAAATGATTAGAAATCTTGTGTTCTTGATCTTGGTTTTTACACTCCCAACATTAGAGGCATCTAGGCATGGAAATCAGCTCATCGACGGAAAATCAATCGCAGATCATCATCCGGTGGAAAATCATCAGGTGGGCCAGGATATGGTGGGCCCAGCACCCTCACCATCGATCGGCGGCCCCAACTTGAAGAAGACTACTGAGTCGAGGTATAGATTACTTGGGTCCAATCCAAGCCCTGGTGAGGGTCATAAGTTTGTGAATGGGAGGAAGGTTTTGGAGCTGCATTTCTACAGCCACTGGCAATAGGAGATCCATTCGATCGTGTGCGAGGAGGTGGGCCCGGCGATCGGACGGCGTAGAACACAAACATGTATATGAGAGTGGCCATTCTTATATTTTGTATACGATTCTTTTGATAGATTCATTTATATAAATCCATTCTTAGCAGAGTTTAAAATGATTTTTGCAAGTTCTGGGTATCAATAATGAGGTGGCAAGGGGCTGGGGCCAAGCCCAGTAGAGCTAGGGCTTGGGCCTGGTATGGCAGTGGGTCTGGTCAGCTCACTAGTCAAGTGGCCTGAAATCTCATTCTAAATTAAATAGGTAGGGGTCAGGCTCGAACGTATACCAGGCAATGTGTCGTGACCATGGTGTGCTGTAAAGGCCGTTACATAAAGATAATAGTGGCAACTGTTACATGTTATAGGGTCGTAACAGCCGTAACAACCGTTATGGCAAAAATTGACCTGTATTTGCCGTTAATGGCATGTTACATCCCCTATAAAAGCCATGATAGCTCTGTAATGGTATATTATGAGCATACTTATTTTTCATACTTTTTAATTAATATTACGGGTAGATATAGGTTTTTCGGGAGTTGTTTTAAAAAATAAAAAAATAAAAAAGAGAGACCGCAATGGCCATTATGGGGCCGTAACAGCCATTATGGGTCGTATCGTAAAGATAACGGTGGTGGCCATTATGGCCACTGTTACCATTATGGAACACCTTGGTCGTGACCAAGCCTGGATTTTGAACTAGTCGACGTGGGCCTATTTGGAAATTTGGCAAGCAATGTGAACATGACATTTACCCAACTCAAAACCCCCCGACTCATAACCCGAAACAAAATATTGTAGAATTGTAGATGATTGTTTTATGTTTGTACGTATGCATGCCTGTATCGACTGACCGGGCTAAGTTGTCCATAGCCTTACTTTGGTATTCATTCTGAGAGTTAGGTCATGGGGGGTTGGTGGGGTCAGTCGTGCAATTGAATTGGTTGGGTTGGACTAGAAACCTGACCATAGCCACCTGATCCTAAACTTGGCTCGAGGGCTCGAAATCTAACTCAGTGTCTGGGCCATGTGGGCTCAGTCACTGCAACCAGTTGACCGAGTCCAATCATTAAATAAGGCACTATTATACAAAAAGAAACAGCTGTTTAAAGTACGAGCCGGGGCTATTCATATGCTGTTTAAAGACATTTGTTGGATCAGCTCATGTTTTAATGATATGAAGCCTAGCTGGGCCTTGGTGAGTGGTTTGAATACTATGGCCTGTCTAAGGTCAACCCTGGCCCAGCCCAAGCCTTACTGTTGCTACTCTTAATTTATGGCGTAATATTTCTCTAAGATGATTCTTTTGTGAGTTCAAATAATAGTAATGGAACATGTGTGATCATGGGTCAGGAATTAACTGGCCTGGAGAGCGCTGCCAAATTGAAGTAGTTGCTAATGGGCCCACCGTTAGTGAATGAGCCATTCATTTTAGTGGAGCCCACAATGGAGGGCCATATTTGCTTCAGTTGGCTGTTTTCAGGTCACTAATCAGAAAGAGATCTAGACCAATCTTAATGTCTAATGGGCCCACATTTGCCACTCTATTTTAACTTGAGATGAACTTTGATACTCTGGTAGAGTGTGATGGATGATACGCAGGCGCTTAGAAATTACCTAAACATTTAATGCTTGTATATGAATATATAATTCAAATTAAACTGTCCCAAGTAGGAGACCTTTTTAGATGTACCAAGAACAAGTAATTACACTTATTTGATTAGCTGACCATTGTATTAGTGGACATTTATTTTAAGGTTGAAAATGAAAATATATATCCAATGGTCATATATTTCAACGCGTCTTAGAATCAGAGGTTTATTCCATG
The DNA here is from genome assembly GCA_021015155.1 of Magnolia officinalis. Classification (NCBI taxonomy): domain Eukaryota; kingdom Viridiplantae; phylum Streptophyta; class Magnoliopsida; order Magnoliales; family Magnoliaceae; genus Magnolia; species Magnolia officinalis. The sequence continues at coordinate 97,485,921 of JAJHSJ010000003.1, forward strand.
GTCATATATTTCAACGCGTGTCTTAGAATCAGAGGTTTATTCCATGGTTATATATTTCAACGCGTGTCATACACTCCTAGAGTATCAAATTAAGTCAGGGACCATCTTTTCCACCTACATACCACTTGTGCAGCATATATGTACATTGAAAGTGACAAGCCTCATAATAAAGATTGACTAGTACAAAAATCTAACACAGGGAAGGATGTGAGGTCGAGCACCGTCTTCCTCAAGAGGATAACTATTTCAAATCCATGGAACTTCTTTGGACTCCTCACAGAGACTTCTCGAATCCACTAGAAAAGAAAGCAAAAAATAGAAATAAATTCTAATAATTTTGAAATTGATTAATGAATAAATAAAAACGAGTTCACAACCCTTTAAGTAGAGGTACCAAGCAATGGGAAAGAAAAAAAACTCATAAAATTCGTGACTTACTTAAAAAGTAAACTTACTATTTATAGACGGTAGACATTACTACCAGTGTGCAAGGTTTTTGGCCAAAAATAGCAAGTGTCCTATTTGGTTTTACCAAGCTATTCTACTAATTTTTCTAAGCTCTTTTCACATTGGACTCAACTTGTAATATCCCGAATTTTTACTGTTTTGGATTTCTAAAAAAATTCTTGAAATTTATTTTTTATTAACTTATATTATTACTTACTGACCATTAGCACTCAACGTTAGCTTATACACGAGTGGTCCTTTCTGATCATGATAAGACCGAGTGCGGGCCGCCAAGCCAGATTGCCTGTTTACACTTAACAACAACCCATGTAGGCCACCTAGCGACCAAGGAGGGTTAGAAAAATCTAAAAATTTAGGAAATCATAGATCTCACTGGGCTTGTGGTTCATCGCGGACCATAGACCCAGTGGACACCTAGAACTAGAATCTGACACCTACCAAATGCACTCCACGAATGCCAGAATTGGAATCTGGCACTTGTAAATAAAACTGAGATACCAGACTTTTCAGCTGTCAGATTTCTTTCAAATTTACGGTGAAGGTCTAATGTATTTTTCTACGCTTGCCCACAAAATCTGGGTCCCGATCGTGGCACGGTGACCGTTGATCGCGAATCAGACTCGTGCGATCGAACCCCATATCCTATCATCTCCAAATTTTGTATGGCCCTTCATCGGGCCATGGGTCACCTATCCTGTAAGTTTCATGGCCAGAGGGCCGCCAAAGCCACCCCAATCACCGAAATGGGCCCCTTAGGGCCATTTAAAGATCGGAACCGTATGCTCAAACCCCATACTCGATCATCCATTTGTTCCCAAACTTTGCATGACCTCTCATCAGGCCATAAGGCACCTACACACTAAGTTTGGTAGCCAGAGGGGTGTTAGGGCCGCCTTAACACCAATAGGGAGTCCTAGTGGTCTATTTTGAGAATTGTGGAAGCTTGAGGCCATTTGCACCAAATCTGGCATTATAAAAGGGATTTCTTTTGGGCACCCCTCTCCCCATATGAATTTGCCCTAGGGAAGGAAAGAGAAAAGAGAGAAAAGAGAGAAAGAAGAAAGGAAGAAGAGAGGAAGGGAGAGTGAAGGTGGGCCATATATCAAAGTAGGGCCCAAGGGAGTCTCATCTTGCAAAACCCTACCTCTCCCTCAAGGAAATCCATCATCCACATCCGGGAGAACCCCTCTTCGCCGATTTGATAGGTAAATCTCTCATCTTCTTGGAAACCCCTCATGTTGAGGGAGGATTTGCATGAAATTCTAACATGCAATGCTTTACTTTAGGGATTCCGGCTAATTGACTCCGAGTTCGGTATTTCTAGGTCATTTCCAAGATCTCAACGAACCGTAGGTGCGGACTATTGATCTTAGGTGGCCTAACACCAAATTTAGTATAAGCTTAATGATTTTGATTGCTTGGATGTTATATTGGAAATTCTAGAGAAACCCTAGGAAATCATATGTTTGTGGAATGATATGGATGTACATGCTTAGCTTTCTCATGATGTTGTTCTTGCCTCTTACATGATTGTGTGTATGGATGATCACATGCTCATGCCTTGATTGATTTTTCATATGTTGTGCTTCATAGTATGTATGATTCATTACTCTTGTGCACATGATTTCTTGAGATGGAGGAAGTGCTTAACTTCCTCACAAACCCACACCACTCACATGCACTTTATTTTATAGTGGTGATAGTTTGCTCGTTAGGAGCATTTGATTCGTATGCTTGAGATGCATGAAAGTATGATGTTAATATGCTAGTTGATGACTTGGATAGTCAGCATGTTATGGATCCCTTTCACCCTCTTGTGTTGGTCAGGAACATGATGAGAGACGGTAGTTTCATCGGTAGGACTACGCTAGGGCTAGATCCATGGATTGGGCGGGAGTGTTCGGGTGGCCGTAGTTCGACTACATGGGTCCCTTGTGCCCGAAGTCACTTGTCTCATGCTCACCTGACTCATGCGGTCTAGCCTACTGTCTGACCAACCTTGTTTGTTAACCCTGTTTGCTCACCTATGTATGGAACCTGAAACACCTTATAACCATTGTAGCCCATTGATACATTGATTGCAATTGGTCCACAGTCTCGTGAGCCGGGCATGGTGAAACGGGACACTGTGTCTGAGCTGTCGGCCTACCCCGTAGTAACCGCGCTTCCCCGTAGTGACCCCAAGCGATCCCTTTCTCTCGGCACTCCTCATGTGCTTGAAGTCGGGGATGAGGAACCCGACGAGATCACGGACCGTGGGGTCTCGGCCTCACGCGTTGATGGGGCATTGGCCTCGCAACCAGTTTAGGGCATTGATACGCGAGGTGTATCAGATTTCCCAACCTGCTGGATGAATGGACTTACGCAATAACTCGATTAACACGATCGCATTGCATCGCATTAGTTAGGGTGACGAACGACTCAGCAGTCGAGGTCGCTCTGAGGGAGTGTTGCCATGTGTGATCGTTAGATAGAGTCGCTTGAGGGAGCGTTGTGGAAAGGGCATGCATCATATCATCGCATTGCATTCGCATTTAGTAAGAGTTGTAGGTGTTGATGATTGACTGCTTTTCATTAAATTTATATTAAAATTGATGTCTGTTATAACTTAAGACTAATAGTTCACATTGAGTTGATCACTCACTCCCACTCTGGGACGATGTTTTAAAACACCAACTAGACTCTCTCATAGATGCGGGGGATGTAGAGTAGATGGAGCGTAACGAGGCTACTCTCGACGAGGAGGAGGAGTTGTCATACTTCCAGCTGATGGACGACTCTCAGTCAGCTGGAGAGGCGGGATCAGATCGCTGAGCGTGGGCTCGGCTCTATTATTTTGGATCCACTATTCTTTTGCGATTTTGTTGGGCGACGCGTTAGGCAGCCCGTATTCATTCTTTTGGACCTGTTCATATATACGTATATATCTTTTTCATTTCAGTAGACTTGTGTGATTGTGTTTCATGCTCCAGAATATTTCAAATTGCGCATTTAAGTTTGATTAATCGTAAAACTATAAAATGTATGATAAGTGACACTCGGAAACTTGGGAGTCGAGTCTATGCACAGCCCTCGATTTCCAGGGCGTTACACAACTCCTAAAGCCCAACGGATGAAGAGTTATAATCAAACTAAAACTTACTATTTATAGTAAAAGCGAAATTGAAATAGGAAAACGACTGTCGATCTAGAGGTATTTCGTAAATCTGGCTTGGGTAACCCGGCGTAGCAAGGTTGGTTGGCTAAAGTAGCTCATTCTACCCCAAAATTATATATTTTACGTCATATAACTCATTCCGGATTGCGAGATACGCCCGATTTAAGGTCCGATGGTCTGGATCACTTCTATCGTCGACCAGGCCTTTTCTGATCCATCTTGGCCATGTAACTGTTCGCGACCCGCTCTACATCAAAATCATACGGGTGGGTTCATCAAATGGGCCACAAGGATGGAATTAATAGACAATTGACAATCTGACTAAATATAAAGGTGTGCCCTACCTGGGTATTAAAACAGTGATACCAAAATTAATATGAGCTTATTTATTTTTAGTTCATATGACCCATGTTTCACATGTTAACAAAGTTTAATTGTTAATTAACCTTTAGAGGAATATTTTTGGCATTTCCTTTATGAAAATTAGATTTTTAGAATAAGTTATGTAGGGGTTAAGATAGAGTTTCAAATTTTGGAGAGAGAATAGTTGCTTCTTGCTGACGAGGGTTTCAAGAAATGGGTTCTCTTCTCGAAAGCTAAATCTAAGGATCCAAGACTTTTTGAGAGGTGCTATAAGGTTTTATTCTCAAGGTATCTAAGTAAGAAAATCTATTGCTAGCATTACAATGATGGATGAATTTTTCTTTTGAGTTTGAATTCAAGAGAGTTTTGTTATACTATTGAAGAAGGTAGTATGTTAATTGTTTGTTTATAATCTTTCCTTGATACAGTTGATTTTTCTTTACTAGATTTTCCATAGTTGTAGTTCAAGAGATGATGAACGTGATCTTGTGTGATTGTGGTTTTGAATTTTTCTCATTATTTTTTAAAAATATTTATTGTACATGATCTTTGCATATTCCGTGTGCCATTGGAATCAAATGATATTTTATTTTAATAGTGAATTGCTTGGACAGTGGTTTAATCTCATCAAGTGGTTGGCAGTAGTTTTAATCACTTCACTGAGGATGGAACAACCTGATTTTAGAGAAGGAAGATCATTATCCTGAGATTACTGTATTCGTAGTACTAATGAACTACTTAGCAGGATAGATTCTACAGCTGCATCACAAGTTGTGGTGCCTTTACTTGCGGGTGAAAATATTCTACAGCTGCATCATAAGTTGTCGTGCCGTTACTTGCAGGTGACCTGGTTATCCTTATTTAGAAATAGGTTTGTAGTTTTGGGTTATATATAGTCTGTGTCTGGATGCAATCCTTTCCAATATCTTGATTCACCAAGAATCAAATTTTGATGGGACCCCCTGCAGGTGGGCCTTTTTCCTTGTCACACGGTTCAAAATCACACAAAACAGACTATCCGAACCGTACTAAACAGGGCCTTCAAATGGGTGTAAATGGGACTTTTGTTGTGTTAGGCTTGGGTTCAAAATCTAGATCCAACACCAACCCAATTCAAGTTAGTTTGGGCTCGGGCTAAGACCTAAACGCAACCGGGTTATGACTAATGCACAAGCATTACATATAGATACTGAGTTATGACTAACGTACGTCATATATATATATATATATATATATATATATATATATATATATATATATAGAACTATGACTTGCATTGAAATATGGTTCATGAATGGGCGTAAATGGGACTTTTGTTGTGTACGTGAATAAGTGTAGATGGATTTCTAGTGCATTGAAAAGGGTGTAAATGAGTGAATATAAGTCCTCCTACTTTTAATCACAGAATGCCAAACACAACATGCTGTTAAGATTAATGTTCCTTTTACTTTTAATTTCTTTAATTTTATTTATTTATGATGATTGTAGTCTTTATTTTACTAATGTCAATTTGGTACTTACAAATATTATTTTAGTGGCATCTCTGATTCTATGTTTTAATTTTCTAATCACAGGTGTTAACCTAGTCTAAGCAAACCCAACCCAACCCAACCAACCCAACCCAACCCAACCCAAATGTTTTAGGGTTGGCTGGGCCTTTCTCTAGGATAACCTCTTTGGAGGTTAGTTTTAGTTTGGGTTGACCCTCTGCCTAGCCTGCCCGCTTGAGTTGCATCTCAATTACCATGTTGTTTGGATACTCAAAAACATTTTCCGTTTTCATACTGGAGAATGGGGTCCATGTTTGTGTGATCATACTCTAGACAATTGGTCTGATGGATCCCAGAGTCTGAAACATGGGATGTAGCTTAGATTCACTTGTGGGCCCTCCATCATCTTCGAAAGTACTGGGCAATTAATTAACGGTCCACCTACCTAAGCCAAACTCAAGTCGTTTTTTCAAGCGATTGGGCCCAATATCATCCAACTTTAGATAACATATTTCCCCACACACGTTCACATCTTGGGCCCTATGAATTCATTCCTACATCTTTTGTGGTTCACATGCATGCCACGTGGAGGAATTGTACGATCCACAGTGTCTAAGTTTCTACATGTGGCGTGTACAATTCGTATCCTAGATTGTAGGGCCCAGCAAAATGGACAGTCTCGATTCACTAGTAGGAAGTCAGAGCCCAAGGAGACTAAAACTAATCGGGTCTAGGATCGTACAACTCCTCTCCACCATGCCTCATGCAATGGATGGCATTGTAAAAGGCGAATCTGGGCTTTTAATTGGCCCAATGGGCACTAATCCAGGGGCGCATCCTGACCCTTTGGGAGTGATCAGGACCGTTGATCCAGTAGGCCACCATGTCAATTAGCCATAGTCCGAAAGCAAGGTGATATAAATATTCCAGCCATCCAATCAGCACCAGTTTTACCTAATGGATTTGGATCATTGCATAACTTTTTTTTTTTTCCCTTCCCTAACCACCCATTTTCAGGCCATTAATGAAATAACAGGTCCATCTTGAAGTTTTCGCACTTTCAAGGGAACAAATTCACCTGGCCTTGGATTTTGATAGAATGTGGGCCGTTCATTGCACCTCCTTTCGCGGTGCATGGCTCCCAGGGTCTATAGGACCTGATTCCTCTACAACACCTGTTTCGCGCAGTGCGTCAAACACCCGAGCCATCGCTTCGAGCGCTGGTTGTTTCCGCAACATCCAGTCCGTTTATCAGTTGCCCCCTCGATGTTAGGCTCTGAATCTAAAAACTCAGCTTGATCCAAAATTTAGGTTGGCCACACCACATACAACAATGGGTAGGGGACGCATGCCATAGGTTTGTTTGTAGGACCCACCATATATAGTTATACCCACCTTCCATCCAACATCTTCATCAGGTGTGTCTTACCATGATGAACATGATGAACTCTAATCCAAAACTGATGCCTGCCGTAGAGCTTCAACATGGTGATTTTAGGCATGATTTCACATTGTTCCTAAGGTGTGGGTCATCTAATTAAGTTCTGGATCAAGCTAGATTTTGGTATGTACTGTGAAAATGAAAAGAGACACCAAATGGACGGATTGGATGTAACACGAAAATCATGAAATATACCATCTTAAGATCCCATGTGTTCCACCATTCCATGTCCCTAGTCCTTGATAAATAGGATAAACCCATGTAGCATTTGCAAGGCAGCATGTGTGGTATTGCATGCAGCCAAATGACTCCAAAGCAAACATATCCTTGAGATGTGTAGTCTTTTTTCTTGATAAAATTCTAAATAAAGGCACCTAAAATGCATATATACGAAGCATTATCCTTTAAAAAAAAACAACTAATTTTTTAAAAAGGAAAAGTCATATAAATACTCTCTTAAAGTTATTTAATTTATTTTATTTTGAAATTGGAACATCAGATAAAGAAACCTAAATGTCTATCTTTAAAACATATTCCCTTCTTTCATGTTAAAATTTATAAATAAGGGCTCTTAAGTGCCTATGGGTATGGTATTAATTATTTCAATTTTCATGTTAAAAATAATATGGAAACCACATAAATGCCTATCTTAAAGGCATTTTATATCATTTTAAAATTAAAACTTAGATAAATGTGTCTAAATGCCTATCTTTAAGATATGTAACCATCCTTTGATATTAAAATTTTAGATAAAGACAGTTAAATATATATTCCCAAGTAAAATATATGCCTATTATACTGGCATTAATCATCTATATTTCTAATGCATAACTCTAATTTAAGGCACTTACATGTACATCCTTGAGGCATGTGGTATTTTATATATATATTAAAATTCTAAATAAAGGCATCAAACTTTTTATGTTACAAATCTTGGAACACATGCACCTAAATTTTCTATGCCCATGTTATAGACATTAAGGGGTGTTTGGATACCATTAGGGGTGTACATTGAGTCAAACTGAGTTGAGCTGGCCTCAGCTCGACTCGGCTTGGCCACTGGTTGACCTCAGCTCGAACTCGGCTCGGCTTGGTCCTCGAGCCTGACTGGCTAGATTGACTTGGTTCGGTCAGCAGCTCGGGCCAGCTCGGGCCGAGTTCGAGCCAAGATCGAGTCGAGTTCGTCATTGAGGCATTTCCACAAACACCTGGACTGCACATTCAAAATCCCTCTGTATATGAAATAGAAGCAATGGTTTTACAGGTATTTTATCAAACACCTTCTAAGTAACATAAAAACCAAGAAAACTAAGAAAAAAAGGGTATTTGTTTCATGTATATACCTTCCTTGCCACTAGTCATACTTCGTTGAGTCATTTTATCAAACACTTGGTGAGCAACATCAATGGCAAAGTAACCGAGTCATCGAACCGGTTTGATCGGAGTTCGATTCGAGCTGGATTCGATCCAAGTCTAGTTGAGCTAGGGCTTGCTCGAACTCAGCTCGAACTCATTTTCGAGCTCAAAAAATCAGCTCAACTCAGCTCGAACTCAGCTTCAAACCGAGTCGAATTGTGCTTTTTCGAGTCGAGTTGAGTCGAGTTGAATCGACCTAACCGAGCTAGCTCGGTTCATGTACACCCCTAGATACCACCAAATAAGTTAATCTTTAAAAAAAAAAAAAAACCTATAGCAATGGATAAGTTAACTTATTTGAGATAACTCAGTTTGTTTATGATCAATTATAAGTAGATTTTTTTAAAAAAATAATTATTTATGAAAGATAAGCTAATTAAGGCATAAGTAGCTCATCTTAAGTAACTTACGATCAAGTGCCCCCTCGTTAGCCTTATTTCCAAAACAGAACTCTATGTAAAATGAATTAAATGCTTATCTTTTAACAATTTCTTCATCATTTAATGTTCAAGTTCTAGAAATCCATTTAAGATAATCTATTAGACTCTAAACCTATTTTTAGACCCTAAACCTATCTTAAAGAAATTTAGCCAATTTTAAACAATAATTCTATGTAACTACACTTAGATAGCCTTAGGACATGTCTTATTTTCATGTTAAAATTTTAGAGTCATCTAAATAACTATCCAAAAAACATTAAAATGTGGCACTTAAGTGCTAATTTTAGGATAGGGATTGGGTCCCCCAACAAAACCTAGTTGGAGATGAACAATCCGTCAAGGGCTCTATGGAGCTCACTATGATGTATGTGTTTTATCCACCTCGTTTATACATTTTTACAAATCATTTTAGGTGTCCAATGCTCATGTAAACTACACCACAAGAAACAGTGAGTATTGCATGCCTACCGGTGAAAACCTCGTTGGGGCTACAAAAGTTTTGGATAAAACTGATATTTATATTTTCCCTTCATCTAAGTCCATGAACAAGTTAAATGGCAAATTAGCATAATGGTGTGCATCATTGTCACCACTACTTCCTATGGTGTGGTTCATTCAAATCTTTGATTTGCCTTTATTTTGGGATAATGCCCTAAAACGATCTTTCAAAATGAATGGACAGCTTGGATAAAACACATATATCATAGTGAGACTCACGGAGCCCCTTACAAGACCGCCCATCTCCAACTAGGTCATGGTGGGGTTAGTATCCAATCCACACCCCAATCATTGTGGCGTGTAACATTTTTTTATGTGAAAATTCTACTCATCATCATCACCATCATCATCTTCTAATCTTTATCCTAATTACTTGTGTCAGAATTAGACCAATGCTGAAAATGCTTATCCTTAAAACCTTTATCTCACTTTTCATATTAAAATTCCGGAAAAAAAAGTACTTAAATGTCCATCATAAAAGCATTAGTCGAACGTCTCAAGTCCAATTAGTTGGATAGTCCACCCAACAAAGAACTTCTATTTTATCATGTGCCTGGGACATCCAACCCTTCTAGTACTTCTATTTTATCATGTGCCTGTGACATCCAACCCTTCTAGTAGGTTGTGCTGATCATGAAGATCAACTTGCATAAAAATCAGCTAAATCCACTCATCGTATTGATCGCACTTATATTTTGTTATTTATCATTGGTTAAAAATTATTTTCTATCGTATAATCCACCTGATGAATGGATAGGACTGATTTTTTCCCAAAATGATTTTCTTGGTCAGCCCAACCTAACCCACTGGAAGGATTGGATGTCATAAATACATGATCAAACTTCAAAGGGAAGTTATTCGCTGGGTGGACCATAAAATGTGGTACAATCGGTTGGACTTGTGACCTTCTCTGTTTAGATCTCTATTCTTGAGAGGGATAGTTTTTTTTTTTTTGTTAGAACTATTTTAAAACACGTTTTTTTGGGGGCATTTATCATCTTTTAATGTTAAAATTCCAAATAAAGGCACCTAATTATACCTAACTTTTAGTTAATGATTTATTTAAAGAGGGGATATTCATAGCTTCAACGGTTCACGTTGATTTAGATGCATGCCACATGTTCTATTTCTCAATGCATGAGTATGGACATTCATAGCCCGCTTGAGTATCAAAGCTTTTCTCATTTCAATGGCCAGGATGGGTCCCTCAATTTATTAGCAATAATACCACGAGGAATGATACAGGGGGATACAAACGTCACTGAAAAAGGAAGAGTTCGGCTCCCTTAAATTCTCTCGAGATGGTGGGCCACACACACAGGCTCATTGTTTTGGTTGATTATGGGTGGGCCCCACGGCAACGAACCAATCACGCGGCTTCACGCTCTACCATTCCTCTCGTAAGCATACAGCAATGCAAAGGAATTAAAATAATATAGAACTGATCCATAACGACCACAACCATTCCTCCCACGTGTGGTGTGACCTACATGAAGAGCAATCTCGACGGTCCAATTCATGGGCCCTATCGTGGATGGATCACATCTCTCTCTTAACCGTCTATTTGACGGCCATCATGGTTAGCAATTTTTGATGATAACGACCTTCAGCCTGTGCCCGTCCACTCTCGGCCCCATTATTTGGACGGTCTGTGTTGATGCGATTTTTTGCCACGTGTACGGTGGATGACAAACCAAAGTTCAAGAAATGACGTTGAAATAATCTCCTCGCATCTGGCACTCTTTAACATCTTTTTGGAACACCATCAATCCAACTCTCAGCATTCAGAGTTCTTTTGTCCAGGTCGAGATTGAGGCTCATCCACTTTACATCACGTCATGAGGCCTATATTTAAAAATAATTCAGATGATCAGAACCGTTCATTACGTGGATGAAACTTTAGATAAGCTGTAATAAAATGCTTATTCCGCAACTATATATGATCCAGACCATTGATTTGTGAAATTGAAGACAAACCAAAAAGTCTTATTTTCTATAAATTCTGATGATCAAATCTATCCGTTCATCATGAATTATAGACTAAAACTCATCAATAATATCTGAAAGAATATTGAAAAATCTCGATCACGGGTCCCATGAGGCGACGCATGGTGGGTGAGCTAATGTTGCATACGCCAAAAGACGAACAGCACCGAGAGAAGACCGGAATCATGCGCGTAAAACACATAATTTAATGGACGGAGTGGATTTCACATTTAGAACATGGTGGGCCCCACAAGAGTTGTAGATGATTACAGTCCACAAAGAGTGGGCCGCACCGTTTCTTGGTTGTCATGATCGGTTTTTTGAAATGGGGAGAATGTCAATAGCAACATCTCTCTTTCTTAAGTGATGATCCTGGCAACGTTTCATTCAAGTCAAACTAGATAGAAGGGCCTTAAAAAACCACTACAATAAATCAAAAGTGTGGTTGTACAGCCTCTCTTTTCAAAGGAAACCAACACCCACATCTTGGTTGGGATTTCAAAAGATCATAACCCCCACAAACTAAAAAAAGGAGATCTCTTTACACCCATTTTCCCATTCTTCTCCTTTCCCCACACCCACATCAACTTCAATGACAGAAAGATACACTCCTCTCCTCATTGATAATGCATGAATCAGCCATCTTGCTCCATGTGCTTTGCCTTTCCATTTATTAAACGGTGGTGATTCCTTCATTCTACGCGTGGCATGCACGTGTGCCCATCGTGGGTGCACGTATTGTGGGGCATGCTCCACATTGAGTGGATGGAGCGTGGTATGTAAATTACGCTGATCGTACGGTTTTAAGGAGCTAATGTTGGCCGGTGAAGTTGGACTGTTGGAAACAATCTATTTGATACCTGTACTGGGGTCTACGTGCTGAGATGGTTTGATGATCAGAAGCGTCCATGCAAATTATGCCAAGCTATGAGGGCTCCTCTGAGAAAGTTGAGTTGCTAAGCGGATGATCCTGCCCATAATTAATAGCATATCTTCCTCACGTGGCCATCATCTCATGATGGGCTACTACAATTTACAAAATATCGTGGTTAGATATACAATTTTTGTCCTGTGATAGGTGCGGGTGTGTTAAAATTTGAATGAATGACTCAATTCAAACGGAACAACTATGACCCCAAGCGTTAAGATAGGTAGATACGTAGTATGTGACTGAGATTGGATAAGTTTAGTTTCTCGGCTACTCTCACAGTAGGTTAAAATTATCAGGCAATAGTTAAACGGTAGAGTTCATACTTTAATAATTAATTACACCTTTGACTTTTGTATGAAATGACTTTTTCAATACAACTAAAAAAGAGACATGAAAGGAAACCTTATAGTTGGTTGTAGTGCAGCTAAAAGAGAGACATGAAAGAAAACTTTATAGTCGATCATGGAGATCAGCAACAAAACACCTTCCTAGCTGGAGAACTTTGACTTATGCTTGAACTGAATTCAGCATATGAGCATAGATTTGAATTAGAGTTAAAGTTAACAACTACTTAATTAATGCTATAGATTAAACTAAGGGTAACAATAGGCAAAAGTAAATGATTATACTATATAATGTAATTGACCAACAGAAATTGAAGGGAGTATACTAAGGAATGTAAATGACTGATGATTGAAGGGATAATTGAAAGATTTTGTTTGATTGGGTTGGCATTAGATGATTTACTTTACTGAATTCTTTGTTTATAGTCTTAACTTGGCTATATGAAAGCTTCATACTTTTTGACAATTACTATAATCATTTCATTATCACTGATCTTCTAGATGCTATACACATCCTAACAGTTGTTGTAACCGTTTTAACACTATATGACTTTTTGGAGACTTTCTTATCACATGTTCTAGTAATCGCTTAAAGTAACCGAGGCACCGAATTGGTTCGATCCGAGTTCGATTCGAGCTGGATTCGATCCGAGTCGAGTCGAGCTGGGGCCTGCTCGAACTCATTTTCGAGCTCAAAAAATCAGCTCGACTCGGCTCGAACTTAGCTTCGAACCGAGTCAAATCGAGCTTTTTCGAGTCGAGTTGAGTGAGCTAACCGAACTAGCTCGGTTTGTCACGCCCCGAAATTTGGTACCCGAGTTGGTCAGGCCCGAACCTGAATTCCAGGACTGTGAGTTGACTTTAAATAAAATATACACCACAACCCACATTATTTTCATGATTTTTATGGCAATCAGAGTAACTAAAAGGAGTAAAATTAATTATCATTAAATAACATCCACAAATTAATCATTGAATATTTAATTACATTGATATAAAAAAGATAATAATAATATACATTGAACTTTAATTAATTTCTAAATAAATAAGGAAAGAAAATCTTCAATTTTACCCAACTGATTCTTCATGTACAAACCCTGCAAAATAATCTATATGGGTGTGAGCACAATGACTCGTAGGGTCACATCATTCCCAAAATTGAAAATTCTACGTTAACACCAATACAACTCAATAAAATAAATAGGATCAATTACAAGTATTGAATGAACATTTTACATGGCAACAATAACAATTTATTTTTCATAATAACGAAATAAGATAATATAGTTATCTAAAATCCTTTTTGGTTCAATCAAGGGTAGAGCACCCGTGTGTGTTGATCCTTTTAGGGAATGACCCTCGGTAGAGCACCGATGTTGATCATTTTAGGGAATGACCTTCGGCAGAGCACCTGGTGAATAAACTTTTACGGTAAATACCGAGGGCAGAGCACCCGTGTGTGTTGATCGTTTTAGGGAATCGCCCAGGGCAGAGCACCCGTGCTAATTCTTTCGGGAATGACCCTGGGCAGAGCACCTGTACCGTGCTGATCCTTTCGGGAATGACTCTAGGCAGACATCTAAATCAAAATAACATAATGGTCCTTTCAGGGCAGAGCACTCATAATATAATTAAAAGCGTTTAACAATAATCAAATGAATTTATTCCACATATTAGAAATCAAATAAAAGCATTCTACATCATGTAAAATCAAAATTAAATATCTTAAATCAGCAATACGAAATAAATAATTAATGAAATGAAAGTATATAATAATGTAGTCTTTTCAATCAGGAAAATCACCTGCCTGATTTAGTGTGACAAATCCCATGTATGATGGCTGAAAATTACGTGTAGACAGTCTGACTAAGTTCTAGTTATATGAAGTTCAACATACTTCTACAAGAGGCGACTCGGTGTATCCGTTGATGTCTTCCAATACTAAGATGTAGGTTGAATCTGAGGCTATGAAACGGTGGAGATCAAAAGCCATTATGGAGAAGGAAGGTTGTGCCTGCGAAAACAGAACGAGTTTTCGCTTCGAACGGAACTTGCGTTGGATGCTCAAGTTTTCAGTTTTAATGGCTAGGCTAGGCAGGGTCCACTAGTGATGGTTAGAGAGATCTAAGTTGTTCATCAGTTTTGTAAGATAAGGATAGATTGTGAACTTAAAATGAAGAAGATCTGAATCTTTAGTGAGCCGCATCAAAGGTTTTTAGGCAAAATATTTCAAGGGCTAGGGTTACTCGAGGGTTTGAATCTATTGGGCGGTTTAGATTGAGGAGTGGGTCCCACCATGATGATGGCATGCATGGTGGATGGTTCATGTGCGCAACTGTATGGCGAAGATGAAGGAAAGAGAGAGAGAGAGTCGTGGAGAAGAGGTTTTGGTTGTAGGGTAATGTGCATCAACACGTCACTTGTTGTTTTATTATTATTATTATTATTATTTTTTAGAGAATGGGCCCCACAAGAATGATATGACAAATCCACACCGTTCATCAGTCTTCTCGGGTCAAGTTAGGACAAGGGCCCAAAAATGAGGGCAATCCAATGCTCAAGTGGGCCTCATCATAGGAAACGGTAGAACCCACCCTTAAAAAAAAACGAAGTGTTACATGGTTCGTGTACACCTTTATTGATGACTTGACCGCATTCCACTTGGTCGTTTGATCAACCTTCGGAATAACTATTGGTAACTTGGTTTGTTTTTAAATTTCCTTCGATCGTTCTTTATCTTGTCACCGTGTCGGCTGTTATTTCTTAAAAAGCATTCCTAACACCTTGAATATTTTTAGCCAGCAATATTTCTCTATTATTATAACACATGTGATTTTCAATTGAGTTTCCTGGGGAGCGATAGGAATATAGCACTGCACAATATACAGTAGATTCGGATTCAAAAGAAGATAAGATTTGCTGATTGAGCAGTTTGAATAAAATCGTATTATCCATCACTATGGATGGAAATATTCGATGGTTGGCGTTCATAATAACACTGGGAAGATGGACGGTACTAATTATCAGAAAAACGTTGCCCAGTGCCGCATAATACTCGCATGTGGACACATAAATGGTGTCAAACATGCAGAGTAGTGCCGGCCGTTACAAATTATTTAAGTGGACTCCCCAAAACCTACCCAAACAAATCACTAAATGACATAGACAACCTACCCATGACCCACGTGGCCCACCACCAATAGCATCCTCAACCACTCCTACCTGGCCCTCCCCACCCATCTCCTGACAAGTGTCACGCATCGGATCACGCCACGTGGGCACTCAATCTCCAAATCATCTGACGCCAAGTGTCGCTTAGTGCCTGGGCAATCTGCCCTAAAGCCCAGCTGTCCTCGTCCGCGCTTACTTGGGGCGGTCCCAATGATGGACTAACATGTGGGGTCCACCATCTTACTCACATTATTGAGATTAGGAAGGAGAGGGAGGTGGGCCCGTGTATGATGAACCCCAAAAGCCCAAGTACAGAACAAGGTGCAATTATTCTAGCCATGGATTTCATCCTAAGCAATAGAAATTTTCACACTACTTTAAAAGAGAAGAAAAGAAAAGAAAAGAAAAGAAAAGAAAAGAAAAGTATAATAATAACATCATCTCTAAACCGGAGTTTTAGGTGAGAGAGAAAGGGTGTGGCCATTCTCTAAAGCTATCTTTAGCTATTCTTTTCTTTTTCTCTTTCTCTCTTTCTATAGAGAGTTAGAGAGAGAGAGAGAGAGAGAGAGAGAGAGAGAGAGAGAGAGAGAGAGAGAGAGAGAGAGAGGGAGAGAGAAGCCATGAAGGACACTATCAGATGCTGCATCTCCTGCATTCTTCCTTGCGGTGCTCTCGACGTGATCCGGATCGTCCACTCAAACGGACGTGTCGAGGAATTCAGCAAGACGATCCGAGCAGGCGAGATCATGAAGGCGAATCCAAAGCACGTCCTCCGGAAATCAACAACGTCCATTTCAGAAGATGGGATCGTTCCAAAGATTGTAATATTGCCTCCCGATGCCGAACTCCAACGCGGTAAGATCTATTTCCTCATGCCTGTGATTTCGCAGCCCGAGAAAGTACGTTCAACTCCTTCAACGAAGAAAAAGAAGAAAGAATCTGAGTATAACAACGTCAACAATCACCACCACCTCAACAACAACGGAAACTCTATTGCAGTAACGGATCTCCTTATATCCGATCGGTACTTATCGGAGATTCTGTCTGAGAAGATATCGACTCAGAGGGACCGGAGACGGGGCCGAGTCGGCGTGTGGCGGCCTCATTTGGAGAGTATTGAGGAGATCTCGACCGATCATTAGAACCGGTTTATCTTGACTCTTTTTCTGACCTTTCATTTTTGGATGTTTTTCTCTTTGTACATATACATTAAAGAACATCACTGTTGCTTTTATTCTGTTTTCTGGTTTCGGAATTTTCGGTGTGGTCTTGGACGGTCCAGATCGGATATCAGGGGAGGGAATTCGATGGAATTCGGCCCTCCGATGTCCGAATTCTCATTGTTTCGGGTCTTGTTTTGGTGATTTTTAGTACGAAGCGGAATTTGTAGGGATGATTGTTTTGTAATTGGGGGAGAGGACTCTTATATTAGTGATGTCATTTTAGTAATAAAATCAATTGTAATAAATGAAATTACGATAATGCCCCTATTTCCATTTCAAAATGACCTTTTTTTCTATTACTGAAATCCTTTTGTGTGTTTGCTGTTTGTAGGATTATGCCGATGAAATTGCATTTTCCGAAGGTAATGTGTTAGTTTTTTTTGCCTCTGTGGCCTCTCAGGATCAGCCAGTGGGGCCCACATGTTGAGTGATCCAACGATCGGAACCGTCCGTTTTGTGGAAAATGTGCAATAAGGGACATTAGTAGAAAATTAGCCTGAACGGATGATTGTGACCGGCAGTATCTATAGATGAATTTAAAATTTGAAAGTTTTCGTTCGACTCAAAAATCAACGGTTAGGATCATAAATGAAGCTCTAGGATGAACAAATAGCTTATTTATGGTAGCATAAAAAATATGGACGGTTCAAATCATTGGACCGTCCCAGATGTGGGCCCAGTGGGAGGCAAAACGAAATCCTATACGGAATTGATTTTCAAGATAAGAGGATCTAGTTGGGTGGGCCAAGCCTTTTGAACGGACCAGATGTCCTACACAAGTGACACGTAAGCAGGACACTCGCATACTAGGACGCCTTTTGGTGATAAATTCTCATTCACGTTCCACACCCAACTTTGTTAACCACATGCGCCTTTCTTATCCACTTTTGGTAATATAATGGTACAAATTCGTACCCTTGTTTTGCCAAAAGTAGCAAAATGTGTGTATATCTATCAAAAAAGGTGGGTGGCATTGTTTTATAAAGAATGGGTTGATGGCGTGAGAAGTGAAAAGCCACGTATGAGCGTGTGTGACCGACAATTAAAATGGACTCCTGATTGGCGCCGTACAGATCGGGCCCCGCCCTAGGTAACCATCCATAATAGCACATGGGTGGGCCCCACTGTACATCATCTATCTGGAGGTGTCTATTTGTATTACCATTCAATGTTAGTCCCTTTCCTTAGATACTTACGTGTCGTACTTAAGGGTGGGCCGGTGAATGCGGATTGCGTCCTGCCCCTGGACCGACTCGGTCGTGGGCCACCCTGATGCGTGTGTTTTATCCACGCCGTCCATTCATTTATCATACATATCATTTTAAGGCATGAACCCAAGGAGGTGGTAGAAACAAGACTCAAGTGGACCATACTGGTGAGAATAACCCCACCGTTGAAACCTTTCTACGGCCCACCCTAATGTTTATTTGCCATCCAATCTGTTAAAAGGGTCACGTGTACCTGGCTGAAGGGAAAACACACAGCAGCTTGATAAAAACTTCTACGGCTTTCAAGAAACTTTGTCTACTGGGGCTTTGGATCTCGGAAGCAGATTACCTGGTGTACCTCACACCAGCTATATAGATGCTGTACCGAAGTCATTAAGTTCCGTGGGTTTGATCATGAGCTATGTGTTATATCCTAACCGTCCATCCATCTGACGAGCTCGTATTAAGGCTTCAGATGAGAAATAAGATAGATCTAACTATCAAGTGGACCACACTGCAAATTGCAGTGGGTTATTGAACGTCTACCATTGAAACCCTTTTTGGGGTCCAGGAAGTTTTGGAACAATATGAAATTTGATTTTCGTCTTCATTCATGTCTCTGTGACTTTACGAACAGATTGAATGGAAAATAAACGTTAGGGTGAGTCCTACGAAAATCATTATCTCCACTGCTATTTGTGGTGGGGTTCAGATGATCTTTGGATATGATTCATTTTTTTGATAATGCTCTAAAATGATATCTAAAAATAGATAAACGATGTAGATATAATAAATACATCACTATGGAGCCCATGTAACTTTGATCACCTTTGAAGCGTTCGTACAACTTGGAGCGCTCGAGGAGCGTCAGTGCTCGTCCTCGCGCGACACGTACCTACAGCAGCTATATAGCTGGGTGTGTGGTACACCAGCCAATCCGCTTCATTGGATCTCTCCCTTTAGGGCTCATGCCCTGAGATGATCCGTCAAGATAGGTGGATGGAGTGGATAAAACGCATACATCGAGGGTAGGCCCCGCAGTCAGGTCGCAATCCGCGTCCGGGCCAGGGAGCTCAATTGTGCCGCTGCAGTCCGGATCCCCAGGATTTCCTATATTTCCTTGTAATTGGTTTACAGCATTAGTGGTATCGTCAATACTGCTACTTTAAATGCAGTCCCTGTGATAATGTGGTCTAATCACATCACAACAACCAGAAAAATTCTGTTTATGACAAGCCAAATGTACTCATAGCTACTCGAGCCGAGTCACTTGATTTAACGGTGACAGAGCTTTGATGAGCTCACGGCCGTGCATAAGTCTATATACAAACAATCTTATTGGGCCTGTTTGGGAGCGTGGATTTGGAATCCTTGGATTCGGAACCCTAAAGATTGGAAGCCTCCTGGATTGGCAATCTACCCCGTGTGTTTGGCACCTGGAATATGAATCAACTTTAATTCAAAAATACCTGTGCATGTATATTTACAGGGGTTTGAATTTAATTACTAAATCAATTTTGATATCCCTAATTAGTGAGATACATAATTTTTGACACTATGATTGTTATAAGCCCACTGAAATATCTGTTTTGCTTGAAAATGATGAAATTCCAAGTCTTGGATGGACCGCAAGCACAAGATCATGTTTGGGTGACTAACCAATGATTTTTAATCGTTGATTAATATGGACAATGTTTGGACGGTGCTGATTTACATGAACAATGTTTGGACGGTGCTGATCATTATTAGTAGGCCATGTGCCCAATAAAATGATAGTGTATAGTGGCATACATGTTACACCTGCAACTATTGAAATGATTTTATGTGTAATCCAAGCTTTTACCGTGGATTACAAACCCAGGAGATTGGAAACCCACAGGATTGACAATCCCCATTTACCTTATGCTGCCAAACAACCAAGGGGATTTGAAATCCTCTCTAATCCCCTCCAATCCATGGTGCCAAACCACCCCATAGTGTTCTTTCTCTTAAATAAATTTAGTCCATTCATCAGATGGGACAGGGCTGCAATGTCAGACACAATTACATGGTTAATTACATGGTTAAAGAAAGCTTTAGGATTAGTACTTTTTGTCAGGAAATTTGTTTTGTAAAATGTGACCTACCTAACGATTGAGCCCATCTGATTTTTAGGCCATAGCATTGAAATAGTGGTAAGTCTTCAAGTGAACGGATGAAATCTCCTAGCAATTTGCCAGACTGCACATGATTGGCATGTGCATTAGCTAATTTGTACAAGCACGTGAGCTAGTACTAATAATGCATTTGCATAATTTACGTGGATTCCGACATAAATTCTATCTAATATTAGGCTGTAGATGCCTATAATTAAGCAGCAATGAAAAAGTACCATGTGCATATGTCCGGCATGAGATTTATAGTAAAAATGATAGAATGATAATTTCATGTAAATTTTTTTTAGTTTTTTCAACGTAGGTCTCACACTTATAAACCATTTGGTACTTTTTCATTAGTGTTGAACCAAGTGCAACTGATGCTCATTTGGATACAATCAACTTCTGGTAGCAAGCATATGCTTGAGAGGAAATGGTTTCCAGCAAGTGATTAGAGGGGGAGGAGAAAGGTGGTTATAAAAGGAAAGCATCCTTTCACAAAGCGCGTTGATAATGATATGCTTTAAAATTATACGTGGCATACATTAGTCAACTGGATGGTCCATGTCATGGAACCCACTTTAGATTCAGAAATTAAAATTCATATTGATTTAACTAACCTAACTTTTCATTAATGAGTGTTTGTTTATTGATTTGGGATGTTGATTGTTTCATTTGCTGGAGTATCTGCCAGTTGTTGGAAATTCTAGTTAAAGAGCCATCTAAGTTTAAGGTCAACCAGCTTGACTTAATAATATGCCATCTATTTTTCAGTGATATTTCTGAAAAATTGGAAATCTGGATACTTATAAATAGAAGGTTTGAATTTTAGCTGAGTTAATGGATGGTTTGGATTTTGTTATTTGTTCGTTGCTATTATTTTTTCATGGTAGCCCTGTGACCCACATCTCATTTCATTGACATATAACTCACATGGCGATCCAACAAAGGCTGTGGGGCTTTTCTGCATGACTTTGCATCATTCATCTTACATCTATTGTGCTGCCTTGTGATAGTATATCAATTTAAATAAGAGGTAGATTGAAAACTCGAGTGGGTTAAATAAAAAAAAAAAAAGGCTTTTTTATTTTTTATTATTTTAAATTTTAAATTTTAAATCTTTTTTTTTAAACTGTTTTTTTTTTTTTTTTTTTTTTTTTTTTTTTTTTTTTTTAAAGAGCGGGTAACAACTTAGAAAAAATGCACATGCGTCGCTTCTCGTTTTGAGCCTTATTTTTAAAATTTTTTTAATTTTATTTTCTATGTTTATGGCTACCTCATGTCCTCCCGTTCTTCACTGCTTTTATTATTATTATTATTATTATTCTCTCTCCCCCATTTGCTCTCCTCCTTCCTCCCTCCACGTGTGCTGCAATGATAAAGCTCTTGTACCTAGATTACGGTAAGTTATAGTGCTCCTAGTTGCATGGGACTTTTAGAAAGAGTAATCCCTTGATCTATGCACTATTCCTTGAGGGCCTGTTTGACCGGGTGAATCCCATGGGATTAGGAGGGATGGGATGGATTTTAAGGTAATGATGGTGGTTTCAGTGGATTGGTTTAAGATCTATGGGATTGGTATATCCCGGGACAAGTTCACTGGGTCTGTTTAGCACGCCTGACATATTCCGAGATTTTACCTTCCAATCTGTCCAACCAAGGGATGGGATCAATTTTAAGGTAATGATGGTTGTTGATGTCAACATCTGACACCCTCCACCCAATGCGCAGTGAACCTTCAATAGACCCTGGTCCTGCACAAAAGGGTGAGCAAAGAAAACCCTGGTTAAGCTGGGGGACCCTCCAATGCTAAGTCAGGCTAAGGAATCTGGGTCTAAGTTAAGTGTAGAGAGAGAGCGCGAGATATTGTGTACCTGTAGCAATGTGGTCCTCTGGTATTTATACCTATGGGTCAGACGATCCACGTCCATCAATCTCGGCATGATCCCCTCAATCAGCGAGATATTATGATCGTGAAGATATTATCCGTAATCTTTAGGCCGCGCAGTGTATCGTGTCTTAATGACGGGTATCTTTGGGCGAGATATTCGATCACGTTTGCGTTTAGATAGTTTCCTGGTTCGACACTTGGAATATCCACATCTGGCCTCAACCTCGGCCTCACCCGGCCCGAGGCCAAGTGCTAGTGGTCGGGATTGGTCGAATCCCCTTTGCTTCGGCTCTGGACCTCGGACTAAGATGGCCTCGGCTCCAACTCTTGGTCCCAGACTAGTACGTAGATTGACCTTTTTATCGTCGAGTTATTAAACGAGAATAGTGGCTCGGAGTCGAGATGTGCCGAGAGAAGACTCGACCCCGCTTATCCTTCATACATTCCCGAGGTCTCCCCTTTGAGCTCTGAGGTCCGTAGCTGGCTTGACTTGTTGAGTTGGATTTCCCCACAACAATGGTGATGTTAGCGAATTGTTTTAAGATCCATCGAATTGCTTATATCCTAGGACAAGTTCACCGGGTCTGTTTGGCTCGTCATGCATATCCCGGGATATCGCGATCCCATCACTCCTAATACCGTGGGATCAGTCCGGCCAAACAGACCCTAAGTCCAGTGCACATTTCATGTGCTACCAAGCAAATATCACACCATCGAACAAAAGTTAACCATACCATTGATGGCCTTTGATATGAGCAATCAAGACCATCTACACAAAATTAGTTCTAACAAACAAATTTGATCCATCTATTTATTAGGGCTTATCATGCATTGCTTGTGACGCAAAAGAATCACTTTTGTTAGTCAATCATAACCATCCCATTCCATGGCTTGCAAAAAGGATGGCTATAGAAAAAACCCAAATCAAGGATGGATTGGTCCAAGCCATCAATGTAACGTTTGCATGGTACTGTCCATCAAATATGTTTTAGACTTGATAGAGAGTTCAGATGGACTGATAAAACTCTACAAGTGAACCGATGCAACTAGGAGCATTAGACCATTTTCTCCTATAATAATGATAGTTTTAGCTAAAATACAAGTTCTAATTGTAATTATGCATTAATGATTAATTCTTTTGGTGGAATTAAAAACATAAATATCAACTTAAATAAAATATAATATCTAAAACATAATTAGGGTATGTTTGGATAGAGTGAAAAACAAAAGAAAAAGTTAAACAAACATCATGAGATTAGACAAGGCAAAGCTAACATCAACTAGGGGGAATGAACCACCTTTCACTTGTTTGTTTTGCAACTGTACTGAAAACAGGTTTACTCCTCCATTCCAATTTGAATTCCACAAGTGAATGAGTGAAATATATTAAAAAGTATACAAATAGAAAAAAAATATATAACACTCTTAAAAGTATACAAATAAGGGTAAATAGTTTTCATGGAACAAACATCATACCCAAGCGTAGGAAGAAAAGGACAACATATTGCCTTCCACCCGTGTTTTTATTTATTTATTTATTATTATTATTATTATTGTATTTGTAAGCAGGGATATACCTCTAATGAGGGGAAATGGTTGTTTTCATTACCTTATTAATTTGTTATTCAATCATATTGGTCATGGACCCCATGTGGTGGGGCTAATTGGAGTGCCCACATGCTTGTCAAGTTTAAAATTGACTTATATGTTTTGAGTTTCAAATCAGGCATTTAAGAAATCACATGGCATACAATATTGTTGCCTTAATGTTAGACAATTCTTATGCTTAGATTGTTAAAAGATCTTGTAAATGAAGCTAAATTTAGAATGATGAGATTCCGTACGTTGGGGAATACGTTCTAAAACAATCTCTCTCTTAGGTTTTTCTTTTGTATAGGGTACGACGACCTTCTCACCACCATTAACAAAGGTCGGCTGAACTTCATTCATCTTTACGTAAGCTTCCACCATGGTCGGAGTTGATAGAAGTATAAATTGTTTGTCCATTCTCTTTTAAAATGTATACGTTGGAAATTTGTTTGGGTTATCACCACAAAATTGATCGTGATACATCACTCGGTTTGAATTCATTTATGCAAAGTTGGTATTCACGCAATCATGCACTGAAAATGTCACTACCGTTGGATTCAAATACACCCGTAATATAACCAAAATGACATGAATTCATTTTAAGAGGCACCCAAACGTACACTAAACAAGTTTAATTAAATATTAAATTCCAATTAAAAAAAATGAAAACTCAATTGCCTCTCCGAGTCGACCCAACCGAGCTTGCCGACCGACTCAACTCAAGCTTTCAATTTTGGGAACTATGACAAAAAAAGTAGGAGAAAAGGTGCATCTATCAAAAGGGTGGGTGTGAACAGTAGCACCCAATAAAAAGATCAAACAGCTAACCGGATAAGGTGTATTGTTCTTTAGTGTCATGATGTGAAAACATTGGGTTATTTAAGATATTGTAAGTAGAAGATCAAAATCCAATCCATTACCTACTGCTTTCTTCCTTGCATTTTTCAAATGGTATTGGCCATAGTCAAAAAGGCTAAGAGCAAAAGGAATGTCCACATCCCACTTTCTGTTTTCTTTTTCAGGCTTTTTGTAATTTTTGCAGTTCTACAACCCCCTAAAAAGGCCATGTATAATGCCTATAAGCTTATCTTTGTGCTGGGAATGATATGTTCAGACTCGTCTGACATTAGAAATCAGACGCCCTTGTATTGGTTGTTAAAAGCCCAGCCCATGAACCAATGGTGTGGATTAGGTGCGCCTGGCCTCACCCAAGACGGTGTGGCCCTTACCGTGTGGCCTACCTTGATGTATGTATCCTACATCCACACTGTCCATCTATTTTGCCAGATGATTTTAGGGCATGAGCCCAAAAATGAAGTAGATCCAAAATTCAAGTGGACCATTTTAGAGAAAACAGCGGTGATTGAATGCGTACTATTAAAAACTTCCTAAGGCTTATATAATGTCTCGGTAATGTTTATTTTCCATCTAACTTGTTGATAAGGTTGCATAAACATAGATGATAGTAAAAAAATAAATATATGCTTGATCCAAAACTTTTATAGCTCATTAATGAACAATCACTACTTTTTCTTATGGTATGGTCCACCTGAGAACTGAATCTGACTCATTTTTGGGGCCGTGCCCTAGATTAATCTGGAAAAACGGATGGACGGTGTGGATATAGAATAAATACATCTAGGTGTGCCCACGATAAATGCCGCACTGAAGTGGGTGAGGCGGGGTCGCATTTAATCCTCTCCATGAAACAAATGAGAATGATGTTAGATGATGTCAGCTGTTTTGGACGCGGATTTCCTGCAAAAGCCTTCCTGGGCGGGGACACTGCCATATTTGGAGAAATCCACTCTCTCCATCCGTTATGCGAAATCATATTATGACATGAGTCCAAAAATAAGTGGGATACAGTACTCAAGTGGGTCAAAACGTGAGGATTGAACTTCCACGGTCGAAATACTCGTGGGACTATAGAAGTTTTGAATCATGTTAATTTTTGTGTTTTCAGTTCATCCCAGTATGGATGATGGCTATGAACGGTATGGATGGAATGCAAACATCATTGTCGACCCAAGGGAAGTTTCAATGGTAGGAATTTTCCTAACCACATTTTCCTTTAGTATGGACCACTTGAGCCTTGATCCTGCTTGCTTTTGGCCTGTTATCTTAAAATGAGCTCATAAAATGGCTGGACGGTATGGATTTTTAACAAACATCACGGTGGGTCCCACCTAGGTTTCCGGTGTACGAACTTCCTGCGAAATGCTTTCGCAGGAAATCCGTGTACAGCTGTTTTGGTGTTTTCTTTTGTGGTTCTCTCTGCCGACGAATAAAAGGGCACCTGGCCAGTTTTTTTTGGTGTTTCTACTTCTGTACACGGTTGTGTAGTGAGGAGTTCACCATGGTAGTGTGGATTTCTGTGGGGCCCACCGTTATGTATGTGTTTTATCCACGCCGTACATCTGTTTTTTCAGCTCATTTGAGTGTGTGAGCTCAAAATCGAAGAATAGTCAAAGCTCAAGCATGCTACACCACATAAAACAGTGGGATGATGACGTCAACCATTGAAACCTTCTTAGGGTCCACACTAATGTGTATTTGTCATCCAATCTGTTCATAAGGTCAAAAAGACCTAGATGAAGGTAAAACACAAATATAAGAGTGATCCAAAACTTCTCTGGCCCCAAGAAGTTTTCAATAGCAGTCGTTCAATTTCCACTATTTCCTGTTGTGTGGTCCATTCAAAATTTGGATATGCTTCGATTTCTGTCTCATTCCATGAAATAATACCATAAAACGGATGTACGGCGTGGATAAAACACTTACATCAAGATGTGCCCCACAAAGTATTCACACCACGCTATACAATCCGCGTCCTCATTTATATATGATTTTTTTTTTTTTTTTTCTGTAAAACCCCCTACCGAATTCCGCGTTTTGAGAACGATTCCCCAACCAAATATCCGTGGGACCGTGACTGTGAAAGTGCTTTGGGGAGGTGAAATTACCGAAGTGTCCCACTATAAATTTTATTCTTACAAAGTGGTGCCCTCGTTCTATGCGTATAATGTCCAATCCACCCAACAGTCGCACCCCACCGAGATAATAATCAGGTGGGTCATGCCATAATAACAATCTACACCGTCCAAAAACCTTGCAATTCAAGCGATGTGGCTTTACAAGTTTTTGGACGGTGTAGATTGTTATTACGGCATGACCAACTGTTGATAGGATAGGCCTGATTTTGGATCGTTTGTACATATGATGGGTGCAACTGTTGGACGGGTCGAAAACCATACACGTGGACCCACGATGCTCAACTCACCACCGTTTAAAAACATAGGTAGCTACGGAGCTTTGGTCATTTCACCACCCAAAAAGCGCTTGATGGGCTTTTGAATTAACCAAGGCATCGTTTGGGAAAATCAGAATTCGCGAAAACCCTTTTCAGTCGAGCGTGCTTGTATATGGTTTGTTTATCATTTCTTAAATGGTGGTAACTCACCCAACATGCATGTTCCAATTACAAATGGACCATGTCCCCAACTCTGACCATTTTCATCTTGAAAAACCATTTGGTGTCCCCGGATTGGATGGTTCAGATTTCGGGATATGCAATAATCACCATTAGGCCAATGTTTTGGAAGGTCTGGATGAATCAGCAATAAGAAACAGTGAACAAACCACATATTAGTCTACCTATTCTTTCTTCAGCTAATGGATGTAAGTGTCATTGACTTAGTCGGAAGTGGCCATAGTAGATGAAGGGCGCAGATCACCTAAAAAAACAATGAAACGAGAGATAGAGAGTATCTCTTATTCTGTGGTGAAGAAGTAGATTAAAAAAAGGTTCAATAATTCAAGAATAGCCTTTCGCTTTTCATCGGTTGTAAGCGTCGCTGTCTGTAACTTTTACTTTGATATCTTTTAAGGGAAAAACTTCATAATCTGGCAGACTGTGATAGATGATACACAGGCACTTATAAATTACTTAGATAGCCAAGTAAATAAAATTGAGTTGTCCACATCATGGTAACAGACTAAACATTCAACATTCGTCTTATTTGATTATTTAGCTATCTTATTAGTGGATATTTATGGGACGGTTAACATGAAAACTAATCCAATGGTCTTATTTCCTCATACAGGGTCCACTAATCAGAGGTTCCGATCGTTCAATCGATGTGATGTGATTTTGAGACTGTGAATTACGATAGCGTGTTCCTCGATTTATAGGTTAATGAGCTGATCTATGCCACGTGTACTATTTATGAGTGCCTGAGTGCCTGCGTATAAGTTCCACGCTGCCTACTTGTCTTTTGTCGGCATGTACATATCTACGCCATGTGCTACAATACGACCTGGATTCGGATTCGGATTCGTATAAGTTCCACGCTGCCTCCTTGTCTTATGTGAACCTATCATATCGTTTGAGTTTTATCTACGCCGCCTGTCTGTTTTGTTTTGTTTTGTTTTTGTTTTTGTTTTTGTTTTTTTTTTTTTTTTTTTTTTCCGAAGATCATTTAAGGGCATGAGACGAAAAAATGACGTAATATCTAAATCAAAGGACACGTGAAACAATGGTAATTGAATCGTCACTATTAAAAACTTCCTAAGATTCACTGTAATTAGGATGTACACGAGCGGAGTTAGCTCAATCGGTAACTCGCTCGACTTGACTCGAAAAAGCTTGACTCGACTCGGATTGAAGCTGAGTTCGAGCCGAGTCGAGCTGATTTTTGGAGCTCAAAATGAGTTCGAGCCGAGTTCGATCTTGCCCCTGCTCGACTCGAACACTGCTCGAACTCGCCTCGATACATGTATATTTACCCTTCAAAACTCGAACTTAGTTCGAGCCTGTTGTGGATTATAGAAGTTTCAGATGATTACTAATTTTTTTATTCAACGGTTAAGATGAGGCGTCGTACCTAATAGACGGGGTGGATCAAATGAAAGTTACATACACGTGGCTCTCGGTATATGAAAGTAACCGTGTTGGTACGTCGCGCGAGTTACCCTAGCATGGCTAGTACGCGAGCGCTTTCCTTGAAATTCCCCACTCTCTCTCTCTCTCTCTCTCTCTCTCTCTCTCTCTCTCTCTCGAGAAGAGAAAGAAGCGAATTAGAGTTTCTCTGCACCGACTCAAACTGCATTCATCTTCCCAACCCACTTTTAAAACCCTAACACTAGACGTCT
Source organism: Magnolia officinalis (assembly GCA_021015155.1). Lineage (NCBI taxonomy): Eukaryota > Viridiplantae > Streptophyta > Magnoliopsida > Magnoliales > Magnoliaceae > Magnolia > Magnolia officinalis. The sequence continues at coordinate 97,514,827 of JAJHSJ010000003.1, forward strand.
CTCTCTCTCTCTCTCTCTCTCTCTCTCTCTCTCTCTCTCTGCAATGTCTTACGACGATGTAGAGATCGAAGACATGAAATGGAACGAAGAGCTCCAGGTGTTCACCTACCCATGCCCTTGTGGAGATCTTTTCCAGATCACCAGATCCGATCTCAAGCTCGGAGAAGAGATCGCTAGATGCCCCAACTGTTCTCTCTACATCACCGTCATCTACGATAAAGAAGATTTCACAAAGGATAAAGATACCAAGAATCTTAATTGAAACAGGCTCAAATACTCGAACTCGAACTCGAACTTGGCTAAGCCGAGCACGAGCTGCTGTTCCAAGCTCAAAGGCCGAGCCAAGCCGAGCACGAGCTAAGACTCGAGCAGTCCGAGTTGAGCACGAGCTGAGACTTGAGAAGTCCAAGTTGAGCACGAGCTGAGCAAAGCTCAACTCGACTCATATATGTACACCTCTAACTGTAATGCTTATTTGCTAGCCAACATGGTGATCAAGACATACAGACATGAATGAAGGGAAAGTATAAATATTAGCTTAATAAAAAAACTTTGGTAGCCCCCGAAAAGTTTTCAAGGGTAGGTGTCTAAATTTTACTGTTTTCTGTTCAGTTGGCCAATGGCATGGATAAAACACATACATGATTGTGGTCTCCACATTGCTTTTCCAACACCAACCAGCATGAAGTGGGGACTGGTCATTACTGAATTTGAATCCCATTTCTATGCCATTGTTTTTTATCTTACGCAATAAGGCAGACAAAAACAGAAAGATCACGCCTTTTTTTTTTTTGTTAAATGCATATAGGTAGAGCTGGCCATTGAGTTGAGTCGGAACGCGTTAGGGCTGACTTGGTTCGATCCAGTTTTAAAATAGGCTTGACCTAAACTCGACCTGACTTGGTACCAAGTCCAACATACTTGACCTGATCCCAGTTTAGGTCTGGTGGAGCGGATATCCACAGGCTAAGATCACAACTCAAAACCTAATTTCACTTGTTAAATTAAATTGCAGTCTCTCCATTAGTTACATGGCATCTTAGATATGAAACGTTAAAAAAAAGAGAGAAAAAAAAGAAGAAGATATGAAACGTTAAAAATCTAAGTTTATATACACACGAGTCGAGTGATTTTGGGTCAAGTCGAGTCTAAGTTACTGGGTGACTCAAACTTGACTTTGCTTGAATTCAGATTGGATGAAGTCAACTTGATTAGGAACGACTCACCCACTCAGATCAAGTTGGATCTGAATGAGTCGGACCATACGATTCATCTCGTGCCCAATTCTATATACTGGTCTCACCAGAACTTGCAGCACGTGCATTTTAAAGCATGCAAACTTGCCAAACGTGCCCGACATCTATTTTCATGAGTGCACCAACGTGACACGCGTACGAGATCCAGATGCTCATCAGGTAGGGCCCCTGGGGAACCTGTCCTGGACTAAAAACCAATGTGGCCCACTGATCAGGTGGGTCACACATGTATGTTGAATGCGGATTGTTGGTTTTTATGTTCTTTACCATCGTTTTGTGTAGCCCAACTGATGAGTGGAGTGGTCGGATACAAATGCGATTTTCAGCGAGTAACCATCAGATGAACGGCTGATATCCAGCACATTCAAAGAGGTGAAGAAAACCATCAAATCAAAGCTCTCTAATTCACCACTAATTCATTGACCAGGCAAACAAACTTTCCCTCGTCAACGAATACATAAAAAAGAAACAAAACGGTAAAAACTGACGGGTGCATTTTAAATCGTCTGCCATCCATGATACGGCCCAATAGATCAATGGTTCTGATTTCCCCGGCCCCGACCCTTCCATAGCCCACCAGACATGTGGTCATCGATCACATGTTCCATTGCTAATGTATACGTGTAGAGGTTAGATGGTATAGATGCTTTAAACACTCATATCCATGCTGTAAAGTTCATGCAGAACTGTATACTTTATTATAAAAATGCACTAATCTCATTTATAACTGATTAACGGCCAGAAACAAGTGCCACGCATTGCTAACCAACATCTCCCACACGTCACGCACAACCATGATGGTAGCCATGGACGGCATTGGGACCACTGTTTGGAAACTACTGATTTTTGCACCATATAATATAGTTTTAAACAATGCTAAGATATATTAAAAAATGTTAAGATATATATCAAAACAATATAATAAGAGGCTGGTTCCTGCATATGTCCACGTACAATGAGCTTATTGTAGAAGTGCTATACGTGGGGCCCACTGGGTTGTGTATATTCTATCTGACCCGTCCATCATTGTTGTGCTGCCATAATAATTGGACACCACAAAAATTAAGCTAATCCATCCATCATATATGAAACCACACGAATTAGGAAGTTTTTGGATACTTATCCATTGTTTTCTTGTGGTAGGGCCTACTATATACAATCCAAACTTGTGTCACTCTGGAAAGGTCGGATGCCCCCAAAAGTCTGCATATGAATCATTAAATGAACCACTTTAGAAGAAATAATGCAAGCATTCATGGCCATCCAAAAATTTTAAATTCACGTGGTGGTCCACACGATGGATGGTTTGATCTAATTTTTAAGGGTTTTATCTTTCATAGTGGGTCGACGTCATTGGACATGTTGGATGCTATACATACGATATGTGGGTCCATGCCCAACGTCTATTGAATAAGTTTATTCTCCATGCACTTGCAGAGCAACCGGCATCAATTAACAATACATCTTCATTAGCTTCTAAGCTAATACAAAAATCAGAAAAGAGAATACAAAGATCTTTTGATGTTAGTGCGTCCACGAGAGCGTGTGAATTGACTCATGTATTTGGCTGGGCATTTGCCGACCATTCTCTTGATTCAAGCAAGTGATTTTGTGTATGGTTGGTTGCCCTATTTATTTAATGGAAGTTTGCTATTTCTACACGCACGTATCACCACATGTGCTGTCTAGGCCGAGGGGCGCATGATCCCGACGGTTCATCGGGTGGGTCCCACTCTGTAGATGCCATCGCCCAAAAATCAGGTTGGGCCTACCTGCCACGTTGGATTAAGGAATCCCATGTCTTGAATGGTGGGGCCCTCACGCATGGGTCAGGTTATAGGATAAGGAAATAAGGGCAACAGTCCCACGTGCAGAGCATGTGGGAGGGAAGGGTGCACATGTTAGGAGTACTCAATTCCAAGTCGAACTCCCCATGTTGTGCTGTTTCCAAGGTGGGGATTGATGAGTAATGATATGGACGGGGAATGATCATCTGCCTTCGAAGGTATGGTAGTTACTTTACTTTTGAGCTGTGTAGGTCCCACCTGTGATGTTTATGTAAAATCCAAACCGTGAATCTGGTGAGAATCCTCATTTGGACAGGACATAACAAGGAGCATCACTGTCATAAGCTCACGCAGGACACAAAACAAAGATCAATGTACAATCATAACTACATCCTTATATATTCACTCGTTAGATACTAACTTAAACCTTGGAATGCCTTGAATTTTGGTACGTCCCTTAATCGTGATGAGGTGCACCCGATGAATGGGTTGGATGATATATACACAATAATGTGGACCCACATTCCATCTGGAAGTTTCTATGGTGGGCGTCCGCTCCCTAATGTTTTCCATTTTTCCATTTGGTGTATTTCTCAAGAGTGATGGATCAAGCTATATGTTGGAAGCTATGTCTATCCCTTCGGATCACATCTAATGAACGGGTTGGATTGTACTAATATATCACGGTGGGCCCCACATAGCTCCAACGAATGCTAATTACCAAGCATTGGAACATATAGGATCATTGGCCTCATGGGGCTTTATAGACAAGGGCGCACCTGTGGCCGAAACTACGTGACCGAAAAATAAAAATAAAAAATCACACAGCTGACTAGTCTAGCCATATGAACAGTGCCTTTCAACGGATGGCAGAAATGAAGGTGGTTAGCAGTCAACGTTCAACATAAATATGGATGGCTAAGGTTTTCCGTTAGGTATGAGTTCTATTCATCGTCGCTGCAGGGACATGATCCATCGGATGGACGGTTTGGATTTACCTCCCAATGTACCAATTGTTAGGTATTTTGTGACAATGGCCCTAGCTGATCTGGCACATTACATCAGGATAGCCTCCTGTGATTTTTGTAGTCGGAGTCATGTGATATAATCAGGTCGCGCATGACGGTTGATACACAGGCTCCGAGAAATTGACACCTTGTACACATTAACTCGATACGAAACATATCTGTTGTGAAACCCACGGTTGTTAATGGGTTTTTGGTCTACATAGCCCGTTACGTGGTTGTGCCAGTAGTCTTACATGGACGAGATTAAAATTTATAATCTTGAAATCACTTTTTTATTATTTTTTTAAGATTGAAAATGTCCTTACGTCATAATTACGCCTTGTAGGCTGGGCTCTTGCCTCGAAAAAATGAAATGATTTTTTGGAAGGGAACGTAAGCCTCACTTCAAATTGAAATTTGGCCTACCCCTAATTGACATGCATGATCCATATATTTTAATTAAACAACCATGACAAATGTAAACAACCATGAAATCACCGAGTGGACTTTTCAGTTTTCTGTTTAAAAGTGTCTGTGGCCCCACAAACATGCTAGTTTTGTGTGTTACTCTGAATTGTTTCATTCCATATGGTCATGTATGATGAAACTTTCTGTCAAACTTTGGGCGATGACATGAAAGTAAAATCACTTACTTCAGGAGTTGGATTTACTTCAAAAAATCCAATGGGCCCTACATAAGATATGAATGGACTCAGAACGGCCACTTGGTAGTTTCCTTTTTCATTTTTTTTATTCATTTTTTTTTTCCCACTATTTGGGATCACATGAAGCTGAAGTTTATTCAACAGTTGGTAGTTGTTAGGCCATGGTCAACACTTTTCGAGCCACGACAAAAACTTCTAGTCAACCTCAGACAAACTTCATACTACTTTCAGTAATTTTTATTTATTTTATTATTATTATTATTATTTTTAAGGGTTATTATTATTTTTTTAATTTTTAATTTTAAAATTTAAGTTTTCCAGCCATAATTTTCAAAGTATAAGTTATTGTAAGTGGAGGTAAGTTTTTTTATGCTTCTTTGTTTTGTCTTTGTTGATATGCATGAATGTTCAGAGTTGGTGAAAAAGAGGAGAGTGTGGTGAAAGTTTATGAAAGGAAAGAGGGTATGGTGGTTCCTTTATAAATGTGGGTTTTTCTTATTAATGTATGAATGGTGAGAATTTGTGGAAGGGATGAGTGTGGGGGTCCCATTTTTTTGTTTGGTTGGATGAATGATGGGATCACATGCATCATGAATATTCATTGTTATTTGCTGATAGTCACTATGAATCATGAATATTCATACAAGACCACTAATATATTTACTGTGAATTGTGGATATTCACACAGAACCATTGATATTCACCGTGGTTCACGGATATTGTCAGAGGATCGCAGATAATATCAACGATCCTCTGTAAATATCCCCGAACCATAGTGAATATCGGTGGTTCTTTGTGAATATCCACGATTCACAATAAATATCAACGGCCCTCTGTGAATATCCGCGATTCACAGTGAATATCAGTGGTCTTATATGAATATGTAGTACATATAATGTATTTGGATGGATTGACATGATTATATTTAAATATCATATTGTCTTTCATCTACTACAAAATCCTTTTTTGCAAGGCGAGGGTACTTGACCTTTGCCTAAACTACAAAACATAAAGGTATTCCCGAAGTACTTGACAATATTTCTTAGTGTTGTGAAGCATGATTTCAACAACTGCCCTACCAGGAGGGAGATGTATAAGAAAACTCAATTTGGATATCTTCTTGACTCCAATGAAAAAGTATGGAGGTCAAATGGACTTTTGATTCATTGCCTAATGCAGAGGCACATTGGTGACTTTTGCTTTGACTTCAATGGTACCGTTCTCAATTTCAAAGAGGTGGACTTTGCGATGATTATGGGTCTGAAGTGGGGAGTACCACAAATATCAAGGAAGACCAGTAAAGGATCATCGCAGAAATAAAAAAGAATATTAGCTATTAATTTTTAAAGGATAAGAACCACATTTCAAATAATGATTTGTTTAAGCATTTGAAAATCTCCATGAGAGTAACTATTATAGAGAGGCCGTGAAGCTAGCAATGTTGATGTGCATAGAGAATTTACTTTTTGAATCGCCCTTAAAGAATGTGTGCTCACATGAGTACTTAGATTCAGTGAATGATTCTGAAGCATTTGATAATTACCCGTAGGGGAGCGTGGTGATACATTAAAAGAAGAAGAGAATATTGTAATAAAAAAATACATGCCTGACTCATAAGACTTTTGTGGATACCCATTTACCTTATAGGTAAAGTATTTTTTCCCATTAGTTTTCATGAACTATTATATTAGTATTATTTACGTATTTTAATATTTGTTGTTTCTCACCCTCAACAAATCTAGGGATATGAGGTTTTTCCTGCCTTGTCCCGGATGGGTTTGCCATCAGACATAGTTTGATTAGAATTTCTCGAATTCTGAATTGGAAGTCGACTATGGTGGCAAGATACAAGCGTATGTCCACATTTTTTGGGAATGTCTGAATAAGTTGAATTATCATCTTAAACTTGATTTGTTCATTTCGTATTATCATGATCAATGTTTTTAACATTGCATACATGTTGTTACAGCTTATGATTAGTGACAAACTCATCCTCACGGTGGATGAAGCAAAAACCGTTATTGTTTAACAAGTTATAAAACTTGTTGAGGGGAGGAATGAGAGGACGCGGAAGAAGAGGATGGATCCTGTAAAGGGAGATCCACTACACCAAAATCGTGAATTTACGACGGACCAAATCTGTCGTAAAACCAAATAAACGGTCCGTCGTTTACTGGGTTTTTTTTTTGCTGACGGATAATATCTGTCATTTAATCTGCGACGGATAAGGTCCGTCGCATAGTAGCGACGGATAAGATCCGTCGCTAAAATTCGAAAAAAATATTAGTGACGGATAAGTTCCGTCGCTAATATGAGTAGACAGACGGACCTAAATCCGTCGTTGATATTCTTGTTCGGAAATTAGCGACGGATTTAGTCCGTCGCTAAAACATCTATGAGTAAAAAAAATAACACCAGATTTTTTATTTTTTCATTTTAAATCTTACACCTGATGGTCATTCAAAAAATATTTCACGCGATTGTTTAATAAGAATCCTATTCAAAAAATTGAGATGAATCTTGGTTCGCCATCCACTATAGCAAGGAAAATAATAATTACAAACACAATGTTATAGAACAACGTTTAAAGCAAGAGAAAATACCTATTGGATGAAAAAAATGATTAGGATGAGTCCCGTGACTTCAGTCGAGTCACTTTGTTGAGTTTATGGCCTTGTTTTGAGTAGACTCGACGAGTTGTAGAACTATGACTGATGATCTGCTTATTGGATGCACCCTCTTCAACACGAGATTAGTCCCTTAAAATATGAACTCACGTTAAGCGATTGTGAAAATAATTAATTAACCAACTGATTTTCTGAGTGCATGAAGAAATCAAAAAGGGAAATATGATCTCATAATGTCACAAAGAGTTGGAGATTAGCTTTAGGAATAGTGTTCTGTGAACAAGAAAGAAACCACTAATTTCTGCGAATGCCACACATTGTTTGAAAAAAAAATAATCAAAGAAAAGATTGGACAAGTGAAGTTGTTGCAATTACCTGTAGCAAAGCAAAAGCAGCGCATGACCTGAGAATAGAAGAAGAATTCCAAAGCATAGCAACAAATCTCCCAATCTCTGATCCATTGAACAAAGTGGAAAATGGAATAAGCGTTACTGAGAAAAATGCATAACAAAAAATCATACAACTAATAAGCCAATGGCAATGTGAATGAACAAACTAAAAAAAAAAAAGCATCAACTTGTGTCAGCATAAAAGGTTTTCTTCTTTCTTTTTTTTCCTGGAAGTTTACTCAAGCTTTACCAAGGAAAGAAAAATGGGAAGGCAAAGATTAGGAATCAACAACCCCAACAAACAAGACGCTGAAAGAAAATAAAAAATTCATATGAACAACTTGCAAAAAGGCTTGAGACACCTTGGCCCATTCAATCATAGCCAATTTGGCCTCCCTCAACACCTTTTTGGAAGGACTAACATAATTGGGGAAGCATTTGTCATTACACTTAGCCCAAATCATGACTAGTTCCACGAGAAGAGTAACCACAGAATTTTCCATTTAGGTCCCTGTAGACACCCCACCTAGGCTAACACCTTGAGAAGGCTAAGACAGCTCATGAACCATGATCATATTCAGAACCAAGCATTGATCCCAGCTTAAACCTAAAAACCCAGCCCGAAAGTCTCAAATTGCCAATCTGTAACCAGGAACCGCGATCCAAATCGTTCAACTCACATGTAGCATCATCTTTACCCTACACCGTGGTTAGAACCCTTTACCCGAACCTAAACCCATCTATCCAAGCTGCAAAAACCCCAGAAAGGACTATTGGATGAACCAGCGCGTCACATAAAGCCCACACGACTCGGGCCCAGCCGAACGCGGCCCAGGAGGTAGTCTGACTACCGCTTGCGGTACTCCGAATGTCACCGTTCGCGGCCCGTGTGTGGACAGCTGCCCCAACGTCTAAAAGTCAACTTTTCCCTGGATTTACCCCTCTCATCTCCACTATTTACAATTTTACCGGCCTCAAGAACCAATGGGAGTGTGCCATGTGGCATCTCTCTCCCCTCCACCAACCACCACTTGCCACCTCACCTTTCAACCCTCTCAAACCCAATAATTACAGCAATGCCATTGAGAAGGCTATAAATAGCCCTCTCCTCTTCTCATTTCCACACACCCAACAACCAAGAGAAGGAGAGTGAGAGAGAGAGAGGAGAGAGAGAGAGAGAGAGAGAGAGAGAGAGAGAGAGGGAGGGAAGGAGCTCGCAGGCCTTCCAAGTTCAAATATTTCAAAGCCACCCCCTTAGCCTTTCCTCTTGACCTCTCCAACCCATCTAACCCAGCCCAGTTTGATCATGGTTCAGTCTATGTTTTAGCCTATTCAAAAATCAAGCCAAGGATCCATCATCCTACAAGCATTCATCATGACATCTATTCCCTCCTCAACCCCCCTGCTTCTCTAGATCTCTAGTGAACATATGTTCTGTGACTTGCCGTACATCGGATCCTGTCACATCAGAAATTTCTAGTGGTCTAGTCCATTTTTCTTACCTCTTTACATAAGCATCATCACATCCGCTTTCTAGACACGATGTTGGACGTATGCTCTGTGGCTTGTTGAAATCTCGGATCTTGCCGCATCAAAAATCCAAGTGTGCCAGTCCCATCTCAACCACATCATCCATCATCCCTTGAGATTGTTCTACCACATAAAGTAGAGACCGTACGTTCGTATGGGCAGAGAGGGTGCCTAACACCTTCTCTCTTTGTAACCGAGGTTCCTTACCCGGAATCCTAGATCACAGGCCAGGAGTCAATCTAAGGTAGGAGAGTCTTCGAATTTCTCCAACCTTACATATTCTGCAGGTTATAGCCAACTGCGGGATTCTGAATTTTATTGGCTAGTGACGACTCCAACATTCATAAGCATAATCACCCCCACCACCAAAACGCCAACATTTAAACTAACGTGGGTGCCGATTTCCAGTGCCCATAGAATGACAACTCCGTTGGGGAATTGGTAGAGCACACTAGATGAGACCGAACTCAAAAACGCGTGGTATTCTAATATCAAAGGACATTCATCACTACATTCACAAAAAAAAAAATCATCGGCTTGTTCTTTCTTAGACATAGATTCGAACTATGACCACTCGATCCCGCACAGCCATGACCTCTCAAGCTACCCATGAAGAAGAGCCGGCAGTTCAGCCAGCTCCCAAAACACTAGCACCCGCACCCACACCTACACCTGCACTGTTACCTGTAGCTCGAACAGACCCATAAGTCAATACAACCACACAAGAGCTACTGCTTCGAACAATGCAAGAGCTACTACTCCGCCTAGTGCCCAATGCCACACCAAATACATAGGCAACCTAGCCTAGTGTACAAAATAGTTCACTCCCTCATACTCCTTTCGCCTTCTCTCTCATTCCCCCAGTAAATCCTATGCTCTCTCTCAAAATAGTCAGCACAAGATCACCAGCAGCCAGCAATCAGGAGCAACCCTCCCATACATCTCTACTCAACACATCGCAACAATCAGGTTACAACACAAGTTCCCCCTCATAGGAACCACAAATAAGAACTGGCGGATGCCCATGAAGGGGGCCAGTTTCGAGTCCAACTCACTCCTCCTAACGGGAGTAACATTCCAGAATTGGCAGATACCCCAGGTGGGAGTCATTTTCGAACATCACACCCTCCTCCGAAAGGGAGCGGCATTCAATTTTAGCTACCTCCCACCACTGGGAGTCCACCGTCTTTCCAACAACCCCCCATTCTTGATCCATATGAAGAAGAAGCAGCACGCCTTACAACAACGGGCAAGGTATCCGTAACAGGGCAAATCAGAAATCGAAAAATTACGAGAGCAGTTGCAGATGATACAAAATCAGCTACAGAGATAACAAGGAATACTGAACCATCCATCCACCAAATTCAGGGACCTTTGTCCCTTCTTAGAAGCCCAAGTACCTCCAAACTTCGAGGTACCAAAATTCAAAAGGTATGACGGTAGTGGGTGCCCCACAGCACACCTAAAAGCATTTTGTGGGGAACTCAATGCGATAGCAGGGAACGATGGAGACTTGATACAGCTCTTCCAGAAATCCCTTAAGGGTGACGCTTTGGACTGGTATACTTCACTGGACAACTATAAAATCAGAACCTGGGAAAAACTCTCCCTAGCATTCATTGATAGGTTCTCATACAACTTGAATATGGCTTCAAGAAGGGCAGATCTGGCTGCCTTAAGACAAAAAAGTGATGAATCATTGTCAGCATATGTGGGACGATGGCGGGCTATGACAACCCGAATGAGAAACCCCATCGATGACGAAGAACAGATATCCATAATCGTTCATTCAGCAAATCCCAACATTTCAGGATATCTGATCTCATACCCATACGTAAACTTCTCTCAGCTCATCCGAGCTAGGGAACAAGTGGAAGTCGGGATCAGAGCCGGAACCATTTCTCCATGGCTGCACCAAACCTCCTCAATCAAAAGAAACAAAGTCGAGGGGAAACCTGACGAATATGAGAATGGAAACGGCACCACTCCCGCGTAACTCACTATCGAGGTTATAACATCGTCGCCAACACTCAAGGTAACCAGTATGCTCCACAACTGGAGTCACAACAAGACAGACAGTACCAACCACAGTCGAATAGGCAATACCAACCACAACAAACCTAACAGGGATATCAAGCACAACCATCTCAACAACAATCGCAATAGCTTAGGGGAAATGCGCAAGGTCCATATAAGCAGGCAATGTTAGGAAGAAAGTTCACCCCATTAGCATAAACATACAGTCAAGTTTTGACAATGCTAATGCAAAAGCAACTGTTGACACCTCTCCAACTTCGACTTCCACCTAATCCATTGCCTCCTGGTTATAATGAAAATCAGTACTGCGCATATCACCAGGCTCCTGGCCACCTAACAAACCGCTGCTTCGCTTTGAAACATGCGGTCTAAGATTTAATTGAAAGTCAGAAAATTGCGATCACCCCACAGGCCAACAATACAGCTCAGGCTAAAATTCTCCAAAATCCTCTACCATCGCATCAAGCAGGACCCAGCACATCCAACACTTTTACCGTCAACCACATTGAAGGAGGGCAACCTACACACTCCTCTCCACATCACTCCATATAAGCAGTCATGCCTGATACAACAAATCGGACATGGGGATACCTACAGGCACTATCGCCTGGGCTTCACATATTCCTCGAAGCACCACCAACAGCACAACTACTCATATTCCTTGAAGCAGCACCAATAGTACAACCTCTCATAGCCCTTAAAGCCGCACCTAACAAGTCACATCCTCAGCACCTGCCCTCCAAGGGGCACACTCAACTCCATCCTCATTACATCCAAAAAGATCAAATTCTGAACCCGTTGTTCTCCCGATAGGTCTCCCTGATCTAACTTTGCTAACCTTGCAAGGGGCACCCCCAGTTCAAGCCCCAAAATTTCTGATGCCTCACCAACTGACACATGCCCAGAGGACCTCTCCCACACAGCAAATGGAGGAAGAGAATCCTAATGTCAAATCTCACCAAGACTTGGCAGCACCTCAAGAGAAATTGTCAAGCCCATCACAAACAGTTCCAGCCACAATCTCTCAGCATCAAGAACCAATGATATACCTGGAAGGAAGAGCGGTTCCCTCCTACAACCCAAAAGCAGTCCCATAGTATTACCCAGAATGCGATGAGGTGGGTAACAACGGGAGATATTTCAGGAGAGATAACCCAAACACAAAGGAAACCCAGGGAACTTTGTCTGGAACCACTTACAAAACCAATGCTGCTTACGACATAGCAGCTCAACTCAAAACCATTCCCGCACAAATTTTCATCTGGGAACTCCTATGTACATCAAGATCGCATCGAGAAATCTTTGCGAAAACATTGAATGATGCACACATCTCTCCTGACGTACCTCCCAAAATGGTGGCAAGTATGATTGGACAACTCCTCGCACCACGGGCCATCACCTTCTCTGATGAGGAACTACACCTGAAGGGCGTAACATGGACGCTCACTAAATATAGTTGCCCGCCACAAAAATTTTAAAGTCTCACTCGTGCTCATCGACAATGGATCCAGCCTTAACGTTTGCCCTTTAAGGACTGCCGAACGGTTAGGGATAAAACTGTCTTCCTTCAGACCTAGCACCATGAGCGTCAGAGCCTTCGATAACTACCAAAGACAGGTGGAAGCAGAAATTGACCTTGAATTGCAAATTGGACCAGACATGACCCCTTGTCACGTTTCAGGTCATTGACATTCCTGCCTCATTCAACCTTCTATTGGGGCGACCATGGCTCCATACTATTGGAGCCATCTCATCTACCCTCCATCAAAGGGTTAAATTCCCTTCAGAAAATCGAATCATTTCAGTATTGGCCGAGCTAGAAACAATCTTACTGGTGACAGTCAATATCCCAGAAGCCGACATCCCTGTGATTGACGTTCAGCATACAGAGGGTGACATATCGTATCACAGTTTTGAATTCGAAAATGTGAATGCAATCGCCAATCCACGACCCCTCTCTGCTGAATATGTCATCCCCCTTCTAAGCGATTAATCCTAAACTATCGTACCGAATTCCATGAAAAAGGTATGGTGGTAAAACCAACACCTGCCAACGTACAGAGACGGGGACTGGGATATCAGCCGACACCAGAGGATCAAGCTGAAAGGCTCAAAAAGGGTCAACCATTTGAGTGCACACCCATTAAGTTTATCAAGGCTGGGACAGTTTGTGAAGAGGCGATGATTTCCCTTTAGGACCACCTGCAGCTGCTCAAACTCTCAAAACATTCCAATCAAGAGTCTATCTGGCCACCAATAAGGTGGGATAGGATCCTCAGGGTATTAAAAGCACATCCGAAGCCAGGGGCAGAACCCCTAGACCCACCACATGAAGCTAGGGGCAGGGAAACAGGGTTATCCACAGGAGACCCAGAACCAAGGGTGCCACTTGATGGAGATACAGGCAAGAAAGGAGAGACACCCATTTCCACCCACAGCCAAGGGGACACATCCCCATCACCAGCTCAGCAGAACAAGGGGTAAAAGCAGCCCATCCATTGGATCAACAAAGGGAAGTGACCTGCCCTTGACTGGACGGACGTCAAAGTCCCATCCCTGAATGAATCTGAGCAGTCAGAAGAACTCCAACTTCTGGACGAAGAAATTGAATCAGATTTTGACTCTGAGCCCAGCCCAGCAGACATTATGGTCATCGAGACAAGTGATCCTCAGGAACAAATAGGTCAGAACAGCAGGATCGAAAGGGGGAAAGAACCGCGATGGTCAGCCATCCCCCTAACGACCGAATTAGCCAGCGAACCATTCATTAATGCCGGCCTTTAAAAAAAAAACGCCAATGTAAATAGTAGTTGGTACCCCGAACTAGGGCAAGACCAATCATGGTTCGCAACACCATCCTGTTCGGGACACCTCGACGACACAAAAAAATCAGAAAATCTTCAAAATATGAAAATATCACATATTCCAAAAAATACAAAAAAATCAAATATTCCTCAAAACCACAAAACATAAAAAAATCTTCAAAATACAAAAATAATCGAAAAGTTTTCAAAAATCACTGTGCCAAACACCTCACACACATTGCAGGAGTTTGAAGTCGACTCGTATGATTTCGATCTAGTGTTAGACTTCAAACTCATGGGTTTGGATGAAGCCCCGGATGAGGGAAATGATGATACTGCTTTCAAATTCAAGGATTCCCTCGAAAAGTTTGAAACAAAGGCCAACATTGTGGCAGACGACTTTGAAATTGTGAACTTGGGATCACCGGAACTCCCCAGAGAGGTCCATATCAGAAGATCACTGCCCCTGGAATACAAGCAGATGATGATGGAATTTCTGAGGCCGAGGTTATCCAACTTTGCTTTCTCTTATGAGGATATGCTGGGGCTCGATGAAGACTTGGTGGTACACCATCTACCAAAAAGCCAGACATGAAGCCTATTAAGCGGAAGTTGCGGAGAATGAAACCAGAATGGGCTCTGAAGGTCCGTGATGAAGTCATCAAGCAATACAACGCGGGATTCCTGGTAGTCTCAAACTTCCCGGAATGGCTCGCAAACATCGTACCAGTTCCAAAGAAGGATGGGAAAGTCAGAATGTACATCGACTTCAGAGATCTCAACAAAGCAAGCCCTAAAGACGACTTCCCTCTACCTCACATCGATACACTGGTGGATAATACTGCAGGACACAAGATCTTCTCCTTCATGGATGGTTTCTCGGGCTACAATCAGATCAAGATGACTGTTGAAGATCGAGAAAAGACTTCCTTCATTACACCATGGGGAACCTTCTGCTATCGGGTCATGCCCTTCGGACTAAAGAACGCAGGAGCTACATATCAGCGAGCCATGACCGTCTTATTCCATGACATGATAAACAAAGAAATGGAAGTCTATGTAGAGGACATGATCATCAAGTTTTATACAATTGAAGGACATTTCGAAGACCTCAAAAAGCTCTTCGACAGGCTAGAAAAGTTCAAGCTCCACCTCAACCCGCAAAAGTGTGTCATTGGTGCAACTGGAGGCAAGCTGTTAGGCTTTATCGTCAGCGAAGACGGTATCCGGGTGGACGAGACCAAGACTAAGGCAATCATCAAAATGCCACCGCCCATGACTGAAAAATAAATTTGGGGCTTCCTCGGGCGAATCCAGTATATCAGCCGATTTATCGCACAACTCACTCCAGTCTGTAAGCCCATATTCAAGATACTATGAAAGAACTCGCCAAATGAATGAAATAGCGACTATCAAGTGGCCTTCGACAGGATCAAGAAATACCTGTTGGATCCACCAGTGCTCATGCCACCTACTTCAGGTAGACCATTACTACTTTATATCTCCGTCGCAGCAGAAGCAATCGGTGCGTTCTTAGCCAACACGGCGATACTGGAAGAAAAGAGCAAGTGATCTACTATCTAAGCCGACGATTCACAAACTACGAAGCCAAATATTCCAGCTTAGAGAAGACGTGCCTCGCCTTGGTTTGGGCTACACAACGGCTATGACAGTATATGATCGCTTACCCGATCCTTCTGCTCGCTCGCATGGACCTGTTGAAGTACTTGTTCAAAAAACTAGCAGTAACGGGCATGATAGCGAAATGGCAGCTACTGCTTTCAGAATTTGACATCACATATGTCACCCAGAAGGTAATCAAGGGGCAAGCACTGGCCGATCACTTAGCAGCACACTCCCTGCCCGATTACCAACTATTGGAGACCTTCTTCTCTGACGAGGACATTTTCTTGATTGAGAAAGAAGAAGAAATGAAGGCAGGAGAGTGGACACTCTTCTTCGACGGAGCCGCAAACTCAAAAGGGAGTGGGGTAGGCGCCATACTCTACTCTCCCGAGGACGTCCCAATTCCCATATCAAGGAAGTTGGCATTCCAATGCACTGACAACGTAGCAGAGTATGAGGCATGCATCGCTGGCCTCAAAGAAGCCATCATCCTCAACATGAAGAAGTTATGAGTCTTCAATGACTCACAACTCATCATCAATCAAATAAATGGAGATTGGAAGACCAAGGATGATAAGCTGATCCCTTATCATGTGTATCTGAAGAATTTAATCGAAGAATTCGATGAGATCACATTCTCTTACATGCCCCGAGTCAAGAACCAATTTGCGGACACTTTGGCTACCCTCGCCTCAATGTTGGAAATTCCAAAAGGAGTGGCTGAATGGGAACTCACCGTCGAGCTCCAGGAAGAACCTGCATTCTGCCTACAGATTGACGAAGCTGAACCTCCCTCAAATGATCGACCATGGTACACAGACATTAAGGAATACCTCGAACATTAGAAGTACCCGGAAGGAGCAACACCAGTTGATCGACGCACCATCCAACGGCTAGCGACACTGTTCGTGATCACTGGGGGCATTCTTTACAAGCGATCCTTCAACCAAGTCCTTCTCCGCTGTGTGGATGAGACATAAGCGGCACAGATCATGTTAGAAATCTACGAAAGACTATGCGGCCCACACATGAATGGACATATGATGGCAAAGAAGAGCATGCAAACCAGATCCATGTGTCCGCTTCCGAACTCTACAACCTCACATCACCATGGCCCTTCTCTATATGGCGGCTGGATATCATCTGCAAGATCAGCCCCAAAGCTTCAAACGAGTACGAATACATCCTGGTGGCAGTAGATTACTTCACCAAATGGATAGAGGCAGCATCATACACCACCATCGCGATATCTTATGTGGTCAAGTTTATGAAGAACAACATCATTAGCCGTTATGGGGTCCCTCAGGCCATCATCACTGACAACGGAACTCCGTTCGTCAATAAAAGGATGGGTGATTTCCTCGACAAGTTCAAAATTCAACGCCACCGATCAAGCCCCTACCATCCTCAAATGAATGATGGGGTCGAAGCTGCAAACAAAACTGTCATTCGCATACTGGAGAAGATGGTGAAGACATATCGTGATTGGTCAGAAATGCTTCCTTACGCACTCTGGGCTTATCGGACGTCTGTACGGTCTGCTACAGGCGCAACTCCATATGAACTAGTATATGGAACGGAAGCAGTGCTGCCAGTCGAGATTGAAATTCCATCATTGCGGATATTGCTGGAAAGCGAAGTCGAAAAAGGCGAGTAGCAACAAGCAAGGTATGATCAACTGCATCTGGCAGACGAAAAGCGCATGCGAGCGCTAAACCACTCCCAGTGTTACCAAAGAAGGATCGCTTGGGCCTACAACAAGAGGGTCCGGAAGAGAAGTTTCAAAGTCGATGACATGGTCATGAAGCGTATCTTGCCACCTCACTTGCCAGATCCTAAAGGAAAATTCAAACCCTCGTGGGATGGACCGCTAATCATTTGAGAAGTACTTTCAGGAGGCGCTCTTCGACTCATCAGTCTGAGAGGAGAGGATCTTCTCGAGCCCATCAACGCCGATAACGTAAAAATCTATCATGGGTAATCGTATCTAACCTTGGCAATGATCACAATCGCAAAGTTGTACCCATCACTAAAACAGAAAAAAAATATCCACCATCTCTCCCATCAAAGATACTATCTCTCCCATCAGAAATACCCATCATTTCTCCCAAAAAAAAGAGAAAAGGAAGAAAGAAGAAACAAAAATAAACAAAAAAAGAAGACGAGAAAACTCAAAAGGAAAACAAGAGGGAGAATAAAATAAAGTTAACCATGTCCCCAAATACTTCCCAAAATCATCTGATCGAAAATAGCTTATGATTATGATCAAAAGACAAGGTCAGGAAAGTAACCAGTTGGCCGACTATGAAAGAAGTTTCTCCGTCTCTTCCAACACTCCAAAATTATTTTATTTTTTTTAAAAAGAGAGGGAAAGAAAAGGAAGCATGCCTAAGCAAAAAGGGCGAGTTGAAAACCCGAAAGGGCAGCTCGAGTAAAAACAGCGGGTATGTAGTGGACTTGGTGAAAATCTAAAAGGACGTCAAGGGTAAAAACAGCATAACTACCAAGGGGCAGGTAAGATAAAAAAACCCGGGACATAGTAAAATTTCGAAAGGACGCTACGGACAAAAATGACGGGAAGAGCCGAACGTAGCGAAAACCTGAAAGGGCGCTACGGGTAAAAATGACAAGAAAAAAAAATAAAAATAAAAGTGCAGGTATAGAAGAGGCCAAGGCAACAAGTACAATGAAGAGATACAAAGAAAAGACCAACTCCGGACAGTATTCTATCAGACTCTGCTCAAATCCAAAGGACACAATCCTGGGCATCTTCTCAGCGAACCGAGATCTCAAATACACAACCCAGATTACTGTACATAACGTGGGCTGAGCCCAATATTCTGATCCCAATCATCCAAAACACAATCCAGACACAAGCAAGCATTGGCAAATTTAGCACAAACAAAATTTTCCTTTAAAGTCTTTTTTTAAGTACACTGCCTTCTTTCTTTTAAAATAAAAAAGAAAAAAAAACAAAGAAAAAAGATTTTTTTTATGCATACGGGACAAACAACTGATCAAAACCAGGGACCCCAGGTAAGCCCCTATCCCTCATACATCGATAATCTCTGCCTGAGCCTCTCTATCTCATGCGTAGGTAAACAGCCTCATCCCTGTCCAAGCGATGCGCCACAAACATGATCTCATCGTACCGTCATCCCACTGCTAATCGACGGGCCATATCCTCACACGCATGGCGAAGGACAGCAATCTCAGAGATCAGATAACTGCGCGTAGCAAGTAAGAAGGACGGTTCAACGAAAGACCGCTCCTCGAAGGCCTCGAACGAATCGTCAACACATGAAGAAGATGAAGCAGTATCGCCAATCATATCCTGAATATTGGCCTCATCAGCCAAGTGTCATACAATAAAGATCGGATGATCTCAACCACCCATGAGATCGGATGGATATTTCAAAAAGAAAAAAAGAAAAAAAGAGTCCCATTAAATTAGTGGGGGCCATCTGATAAAGACTAGACGATCTCGACCATCTGTGAGATCGGATGGACCTTTCAAAAAATTTAAAAATATTCCAAACCATTAGCCCCATTAATTTATTAGTGGAGGCCATCTGATTTTTTTGTAAATAAAAACTGAATGACGATGCCCACCCGCGAGATCGAACGGATATTTTCCAAAAAATCCAAAATTTTTTAAAATAAAATTCCCAAGGAATCTAGTTCCAAAGGGAATAGTTGGGAAAAAAAATAAAAAAATGCACACGACACGTAGTGCACTGAGGAATCTTCCATATTCTCCAGTTGCGGTCAGTGCAAACAACCAAATAAGATCCGATCTCTTCCGATTTCCCTTGATGATCGAATCCGTACATGATGCATGTACGATTGACCTGATTTCTATATCTGGACAGTCGTACGGATGTTAGTAAAAATGATTGGATCTATCTCTGGGAAGAATAATCAAACTAAAAGTGACAACAATCCATTGTAACCAAAGTATCAGAATCAGCAGATTGTATGGAAAAAGATTACCCGCACATACCTAGTACAGGATGTTCAGAAAATTTGATCGAGTCTAAGTCGGCATAATGAGTTCCCTATAAGGCCGCACCAACGCGCAGGGCAGCTAACCACTTTGACGATCAAATGGAACGAATACTCCTAGGGTGATTACGTAGCAAAGGAAACGACAGACCAAACAGTATGAGAATCCTCATAAAGTCACGACAAATGCACAGAGACCCTTACTTTTCAGACTTACTCTCCAATGCTATCAACAATCTGACGTGAAAGGGTTGTGATTGGTGACCCGTAAAGTCACGACAAATGTGCAGGGGACAATCACAACATTTTCCTCAACACTCATGATATGTGCAAGTCATCTTCTTTCAAAGCAGTTAACTGACAATGATACAATGGCAGACAACAGATTCGAATCACTACCCTTTCTGACCAGAAGGGTGGGGTGTCCACTCGCTTTAGCCTTCGGTTGCTCGCAACCTCAGCCAAAGAGGGACATCTATAGACACCCCACCCAGGCTAACACCTTGAGAAGGTTAAGACAGCTCATGAACCATGATCATAATCAGAACCAAGCACTGATCCCAGCTTAAACCTAAAAACCCAGCCCGAAAGTCTCAAATTGCCAATCCGCAACCAGGAACCGCGATCCAAACCGTTCAACCCACATGTAGCATCATCTTTACCCTACACTCTGGTTAGAACCCTTTACCCGAACCTAAACCCATCTATCCGAGCTGCAAAAACCCCAGAAAGGACCATCGGACGAACCAACGTGTCACATAAAGCCCACACAACTCGGGCCCGGCCCGAACGCGGCCCAGGAGGTAGTCTGACTACCGCCTGTGGTACTTCGAATGCCGCTACTCTCGGCTCGCATGTGGACAGCTGTCCCAGCGTCCAAAAGTCAACTTTTTCTTAGATTTATCCCTCATATCTCCACTATTTACAGTTTTACTGACTTCAAGAACCAATGAGAGTGTGCCATGTGGCATCTCTCACCACTTGCCACCTTACCTTTCAACCCTCTCAAACCCAATAATTACAGCAATGTCATTGGAGAAGTCTATAAATAGCCCTTTCCTCTTCTTATTTCCACACACCCAACAACCAAGAGAAGGAGAGTGAGAGAGAGAAAGAGAGTGAGAAAGGGAGGGAATGAGCTCCCAGGCCTTCCAAGTTCAAATCTTTCAAAGCCACCCCCTTATCCTTTCCTTTTGACCTCTCCAACCCATATAATTAACCTAGCCCAGTTTGATCATGGTTCAGTCTATGTCTTATACTATTCAAAAATCAAGCCAAGGATCCATCATCCTACAAGCATTTATCATGACATCTATTCCCTCCTCAACCCCCTGCTTCTCTAGATCTCTAGTGAACGTATGCTCTGTGACTTGCCATACATCGGATCCTGTCACATCAGAAATTTCTAGTGGTCTAGTCCATTTTTCTTACCTCTTTGCATAAGCATAATCACATCCACCTTCTAGACACGCTATTGGACGTCTGCTCTGTGACTTGCCGAAATCTCGGATCTTGCCGCATCAGAAATCCAGGTGTGCCTAGCCACAACATCCATCATCCCTTGAGATTGTTCTACCACATAAAGTAGAGACCGTACGTTCGTACGGGCAGAGAGGGTGCTTAACACCTTCCCTCTTTGTAACCGAGGTCCCTTACCCGGAATCCCGGATCACAGACCAGGAGTCAATCTAAGGTAGGAGAGTCTTTGGATTTCTCCAACCTTATATATTCTGCAGGTTCTAGCCAACTGCGGGATTCTGAATTTTATTGGCTAGTGGCGACTCCAATATTCATAAGCTTAATCACCCCCACCACCAAAACACCAACATTTAAACCAACGTGGGCGCCGATTTCCAGTGTCCACAGTCTCATGCTGCCATCATGCCATGCCATGCCAACAAAACCACATCAACTGAAGGAGGCATCACCCAACAAACACTGGATAGCATGTGGAGGAGGATTACTCTTGTTTTCTAATATACAAAATGACTAATAAACTACCCTTTTTTATTACTTATTCTATTTTCCTTCCTCATTACATTTTGATTCTTTCTATTCCTTCAATGCCCAATGTCCCCACCTGACAATATCAGCAACGTCACCCAAGCATTTAAATGACACATGTCATGACTACCAAAAACACATGAAATCAAATCAATGTAAACAAATCCATATCTCTTAAGAGTTACTAACATACTGTAAAATGGTCAAGCAGGTGGCCCACCCATACTCCTCAAATCCGTTCCAGGCTAAATATAGATGAAGAATGCAGGTTGGCTAAAGACAGAGGAAGAATGGAAGTACATCAGACCATCTGCATTTAGGGACTTTACAAATTAGAAGATACTAAATCTCAAAATGTATAATTCAAATGCATGCTATTACATAAATCAAAGATAAATCTCTAAAATCTAAATACAAAAACCTAAATTACAACTTAAATCAGCAAGAATCGAAACAAAATCCAATGAAATCTCTAAGAATAAAGAGACATAAGTTGGATCAAGATCAAAACAGATCAAGCACCAGAAATCAAGAAAAAATTACAAAAATCAAACCCTAAGTGGAAAATTTTGTAGAAATGAGAGGGGGAAGCTCACCTGATTGAAAGTTAAGACCCTTCCCTTGTCCTCAAATAATGCCAACTGTAAATTTGAGTAACTTCTTCAAATGAATAATCAAATTGAGAAAAAAAATCGAAAAGGAAGGCAATATGCATCATCAACTTAAAAAAAAAAAAAAAAAAAAAGCAAAGCTCCAAACAATGAGATCCGAAAGGAAAACAGATTTATCAGCAAGAATTGGATCAAAATCCAACGAAATCTCTCAGAATCAAGAGACATAAGCTGGATTCATATTAAAATAGATTAAGCACTAAAAATTGAGAAAAAAAAAACCATAAGTGGAAAAAAAAATTGGAAAAAAGCTCATTGTCTTTTGAGGATCTGATAATCGGGGAGAGAGAGAGAGAGAGAGAGAGAGGAGAGAGAGAGAGAGAGAGAGAGAGAGAGAGAGAGAGAGAGAGAGAGAGAGAGAGATGTTATTCACAATGACTATTGACAACCCCTCCCTCTGCTAAGCAACAACCATAAATGGTAATGTATCCCAGCCTTTGCCTCTGCTAAGGGAGTTAATCCATGGGGCTGCTAATGGACCGGGATCAGGCCAAGTGAAATCAAACTTTTGAATTGGCTTGGCCATAGGACCAGCTAGAATAGATCAAAATACAGGACGAAGCCAACCCCAGGCCAGACCCATTGGCAGCCCTATCAATCCATATGCCAAGAAGGAACCCAAATTACATCATCTTAGGACAAGCGCAAGCTTACAAGTTGCAGTGTTTAGAATATCAATCCAAATGGCACACTGCCACCTTCTAGCTGAATTTCCTAACAAAAGATAGGGATATACGGCCTTGGAAAAATTGTGGAAAATGCAAATGGAGTATATGAAACACTAAAACCGTGGAAAAATCAAATGGCGTATATGAAACCCTAAAAATCACTGCTTCGGGAAATTTACACCAAAACGTAGAGATTTTGTTCTATTATGATAAATCATAGAAAGAAAAAGAGTAAATTGAAATGAGGTACCTGAAAATCTCCCAATCGCAAATTCCTAGCAGCGTAAATGAATGTCGAAAGAGGATCTCCAATGACTTTTGTTTGAATGAAGACGTGGCTTCCTCTACTTAAAGATGGATTCGGAAATCCTCTTCTAAAATGAGATGTAACTTTCAAATCCGACAATTGTGAGTTTTCCATCATTTATAAAATAAACTATATTAAAAGCCATACATATAATGGACCATTTACTAGATGATTAAGATAGTCTTATATAGGAAAAAAGTATAAATATTAGCCATTTACAACTAGACCCATTATTTAGATGGTCTGGATAACACCATCTCATTGCCACTATTGTTATGAATGAGTCACCACTATTTTACATCAAATACAAAACTCGCAGATTGTCACTGTACAATAAAAAAAATATCCGGTTGAACTTTGGATCTGGTAGGCTCTATGGGCCCCACCATGATGTATATGTTTTATCCCCGCCGTCCATCCATTTCTTAACGTCATTTTAGGGTTGATCCCTAAAAATGAGCTTTATATAAATCTCAGGTGGACCACACCACATGAAAACAATAGTGATTGGATATCCATTATTAAAATCCTCCTAAGGCCCACTGTACTGTTTATTTGACATCCAATCTGTTTATTAGGTCATACAAGCCTAGATGAAGGTGAAAAACAAAAATCATCTTGATCCAAAACTTTTATGGCCCCCAAAATGTTTTTAATGGTTGACGCTCATTCAACACTGTTTCTTGTAATGTGGTCCATTTCAGATTGGGATGTAACTCATTTTTGGTCTCATGCCATAAGATGATCTTTAAAAATAGATGGACGGCATGGATTAAACACATACATCATGGTGGGGCCCACAGAGCACCAACCACAAGCCATTGGCTGGTATCAGGGGGAGTAGCCATTCCGTTCCCCTTATTTGTGGTGTGGTCCATTTAATCTTTGGATATGATTCATTTTTTGGATAATTCTCTAAAATGATTTTGAAAAATGGATGAACGGTGTGGGTTGATCCCAAATTTTCGGTAAATCCAAAACTCAAGTGGACCATGCCACATGAAACAATGTGGAATAATGATTTCCACCGTCAATAGCTTCCTTGGGCCCACAGTAATGTTTATTTATCATCCAACCTGTTCATAATATAAAAAAGATATGAATGAAGAGAAAACACAAACATCAGCTTGATCTAAAACTTCTCTGGCCTCCAAGAATTTTTCAATGGTAGAGGTTCAATCAGTGGTCCACTTGAGCTTTAGATATGCTTCATTTTTGTTCTTTAGACCTCAAATTATCTGTTAACATGGATGAACGGAGTGGATAAAATAAATAAATAATGGTGGACCCCACAGAGTTTACTCAGTATGCTAAGGGTAATTAATAACTCACCTAAATGGAGTGGAGAGGGGTTTCCTTAAAACATTCATAATCATATATTGGGCTTGCTTAAATGTGATTCACATATCCAACCCACTCATTATGTGTGTCCCACTTGGATGAGGGGTCAGACCAAGTTTCAATTGCATCCAAAACTCATGTGGGCCCCACCAAGTGCTTTTATATTTTTTAGGATGTCTTCACATGGTTTTAGATGGTATGGCCCACCTGAGTTTCGTATACGGTTGATTTTTGAGATATCTCATAACCTAAAGGGGATACATCTAATGCACGGTGTGGATGTTCGACACACAACATGATGGGCCCCACAAAACTTACTAACATTAATTCTTAGGTTCTCGCGAGGTCAATAAGTTGGGTCACAATTTTGATCAGAATATTTGGCCTATTTTATATGTTTGGTCCATTCACTCTATTTTACTGATCAATACCCTCAATTTGACTAGTTACTCGCCCCGATCAGGCTACATTTTTTTTTTTCACAGATAAATTTCAATTTCCATTTAAAAATAACATTTTTTTCAAAATGTATATTTTCTATGCTTAATTTTTCTTTGAAAACTTTTAACAAAATATCATTTTTATTATAAAATATTAAAAAAAAAAAATTTAATACAAATTCAGAATTTTTATTTTCAAAATCTCAAAAAATTTCTTAAATTTTAATTTTTTTCTCAAAAATTCCAAAATGCCGATTTTTTTTCTTCAAAAGCATTATTTTGTTTTCAATTTTCTTTTTTAAAATGATATTATATATATATATATATATATATATATATATATATATATATATATATAAATCTCAATGTTTTTATACATAACTTTTCTTTAAATTTCAAATTTTTAACATTTTCAATTATTTTTTAAAATCACAAAATTTTTCAACTTCTTTATTTTTCGTTTCAAAATGTTTGTTTTTGTTAAAGTATCGATTCTTTAATATTGTTTAATTTTAAAAATTTCAATTCTTTCTAACTTCTCCATTTTTTAAAAGCATTTTTTTTTTCAAATTTCTCAATTTTATTTTATTTTTCAAAATACAAACTCTCATTTTCTTTTTCAAAATATTTTCATTTTTTAAACATTTTTTAAAATCTTTTTAATTTTCATTTTCGAGATATTTTTTTTTTCTCGAAATCAAATTCTTTTTTTCAAAATTATCAACTTTATTTAATAGTATTATTTTTCCCACAAAATAATTTTTATTAAATCACGATTTTTATTTTTTCAAAATCTCATTTTTTCTTAAACATTGTTAAATTTTTTTAACTTCTTAATATTTTTTTCATGTCATATTACAAATCATTTAAATATTAGTTATAAATTTTAAAAAATAATAATTTCCACTCATTTGATTGAAAAACAAAAAAAAATATTTTTTGCATTCAATCAATTATTAAAAAATAATATTAGAAACAAATATGTACAATTAAACCACTGAATTTGTATTAAAAACAATTCTTAGACTAGAAAAAAAAAAACATAAATTTCCACCATATTCTTAAAAAAATGGAAAAAAATAAATGTTTGCAAAAGTCCTTTTACGACGGACCATGGTTTGTCGCAAAAGCAACTAAAAAACGTCGGTTGCAACTGATCATATTCCATCGCAAAATCAAATTTTGTGATGGATTTAGTCCGTCGCCAGTTTAGGAAAGACCAGAATCAGTCATAAATCCGAGTTTAGCGATGGCTTTTGGTCCGTCGCAAAATTCAACGACGTTTGGACCGGATTTTCGAGAAAGACGGGATTAGCGATGGACCCTTTCCGTTAGCGACGGATCAAATCCGTCGTAAATTCGCAATTTTGGCGTAGTGAGATTTGGAGAAGATAGGGGTGGTGAAGGAAATGAGTCAGAGGAAGATGGATGGTAAGATGGATATGTGAGAGGAGATTAGGACAAAAAAGAAGAAGACTGAGGACAAAGAGACCCCCTCAATGAGAGAGTGGAGGAGAGTATGAGGAGAGAGGGACTTTAAGCATCATCTGAGAAGAATGAATGAACATATGAAGAATTTATCTAGAAGGATTGCTATATTGGAAACAGAGAATGATAGACTACGCAACTGAATAGACTTTCTAGAGGCCGAGGTGAAGACATCGAAGGTATGTAATTTTTCAATTGTTATGGTTGCAAGTCATAATTTAATGTGAACTAATCAATATATATGATGCTCTTGTAGGGTGCGCATCCCATGATAGTAGGGGCTAAGACACAAGTCCAACCATTACCATATCTTGTTCACGAGATTAAGGGGGGACGATGTCGATGACATGAACAAGGCTAGGGGACTAGTCCTGATGCCATCTCTGAGACAAAGCTGTGGGAAGGAGATGCATTATCATTTGTGACACCCCTCTAAATTCTAAGCAGGGTGGTAGATGAATATAAAGATAAGCCCATACGCAACAAGTGTCCTTCAATGTGGCTTCTCTGTCCATACGCTGTCACACACACCGAGCAAGAAGCCATTTTGGCCAACAAGCCTATGTTTATGGGATTGGATGGCCCAAATACCATAGTATTGTTGGGATTTGTGTTGCGGAATCACACAGATCTAGATTTAGGATAACAATCCAAGAGCGCCAAGCTCACAAGAGAACACAAAAATTTAACATGGAAAATCCTTGCGGGAAAAAAACCACGGCACAAAGCGACAAAATTCTACTATGAAAATAGAAATTACAAAGAGAAAAGACTTACCCGATTCGAACAACCTCGAATCTCAACCTTGCTACACCTTTTAGAAACCCTAAAACCATTTTAGGAACCCTTGAAATACCTTTAGAAAGCCTTAGAATACTTTAGAAAGGCCCTAGAGATCCCTATTTATAGTTTAGGAAACTCCACTTATCACCTCTCTGAAACTACCTCAAATTTACGCAGTCCACGCAAAATTCGTGCAACATTTGTGTAACCCTCGATTAGTCGAAGGAGGGCTTCGACTAGTCGAAGAGACCCTCGAATGGTCAAGCCAGTCCCTCGACTGGTCGAGCAGCGCTGAAGAACGAATACATTGTTGTTGGACTTCGAGTCGAGCGAGCTTCGACCAGTCGAAGGGGCAGGCCTCTCGACTGGTCGAGCAGCACACAAGAAGATTTAAGACATCTTCTGACAATAATCTCCACCATGTCTTCAATCTTCAATGGCGTAGCTTTTCAACCTCTTCTCTTATCTCTACATCACATCATAGCATCTCGTGCACAATCCGTCCTTTTACGCCATCGCCAAGCCCAGAGAAGTTGCGCAGAACTTGAACTTCTCTGCGGGAACATTCTAAGTGAGCATGTCTGCTAGATCAAAATCCATGTGCCCAACCACCTTTGCTCTTGTCTTCTCAAAAGTAAAGACGTAGTCTTCTTATTATCCCACCACTACCCAATATTGCTTACCGGGGTATTTGCTCACAACACTGATAGCCTGTGAAATAACCGGTCTAATACATACTATGGCATGCATTGCCAACCGCATTGGAATAAGGCTCATGAGATATATCATGCTTTTCTTCATCTGTTTTAGGACATATCCTGAGAAAAACTTGAGGAGAGACGCGTAGGAAACGCTCTCCGGCTTTGCTTGGTCCATCACATACTTGATCAGTACCTACCCAAGGTATTCTGCCTGAGATAACCAAATCCTACTCTTTCAGTCTCAATGTCGAGAACCATCTTTGCAGCCCCCCGATCCTTCATCCTGAATGTCCCACTTAACCAAGTCTTTAGTATATTAATTTCAAACATGTCATAATTGGCGATCTATATGTCATCAGCATACAATTCCTAACTCAGCATAAAGGAATCAAACCACTCTCAGCCCCTTTAACTTCAAACCGTTCTGGTTGCTTCATGTAGATCTGCTCTTCCAATTTCCCTTGCATAAGTTCAGAATCCACATCCATTCTTTCCAACTCAAGATCACATGGTCAACCAACGCCAATCACGGATCTAATTGATACCTGCTATACCGTCGGCGTGAATATCTCTAAGAGGCCGATCCATTCTCTCTAAGCATAACCCTTCACTACCAACCTCGCTCTTTATCTATGATGTATCATCCTGAAGATCCACCTACATCCAACCGCTTATTGACCCACTGGAAGCTCCACCAGCTCCCATGTGTCGATCTGGTACAATGATTCCATTATATCGCCCATAGTCACCTTCCACTTCTCAACACCAGGCTCACCTAGTGTCATCTGAATAGAAGACGGATCTCCTACGATATTGGAGTCGTCCATGTACCTCGTCGATATCTTGCGATTATGCCATGTGATTCTTCTCACAAGTGGCTGCTCCACCTGCTCTGTATCCCTGTCCGCTCATCTCAGCCTTTATGCCTTGCCCGCTCATGTGGTCATGACCAACATGCCACACATGTGCAAAAGTGAAATCCGCTATAGCCGCTGCAGCTATATTTTTTGAAGTGCTCCCAATCAACCTGTAAACATTATCGAGTCATTGCACTTTCATGATTACCCGTGCCTCCTTAGATACTTTAAGAACACCATCAATACTTGTGAACCTGCACCCTATAGCCTCGAGTGCACCGAGAGAAATCAGGCTCTTCTTCATGTCAGGAACGCGCCTCACCCCAGTTAGGGTACACACTGTCCCATTAAACATCTTGACACGCACTGTACCAACAGCCACAATATTACAGGTACTGTCATTGCCCATAAATATTTGTTCACCATCGCACTTCCTATAGCTGGTGAACCAACTCCGATGATGATTCATGTGAAAAGTTGTCCCTGTGTCTAGAATTCATTCGTCCTTACGATCATCGTATGGGCATCTGATTGTAGACACAGACAAAATATCACCATCAAATCCACTCGATCCATCTAACCTGACAGCATTGACCTCTCTGTACGAAGCCTCAAATTCTTCTTTCTTTGATTTAGGATTTTCACAATCCTTCTTCACATGTCCTTCCATCTCACAGTTCCAACACTTTACATTTCTTTTGCCCTTGCCCTTGGATTTGGATCTAGAACCTGAAGAATCTGTACCTTGTTTAAAATTCTTACCCCTTGGAAGCAGTGCATCAGAAGATATCCCTATGTCGACGTTAAATGACTCATAAGATGCCGGAAGAGAATTTAGTAACATACATGCTTGCTCCTCATCTTTCATCACTTCCTCCATATCCAGTAATTTGCAAACCAATTTATTAAAATTGCTGATGTGAGCCTCTAGATCTCCACCCTCTACCATCTTGAAGTTATACCACTGACGCTTCAAGTGTAGGCGATTTTCAGAGGTTTTTTTTTTTGTATAAACATCCTCTGACTTCGCCCATAACTTAGCCGGAGTTTTCTCCCTCATGACATTGTAGAGAACCTCATCCCTGAGATATAAACGGATCGTTGATAAGGCCTTCTTATCAAGAGTATTCCAATCATCATCAATCATAGTAGACTTTCGCTCCTCAAGAGCACCATCTTCGCCTTGATTGTGGAACTGACATCTTGATATTTCATAACTCAAAATTATTTTTTCCAGAATACTTCTCAATATCATACCTAGTGCTTACCATTATTGTCTATCCCTCATATTCATATCTGTGCCCCAACGATTGCTCTGATACCACTTATTGAGTTTTGTGCTGCGGAATCATACAGATATAGATCTAGGATAACAATCCAAGAGCACCAAGCAATCACAAGAGAACACAAAGATTTAACGTGGAAAACCCTTGTGGGAAAAAACCACGGTACAAAGGGACAGAATTCCACTATGAAAATAGAAATTACAAAGAGAAAGGACTTACCCGATTCGAACAACCTCGAATCTCACCCTTGTTAGACTCTTTAGAAACCCTAAAACTCTTTTAAGAATCCTTGGAATACATTTAGGAAGTCTTATAATACTTTAGAAAGGCCCTAGAGACCCCTATTTATAGTTTAGGAAACTCCACTTACACACCTCTCTGAAACTGTTTCAAATTTACGCAGTCCGCGCAACATCTGCGTAACCCTCGACTAATCGAAGGAGGGCTTCGACCAGTCGAAGAGACCCTCGACTGGTCGAGCTAGTCCCTCGACTGGTCAAGCAGCGCGGATGAACAAATACATTGTCGCTGGACTTCGAGTTGAGTGAGCTTCGACCAGTCAAAGGGAGATTCGACTAGTCGAGCAGGCCTCTTGACTGGTCGAGCAGCACACAAGAAGATTGAAGACATCTTCTAACAACAAGTATTTCTAGACATGCGATCATTGTGCAATGATGGTGTTAATCCCATCTTATACAATTCATACCATTTAATAAAAAAATGTTAGGGCAACCTGGCCGGGGCCAGTTGGACCCCCTCCCCCCACAAGATTCCCAATATTGCAAGAATCTGGACCCTTGGATACCTGGCCAACAATTATACAGTTAAGAAAAAAAAGGAAAAAGAAAAAAGAAAAAACACATCAGATCACATTCTGCCATAAAATGTGAAGAGTGTTATGCAACTAGGATCTTCCAAGGTGGGTTACTTCCCCTACATTGCCCATCCATCTTATCAATGATCTAGATCACTGATCCGTGGGCCCTTCTTGCAAATTACCAGCCAGCTTGAGATGAAAGAATCCTGGAAGAATTGTATTGTACAGCTAGTACATGATGACAATACAGCCAGTTTACCTCATGGTTTGGATGCACTATTGAACCAAATTGCAATTACTAGAGATTCTTATAGCTGGGCCGGGCCTGGACACCAAATTGCAATCAGTTTACTTTTTTTTTTTTGCAATTCAGTTTACTTGTGCATCCAAACACAATTGTGGTAAACACGTGAATGCATTCATCAGCGACTCATCTGAATCAATTCACGAATTTGTAATGCATGTTTTTAGAGGCCGGTTAAAGGTTCACACATGATTGTAAAGCATGTGAGGGTTAGTAGCATCTGGGCTAGTTGGCCCATCCATGTGATGGCCCACCAAATCAGTGGCCACGGTTAAGCCACAAAAGTCCATCATTCAGAAAAATGTTTAAACGTACACGTGGAACCTTGACCGGAACCATCCATCCATGCGCTTGGCTGACAACATTGCCATTTGAATGTGAACCAGTTCAAATTTCTGGACGTGATATGCACTGGATCGTTTGGGTAGAAGAGGACTTCATGGACAATCTGGACTGAAAAATGGACGGTTGAAAAGCTCCATCCAATGCAAAAATGGCCCGGTGCCTAAAGGGGCGTAACTTTTCATTCCCATCTCCGATTTTTGTCTACAATATACTATTGGAAAGGTTTAGACAATCTCCGTCAGATTTTGCAACTATGCCTTGACAGTTGCTTTTGCTGATTTTGTAGAAAAGAGGTTGTTTACTAAGTCTAATTTGCTTTGAAGTTAGAACTTTCTATTTTCAGAAAGTTCTGTAGTAGTTGTTTTTTAAAGCGTTTTAGGGTTTTTAGTCTCATAGCTTGCATCAGTACATTTATTTTAGAATTTTGTTTGAGATTTTAGGATTCATGTGATTTTTACCATGTTTAGCAAATTTTCTATTTTTGGGAAAAAAAAACTAATTATATTAGGGTTTTGGACGTACGTTACATATTTAAAGTCATTATCTAACTTTAGCCTTCCTTTTAGAAGATTTTTCTCTTCTTATTCAAGGATATGGGTTAAGGAAGAAGATGGTGATTTCTTCCATTTTCTATGTGCATTACTGCACTACTTTTCTTCAATTCCTTCACTGAATGCTTACTGTTAACTATTTTCCCTTGCTATTGATTTGAATTTTCAACCACTTTCAATCCACAATATTGGAGACTAGACTATCCAAATAAATCACATTAACCCACCTTGAGTTTTCTATTTTTATTTTCATTTTTTGTCTTTCGATCTGTGTCCTCCACATGAACCATCTACAGTGGGGAATTCTTGATGAACGGTCATAATCATATGGGTGGAAGGAATCAGACCTCTTCCTCTCCAAGAAAAAAAAAATTTTCCTTGATTTTCTTCACACAGAAAGCGTAGATAAAAGCCAAGAGATGCTGAAGGTGCATATGTTCTCTGAATAATTTCACCGTGCATTTGTGACAAATAATTTTAATGAGAAAAGGCAACCAAATGAACAGCTTAGACTCTAAGGGGAAAAAAGAAAAAGAAAAGAAGAAGCTTAGATCTTCTTCTTCTTTTTTAGTTTTGCCAGTTGAACAGCTTAGCATCTTCCTTTTCTTTCTTTTTTTTTTTTAAAAATGTTTTTTAAATTTTTTTTCTATGAGATGAACCAAACTTCATTCACAGCAAAAAAAAATCCTAATTAAAGGTTGAGGATTCATAGATCTAACGTACTGTTATATGTATAGTTATCTAGAAACTTAATCAAGTCAAATGAGTGCTGGATCTACATCCACAGACTAGTCGGCCTGCACGAACGATCGAACCACTCGTGGGCAGTTGACCACTCTAGAAACCCACTTAGGTTGCTTTTGCATTCAGAGAAAATATTAGAAATCTCATACGTTGTGCAAGGTATAACTTGCAAAGATAATATCTTACATGTTTACAGGATATTTACATGATCCTAGAATCCTTTTATCTGCACAAGTCTCCTCCTTAAGAGCATTGATCCCTAAGAGAACGTTGGACCGTCTCCTTTTTAACTGGAGATTGGATGGCTAGCATGGTCCAATCAGTGTGATATTTTGACTATGGTCCATCCAAAGTAGGGCGCCTGTATAACTATGCACCCTTAAAAAGAGCTGTTTTACAATGCGAGGGTGTGGAAGGTGCTGTACCGTTCGGATTTCAGTTTCTTCAAGTGGAGTCCGAGGTTAATGATCTGAGCCATGGATATGATGGCCCTCATAAACCAAAATTTTCCTTGATCGGGTTTTCCTACAATACATTGAACCGTTTGTGTATTATCTCTTCCCCATATCTATTTGTCAACCTCGTGTAGAAGGGTTGGGTAACCCACAATATCTACTGCCTGGATTACTGAAATGTGAGTATGCTAAACCGCACTTGCGCAAGCTGAAAACCTACTGGATAAGCTCAAGTATTTTATAATTTATGTAGTTATAAGAGACATGTTCACATGCAGCGTTCACACTTTAATTTCCTTACTACCTACATGTGCTCACTAGTGTAAAAAATCCCGGATGTGCAAAAGGTGGGCCCCACCATAAGGATCATCTGGGGTGAAAATAGGATAAATCTGTTGATCCCGTAAGCCATATCAAGACATGAAGGCCGACCATTGGAACCTCTTTTTTTATTTTATTTTTATTTTTTTATTATCTTTGGCCAACACACGGAAGGGAATGTACCTTGTGATATGAAAGAGAGATGAAGCGGGTCCCAACCTTAGGAAGGTTGGTCGCTTGGCTAGTACATGATGGGGCATGGACGGGCCCACTTGGTTGTATAGACGGATGATCTTAACCATCCAGCTCAAGGCCCTGCAATGGATAGGCAAGTGTATAAATATCACATCGGTTCAAGTTGAAATATCCTACTGATCCAACTAATGGCCTTCAAACCAAAGATTAAAACAAATATGGCCAAATGTCGGCATCCCATTCGAGTAGCATTTGTCCCTTCCAATGTGTGACCCATAAGGTGGATGGTCTAGAATAACTGACATTTCAGCCAGACTTGTTCAGTGGGTTCTCTTTTTGCCAACCGCTGCGGATAAATGTTAAAGGTGGGTCCCAGACTAAAGGTAGCCCCGCACAGGAATCAGGTCCATCCATCATGAACGCCATCCTGTACAAAAATATTTAATGGTTTAAGCTACACCTGCTGATGGTCCGACATGCATGACCCAAACAGCTAGTTACCTGGATAGCTATTTAACTGTCCAAACATCTTCCTTTGCTGGAGTGCAATAATTTATTTATTTTTTCTTTCACCCATGAAAATAAAGCAAAATATCAAGCGTCAGACAGCCTTCCTCATTATATTTCTCACCCAAGGTATGGAGATTTGGTCCTCACAACACAGAATTTCATTAGAAATATAATTCCTCTAATAACAACAACAGCATCTCCTAAATACAATTTGCACAGAACTCTCCGAGAATCATCCTCCAAAGAGGACTCCTAATTTATTAATACAAGATAAAGATAGCCAGACCCAAAAAAGAAAAAACAAGAAAGAAAGAAAGAAAAGATAGCCAGACCCACTCTTTTTCCGTTTTGCGCCCATTTTACCTTGTAAAACATGGATTATAATCTCCTTAATCTCGCGCCCTTTCTAACTTCTTCTTCTTTGACCGTCTTCATTTGCTCTGTGATCAACCCTTGTCCGATTGGAGATCTACAACAAATAATAGAAGGGATCCACCTCTAAAACGGGTGTAGGTCCACAGACATCAGAGTGAACTATCTGAAAAGGAGCTATTGAAATGCATTCAACATAACTTCCCATAAAATAAAAGAGCACATAAGTTGATAGTTTTGGAGGATATAAAAAGTAATTGAATCAACACAGAAAAATGCATTTTGAGAGTTATTAGATTGGAAATCTCTTTTAGATGGAGTTTTCTCGCGATCGTTTTTTTGTTATATTTAGGACTCTTCTAATCTTCTCCGAAGGTGGGAGCTCACCACTTATAATATTATAGATATGAGGAGAACTTACAAAAACAAGAGAGGGTCATTAGACTAAATTATTCAAAAGAACTACTCAACAAAATAGAGAGAACCCAGCCTAACAAAACAACCAAACTCATCATCTCGCTCTGAGGGAAGGATGCCTGATTTGTCCCAGAAAATTGATTGGACTCTTGAAGGAAGGATGCAACCTTCTAATCTTCTCCTTAAATAGACATTAATGCCACCCTTTAGGGTTGCAGGGTTTGCAATCATTCAATTTATTAATTAACATGAAAACCATAAAAAAAGGATTTTAGAAGATACCAAACAATTGAACCAGGCCATATGGCCATGGGCCGGGCCTTCGAAAGTTTTGATATAAGGAGGAATTTGCAGATCCTCCATATGTAGAGCTCATAGGACTTTGAACCCAAATACATTACCTACAATGGAATATGGCATGGTTACAGAAGTCTATCCATCGCATATATGATTCAAGGGACATCATGGCATAACTGTCAAGGTGAAGTAGGGACCTAAAAGATCGAATGGAAGGATACATAGACAAGTAAATCCAAGGCCACATTCCAATTGTTGGAAATTTCCAAACTCAGCAGGAACTAAAGCTTTTCAAAAATTCAAACTTTAATAACAACAATAACTAGGATCCAAACAGTATCATCAAGTTTCTAGAAAGAATAAAATCAGAACGTGCCTCTTTTTCTATGCCATCTGATCATTGTAGATTTTTATTTTTTATTTTTTTGCTATGCCATCTGCACTTCCAACATAGGAAGTCACTCGGTGATCTATCCTAAAAAAAGAGCTGAGGAGAAGTGTGTCACATCTGGGTTAGAGTCGGGCGTAAGAATACATGGAGACACTCAATAAGTGGGCCTAGCTTGTGTGGACATGTGACAAAGGAAAGAAAGAGAGGGAGACTCTCTCTCTCTCTCTCTCTCTCTCTCTCTCTCTCTCTCTCTAACGCCTAATGGGGACGATAGAGTGCTCTCTCTCTAATATATAGGATAGGATCTATTTAGAAGAGAGCACCAGTCATGGTGCTTCTTTCCTTTATAGACTTTAGTATATGCTCTATACCACTAAAAAGTTGTAGTCTGCCTTATCCATGCACCTAAATTGACCAAAACCCTCCACTAACTAATCCAACATAGTATTGACCTAAAATTCATGCTAGTCTACGATGTAGATCACAAGATTTCAACCATCCGATATCCATCAAGCACGATAAAACACTTTTAACTATTAAAGTAAAGATTAACAATTAACAACATTGGATTGAACATTTAAAACCTTCTCGCTGTGGGGCTTAGCTAGAAAGCTACTGAATGGACTAGTCAATCACTAAGATCTAAGGTACAAATAAGTTGCTCGAGGTAACTAATGGATCTCATGTGGAAACATGTAGGCCCCCTGTACTGTCTTCTAATGCATATACCCAACTACATCAGTATGTCAATCACCAATGTAACCCTGCAGGGTGAGCCGAAGCATACAACACCAAGACAATGGAGTACAACACATCCTTAGGCATAAGGACTAGTCAAAACTAGTATATGATTAAATTACTACGATTTGAATATGATGAGTTTCCCGTATACCGTGAATGCTCACTATTCTTTGTGGAATAGGGCTCAACATCTTGTTGAGCTTGATAATGAAGACATTCCATCCCAACTGGCCATCAGTTCCTTCACATGGGATGATCAATATACATTTCACGTATTGGCCCATCCCATTACTATAGTCACGAAAATATTGAGATCCATGAAAAACATCTCTCTCTCTCTCTCTCTCTCTCTCTCTCTCTCTCTCTCTCTCTCTCTCTCAGTCAACAGTCACGACGTCAAAACTCACATTCTCCAGTGACAACCGAAGGAACCCCTCCCTTAACCCCTAAAATTACAGATAGATCAGGCCTTCCATTCAGTTAACCATGGCATAAACATGCAATTAAACACATCTGGTAATTAATATACATGATTATCACAATCATTATTGACTTTTCAAGATACACTATACCAAAACCAATATCCATAAACATTAATGATACAATACGAAAATCATTGTGTGCACAAACAGTGTGTGAACTAGACTGTAACGTGGTAGCGGATGTGGTCAGAAAGAGGACAAGTCACTTGAAGGCCAACGAAATGTTTTGGAGGGGAGCTGATTTACCTAGAGAGATTAGGGTTTAACATATAGAGAACTCCTTTTCATAAATTTTAGAGTTCGATTAGTGTATAGTGCTGCTTTGCCTATATTTTTGCCAGTAAGCTGGTGATATTTGCGTTCTAGCTGTGTTGTGAGGGATTCGGTCCATGCTTCCCCTCTCTGCTTGTCAAATTTTCCGCTTACCAATGAATTCTGGTGGTGTGCTCTCACCTTAAGGTTAAAAAAAGAAGAAGAAGAATAAGAAAAGCGTGTGTGCACGTGCACACACGCCAAGGGTATGAGTGCGTTCTCATTTCTTACTAAGGATGGTGGCGGGAATCCATGAACTACTTCAGAATATGGGATCTTCAAAGGTTGAAGCCATCTACTTCTGCCAATACTATTGTGTCACCAAAAGGCAAAAGGCCGGGCACATGCTACTCTATAACCAAAAGTAGAAAGGATGGGTGCGGCCATTGCTCAGGCCGGGTGTAGAATTCAATTCCTTTACAAAATCCAATTCCAAACTCCCAATTGCATATGTCACTGGATCAATGCATTTGAGATAGGTTTAAGATAGAAAAGATTGAAAGAGGCTCGAGCATTTGGTGAATTGAGCTTATAATTCTATTGGGATGAGTACACTAAAAATTGCCAATGTGATCACAAGTAGGGCTGTCAATGGGCCATGCCTATGTTTGTCTTGGGCCCATAGTTTGAACTATTTGGTTGGGGCTGTAGGGCCCAGGCCTGGCCTATCACACTACTTGTGAGAATCAATAATGTGAGGAAATTTCCAACTACAGAAGCCATCAAAGAAGTGATGCGGACAGTGAAGCAACACGAAGATGGCTGATTTGGTACAGACTGAATGATCAGCTTCAACGAACCATGATCATGGAAATTTATTTCTTGAAAACTCGGACCTTTTGTGGCGATTTGAGTTTTGGGAATTTGTAATGACTCAACAATGTAAACGGGATTTTCTTGAATCCAAAGATAGGTGTTTATGTGTATGGAGCCTGTTTCGTGTTACTGAGACGTGTTTTTTTTTTTTTTTTTTTTTTTTTTTGTGTGTGTGTGTGTGTTAACATACGTAGCCCATTTTTTCTAATCCAACACAAACAGCATTTGCCTAAGTCACCGTTGTTTGAAGAAAACAAAGCAAAATGTGCTAAAGAATTTCAATTATACTTGGTATCCTTAATATCAAGGCCCACAAGGACATAGAAGGGGATAGTAAGAAAAGACTTTATGCCATATGATCTGAAGTATGACCCTTGATAGAGTGGAATGGCATAACAAGATTCATGTAACTGACTCTTTTTTTTTTTTTTCAAAAAGGAATTTATGTATTGAAAAACCGACCTTTACAGCACATGGACTTCGTGCGCCCCTGAAAAATAAAACAGGGGCACCTATCGTAAGGACAGCCACACGCGACCACCCAAAGAAAGAAAAAAACTTTACAACTTGACATGGTTAGTTCTAACAGAGCCTAACCCGACCCTATCTAGGAAGAGAAGCCCGCGAACATGAGGAAGATCCCCAATCTGATCTAGAACTGCAGCTATCTGATTCTTGCTCCCCTCCCTCGCCATCCCATCAGCCGGGCCGTTCCCTTCCCTTTGAATCACCGATATTACAAACGTAGCAAACTGCCCCAGCTTCTTACATGTAACTGACTCTTATTAATTGGGATGAGGCTTAGATGATGATGATGACGATGACAATGATGACAACTTGGTATTGTTAAAATTAGAGAATGAGTGCACAAAACGGTAACATTAATTAGATAGATTAATTAAACTCAATATTCTTCGAGAAGATCCGATATTGAAGATCTAAATCAAATCGCAGAAACCAGGGACCTGCTTTGATGCCTGCACATCATCATTGGTTTTGATATTTTGACAGTATAGAAAGTTACTTGTTCCGCTATGCATTTATGATGATGCTTTATCACCACAAATCAACATCCAATGTGTTTGGGATCACATCTAGAATGCTATGGATGTTGATTTGGTTAGAAAAGCATCCCTCCCGCCCCATATTGCGAAGGACATATGGGGACATGCAAACACTCCCTAATTCAATCCAAGTTGTATAATTTAACCCTGCCAGCCAAACATAAACCAGGCAAAGCATACATTTAGATTCATTCTTAGCGATATCCAATGTATGATATATACCATCAAATGGTTAAAATTTTGGAAATTTGGACCATTTAATCATGAGTAGTATGCTGTGTAATTTACAAACCTGGCGGGTAAACCTGGGACTTAGCCAAGTAGACCTAGCCCGGGCAATGGTTTCATCACTCAGTTAGGAAAACCTGCGTTGCCCTGGTTAGGGGGAGACTCAGGCCTAGTTTCCCAAGTTTATCTGAAACTTGGTTCACTTACACAGTCAAAATGAGTTAGTCAAGTCTTTCTTCTCAGTCCATAGTATTCCCTTTTAAGTCTAAAAACCTCCTACTATTTAACGCTTATTATCTTCAAAGCATGGTTTTAGAACATGGGTCACCTTATTTTTGGGTTTTTTCTTTTCTTTTTTCTTTCTTTCTATTATTATATTATATTATATTATATTTATTTATTTTTTTTGAGATGGGTTCTCGCTAGTTTCAATAAGAGAGTAAGAGAAAGAATAGGGGTAAAAACATATATTTTAAAGAACATTTCACTTTCTCCCACACCTCCCACAGTACCCCACCATTGAAGGAGGACGAGAAGGTGGTGGAGAAGCAGAAGAAAACATAGGAGTGAACTTTCGACATTTTTTTTTTCCTAATTTTGCTAGAAGAAGAAAATAATGGAGTTTTTAAAGATTTTTACTCATATAATTTTTAAATAATATAATATATTAAAATAATAAATATCTATACTCTCACCTACCCGTTCAAATCGACCCAGGGACTGTCCGAGTCCGATACCAGGTCCGGTTTACAAAATATGGTACGCGGACATTTAATTAATAGTTGAAATTTTGTTAAGGTAGTGATGATATTGTTTCATTGGATCACACGAAACATGTGATTGATACTGAACGTAGTCGTGGATATTGCTTCAAGTATAACGAAAAAAAAGTAGCACGATAGTACTAA
This sequence comes from Magnolia officinalis, assembly GCA_021015155.1. Classification (NCBI taxonomy): domain Eukaryota; kingdom Viridiplantae; phylum Streptophyta; class Magnoliopsida; order Magnoliales; family Magnoliaceae; genus Magnolia; species Magnolia officinalis. The sequence goes on from JAJHSJ010000003.1 coordinate 97,555,376, forward strand.
ATTCCTAATAATAGTGGGAAGATTAGGAATGTGGCCACATAGATGGAAACTATTTTGTTACAATACATACACATATCCAAAGTATAACCCAGATTATTAGTCATCTTTTTGAAAAGGTTTTTTTTTTTTTTTTGGAAAGGTTTTCAACTACATTTTGGGGCTTGAATTTCAAATCTAATGGAATACGTAAATCTCTTTTTACATCTATCCTATCATGACCATATCAAATGGCCCAAAAGATGCCACATGACAACCATGTACACCACGTGGTGAAGATGAATGTCAAAGCCAAGAAGTTATAGGTATGGAAAGGTTTTCAACTACATTTTGGGGCTTGAATTTCAAATCTAATGGAATATGTAAATCTCTTTTTACATCTATCCTATCATGACCATATCAAATGGCCCGAAAGATGCCACATGACAAACATGTACACCATGTGGTGAAGATGAATGTCAAAGCCAAGAGGTTATAGGTATGTTTATGGTGAAAAGCATTTAAGTGTGTTTATGTTGAAAAACATTAAATGCTAGATACCAACAAAAAATAAGAATTGATGAATGACAAATCTCTAATAGAAGCATTAAAGGTAACAATCCAGCAATGTGAAGACTCTTCAGCAAAGCTTCCTATACACGTTGCAAGACCAAAATTGTAACGCCGGTGAAATTTATTTTTTATTAGAGATAAATTTTCGTATCTCATCTCTCTTTTCCAAACCTAATTTCTAATATCTTATCTAATCTCCTATCTTATCTCTATCCATTTTATTTTTCTAACTCTCCCCCCATATCTCTTAATCTCCCAATAAGCATTTCCTTTAAAGGAAGGTGTTGTAAAAAGAGTTCTACTATAATTCAAATATTAACAAAAATATATCATGCGTACAACTGAGAAAAAGAAATAGAAAGAGAAGATTTGGGTACTCAGATTTGGTACATAACCTCTTTTTTTTATTTTTAATTTTCTTTATGTATTTAATTTATTTTAACTGATCTATGCAATGAATGGTGTGGATCGGCCACACGTTCATCACATTGATCTGTGGGAAGATACGGTGTAAAGATGGTGGAAAGCTAAAATTTCATGCGAAGTTTTTTGTCGCAGAGATTGATTCGTGTGTATCTGGTCGAATCAGATTAGATCTGTACGGATCATACGATCCCTAAGTCCAAAATATACAAGGGTCTTAACTTTCCGATCGATCTAAACATCAGATGTGCCACACTATTCAAATCTAGTTATAGACATTAATTTGTATATTTGATTCTAAAATAGATGATCAAGCATATCATATATGATCTCTACCATTCATATACATTATATGACAAATCTATTTTGACATGTAGAATTGTGGATAGATCCGATCGTCTGGTGGTCCGCAATGATCGTAAAAATGTTTATTATTAACATGATCTTAAGAAAAATGTGGATCTTAGACGGTATATATCTAAATAATTTATTGACTTTTTCTTTAATTAGGATGATATATATCTAATCCAAATACGTAAATAACCCATTAATCTAATGATAAAAGAAAAACTCCCACAATATTAAATTAATCTTTAATTAGGAATTTATTAAGAATGTACAAATTGTTTAGGCTTTGTTAAATAGTGGTTAGCCACCTAAGGTGATTAATCAAAGACGGGCCCCATTGTGTGATAAAATTGGATCAAATAATAATGTAGTGTATATGATTGTTAGAATTTCTGAATTCTAATCAATTTGACCATCTTGTGGATTTTTCACTGCTAGACCTAAGTGAGGAATCCCAAAATGTCTCATATTCATGGAAATTAAAATAGAATTAATTATGTGGTTGATTGATTGATGTGTTATGTCGATTGATGTATTGTTTTGTTAATTTAATTGATATGACATTTGATTACTGAAACATGATGGAATGACATACGTATATTCTTAATCAGACAATAAGTTATGAATAGGTATGAAATGATGAAATCATATATCATCCATCGCATAAATACTTTGCATTGTCAATCATGGGGGACATCCCTAAAAGAAATATTGATCCTGATAGATTGTTATCAGATGCAGGCTATGCCTAAGCCTATAAGAAAGTGGAAGCGTACCTAATGGGTGAATGCTAGTCGACGATCTCCAACCCAAGCAGATGGATGATCATCTCATCTGATGCATTCATGTCATTTCCTATTCTATATCTGGTACTATTTTAATTGATATGTATATGAACCATACTAGGTTATTTCGCTAAGCCTGACCAGCTTATCTTTCATTGATGGAAGAATCATACAAACGAAAATACAATTAACGAAGTTGCTTAGGAACCAGAGCATGTAGTGGAACCTGAACATGACCCATGGGAAACATTGGTTGTATTTGTCCGAAGATGAATTGGCAGCATTAGAACATTTTTAAACATCTGTTTGTATTCAAGATAGTTGATTTTAACATCTCGTATATTAGTAATAATTATTGGATTTCGAGAATTTGATTTGGTTCCATTTTAATTATACATTTTAATACCGAAATAAGCATATTTTTAATCGGTCTCTAAAAGTAATGAATAATGTTTATGATTGATGTTATGTGAGTCAGTGTGGAGATCTCTATGTACATGGTTGAATATTGGTAAGAGTTATGTATATGTGAATGGAAATTGATGGACTTGGGTGGAACTTAGAATGAACATAATTCCTACCTCTGATTAAACCGATCAGTAGATGAAATTAGTGTGTGCAAGTTACAAACCGAAACTCGTGTCTAAGGGTACACACTATGTATCCAATTTTTGGGGCGTGATAGAAATAACACAAAGAAAGCATATACAATAATGTACTCATTGGAAATGTGATCTCTCTTATGCATGTGACCTAATGCAATGGGTTATACTTACATAGAAGCTTAAGGAGATTTGCACGATATCACACAGCCATTCATCTGAATCTCTCACACTAACAAACCATTGCAGGGCCACCACCTCTCCAAGTTTATAAAAACAGTATATAATTAAAGAACTCTAGGCCATCGCCAATCCAAATCAACCAACTCTTTTTATCTCAACGCTGCATCAATACTTCATCCATCGTAGACATATATCTTAGTATAGCCTAATCTTAGCCTCTCCACTTCTCGACCAACACCATACTACAAATAATCTAGATCGATTAGCTTAAAGTAGTTTAGTTCTCACTTATGTCCAACGCATCGTTGTGGTACGCCAATTTAGTTTAGATAAATACTATGACCTCATCATCGGATCCTCTTCAAATCCTTAGGTTTTTACTTTGTGATTTCTTAGTCATAATCTGCTTACCAAAAACCATGACTGCCTGTATTCTTTACTCCAGGTCCTGGAGATTTCATTCAGGCCACGACTGTCTCGCCCACTCGAACCGCCATTGGTAACTCTCTCTTTTTCTTTTTTGCCAATTGTATTAAATCTTCATTCATTTTAATAAAATTGGAATTAAGTATTTTAATTCCTGTTTTACTTTCTTACATTATTTTTATAGGCAAACACAATCAAGCCACCATTGTTGTCATAAAATTCTTGTTTTCAAGGAAAGAATAAGCCATCTGAGGGACTAACCCTACCATTCACAAATTTTCGAATCATCTTGTAATCGATGATTGAGTAGTTAAGCCAATCTTCACAAATTTAGTCCTAATTTAGTTATTTTGGTGCCTAGGGTCATAAAGCATTTGGTTCGATTCAAGTCAATTACAACTCTGGAACACCCGACATATGTACACTTGCACACGATTAAATGAAATCAGGTACGTGGTCGTGTGGTTGAATTGAATAGCAATGGTCTCTAACTGATTCCTTTTCTCTACTAATATGCAACATAGAGCCCCTAATTAAAAGTTTTATTTTGTGATTTTGACATATAGCGCCTTTCTTTTTTCTATCTGCTAAGTACATCTCTTATGACTATTCCTAAACAATCCCGTCTTTTCCGTTGTTGGTAGAGAAACACTCAATCGTTACTTTTTTTGTATGGATAAATAATTACAATTAGGTTAATAAGCCTCCCTTCAAAAATGATATTTTACTCTTGGTTTCCAATGCCATTTGTTCCCTCCAAAACCTCACCTATCTCAACTGCACATGGAATTATATCCCCAACTTTTTTCCTCCTTTGTCTACAATTGCACCAATGTTCAAACCTAGGCCCCTCCAAGAGCTACTACTACGAAAACCTTCCATACGAAAATGATTGGCTCCCTTACCTCTGCCACCTTTCCCTCTTTAGCAATTTCTTGGGGAAGAACCCTCCAGCAATCAACCAGTTGCCCACCATCATCGATCCTCCCAGCAAAAGCATCTCTTAAATGGCATAGTCCAGCCAAAAATTGGACAATCTCTAAAATTTTGAAAATAAAGGCCTCGCTTCTCTCTGTTGATCCTTCAATGAGGATTTTGGTTGAGTTTAGAATGTCGAAGAAGATGTTCTTGTGGATAAGCAATCCAATTTCATCAGTGAGCGTTGACATGAAAAAAAAAAAAGAGGAGGAAAAATGTATGTAAAGGGAGGATAGTGCAGACGGACTGTCGTATGATCGTTCAATTAAAGAGTCGATGCAAGTTTGGGAAGATTTATTTGAAGGACTCGTTGAAGGTGCAAACATGCTGAGCTCGTGGGATTCTGTTCTGTGCTAAACATGAGGGCTACTAGGCCACTGGCGCGGCCGCACATGAACCCGTTGATCTTTCGCACAGACGCACCTTGATAATAGGAGTTTCTTCCTTTACATAGACAAGCAGTGGTTGCCAACCATTGAGCTTTTGACACATGTTTGTGCTTGCTTTAAGCACGTGACAATTGTCACTTGCATTCCATCAGTCAACCCGAGTGTGGCATGTGTACATTACACCCCAGGCTCCACCTATAAAAACCCAGGATGGTCGCATTTGTTGCCGGAAAATACTAGCACACGATCAATGTAAGTAACAACCACAAAAGAGAAGGGTTAGACCAATCCCCAAAGGACAAAGGAAGAAACAAAAATAAGAGATTAAAAGTATAGAGATCGATCTTTGTGGTTCAGCAATATACCTACTCTACGGGGTAGCTACATACAATTTTCCTTTTAACTAAAACAAGAGAAATAAAAATACAAGATTTACCTCTCTCACTCATATATATTCTCTACAAAAACTCTCATAATAAGGAATACATGGAAGATTATTCTACTCTCTCCACTCATACTCCCCATATATATAGAAAACATTATCATGAGAGTGCACATGCCAAAGTCCTAGATAAACTAGGCTTTAACATCCTTACATATGGACGTACATATGCAAAACCAATGTGGAGAGGCATCTCCTATACCGCTTAAAGAAGGAAAGACGTCTCCTGGTTCGAGAAATTTATTGCTTGGGTAACATTGTTTGGTACTTCCGCATTTCTTAACCTTCCAAGTTCTCTCCTCAAAATCCCCAAAATTCTCTCAGGGTCCCTTTACTTTCTCTCTCAATCTCTTGACTGTGTTCGCATTCAGGTGAGATTTGGCAAATTTGGTCGGCCAAACTTCGAAGGAAGGACGCATATGATGCATCCATGCCAAACAGTTCAGCAAGGCTTAGCGTGTCCATGCTGATTGACCATCAAGCATGCAACGCTCCTCAAGGGTTGCACCATGCCCCTTCCGGGCGCAGCATTCCCCTTATTGCATGCCTCGCCCCCTTTGAGTTCTCTATTGTTATGCAATGCAGTCAATCTGTGATCATCGAAGCAATCTTTGGGATTCCTGTCTCATGCCCAATGCCCAATGCTTAGCAGAGAGTTCATGTTCATCATGGCTTAGCTCACGGTCTACGTGAGAGGATTAACATCTTTACGGTCCTATCATGTTCTCTCCAATCTAGTACTATATTATGACATTCAACCAGTCGTCCTGGTTATACCATGAGTCAAGCACCCATTTCATACTGTGGTGGTTCAGTGCCATCTAATCCCTATGAGATAATGTGCTTAACTTCACCTTATGCTGATAATGGCATAGATGCCTTGTACTGAAATTGGCAAGCATTGAAATGATGTAATAGTACTTGTCATGTTGTTGCACAGCCTGTAAGGGTCTAGGCTAGATAGTAGAAGCCTATCCCAAGTGCCCCTATATGTAGTACTCTGGACGCATGAGGCCAAAGAACTACACTTGATCTCTGAAGATTTCCCTTCATTGCCATGAAGACTGCACTGGCTTTTTTCCATTGAGCTGTTGTCTTAAAATCAAAGTTATTTCCATGGAATGTAATTAAGGTCCTATGAATGTTTAGCAAATGTACATACAAAACAACATTAATCACAAAAACACGTAAACAGTAGGATCTGATATGGCTGTCGAATCTGATGGATCTCGACAGCTTGATTATGCACAAAATTTGAAGTCTTGACTAACATAAGTATAGTGAATTTCTAAAAGTTCTGTCATGTGGGTTTTCTGTATGCATGGACCAATTGTTTTTAGGACAATCTATTCGAAAATGTGCCAAACTTGATTGAGAATTGCAATAGCTTGATGAGTCTGCAAATTTACAAGAACAATCTTTTGGCAAGATTCCTCCTTCCTGTAGCTGTCAAGGGAACATTTAGATATAGTCATGATCAAGGTAATCTTGGTGTAATTTTTGGGTCGGAAGAGACAAATTGGAGCGATCCAATTAGAGCCATCAAATTTTCTATATTTATTGACTTGATCAAACAATCGATGATCCGAGGACAAAAAAGCCCATGAAAGTTTTTGAATATTTTTTTCACAAAAGATCATCAAGCCTTGATGCGGCTCGCATTATGATTTATGAGCTATTTGGATCTTGCATGGATGAGCTAACTTAGTGCCATTTGATTGTCCAAATCATCTGATAATTATGGGCCCATGGTATTAGCCATTTAGAAATAGCCTACGCATGCCATGTTGTGGCAAGGTGCTAATATATCACACATTGGCACAGACAAGGCAAAGCCAAATCTTGAAGATCACACATATAGGAGTAACAACATTTCATTTTCATCTGTTTATATAGAATACAAGGGTGAATAAATTATTTTCATTTTTTTTTTTTATAGAGCATGAGGTAATAATATCATGTTATACAGTTAACAGTTGACTATAATAGCTCTGTCATTATTCTACCATAACTTAAGAGTATTATATAAAAATTAGATAAAATTATCTAAGAATAGGAGGATAGTTTTTCACATAGAGCAAAAAGGGAGAGAGGTCTGATGCAAGTATGATCATGAGTCAAGAATGCATAGAGTGCAGGCTATTGTCATAACTCATGAAAATTAAATTTCAGCCTTATTTAATTTTGGTTTCCTTCTTTATTAATTGTTAGAACATTAGTTGGTTTCTAGTATTAGATATTAGATAGGCTTAAATTAGCCTAAAACTTTTTAGGCCTTTTATGGGCATAGAAATTAAAAAGTAGTAAATGAATCATGGTTATTGTTTTGATTCTATGAGAATGCATCTCTACATTCCATTGATTCCATTGGCATAAAATCGTGGGTTCTTGCTAAGAGGCTATTAGACTTTATACTTTCAAGGTCGCTTTCAACAGCCCACACCTAGGGCCACATTGACTAATTATCCAAGCGTCCACATTAATCACACATTTCTAAACCTCCTTTATTTTAAACAAGAGATCAGATATCACACAACTTATGAATCATTGGAAGTGAGGTCCATTCTGTTGCGCAGCACGCCAACAACGCAGTGAGCCTAGATCCAATCTAAGGCCTCACCCACAAACGATAGACAGGAATAAATTTAAACTAGAAATAGATCAAAGCAATCCAAAACAAACCACAAGACAAGATATACGTGGAAAAACCCCAAACTAGGGTAAAAAATCATGGATGCAAAATTCCACTATGAAGAGAAACGAAGATTACAAGGCAATATACTAACCTCTCCCTTGGAAGTACAGAGAAAATCCTTTGCCCACACCTCAGAATAATTTCCTAAAATTCACCTTAACCTAGAATAGCCCTAGGGACCCCAATTTATAGTTTTGGCAACTTCCCTTTCCGCATCCCAGTTACGAAAGGACTTGCGACATGAAATCCGCGAAACTCCTTTCGCATCCCAGTTGTGAAAGGACTTGCGACACGAAATCCGCGCAACCTCGACTAGTCGTGGGCAGCCCCAGATGTGGCTCCACTTCTCAACAATCTCCCACTTGGAGACACATCTCCATAAACCTTTGTCTTCTTCATCCGGAGTGCACCACCTTCCCATCTTCAAGCCTGAAGACCAATCAAAGCTGAACAGAGCTTCAGCTTCTCCCTTGTGACCGCCTTGGTCAGCATATCCGCAGGATTCTCACTTGTATGAATCTTCTCCAGAGCAATCGATCCATCTTCCAGTAACAAACGTATGAAGTGATATCTGATGGCAATATGCTTGGTCCTTGAATGAAAGGCTGAATTCTTAGCCAAGTGTATTGCACTCCGACTGTCACTGTACAGCTTGCAATCTGCTTGCTTCTTACCCAACTCTTCCATAAAACCTTGCATCCACACCATCTCCTTGCATGCTTCTGTAGCCGCAACATATTCTGCTTCTGTCGTACTGATAGATACTATCTTTTGTAATTGAGAGATCCAACCGACTGTAGCACTACCCAGAGTAAAAACATAACCCGTAGTGCTTCTTCTGCTGTCGATCTCCTGTCAAATCTGAATCCACGTAGCCTTGTAACTTGATTTTCGATCCACCATAACACAGCCCTACGTCCTTAGTACCTACCAAGTACCTAAGGATCCACTTCACAGCTTCCCAATGTTCCTTCCCGGGATTGTTCATGAACCTGCTAACAACTCCCACTGCTTGAGCAATGTCTGGCCTCGTGCTCACCATAGCATACATGAGACTCCCAATAGCTGACGCGTATGGGACTTTAGCCATGTAGTCATGTTCATCCTGCGTCTTTGCACCTTGCTCCTTAGATAGCTTGAAGTAGTTGGCTAATGGAGTGCTAACCGGCTTAGCACCTCCCATATTGAATCGATCAAGTACCTTGGCTATGTACTCTGCCTGTGACAAAACTAATTTCTTGTTTTCCCTGTCACGCTTTATCCTCATGCCTAGGATTTGTTTTGCAGCTCCTAAATCCTTCATGGCAAATTCTCTAGACAATTGTCTTTTGAGATCTGAGATGTCCTCCATGCTTGAGCCAGCCACAAGCATATCATCAACGTACAGAAGAAGGATAATGTATGACGTATCAACTTCTTCAAGTAACAACAGTGGTCTGCATGACATCTCCTAAAACCGTTTCCCGACATGAAACTATCGAACTTCTTGTACCACTGCCTCGGGGCCTGCTTCAGGCCATATAGACTCTTCTTCAGTCTGCACACCTTGTTCTCATTACCTGGTGCCACGTATCCTGTCAGCTGATGCATATATATCTCTTCTTCAAGGTCCCCATGAAGAAAGGTTGTCTTAACAATTAGCTGTTCTAGATGTAAGTCCTCTGAAGCCACTATACTCAAGACCATGGGAATCGTAGACATTTTCACTACCGGTGAAAATATTTCAGTGAAATCAATACCTGCCTTTTGTTGAAACCCTTTCACAATCAATCTGGCCTTGTACCATTTCGAACCATCGTGCTCCTCCTTCAGTCTGTAAACTCACTTGTTATGAAGAGCTTTCTTACCCTTGGGTAGAGTGACTAGCTCCCATGTACGATTAGACTCAAGAGAGTCAATCTCATCATCCATGGCCTGCTCCCACTTAACCCGTATATCTGACTGTAACGCCTCTTCAAAACACTCTGGTTCACCATTATCTGTCAGTAGTAGATAATGTAAGGAGGGTGAGTATCGGACCGTGGGTCTCCTCTCCCGAGTAGACCTCCTCACAACTGGTGTATGCGGCTCTGCCTCATCCTGTGGTACTGTAACACCCATGTCCGGTAACTCTTCCAACTCTACGAATTCCTTTTTCTCGGCCTTATTTTCCTACACACTATCCTTATGCATCACTTTTTCATTAAAGACTACGTCCTTGCTTCTGATGATTTTTCTGTTTTCTGCATCCCAGAACTTGTAGCCAAAATCATGTTGCCCATAGCCTATAAACGTGCACCTCCTGGACTTCGCATCCAGCTTGTTTCTGTGCTCTGCATCAATGTGAACATATGAAGTGCAACCGAACACTCTGAGATGTGCAAGGTTCACTTCTTTTCCAGTCCACGCTTCTTCTGGTAGCCCACCATCCAATGGTGCTGAGGGACTTCTATTGATGAGATATGCGGCAGTATTCACAGCATCTGCCTAAAAGGTCTTGGACAACCCTGCATATAACCTCATGCTCCTGGCACGCTCAAAGATGGTCCTGTTAATGCGCTCAGCCACACCATTCTGCTGTGGTGTCCCTGGAATCATTTTCTGATGTTTGATTTCATTTTCTGCACAATACTCCTCAAACCTCTTATCACAATACTCTCCCCCATTGTCAGATCTGAGACACTTTACTGTTTTACCTGTCTCATTTTCTACCATAAATTTTCACTTCTTAAATACATCAAATACATCAGATTTATGTTTTAAGAAGTAGACCCACAGTTTTCTACTACCATCATCAATAAAGGTAACAAAATAACGTGAGCCACCAAGAGATAATACCTGTGCTGGTCCCCACACATCAGTGTGTACAAGCTTCAACAGATGTGTCTTTGGAGCCCGTCCCGTCTTCTTGAAGCTTACCCTCTTCTGCTTGCCATACACGCAGTCCTCGAAGAATTCCAAGTCAATAAACTTCAGCCCTGGTAGCTTCCCTTTTGACAATAGCACTTTCATCCCTTTCTCACTCATATGTCCCAGCCGAGCTCTGATGCCATAACTGCCCATTCGCTCCAGTTGATGCAACTGCGAGTGAACTATACGATCCTGAAGTCATGTACAAAGTACCTTCCTTGTTGCATCGAGATATTACCAAGACACCTTTTGTGATCTTCCAGGAGTCACTGGTGAATGTCGCCACATAACCAGTATCAGCCAACTGTCCCACTGAGATCAGATTACGTTTCAAACTCGGTACATGTCTGACATCCTTCAATTTCAAGACCGTTCCGTCTTTCTGATTTACATGAACATCCCCCTTTCCAACAATATCGCACGACTCATCATCACCCAGGTAGACTCTCCCAAAGTCACCTGACACATAATCACGCAGAACTTCCTTAAACGAAGTAGCATGAAACGAAGCACCCGAGTCTATAACCCAAGACTCATTCCTCGCATCAAGAGACAAGATCAACGCCTCTATATCGCTCTCCTCAGACAGATTCACTGAATCCTTCCCGCCTTGAGAGCTTCCTTCTTGTTTCTTGAGCGCCCTGCAATCACATTTCATGTGCCCCTTCTTGCCCCAATGCCAACACCCGTCTTTGTCTTTCGGTCCCTTGGACTTATTCCTTGACTTAGAACGCCCGTGTTTATTGCCTCTTTTATTCGGCGATCTTCCTCTTCCTTCAACGTTTAGAGCATTCCCTGAATCCCCTGAAACTCCTGATGCCTTCCTTCTAGATTCTTCGCTGAGAATTAGACCAACCACATCATCAAATTTCAGCTTTGTCGATCCTGAAGAATTGCTCACAGCAATCACCAAACCATCCCAACTGTCTGGCAAACTGGATAAGATCAATAACGCCTTGACTTCATCCTCAAAAGCAATGCCAACGGATTCCAACTGGCTCGTGACTGTATTGAACTCGTTTAGATGTTCAGCCACGCTCCCACCATCTGACATCTTCATGTTGAATAGCTGTTTCATAAGATGAACCTTGTTGGATGCTGAGGGCTTTTCATACATGGTGGTTAGGGCTTCCATTAATTCTTTTGTCGTTTTTACCTTGGATATATTGAAGGCGACGCTCTTAGACAAAGAGAGTCGAATCGTTCCTAAAGCCTTCCTATCCAGTAAAAACCATTCATCATCTGTCAACTTTTCTGGTTTCTTCTCTTTTCCTCCTAGAGGAATATAGAGGTCCTTCTGATACAGATAATCCTCCATCTGCATCTTCCAGAAGGCAAAGTTTGAACCATCAAATTTCTCAATTCTAGTTTTCTCATCTTCTACTATCGCTCTCAATAGAACTAAACCAATAGCTTTGATACCAGTTGTTGCGCAGCACGCCAACAACGCAGTGAGCCTAGATCCAATCTAAGGCCTCACCCACAAACGATAGACAGGAAGAAATATAAACTAGAAATAAATTAAAGCAATCCAAAACAAACCACAAGACAAGATATACGTGGAAAAATTCCAAACTAGGGTAAAAAACCATGGATGCAAAATTCTACTATGAAGAGAAACGAAGATTACAAGGCAATATACTAACCTCTCCCTTGGAAGTACAGAGAAAATCCTTTGCCCACACCTCAGAATAATTTCCTAAAATTTACCTTAACCTAGAATAGCCCTAGGGACCCCAATTTATAGTTTTGGCAACTTCCCTTTCCGCATCCCAGTTGCGAAAGGACTTGCGACATGAAATCCGCGAAACTCCTTTCGCATCCCAGTTGTGAAAAGACTTATGACACGAAATCTGCGCAACCTCGACTAGTCGTGGGCGGCCCCAGATGTGGCTCCACTTCTCAACACATTCAATCCATTGGTATGTGAACGCAGAGCGCTTAAGCTAATAATTTCAGTTTATTAGCATTTGCAAATTAAAATCAATTAAGCTCACACATTTTCCACTGCAACATTTCTACATTCCAGTTATTTCGTTGACATAAAATCGTGGGGTCTTGCTAAGATGCTCGCAGACTTTATACTTTCAAGAGCTTTCAACAGCCCACTCCCATGGCCACATCAACCAATTATCCAAGCGTTCCCATTAATAGCACATTTCAAAACCTCCTTTTATTTCAAACAAGTGACTGAGAGATCACATGACTTATAAATCATTGGAATTGAGGACCATTTTAATTCATTGGTCCATGAATCGTAGAGTGCTTAAGCTAATCGTTTTAGTTTATTATACTAAATTAAAATATATTAAGGTCCGCACATCTTCCACCATTCAACATCTCTACATTCATGTGATTCCATGGACATAAAATCATGGGGTCTTGCTAAGACACTCCCAAACTTCATACTTTCAAGAACTTTCAACAGCCCACTCCCAGGGCCGCATCAACTAATTATCCAAGAGTCCGCATTAATAGAACATTTCAAAACCTCCTTTATTTTAAAGAAGAGACCGAGGGATCACAAAACTCATAAATATTTGAAAGTGAGGCCCATTTCAATTCATTAGTCTACAAAAAAATTTTAAAAAAATTAATTTTTTTTTTTTAAAATAAAAAAAAAAAAGCATTGGTCTACAAACGTAGAGCGCTTAAGCTAATCATTTCAGTTTATTAGCATTTACAAATTAAATTCTATTAAGCTCGCACATTTTCCACCGTTCAACATCTCTACATTCCAGTGATTCCGTCGATATAAAATCTTGGGATCTTGCTAAGACGCTCAAATACTTTATATTTTAAGAGCTTTCAAAAGCCCACTCCTAGACTTGCATCAACCAATTATCCAAGTGTCCCATTAATGGCACATTTCAAAACCTCCTTTATTTCAACCAAGAGATTGAGGATCACACAACTCATAAATCATTAGAAGTGAGGTCCATTTTAATCCATTGGTCTCTGAACCTAGAGCGCTTAAGCTAATCATTTCAGTTTATTAGCATTTAGGAATTAAAGTCTATTAAGCTCTCACATTTTCAACCGTTCAATCAGTGAAGTATTTACATTTTCAGATTTTTAGTTTTATCAAAAAAATAAATAAATAAATAAATAAATAAATAAAGATTTTTAGTTTTATCATCATCCTTAGTTGAAAATATCTGATCCGATTTCCAAGAAAAAACCTCATGTTCATCAATTTCTATTGGACCGGGGATTGCTATTTACACCCCGCATTGAGTGATAAATGCGCTCCACATTTCACTTTTTGACCATGCAATAGTCATTTTTTGTATAGTTTCGTACTTGGGTGTGTGCTAATATCAATGGAGAGTTATCTGATACTCTGGCTGCCCATAACACTTGAAACTCGTGCACTTTTATTGTACGTAAAGCATGCACTAACTCAACTTAAACATTCTTGTAAAACTCTGTCACAAGTTACAGTAAAAATAAATAAATAAAATAAAATAAAATTAGATTGGTTACAAATTCCTAACCCCTACAAAATTCAAAAATCTTTCATTTTTTAACCGTCCAAAAAATGTTCCCAAATCAGACACTAAAATAATCAAAGAAGGTATCTTTTCGTTTATGATACATCTAAAATTGCATACATAAATTGGATGGTTAATTACTTGTATGCATGTATATAATTTTTAAATATTTTATAAGTGGCTGACTATCATCTATTACAATCTTCCAGAGTATCAATTTTCTTTGGGGTTACTGTGGTTTCAAAAGGAGGTAAGCTGTAATCACAGACAGCATTAAAAAAAGAAAAAGCATGGATGGATCCATGCATGCGTGGGGACATCAATTTCGACGTCTCAAAATGGTATAAACATGCCAATGATTGTTCCATATCACATCAGCCATCCATGGGAGGCACAAAATCGTGAAGAATCCCAAAAGAGCCAAAACCAATGGAAAAAAGCGTACGTTAAAGTGTGAAATTTTAAATTAGGAAGCTATGAAACGACAAACAAATGAGAAATTCAGATTGCGAAGCTCTTACCCGACAAAAGAGAGGCCAGACCCTCATGATCGACTCACGCCGCACGTGGCAGCGAGGCATACGTGAATGACATTGGAACCGTTCATCAGGCAAAACCCACTGAGGAGGGTCCATGTCTATGATAGTCACGTGTGGCACGCTTATATAATGGATTTCGAACATTTGGTTTGTTTTTCTTTAACCGTTCATTTGTTTAATGTAGGTGGGGTGCAACTGATTACCACATCAGATTGATGGGTGGTTCAGATCTTACCAATCTAGGGTTAGTTTGCACGTGTGAGGCGAGTGCATTATCAAAATGCACTCGTGCGAGTGGACTTGGTAGTCGTTGATTTGTTTTTTTATTGGTAGAGTACACCTCGCATTCGCCATTTTTTTAAGAAATGGATTCACCTCATCAGCAGCAAATTTACGGTTGTTTGAAAGAGAGAGAATTCACCACCATTTTAAAAGTTGGTCATAATTCACCACCATTTTAGGTGAGAATTTACCACCATTTTGAAATTGGTGGAGACTTATCAACCGTACACATGGCATACATGTATCATTTTGGTCCATCCTAATCTTGGGCCCCACCAATCTGACAATCTCACATCTGATCTGGCAATTTGAATTCGGAGCTTCAACTGCCAACCATGCTATTTCAAGACACCCATGGATAGCTACCCGCCCATTGGTAGGTTTCGGTCGTCTGATCATTCTGACTTTTTTGGGTTACACACCATTTACAATAGGTGGAGACATTTAGAATAGTCCATATCATCGTACATAGATATGTCTTGCATGGGTGAATAAGTCACCACTGCTCCTAAAATGGGGAGACATGCTACCATAGTTTGGGCTGTTTGAAAGCAAGAAAGGTTGTGTTTGGCAGAAGTTGTTTGGGCATACATGCTGTTCATGGTGGGAAATGATACAGTAGGTACGCTGTACCATAGTAAGGTAGAGTACCCATCACAAGATGCCATATCATATCTTAAATCGATTTCTAATAAAAATATCTAGAAAAAAAATAAAATAAAATAAAATTTGAAAGTGACTTTATATGCTACATGACCCTAATTGATCGGCACTATACCCACTTAGGGTACATCATGTCCTGCTATATTATTAGACAACATGTCTTGTTGTATCACTTTCTGTGTATGATTTGTCTAATTCATTCATACATAGAAACTTAGAGAAATAGAGACATTTTATCTCTATGATTTGAAATAAATTGTGGAGGGCATGTCTCTTAGAAATGTAAATCAAAAATGAAGAATGCTTATTCTTTTATTATTATTATTTTTCACATATACCCACATCCTGCACACTCACACCATATGAGCACTCGATCCTATGATCTCGGTTTTGAAGTAGAATCAATCTACCACTAAACCACGGAGTTGGACCCATTTATTCCCTAGTTCAAAGCGTATCCTAATAAAATGTTCTTCATGTGTGTGTCATATGCACGAAACGTGCGCTTGTGTGACTATTGATGTTTAAGAGCTCCCATGTGTCATATGTGCTACCATCAATGGTTAAGTACTTACATGTGCTATGTGTTAATGTATCGATGTGCTATAAGTGCTCCATTTGTCACTATTCATCCTTGATTGCCGACATCAGTTAGAATTCAGCTTTACTCATTTGTTACAGGGCATGGGATAAATAACAAATGAAGTTGTCATAGCTTAGGTAACCAATCCAAGTCAGCATGGTTAGAACACAACTTCGCTTGCATCCAAAGGGTCTATGTTGTGAATGCAATTGACTTATAAAATTCTAAGCAATTAGTAGCTTCTCAAAACAAAGAAAAAAAAAAAAAAAAAAAAAGGAAAGCTCTTCTAGATTTGGGCTGAAGCTATTCATCCATTAGGATTGATATGATTCTCGTATAGATTTATTATTTTTAATGTTCAGCCACGTCAGGTTCGTTTCAGTATGATTGTACATCCATTGCCAATGAATCAATCATGGTTCGGCAACACTCCAACAGTACACAGTCCTACTGTTGCCAAATGCATGGACCATCGATTTAGTGGACCATATTGTGGATGACCAAGGAAAGGAAAGAAATGCACTCGAACACAATCCTAGCTGTTGATTTTGGGCCTCCAAATGAACAGTGAAAATGAAAACGTTGAACCATCCACGGGATTTGCTATTCAGATGTCAATATTATTAATCAGAGCGGTTTTGGTATCATGGACTATTCATAGAAGTGTTTGGATGGTCTGGATTCGCTGACCATCAAACCAATCTTAATCATGGCCTTGTGAACAAACCATGACTTCTTCACCGAGCAGTAATTAGCTCTCTCTTAATATAAATTTTCTCAAGGAACGCGTTTTCAGACCATTTAAATCATCCATTTCTTCCCTATTTGCATACTCCGCGCCTCAACATCATCACCCGTATGCTTGATATGGTTGGACCAGATCGGAACCATTAATTCAGTGGGTCCAACAGTCAATGACCCATAGTCCAAAACTCACATTGTTTGGACAATCCTAAACCTTTGATGAGTGTTGAACAAACGGACACTAAAACATGAAGACCCGTGATGACTCACATTAAGTGACATTTTTTGTATATGTTAATTAGAAGAATCCGATCAAGGAAAGCTGTTATTAGCTTCCAAAAAATGGTGGACCCCACGAGGTTTACAGTTCAAATCATCATACACAGGTTCTACATGCATTGCTCATGATAGGGAGCCATGAAAATCCCCATGCCTCTCAAAGCATTGGTTCTCTTCCTGTCTTTCAGATGCAATGCCAGTTAACAAAACCCTTCAATCAAAACTAAATGGGCTTTCCCAGTCCAATTGAAAAACCTATAGCCAAGGGTTTCCAAGAGAAGAGTATGGATTGGACCATGAAGAGGCATTTTTGCCATAGAAGACTCCTACTGTTTGTAATTTGACTACATTGACCTCGTCAACTACTAGTCCACGCCTCGACAGATATTATAAATGCTTTTCACCATGGGACCAATAAAAAGTAAGTTCATGATCTCTTCCAAAGTACTTGGCCCACATTCATCTCTAGCTTTCACCTTTGGAAGGTGCTGCATGGATTTATACAAGCACCACACAACTAATATGAATACTTTCCAAACATAATCACATCCATTCAATTTTTTTAATGGGCATTTGATCAGTTCATTACACCCTGCATTTCTTTGAATTGCTCTACGAGCCATCCTGTTGATAATATAAATGTTTTTAAATTAAATGTAAGAAATAAACTTGAATAAAAAAACAGAGAATAAGAACCTTACATCTGTTGAAACAATTGTTACATAATAGGACTTCAAATTTTTCTGCCAGTACAAGGTCTTCTGAAAGTAGCATATTGAATAACTTAATACACCAATCCATTTAACTAAGAGATGCAAACTATCGCAAAGATAACGACTAGATCTACATCTCGTATGACAGAAAATTTTGAAATTCTATTATATAACAATCGTCTCAACCGGTGTAAGGTTTCTATTCTCTGTATTTTTATTCAAATTTATTTCCAACATTTAATCTAACAAATGCCATCATAGAATAACTAATTGGCCATATCGTTGTTGAAATAAGTTGTTAATAAGGAATTTTAAGTAATTGAAATACTTTTTTTTTTTGGGTAAAATTATAATTTCATTTCAAATCTAGCAGCAAATGTACATTTGAGAGAACCAGGAGCACAAAATAAACATCTAGGAGCCTATCATGACTAACAACAAGGAAGGGAAAATTGAGAGAAAAACTCAGGGACAAGGCCTAGTGCTCTCTAATCGACCCCAGACCCACCTTGAAATACTTTGGAGAGCTTGGAATTTGTTGGTCATCTCCCAATGCATGTGTTTGCCCTAGTTGCACATGTGCACCTAATGAGTAAAATGATCATCGATGTACTAAAGAGTTTAAACATCAACCATTCATCTCACCATGATGACCTTCCTATGGTTGTGACTAACAGTCGGTGCACCCGTATTTGCTTGATAAGAATTATTGATACCAAAAAATACTCATATAGGGATTACTCTAGGTCAAATAATTAACAAGGATCATTGAAAACTGCTTACTGATAACACAACTCTTCGGGGGAGTACACTCTACCATTGGAATTGCATCTGAAACTCCAACCGGTTTATGATTCTATTAAAGCCACCATCACCAAATTGTCCAAGAAGCCTTGTGGTAGCAGGAAGTTCAAGCCCCAAAACACTTGAAAGTATCCCATTACTAACATAATACACTTAATTTGTTTTTGCCCCTAGATGACCTTGACTTTCTTCTTTCCTTAATCCTTCTTGTTGCATAACAAAAGCACTCAACCATATATCGATTCTCCACTTGATCAATGATCAAGAAGGTAATGCACTGCCTTTTCTTATCACTTAGCCTTCATATAAAATAAGAAAATATAAGATATGGTGTCCAAGTTTTTTCTGAAGCTGAATATCGTATTACATCTTTCTATTACAGTGAAACTACTAAAATAGATTGTCTTTGTAGAAGCCAATCAGTTGTTTAACGACAATGGAGTATTTAAAAAAATACCATGACAATGGAGTATTTAAAAAAATACCATCCGACCTTGTGTTTCATAAGCATCCATGTATGATTGATTGTTACCTCATTGGGGAGAAGGATGCAGATGGTCTACCCACTCATTCTAAGTGAATCCAAAAAACTAGATCGACCCCATTATTAGATTTCACTATTAATACCCTAATTTATCAAAATTAGCTTGAGGGGATTTGTTAATTATCATTTGATATTTCACAAATTCTTCATTCATTACCAAAATACTCACAAAGTGCGACTCTTGGATATGAACTAGTGCGACTTATCCCAACTCACTCCATTTTAGTCCATTTTTGTCATGTGACACAACCAAGGTGACTCGGTTTTGGATGATGTTTAGAACAAAGTGACAACGAACTAACAAACACTTAAATGATAGATCACATATTGAAATCCAAAGAGGAATGTTAACCCTAAAATACAAACACATAACATAACAAAAAACAAGCTATGTTCATCATCAAACAGCATAAAAACAACAATGACATTCCCAATTTCATTTCCTTGTTCTAGGAGCATAACAAGCTACAATCCTACATAACATAAACAATAAAAAATCAATTTCCATTTCAATATGATATAAAATGAAAAGGATTGTTACATACCACATGCCATCCATGGGAGGCACAATATCGTGCAAGATCTCAGAAGAGCCAAGGCAAACAGATAGCATAACATAAAGTTACAAATATAAAATTAGGGAACTAACAAATATGGAGAGAGAGAGAAAGAGAGAGAGAGAGAGAGAGAGAGAGAGAGAGAGAGAGAGAGAGAGGAGAGAGAGAGAGAGAGAGAGAGTTCATATTCCTTCTGATTAAAACATGGGATTGACACAAAAAGTCAGATAACACACCTTATAATGCTCTGAAATCATACATTTTGCTTTATTAATTACTTTGTTTAAGTCGATGTCATTGATTGTTAAGCCTTCCATATTCATATTCTAATCAAAATCTATTTTAACAAACAGAATTCTATAACAAAAAATAGGAAAGATTACCATTTTTCGAAGGCATCGGCAGAGAGTGATCAAGCCGACTGCGATGAAGGCTTGGGAGCATCGTCATCGTCATCCTTGCTTCGATTCCTCTTCTTCTTCTTCTTCTTATACGGCACACCTCGTGCCTTAGCTTGGCACTCCCTGACCTCACGAAGATAAACGCGGATCACACCTCCAGCAAAAGGGTTCGTCTCTGGCGTCCCCCCGTTCTCTTCATAGGCAGCCCGGAGGCGGCCGATCAGTGCATCAAGGCTACCCCAAGCTTGCCTGAGCGGGCATGTGCAAGGCGCAGGCGGCTCCGGCTGACCAAAGAAGGCACACCCATTTAAGTGGACCTTAGTCTTTCCAAATTGGTCGAGGTATCGGAGGAAGTCGAGCACATGGCTACAATTGCACTGGGCCAGAGAAACTGGAGGCCGTTGATTCTTCAAGTACTGCCCAAAGGTATTCCAATCCCTCCGTTTCTGCGACTCGTATCGGCTCAGCTGAGGAGGTGGTGCTGGTGGCTGATCAGTGATGGCCCGCGAGGATGACCCTTCGGCAGAGCCTTTCGCTCCACCGGCTGACATCATGGACGATGGATTGTTTCTGAATTTTTTTTTTTTATTTTTTTTTTTTAATACAAGGCAAGAAATGGAGAAGAAGAAGAGAAAGGAATATCAGTTTAATTAATGGTGGAAGGTGGAGATCACATCTTGGCCAACTGAGGGGACATGCCATGGCCCCACAAAGGTGCTCATGTTCCTCCTTTTTCTCTCTCCTATCTTTATTTTCTTTGATTTTCTTATTTCTAATATTAGTAATAATCACATCACTAATTCACAATTATTGTACGACGTCGTCATCATTGGAATCGTCATCATCGTCGTGCGCATAGTCACTGCCACGCTCTAAAGCCGGTGACTCCGGTGCAACTACACCAGACCTGTGACTCGGATTTTGTAACGTTGATCACTGACTCACTGAATCTTTAACCAGAAAAATGGAGATAATAAATTTATTAAAAATATAAATAAAAAATCAAGTATCAGTATTGTAAGTACTAGTTAATCTCCTGAACAGATCGAGTTGAGATGAGTTGACTCGGATTCGACTGAGTTATTCGTACAATAAAACCGGAACCAGTCTAACGATAGACCAAAACGGTTTCTAGATGACTCTGTTGGCCAGTTTTTTTTTTTTTAATTATTAAATGTAGGTAGGATTACCACTAATAGAATAATATTATAAAGGATTATGAGGTTTGGTCAGCCCACGCGCGTGTACATGTCAGTGAATGTACACGCCACCACATATGCCAGCATGGCAGACTGGTGAAATATCCAAGCCATCCATCAGAAGAGTAACCGAATGTAGATTTTCTATCCCGAGATTTAGTTTGGTACACTAATCATGTGGGTCACAATTAAATGAATAAATGTACAGTGGTGAAAAAATCAACTAAAGTTTTCTTATCCGTTAAAAGTATTTTTTTATTTCAGGTCATACATACTGAGTGGACCGTCTTTATATTTGAGTATAAACATATTTACAATGATATCCACCTGATGAATGGTTTGGATTCTTTTACTGTCTGCCACGTTCGCATTTGTAGTGGCGTGTGTATTAACTGACTTGTAGACGCGCGTGGGCTCAGTAAAGCCGCGATTGTTACGGTTGGTTTTGCTTGTATCGTAGAAGAAAGTTTTGATAGGGTACGGTGCCCACACTACGGTACGCGGCTGGCTTCCAACCCTGAAGTGCATCTTAGATGACGATCTGGACCGTTCATGGTCTGGATTCTATGCTAACCTTGCAATAGTATGAAACGTTTGTTGAAAGAATGATGGTTTAAGAAGACAAACATTTAATGGATCATATTCAAAATCAAGATTTAAAGGTTAGGATCATAGGTAAAGTATAATTATAAAATTATAGCTTCCATGCGGTAGTAATGAGAATACGAACGGTTCAGATCAATATAAGGATGAACTCCTGGGGTGAAAACCGACACCGTGCGGCATGAAGGAAGAAAAGAGGATTGGCGGCTGTTCGAAGCCCCATGCAAGGACTCTTTATCATGTATGCATTTGCACATGTACATGCCCATGCCGACATGGATCCATGGCCATTAGTTTCTTGTACTGTGCTTCCTATGCACCGAAAGAAAGAAAGTCGGGTGGGCCTGATCCGATTAGCAGTCGGCTCTTTGATTTCGAGCCCTAGTATGTTTATAAACATCATAAATGGGCCTGTTTTTACGCGGCCTGGGCTTGACCCGGTAATTAATCAGCCTTCGTGTCGAGTTCCTACCCGGTTTAAGGGCCTCCATGGTCTATTAGTAACCCAGACCCGACAGGTACTGGCCGTTTCATGACGGAAAGTTGGACTCGGATTCGGTAGTGACACCCCAGCACCGACGTCCGTTCTGAAAAAGCTCTGTGGGCCCCACCATGATGTATACGTTTTATCCACACCGTCCATCCATTTTTCCAGCTCATTTTAGAGCATGAAATAAAAAATGATACAGATTCAAATCTCAAGTGAACTACACGAAAGGAAATAGTGATAATTGAACGCTCACCATTAAAAACTTTCTAATGTCCATTTTAATGATTATTTTCCATCCAATCTTTTGATTACGTCACACAGACCTGCATGAAGAGAAAACATAAATATTATTTTGATCCAAAACTTTGATGCCCCTAAAAAGTTTTTAATTGTGGCCGTTCAATCACCACTGTTTTCTGTAGGGTAGTCCACCTGAAATTTGAATCCGCTTCGTTACGAGCTCATGCCCTAAATAAGCTGGCAAAACAGTTGGACAGCGTGGATAAAACACATGCGTTACAGTGGAGCCCACGTAGCTTTTCCATCACCGACCGGCTTCCAGAGGGGTCAGCACCGAATCCGAGTCCAAGAAGGTTGATCTCTGACGGTGGGACGCGGATTGCGTCGCCAGTCCCTAGCCCCGAACGGGCAGTTCTGTGGGCTGGCTCACCGTGATGTATCTGTACATCCAAGCCGTCTATCCCTTTTCTCATATTATTTTAAGGCATACAACAAAAATGAGGCAGATCCAACGATCAAATGTACCACACCACACGGATGACTCTTGCATTTAATGCAACTGTCTTTTAATGACTTGTGCATTTAATGCAACCAAGCTTATTATTTGGTGTGGTCCACTTGAGGGTTATGTATGCCTCGTTTTATTCCTCATGCTTAAAATGATATGAGAAAAGGGATTGACGGCTTGGATGTATAGATACATCACGGTGGGCCCGCCCACAGACCTGCGCGTTCGGGGCTAGGGAAGGGCGCGGGGTGTAGTACGCAATCCGCGTCCCTGACGGTGAGGGCATTTTCGGTAGAAATGTTAGGTGATGCTGATTGTAGTAGGAGGAGTGCGTTTTGAAGTAGCGTGAACAACCACGAGCAGAAACGGTGCCCCCAGCCCCAGTGTACCAAGATCGAAACCGTGAGTCAGGCAATCCCACTTTTGTAAATGGCCCGTCTGAAATGCTTGGCGTATGTGATCATAAGGTGGGCCACATCTCCAGAAGATGAATGAATGGTTAGTTTGAAGACTGATTAGTGTTTCAGATCCTGTGCACGTGTGTGGGGCCTGCTTGCGACGATGACGATCCGATCCGATGATCTAATACACAAGCGAAGAACAAGTACAATCTTACTCTCAGTTCCCTAGCATTTCTCCTCTATGTTACAAACACGGCTCTTTGTTTTGCCTGAAAGCAACTCAGTAAAGGATGCGGATTGGATACTGACAAGTTCAGTAGCCGAATCGCTACTGAAGTGACGTCACCAAGCTCTGTGGACCCCACTATGATGCATGTGTTGTATCCTACCGTCCAACCATTTAAAGAGATCGCTTTATGGCATTAAAAAGAGAATTAGATACATATAAATTTCAAGTGGGACCACCACAGAAAACCGTGGGAACAGTCACACCTACCGTTGAAACATTTATAGGGCCCACCATGATGCATTTTTGAGATCCAACCTATTCATAAGTTAACATATAGATAGATGAAGTGAAAACAAAAATATTAGCTTGATTGGAAACTACTGTGGCCTCTAAGAAGTTTTGAACGGTGGATGTCTCTGTCCCCACTATTTTCTATGGTGGGTCCGCTTGAACTTTAGATCTATCTCATTCTCTTTATAATGCCATAAAATGATCTCTAAAAATGGTTGGACAGTATGGATACGACACATGCATCATAGTGGAGTCCACAGAGCTTGGTGACGTCACTTCAGTAGCCATTTGGCTACTGAACTTGTCAGTATCCAATCCGCTCCCCTCAGTAACACGCGTTTTTATTCCCCCACATGGGCCCACATGCTAAGTATTCCGGTGATGTGTACCGTCCATATTGTAGAATTTGTTCTATACGGGCCGTTCAATGGATTTTTTTTTTTTTTATTTTTTCATTTTTTTCAACGCTATCTCTTGAGAATAATGAAAAGAAAATTTTCAACGGTTGACATTCAACTCTAACATTAGAGATGAGGATTATCACTAAAGCGTGATTATAGGAAAATAGCATATTTATGTCAGTAAAGAAAATACGGATAGTTTAAATCATCAGACACCTCAGCATGTGGGCCCAAAGTGGGTGGGGACGGAAGCAAAACGAGCTCATTTGTAAAAATGAAGCCGTTAGACATAAATGATGCAAGTGCAAGTATTTGCAGGGAAATTGGTGGGTGTAATTTCCGTAGATGAAAATGATACAGCCACGTACATGAAACAGAGGTATTTGATACTCGGGTAGCGTGTGGAGCTTGATACTTAGGCGTTCAGATATTGTACACGTGGCATACAATTGTAAAACCCACAATGCATCAGGGGCCTTTTGGATGCAATTCCCTCGAGAGAGAATTTCCTTAAATTTTGTCAGAGGACTTGCCTAAAACCGATCCAAAACCAGCCAGTGGGCTTTTGAAACTTGGAACAGTGGATTTGATGACAGTTTGCAAAGTTATCAAAACACAAACAAATTAGGGATTGGCTTAAAATGGGCTCGAATTGGTAAGTGTAGAAGACAGCACCGACGTTTATGGTGTGCATACGTGGTGAAATTTTGTGGGTCCTGTATATACTTATTTACCGCAACCAATGAAAAGCCACCACGTGTTGACATATGGGAAAAATATTTAAAAATTCTTAGAATATCTTGGCTTGATCTTCTTTTAATATTATGGATTTCATTATTAATGCGAAGGCATGGACCCTTACGCACGCCTTCAGAAAATCAAATCTACGGATATTGCGTGGGCATGATTAATATGTCAATTAATAAGTAAGCGTACCCAACACGTATATAAATAACCTAAGAGAATGTATCTTATCACATATTTGACTATGATACATTCAACGAAATCATATCTCACTGTCCTTTCAAAATGAAAGATCTTCTCAAAAATGTTTGGAGGGTATATAGCATTCGAGGAGGTTCAAATATCATAAGATCGAACTGATATCTAAGTGAATCCGACTATGGTTTGGACCCAAGGCAGAAGAAAATAGATAGTGGTTAGACCAGGTCCCAACTCGTACATTGATCAAAATTAAAAATAAATAAATAAATGGAAGAGCTTCGAGGACTTGATCCAATAGTTGTGGTTCAATTGAGATGAAAATAATGGAATAAGTAAATGAAAAATCTAGTTTGACCCATCTATGATAACAAATTGGTATTAGGTCAATCATGTCCATCTTGTATCCTATCCAACACTCCAAACCATCGTAGAGTGAATGGTTAAATGCATAAGGTGGTTTGATCAGACTACCCAACACCTCAATCGAAAGTGTAGTAGGTGGGCCACCAGATAAGTGGCTATGATTGATTTTGGGTCTGGGATCAGCCCTTAAGGTTTCTTGGATAGATCTTGAATCAAATTAGTGGGCCATGAAGATCTGCATGAAGAAATCAGGACAAGAAGAATATCTTAAAAGCCGGCAGTTTTGAATCCTCCTAGAATATTTCTTATAAGGAAAGCACGTCGTAAACATGAATGATATAAGATCAACAAGGAAATCTAGAAGGGTTTTGCCACATCAACAAGTGAGAAAAGGAGCACGTGAAGAAGATCTCATAGCCATACACCCAATACATCTATCTACTTTTCAATTTATCATTCATTTATCTTCTTAGCAAGCCTAGCCTAATTCTAGCATATGTCGCTACTGCTTAGTAGCTCCCGCTATAGTACTATAGAAGTAGATTAAATGTCCTTAACCTTAATTTGTTGAATCATGATCAATTGAGTTCCAATTTAGGAGATCATGCTTATTCGGTCATATCTAGTTGACCATTTGCCTTATTTACTTGTTCTGATAGACAATTTAAGTATTCATCTCTTGTTTATTTTATTTCTTTGGTTATTTCATACTTTTTCAATATATTCAAATATTAATAAAAGTGACATTGTTTAGCCTTTCCTTTATTTATTTATACATATATATCCCTTTGAGAAATATCAAGCTAAGGTACTCTTGAAAGAACAAATCCTTAAGTCAATTAAAATAAGGCAAAAAGAATTTATCCAAAATGACTAACCTTTACCCTTTCACAAATCACCTGACCATTAATTACAACAAATGATTGAGACGATAGCAGGATCATGTGTTCAGTCTCTAATTATTCTGACTCAAGACAAGGGATACCAAAGGTTCAATCAAACATTGAGTTAAATAGACTCTAGCATGCCCACACATTATAAAACATACGAAATCTAAATACTGACCCTTGATCGCACATGTGCCCTTTTAATTGATTGAATTGACACAATAGACATATCATATTATATTTATTTTATTCGCGCCAACCATCCATACATTTTTATGGATTATTTTAGATCATGAGTCCATAATGAAGCTGATCCCAAGCTAAAGTGGATCGCACTTCCTGCAGGCAGCGGAAGTTTTGGATTGAGTTGATATTTGTGTTTCCCCATGTTTGTGGGCCGAATCATGAACAGGTTGGATGGCAAATAAAAATCATGGCAGGGCCCTAACACTGTTATCCCTACAGCTTCCCATCCCGTTGTCCATTTGAGCTTTGGATCTGCCTCATTTTTTTGGATCATAACCTAAAATAATCTGATAAATTGATTGGACAGCATAGATGATCAAACACATACATCTTAATGGGTTCATAGATTTTTGCAAAGGTATACACTGTACCAACTTGGGTGCTGTGTTCTACACCACGCAATCTAAGTCCACCTAAAATTTTGGTTTCAAATATGCCTTTTATGGGTGCGCCCAAACTGGGACCTTTCTCCTGGCAAATGCATCCCATTTGTAGGACATTCAGGCCGGGCAAAAAGTGACTATCATCATGAAGATCAGATCACCTGGCACAAAAATCAGGCCGATCAGCTTATCAAGTGGGCCACACTACTGAAAACTAATGGACGCAGTCTTCTCAATACTTTCACCCTTTTCCACTTCTTGGATGTCCCACACACGTGACAAGTTGGCTTGAAATGGTGCAGCATAGTAACCTTAGCATATTGGAGGTCGTACCTGATCATTCTCCCGTTTATGAAATGGGCCCACTTCAATGCTGGTATCCCACAACGAAAGACATTTAAAGATGGCTGGCCGGGAATCTAACAGCATTCAAATTTTCAAAGGTCCACTTTTCATTTCATGTTAAGATTCCCCGTGCACCATTTTTCGATGGCAGGAGATACGTGCGCACTAACTCTCAGTTTACACTTTAGAATAAAAACTAACAACATGCAAAAAAAAAAAAAGAAATCCTGCTATAACATCTGCTACCGTTAATTCATTTTGCCAGATCGTTTTTCAGCTGTTGGATTGATCCAGTTAGTTGCGGCTATGAAACGGCTTAGATTGTTTTATCCAACGCTCCTCTTTTCACCCACAAATTCAAATCAACGGTGGAGGCCCGAAAAACACCACATCAGCTCTTAGACAGGAAACTGATTTTTTTCATGCAGGGGCATTTCCGGAATAAGATGAACAAAACTAAACCATATGGCCGTTGCAAGATACGGTGGTGGTTTTCAAAACAAGAAATAGACTTGTTTGCAGGAGTTTGTTTTCCCTCCGTCGCAGCTCAGGATCGAAAGTGTGTCGGCCTCGTACATGCTAAGATAGTTTGATGATTTGAACCATTCATGTTCTTAAGCTATTGTCCCATCCCCAGGTTTCAATAATGATCCCAACCTTTTGTTTTTAGATTTGAATGTGAACTGTTGAATTCTTTTTTGTTTTCATTGTTATATGAATTCAACTATAGATAGTATGGATAATTATGGTCACAATCATCCTTTCAGCTAGCTTTAGTTTATTAGTATAGCTTGTATAGCTGTCCACCACATGGACGTTTCTTTATCACAATATTACTACGAATGTGGGACCCAGTTGGTGACTACACATGCTGGACCTTGATGTAGAACGGGTTGTGGATTCATTCATGGCTAAGATGGACCGAATAAAAGAAGCCAAGAAAGATCGACCACACTCAATATAGTTCCACCGGAGGTTGACAAGTCGAAATTCCACTAGAAATTTCATATTACTTGTTGGCTTATTTATGCTAGTTTAGACAGGCAAAATGTTGTTCAACATATCACGTTGATTAATCGAAAATCACATAATTTTCAATTTAAATCTTTGAACCCTTTTTAGATGTTTTGATGTGTCAACTCGACCCATTGACAATATATAGTCGATGAATGCAGAAAATTTGCATGGTTTTTTTAATTTGTTTCCTAATTTGACTAGGACTTTTTTATTACATTTTTAAATTTTATTTAGGGTTTTTTAAAGGGTGTTGTTAAGTTATTTTTATGAATCATTCAATCAATAAAATTCCTTAAAAGTTTTTCTCTCTCTCTCATGGATTTGAGAAAACCTCTTGTGGATTCAAAAGTGTTTGTGGATTCCAGGTGTTTATTGATTAAGGAAGACTATGCTCGACCTCATCACGTCCTCTCCTACATTAGATCTTGAGTTGCGACCAATTAATGCAAAACCACATCTATTTGTTGACGGTGGGTAACTCACTGGGAGTGGATTGTGTGAGGCCCAACTTGAAGTCCTAACCTAGTGAGATAAGTGTACCCAAACTAAACTAGTTTCAAACATGCTTTTTACAGTCTTATTTTTTATCTGGTCACACCAAAGCCTCATCGTGCCAATCAGCTCCCACCTCACCTTAAGGGGATTGCATGCTATGCCAACACCATACAACTGTGTGGTGTTAGGACATTAGTGTTTTACCCACTCTGTACATTCATTTAACCAACTTATTTTAGGGCATGAGCCTAATTTGAATCACATCCAAAACTTAAGTGGACTACACTATAGGAAACAGTGGGGATAATAACATCCACCATTGAAACTTTCCCAAAAACTGTAATAATATTTATTTCTCATCCAACCTATTCATGAGATCACATGGACCTAAGAAAGTTTCAATGGTGGATGTTATTATCCCCACTATTTCGTGTGGTGTGGGTCACTTGAGTTTTGAATGTGATTCAATTTTGGACTCATGCCCTAAAATGAATTGATAAAAGGGATAGATAAAATATATACATCAGTGGGCTCAATAGAGTCCTAAGCCACGTCTATGTTGTTTTGGAGTTATCACACAATCCCATCCACCTCCACCTAGAAAAGGCGGACACAAAATGAATAGGTGGGTGTTGGAAAGATATGTGGGTCCACTAGTCCACTATGATGTATGTTTTTTATCCACGCATTGTCCATCCATTTTTCTAACTCATTTTAAGGTATGAGCCCAAGAGTAAGATAGATCCAAATCTCATATGGACTACACAATAGGAAACAGTGGCAATTGAATACCCACCATTTAAAATTTCTTAGAGCTTTGAATTAAGCTAATATTTGTGTTTTTACTCCGTCCAAGTGCACAGGACCTAATGAATAAGTTGGATGGCACATACGCATTACTAGGGTCCCTAGGAAGTTTTTAATGGTGGGCGTTCAATCACTCATGTTTCTTGTAGCGTGGTTCACTTAAAAAGTGGATTTGCCTCCTTTCGCTCGTGAGGGTCCAAAAATAGATATGCTAACGTGGGTAAAACACATGTATCATGTTAGTGACCACGGAACATGTCACCTACCTGCGCGGCGCTGGAGGGGCTGCTAACGAATCTGAGTCAACAAAAGACACCTTCTAAGCTGAAGTGGGAGTGGAGGGATTGGGTACTATCCCTGCGTGTCCCGAACTTGGAACAGACTTCGGCTCTGAGGGGGCCACCGTCATGTATGAATTTATCCACACCGTCCATCCATTTTTCCATAGGCTACCAGCCCAAACATGAGGCATGTCGAAGGATCAAGTGGACCATACAATAGGGATTAAACACCCGCCATTAAAATTTTCTTGGGAGCCACATAAGTTTTGGATCAAGCTGATATTTGTGTTTTGCCTTCATCCGGGTCTATGTGAACTTTTATGAACAGATTGGATGAAAAATAAATATCACAGTGGGCCTAAGAAGGTTTCCACGGTGCACATCATTATCACCTCTACTTCATGTGGTATGGTCCACTTGACCATTGGATCTACCTCATTTTTTGAATTATATCTTAAAATAATACGAAAAAAATAAATGAACGGTGTCGATATCGGTAGCTTTGGAGGTACAGGTAGCAGCAATTAGCGTGAGTAGCTAGAGATTGAATCTGTTAGCCACAGCACGGGCCAACGTCGAACGCGTGTGCAAATATGGCCATTGATCAGGTGGGGCCCCGAATCAAACCCTTCCCAGCCTAAAAGTCAGGCCGAGTACGACAAATTTTGACAGATGAAATGCCCGTTGTATATTATAAATTCCATGCACGTCCGTGTGTGTCCAACTGACACATGGACTGGAATCATTTTTGGGCGAGGTGGGCCACCTGATGAGTGGCGCAGAGATCTCACGCATCATGCCACTTCGTCACGTGTGTCGTGTATCACAATACTGAACATTTCTCGATAGATTTCAAGGGAACGGATTGGTTACTCCCCCTGCCACCAGCCCTGGCTGGTGGTCGGTGCTCCGTGGGCCCACCATGATGTATGTGTTTCATCCATTTTTACGGATCATTTTAAGGCCTTTTCTAAAAAAAATGATAGGAATATAAGTCTCAAGTGGAAGACACTACAGGAAAACAATAGTGATTGGATACTCACCATTAAAATCCTCCTAAGGCCCACTGTACTATTTATTTGACATCCAATCTGTTGATTAGGTAATAAAGACCCAGATGAAAGGAAAAAAAAAAAAAAAAAAAAACAAAGATCAGCTTGATCCAAAACTTTTATGCCCCCAAAAAGTTTTTAATGGTCGATGTTCATTCAACACTGTTTCCTGTAATGTGATGCATCTGATATTTGGATATAACTCAGTTTTGGTCTCCTATCATAAAATGATATATAAAAATAGATGTTGGGAATGGATGAAACACATATATCATGATGGCCCACAGAGCACCTACCACCAGCCATTGGCTGGTGGCAGGGGGAGTAGCCAATCCGTTTCCAGATTTCAAGAGGTTGGTCAGTCATGCCTTCCAAGCGCACTTTTGACACATGGTACACATTTCACACGTGTACGTTAGTGGGAATGTGGATGGTTGTCATGTTCTTTCGAACCGTCCACTGTTTTTAGATTGGGGTAGGCCTACCTGATGAGTGGACTGTTCTAATTTCTATTCCCGATAATCTTGATCATGGCAGGGTCCACCTTATGCACGATTCAGGTTACCCGCACATGTGCATGTATAAGTGCACCTGGCAAGTTTGTGGGGGTGAGACGACCTCGTGAATACGATGTTGATTCTGTAAGGCATGTGGAACTGTCCTTGTAGAGGCCAACTGACGGTGGAACCCACGTGGCTGAGAGGTCAGAAAATGTAGGCTGTCCAGCACGTTTGGACTTTAATATGGACTGTACGCACGTGATCTAGTCCATATGGCGCATGGCCCAATGGATAACTATTTGACGGGCAAAATGGTCCCTTGATTGCAATATTACGCTATCCAAGCCGTTGTGGTTTCAGACGGTGGTGTTGGGAAGCTACACGCCTGCCTTTCTTTCCCCTCCATATAGAGTTGGGCATCGGACCGAGTTGAATCGGATCGGTCCTACTTGATTCGGTCCGAAATCTACATGAGCTGACCCGAACTCGATCCGATCCGAGACCGAATCTGGGACATCTAACTCGAACCGATCCGATACACGATTGGCGTGACCCGAATCGAGTCTGACTCGGACAGGGAAACCGAGTCAAATCGGGTTGGGTACGGTTCGAATCAGATTGGGTCTGTAGGTCAAACTATGAGGTATGTGTTATATCCAAACCGTCTATCCATTTAGAGAGTTCGTCTTAAGGCTTGAGCCTAAAAATAAGACAGATATAAAGATCAATTGGACCACACTGCAAAAAACAGTGGGGGATTGAACATTTATCATTGAAACCCTTTTGGAGATCACGAAAGTTTCGGATTAATATGAAATTTGTTTTTCCTCTTCATCCATGTATTTTTAACCTTATTAACAGATTAGATGAAAAATATACGTTGTGGTGGGCCCTACGAATTTTTTAACGGTGAAAATCATTTCCTCGCTGCTATTTTCGGTGTGGTCCATTTGAGCTTTAGATATGATTCAACTTTTTTTTTTCAAATGGTCTAAAAGGATCACGAAAAATGGATAAACAGTATGGATATAATAAATACATCATTGTGGGGCCCATGTAATTTTGATCTCATTTGAGTCATTCATACAACTCGGAGCTTGAGGCGCGTCTCCGCTCATCTTTGCATGACACGTATCTACACCAGCTGTAAAAGCTGCTGTCTTGACGTGTTGTGCACGACAAGTATCTACACCAGCTGCGTGTCTCCACTCTTATCATACTGAGTAAGCTCAATTGGGCCCATCGTGAATGTATGTGGTCTATCCACATCATCCATCCATTTTTACACCTCATTTAAGGGGTTGGGCCCAAAATTGAAGAATATAAAAGGCTCAAGTGTATCATACCACAAGAAACAGTGGGAATAATGATTTTCACCGCTGAAACCCTGTTAGGCCCCACAGTGATGTTTATTTGTCGTCTAACCTGTTCATAAGATCATACCGACATGGATGAAAGGAAAATAAAAATATGAGCTCGATCCAAAACTTTTGTGGCCCCCAAGAATTTTTCAATGGTAGACTTTCAATTCACATTGTTTCCCAAAGTGTGGTTCATTTGAGATTTGGATATGCTTCATTTTTGGGCTTAAGCCCTAAAATTATCTTATAAAATGGATGGAAGGAATGGATAAAATATATAAATCACGGTGGACCCCACAAAGTTTACTCAGTACACTTAGCGTAGTGAGTTACTCAGTACGCAATCCGCTTTCCATGAAATTGCATTGGGGGCTCTTATTGTACTGAGTAAACTCTGTTGGGGCCCACCGTGAATGCATGTGGTTTATCCATGCCGTCCATTCATTTTTCTAGATCATTTTAGTGGTTAAACCCAAAATTGATGCATACCCAAAGCTCAAGTGGACCATACCACAGGAAAAGGTAGGAGTATTGATTTCCACCATTGAAAATTTTATAAGGCCCCAGTGATGTTTATTTGTCATCCAACCTGTTCATAAGATAAATATATGTGATAAATATCCATAAGAATCACTCCAGATCGGATCGGATCGGTCCGAATAGGATCCATTCGGTTCGAATCGGTCCGGATCAACCACGATCCGAACTCAATCCGATGAACGGTCAGATCTGACCGATCCAACTCGAACTGTACTGATCCAGGCCTTTGATTCGGTTTGGATCGGGTCGGTTTGTGCCCAGCTCTACCCCCATATACAAATTAATAGGATTATTAATGAATGTTAATTACTTTCAACACAAGTATGCAAATCATCAATATATGATGCAATAGTCATTGAGATTTTTTGTGGAAAACTTTTTTATGTGAGTCCAACACAAATCCACCGTGTTAGAGATAATGGAAGTGCAATCATTAAGAGAACCACTTTTCTCTTGAATACCCAAAAACATCAATTAAAAGTGAATTTCATTCAACAACAAGATAAATGAGTTCTCACCAATTAAAGATTGTACAAAAATCCTAGTAAAACTCTTCGAAAAGGCAATCAAAGAAATCAACATTGTGAATAAAGCCTTATGAACCCAAATGCAAAGATTTCGATAATACAATGATCTTAATCTTCTCCTACAAAATCATTTTTTCACTTCTTCTTTCTCATCTTTTTCTCCAAGAAAGAAAAACCCTAGATGTTACAAGAAGTCGTCCCTCTATGTAAAAAAAAATTTAAGTCATTTTTATCTCCTTTTACTTAAGTTGGTCAAAAGACCAAAATACCCCCACTAGGGCTATGTGGACAAAAACAAACTATTTAAGCTCACATGTGGGTCCCACCTTCATATGAGGAGGAACTCCCAACAACCTCTCCCTTGAGTCATGAGGGCTCCACAATTGCCTAAAGTTGCCATGCTTCTACAAAACTCATGCTGATCATCTAAGTAAAATCTTGGTCATCACATCTAAACCATTCTTATTACCATGAATCTTCTCAAGTTGTAGCGATTGTTTTTCAAGGGTATCCTGAATCCAATTATACCTTAAATCTATGTGCACGGACTTGGAATGAAAACAAATTTTTCCTAAGGTGGATAATACTCTAACTGTATTAAAAAATAATATAGTTATCTTCCATCAAGCCAAATTATTAAAAGAACATTTTCATTCATAACATTTACTTACAAGCTTCTATCACTAAAATGTATTTAACTTCTAAGGTAAATAATACTACACACTTTTACAACTTAGATTGCTATGACACGGCTCCCATTGCAAAAGTAAGTATGTACCCAGATGTAGACTTCTCGGAGTCAATGGCTCCTATCACATCTGCATCTATGTATCCTTCTAACAGAGGCTTACCACTTCGAAAGCATAAACATACATTGGATAAATGTCTGAGATATTTGAGAATCCATTTAACTACTACACAATATTTTTTGCATGGATTTATAATAAATCTACCAATAACACCAACCGCATGTGCGATATCGAGCTTCGTGCACACCATGACATACACCAAACTTCCTACGTACTCTAATGTATAATGAATTTTCTTCATTTCTTTTTTTTCTTTCTCACTTAAAAAGCTTTGCTCACTACTTGAATTAACCTGCAAGCAGAGAACCGATAGGTTTTTTCTTGTCCATATGAACATTTCAAGTACTTTCTTAATGTACATTTCTTGTGATTACCAAAGATATATTGTTGTCCTTCTTATCACGAGAGATCTTCACGCCCAAAATTTGTGGCATAGTCGTAAGTCCTTCATGGTAAAGGACTTGTTTAACTCACTTTACAACTTACCAATTTTTTCAATATCTTAAACAATAATTAACATATCATCAACATAAAGAAAAAGAATAATTAATACAATCACCAATAAAAAATTTCTTAATAAATACACAATGGTTTGAAGCGATTCTTTACCCATGATCCACCATGAATGAATTAAATTTTTGTATTATTGCCTTGTGGCCTATTTTTACTCGTATAGGCTCTTCTTCAGCTTACAAATCATGCACTCCTTGTCTTTAACTTTAAAACCTTTCAGTTGCTTTGTATAGAATGAAGCACCGGTATCAACTACCCAGTTTGTATCTTGACAAGTGAGGTTGAGACACATGTTCAAAGCTCGAGAAGATAACAATATCACTACTAAGACAACCGCAATTGAATTTTTCTCTTCTTGTTTTTCCTTTTCTTTTTTTTCTTCTCCTTTTTGAGATTTCGACGCTCATTTTGGTAATGGTTCAACTTGCCACAATTGTAATAGTTAACATTATTTTTTATTTAAATTTGCCTCTTAACTTCTCACAGTAATGAAACTTTTATATTTTGCTTCTCTCCCTATTTTTCTATGACTAGTGTCTCTAATTGAGAAGAATGTAAGGGTTTTCGTCTTGTTTCTTCATTCAATAAACTACTTGTTACTTGGGTCACTGTAACAACTATATTTAGAGCGGAGTTATTAATAACCACCACTAAAGTCTTCCAACTGTTGATCGAGCAAAGAACTGAATAGTAACAAGGCCTGCAACTCATCATCTAATATCATCTTCATAAAAGAAAGTTACTTCACAATATTTTAAATTTCATTCAAATGCTCTGTAACTAAATTTCCTTTTTTTATATTTCAAATTTACGAGTTTCATACAACCCTTTCAGTTTCTTCCAAAGTGGGTGTTGAGAATTTTATAAATACATTATGGAAAACATTGTCATCTAGCTATTGTTGAATAAACACTATAGCTTTTTAGTCTAATTTCTTCCACTCATTATTGGTCATATTTTTTGGTTTGGCCCTATCACCTTCCACAAGTGCATATAATTCATCGCAATACAATAAGTCTTTCATATTAGCTTTCCAAATCATCAAGTTATTTCCATTCAAACTAATTATTTGACTTGTGCACACCTCCATGATTCGCACACGAAACAATTAGAACCAACTTGGAGTTCTGATACTACTTGTTGGGAAACCACGTACACTTTTTCCCTCTATGTGCAAATCAATGGGAATAACTATATAAAAATATTAATGGATGCATGTCAATCACTTCCAGCACAAGCAAGAAAATTATCAAACATGTTGGATGCAAGAGGCACTAAGATTTTCTACATGAAATTAAAGCCCTTCAATGTGAAAGGAAAAAAAAAAAAACACAGTCCAACACAAAATCCATTATGTTAGAGATAATAAAAGTACAATCATCAAAAGAACAACATTTATTCAATACCTAAATACATTACTTAAAGTTGAATTTCAATCAACAACAAAAGAAACAAGTTCTCACTAACTAGAAATTGTACAAAACCTTGAACACCACCCTTGGAGAAGACAATATTCAAAGAAACCAATGTCGTGGATGGAATCTCACGAACCCATATATGAAAATTTTAGTGGTAGAAGGTTCTTGATATTCTCCTTCTAAAAAATTCATTTTCTCTTCTTCTTTCTCCTCTTTTCTCCAAGATATGGACCATCAACATTATGGTCCATCAAGTTCAGGATCCGGATCCCTTGAAGATGTCCACATAGAAAGGGTCTAATTAGGAGATAAGCAAAGATAGTCGTCATTTTGAACAAAAGCAAGTATTGTTGCAAGGGAAGTTTTTAATCATTGAAGAATGATACTCAGGCTATGGTCAACTCTCCCACATGAGGACAATTGACGTTGTGTGCAAGATTTGGTCCATTCATCATGTAGGCCAAGAAGTTGGGCCATCATGTCATTAGGCTGGCTCGAAATGTACGCCAAAGGTGGACCATCGGTCAATCCTTCTTAACCATTAAGTTTCCCTTGTGCATGCTGCTGAAAAATTTACTCTAATTGCAGCCCA
Organism: Magnolia officinalis; assembly: GCA_021015155.1. Lineage (NCBI taxonomy): Eukaryota > Viridiplantae > Streptophyta > Magnoliopsida > Magnoliales > Magnoliaceae > Magnolia > Magnolia officinalis. The sequence goes on from JAJHSJ010000003.1 coordinate 97,593,131, forward strand.
CTGATTAAGAGCTCAGATCATGAAATTGAGGAAAAGACATGGTCACAGGGAGACATTGATTACATCAACAGGTCATGTCAGTCGTACCCCATCCTGTGCCACAGAAAGAGCGCCATTACGCTTATTAGGCATGGGCCACATGACAAATAAAGATTCTTCTACACGAAATGCAATTTTACCGTATTCGGTATTAACCTATGCCTGACACACACATATGGTGTTCTTTTATTAGCATTAGATGGAGTGAATAATGGCATTTGTTGGATGCAATCGGCATCTATCATTGAGACCCTTCTTCACCAAAAGTTTTCATATATATATATATATATAGCCCTCTGGGTGGGCCCTACCTTGAATGTACCATTGATAGAAAACTATTGGAGTAGATTGTGATTTTGTGATTAGACTGTGATTATTGATTGTAATTAGTATATAGTTAGGAGGATTACAAAATCACAATCTAATATCTATTTTTTTTTTTTTTTTAAATATCCTTGCATAATGATCTTACTTATCATTCTTTTTCTATACTCTACCCCAATGAAACTCTACTCATAGCCATTTTGTAGTGGCAAAATTGAGATTCCATGGTCATCAAATTTGGGAATAAATAGTGCAAAATCATTCCAACCATAGACAAAGTCAATGGTGCAAAAATAATGTGAAGTAACTATTATCATAGATTTTGGTATACATGAGAATAAGTATAAAGAATGAAATATAAGAGATACATTGTTCATAGAAAGGTAATTATATCAATGGAAAAAACACCTGTAAATCATTCCACTAGAAAAATAAAGAGTATACAATATGTTTTTTTTTTGTTTTTTTAAAGATCATTTGGAAATGAAAGACAGGTATAAATAAGTATACAAAAGGAGAAAATGGATGTCAACCTCCAATCTGATAACTAAGGAATCTGCACAAAAGCAAAGTACTGACTTCGACGAATTTTGCTCTGGTGGCATATATACATTCTTTGAGTTGAATAGATGCTTTGGCTCATTTATAGAGTTCTATAGAAAAGTTACTTCGAAAAGAAAGACTTTCTTTGAAGTGGAGATTTCTCAAATTTGAACTTTCCAAGGGTATTTTCAAATATCATAAGCTGCTACGAGCTTGATTCTCAACAATGGATCCGCTTGATTCTCAAAATTGGATCAGGTGCTTTCCGACAACAACGACAATGACAAGAAAGAGATTGTCGTCATTCTTCGTGGCTGTGTCAGAGGTAGAAAGAGAGGTGATTTGATGTATTTTTCATCAAATTAGTGATAGTTATCTCTAGAACTAAAGTTGTAATTTTTTTAAAACTGCAATAGTAGATTCATGTGAATGTAGCCGTGATACTAACATGAATTCTACACAAGCACGAACCCACGTAAATCTTGTGTCTCTTGTAAAATCTACGAGATAGTATTATTATCTTGTCTTTTAAGTTACATAGATCTTTGGTTGTTGCATGTGTAGCACAACCATAGTTCCCAGAGACAGATATAGTCGTGGCCGTATTTATGTTTTCTATCGTCCATTTGACTCATGATGTTAGGATATTAGGCTAGTTACCGTCAATTAATAGTCCTTTTTAAACCAAAAGCCATCCAAACTACGGCCCACTTCAATTCATGTCCCCTAGCACATAGCAGAGTTCTAAATTTTGACGACTCGAGCAAACTCAGCTGAGTCAACTCACTTCCACTCAGTTGATTGTTGGTTCCCTTGAAACTGGGATCCTGGGTCTTTGGTGGGCCGTGCTTCATCAGGTTTTTCAATGGCCTAGATTGAATAGGGGGAGCGTAAGCCTGCAGGTGGGAGTTCTACCTTGGAGCGGATACTCACGTATTACACATGACGGACAGACTTCTACTACTCTCCTATGGTAGGAGAACATACCTATCAACTTTCGGCTACATTTTCAACCCACATGTATTTTTTATTTAAGAAAAATGATATTGTACAACCATTTCTTTTCTGCTAACGTGTCACATGTGCAGATATCCTGTCCGTACAAAAGTTGGTCTAAAGGATGACGATGATCTTAGATGTAAATCAGGCCTATCCAACCATAGAGACGCTGAAATTTGTCTAAAATCTACGGACAGGGACAGCAGATGGTTTGACTAAGTGTGTAAGTGTGGCCCAATCAGTGAGTGGATCGGCCTTAATTTTTCAACTGGTAATTCGTCATGGTGTGGTCACCCTTTGGATGGATCGGATATTCAGTACTTTTAAACTTCCGTCAGAAAAGAAATGACCGTGCATGAAAATTCACGAACATCTATTGCATGTGATCATTTCTCCTTTTTTTTTCTTTGGAATTTTATATATACCCGGTGCACAGCATGCCACCATGCTTCTTGTTCTGAGCGTCATGGCAGTAATCGGAACCGTTCATTTGGTGGGTCCACCAGTCTAGCTGTACTGTGGTACGTACATCACTGATCGGATAATTTTAACCATTCAATCAATGAACCGCTAGTGTAGAGAAAGGTTTGGATCGTAGACAGTTGTTCTATGTGTGCAATTCAACCCCTTAAGACATTTTGTTTTGAACCATTGATTTGATGGTTCCCAACTGGATGGTTTGGATCGTTCACTCAATGCATTCTAAAGGCGTGTTGTATCCGTTGTGGGGCCCATGATTAGGATAATCTGGATTGTGCGTACAAGTGTTCCACGTATCCGAAGGTTGATAGAATGGCCAGTTTGGGTGCATCATAGATTCATAATAGATGATTTTATTTTATTTTTTTCAGTTGGGGAATGCTAAGTTTCAAAACTTTTAAGTGACACATGGCAGCTCCAATAATCAATCAATCCAGTCCGTCCAATTTATTCACTCTACTAGGAGGAAGGCAGAGTGAAAAATTCATGCCAATCGGATGATCCTAACCATCCAATCAACACCATGTTAAGATTAATTGTTAAAACAAAATAGTTCTAATTATCATTTTTAAACATTTATTCAATAGGTTCCATCTTGGATTGCTTATGATTCCAAAGGAGCACTTTGGTTTGACGATCCTAACCGTCCTGATCTATCGCTTGCAAACAAACGGTTTGTAACAAAATCGCCCAATTCAAAAGGTATGGTAACCGGATTAGCAAGATATTTTTCACCATAGTTTTCCCCAATAATCTTAATAAATGGACGGTATGGATCTACGGTAGAACATGCCACATGTCCATTAAACATTTCAGTATCTTGCTGCGAAGGTGGGGACATTAGCATTTCCTATTTCTAATTTAAAATCAGGTACATGTATTTGTATACAGTGACAGCCCTTAATTTAAGTTGGAAAATAAAGCAAGAATGCCTCATTTTCTACGAAGTGAAACCTCCAAAAAGATTACTAGGATTTTTTATTTTTATTTTTTACCGGAGCGTGGTGTGCACGGCAAAGTGAGGGATAAAAGAGTAATTTTCCCTTTTGTCATTTAGGTGGGGACATTCTAGAAATAATGCTAGTTTTGCTGCAATTTCTCTTTGATTCGTGTAGATTCGGATTGGCTAGTGACACTGCATTCCCCAAGTTGGTGGTGTAAAGTTATGTGGGCTCCACCGTGGTGTTTGCGTTTAATCCATGCCGTCCATCCATCTTGTCATCTCATTTAGTCATGACCCAAAATTGATATAGATCCAAAGTTTTAAGTGCAACACACCATAGTCAGCAGTTGGATTTAATGTTTACTATCCAAAATTTAAAAATGATATAGATCCAAAGTTTTAAGTGCAACACACCATAGTCAGCAGTTGGATTTAATGTTTACAATCCAAAATTTCTTTGGGTCTAGCGAAGTACTGGATTAAAATGATATTTGTTTTTTTTCTTCATCCAGGCTTATATTACTTTATGAATAGTTTCAATGGCAAATAAAAATTGCATGGTCAATAAGTTTTTAATGATAGATGTTCAATCTCCATTGTTTCCCATGTTGTGGTCAATTTAGTTTTGGATCTGTCTCATTTTTTCCCTCATGATCTAAAATGATCTGAAAAAATAGATGGACGGTGTGGATAGAGCATATACATCATGGTGGAGACCAAATAGCTATTTCTAGTCGCGACTTGGGAAGCGGAGGGTCGCTACCCAATCCATGCCCGATATGGGTGCACGTAGCATGCTTATTACAATAGATGATATGATACGTAACAGTGTTACAGCATTCTATCTATATGGGACCTATCATCGAACACTTTTAACCATTTATGTTAGATATAGGGGCCAAGAATCAGTCTGATCTAACACTTAAGCAAGCCACGTCACCAAAAAAAATGAAAATGGGGCCACACAGTATATATAGAAACTCTACAGATACTGTGTAAGGCCCAACTTACTTTTCGATTCAAGTAAGTTCTGAGATGTACGGTGAAAATAAGGACTATCGCCGGATGGACGGGTGGATGTTAGAAACATTGTACCGTGGACCCCATGGAGAATAGGTGCTATAGCACCTGTTGTAGAGAATCATGATCCGTTGCAAACACGTCTCTCTTTTAAAAGAAACTCTTGAAAAGTAAAATTTTCAAAATCAGGCAAATGAAAGGACAGGAGGAGATTATAGATACATGGGTTCCAAGCGCGACTTGGCTGGTCGATACATGCATTGTATATCCACGCAGCCGGGCCCACCTTGATTCATTCATTGTATATCCACACCGTCCATCTCTTTTTTCAGTTTATTTTATATGGTGTGGTCCAAAAAATGAATAAGATAAAAATTTCAGGTGGACCATACCACAGAAAACAATGCTTATTGACTATTAAAAACCTTTTGTGGGACACAAAAGTTTTAGATCAAGCTGATTTTTGTTTTTCCATCTCATCCTGGTATTTTTAACCTTATCAACAGACTGGATGGTAATCAAACATTACATTGGACCCTAGGAAGTTTTTAATAATGGACGTTCAACAACCACTATTTCCTGTGGTGTGGTCCACCTGAAATTTGCATCTTCTTCATTTTTTGTACCACACTATAAAATAATCTGAAAAAAACCAGCTGAACAGAATGGATACCAAATGCATGCACCCAGGTGAGCCTGCGGTCAAAGTACCACCCATATTCCTGGTTCCGGGTCGCAGCAAGTCGCGCTCGTTTGTTGCTATGTCCATGATCCTCAGTTATTTTATTTTCTAGATATGATAGGTGGGAATCTCTGATGCATTTCTAACCTTCATTTTCCCACTATATTTAGGAAGGTGGGAGACATGTGCTCACCACCGTTTTTTATTTTCTTTTTATTATTATTATTTTTTTTTAACTCGACAGCTAGGACGTATTATTTGTTTGGGGCTGAGTCGAGTTGGACTCAGCCAAGTTGGGACGAGTCAACCCTACTCTCGATGCTGACTTGCATTGCCAAAATCAGATCAGTTCCCTCAAGTTTGAGTTGACTCGGACGAGTCGCGTCCAACTGGCATGAGTGGTGAATCCTAGCACAATTTTTACCATTTTCCATATTTACGACCCGACCAAGTAATCATCTCTACTTATGCTTGCATGTTTCCTTTGATGTGTTTCTTTCATGCATAGTACTTTGAGAGAGACTTCTAAAAATCAAACTATCTAGCTCACAGTAAGAGGATTACATCTCAAGTGCCGGATATAAACACATCTTATATGCTGATGTGGCCATGTGTGCAGGATCTGAGACGTTCGTTAAGATGGCCCGGTGGTGAGCGTTCTTTAGCTCGAAAATATCGTCCAAAAGGTAGGCCCCACATGCACAAATAGACTAACTATTGGAAAACGAGAACCAGCATTATGTATTCAACATGCATGTGTTGCTCACCTAGCAAGCAGGACGTCGTGAATTTTAGGATAGACACATGCAATGAAGGGACCATAGGATCTACGTCATGGATCCTACACACATGTGCCATGTTCACACGTATGGGTCATTCGTGTTTGGCACTTGAAGATGGAACATTGAATTAGCATTCCCCACTATAATCATTTTTCTTTCCTAGACCCTCGTGTGCATATGATCATTCTTTTTTTACCTTCTTTTGTCATAAAATTACCGGACAGATGGTGTGGGCACAGTGCCCACTACAGTGAAAATCTCATTCGGTGCTTTTTCTGAAGTTATTATCAGAAAAATCTCAACAAAAATAAACTATTTAACAATATTAATCTAAATAAATTAATATATTTAAAATTTAAAGATATATTTATATAACAAATTACTTTAGGTTTTTATTATAATATTGCAGTAAAAATGTCATATTCTAATATCTACCCATATCTTAAAAATATCTCGATAACACCTTTTGGTGTATTTTTGAAGATATTATTGAAATATTTTCAAAATATGAGTGATAGTACTTGTCACACTACTATGGGGGGACAGATCATAGTGTGTGTGAGAACCCAGTTACCTTCGAGATCATCGAATGTTTAGACCAATTCGAACTAATTCATGAGCCACATCAGGTATAAACCAATGGTAAATGGTTCCAATGATTAGTTAATCCTACCCGTTGGTTTTGCACTACCGTTCCCCTAGATTGTACAAAAACTGTGATGAGTTGGATTGTTCTCAACCGGATGGTGTAATTTTTTTGTTATGGCTCATTAGAAAGATCATCTAAGAAGTAGACCGTCAAAGCAGACCAATTAAGGGTTTATGGCCTGTTTGATTTACTATAACTATCATAAATTAGAAGTAAATGGGTAATCATTTTTGTTCACGCGTGTTTGGAATGGAGGTTGGAATGGTGATGGAATTTCTCCTCGAAAAACAAAATTCAAACTAGTCCAAACCAAAACCTTATGAGGCGTTTATAGAACCCTCACTTTTGGCCCAAATACAAATATCACCCTCCCTTATGGTTTGTTCTCAAATAACCCATTATGTTTTCATTTTTCTTTTTTCTTTTTCTTTTTTGGTAAAAAACCACCTTGTATCAATATTTGTCAACAAAATGTGATGGAGCCACGTCATAAACATTATAATCGATTGTGGACAGTAAAAAAGATATTTTCACCCTTAAGTTAGGATAGGATAGGATTAAGCTTGAGGTGAGAGAAGAGAGGAAGAAGAGAGGTTAGGGTTAGGGTTTGGGTTGAGTTTGGGTTTTTTTAGATTTAGGAGAAAGGTAATATCGGCATTTACCAAAAAAAAAAAAAAAATTGATAACCTAACAATGATTAGTTTTTCCTTTCACTATAATAGTCCATGAACATATTTGAAAAAACAAGTAGTAAACTTGGAAAATGGCATCAATGAGGGTGTTATTTGCACTTAGGCCAAATGGTAGAGTGTTATATGTCAAAGTCTATAAAACTTACTAATGATCTAGTGTGTAACACTCCGTTTTTTTTTAAATGGTGGGTTCCACTGTTCCCTATGATGTGTCCCACTTGAACCTTGGATCAGCCTCATTTTTTGGGCTAATGCCCTAACTTGATCTAGAAAAATAAATGGACGGAGTGGATTCGTCATGTCATCCCTGTGGGGCCCACGGTGCATATAAAAAAAAAAAAAAAACAAAACAACAAGTGACGTGCTAACGCACGTCACCCCACAAGCAAACCTCTTCTCCACGATAAAATAAAATAAAAAACCAAAACAACAAGTGACGTGCTAACGCACGTCACCCCACAACCAAACCTCTTCTCCACGACTCTCTCTCTCTCTCTTTCCTTCTTCTTCTCCATACAATTGCGCACATAAACTCATCCACCATGCATGCCATCATCATGGTGGGACCCACTCAACAATCTAAACCGCCCAATAGATCCGGACTCTCGAGTAACCCTAGCCCTTGAAATCTTTTACCTAAAAACCTTTGATGCGGCCCACTAAAGATTCGGATCTTCTTCATTTTTAAGTTCACAATCTATCTTTATCTTGCAAAATTGATGAACAACTTAGATCTCTCTAACGATCACTAGTGGACCCTGCCTAGCCTATCCATCAAAACTAAAAACTTGAGCATCCAACACAAGTTCCATTCGAAGCGGAAACTCATTCCGTTTTCACAGGCACAACCCTCCTCCATAATGGCTTTTGATCTCCACCGTTTCATAGCCTCAGATTCAACCTACATCTTAGTATTGAAAGACATCAACGGATACACCGAGTCGCCTCTTGTAGAAGTATGTTGAACTTCGTATAACTAGAACCGAGTTAGGCTGTCTACACGTAATTTCCAGCCATCATACATGGGATCTGTCACACTAAATCAGGTAGGTGATTTTCTGTAACACCCCGTACCTTCAGTACATGAGTGTTACCTTTTAAACCCACACTAACCTAAAGCAGATTGGGTTAATCAAAAACTTATCTCGACATACACAGGATGGGGATTTTAGTCGACATTAAAGTCATCCCTCAAGGTCTCTAAGAGTCAGAACACACCCTACAACAATTAAGAAGGTGAGGCTACTCGCCCACTCTAAAATTAAAGTTATTATGTTAGTTAATACTGTCGCAAAACACTTGCCACCAACACTTGAGAATTGATTGGTAACAAATGAAACCTTCATCATAACTAGTACCCTATACTAACTGTTGAAAAGTTTATCAGGCCCACCTGATCAACAGATCATGACATATGGGCCAATGACGGCCTAAGGATGTATGTAACGGGCCACCTAGGGCTCACCTTCACCCCAGCATGGGCCAGGGTCCCCGTGAAGGGTCCCCAATACAAATAGATGGAACAAATTATGATACTAGCATTTCAGGGGGTCCGTGCATGATGCATGTACACCAAAGAACACTTAGGTGCGAAGTACACCAAATTCGTTAGCTGGGTCAAACATGCCTTGACCGACCATTTTGCAAAATGCAAATATGTAACAGCCCGGATTTTTTCCAACCTGGAATTAGACGTCCTTAAGCGATGGGTCAATCCTAACACTGGTTTAACTTCTCAAACACTTGATTAAAGCCTCAAATCCCTTTTCAAACCATTTTCTTTACAAATCACACCCTTCACTACCTTGTTCTTTCAATTTTTCTAAGCACTTCCATCCTAGACACTATCCTAAACTGGCTAAGTAGTATAACTTGGATCACTTTATATACAAACTACAAAGGCCCAAGTACCACCTCAGACAAAAATCTTACAGGACTAAATCCTTTAGAAATTAGGCGAGAATTAGCCAGTGTTAAACTAGAGTACCTGTGAAATTAGCACCAACCACTTTAAATACGATCTACATGACCTAAAATTTGCAGAATCATTAACGCTAGGTTACCCTAAAATCTAGGATCAATCGCATTACCCGGCTGCTCTCGGGAGCATCTCGAAACTCCGTATCAGATCTGGACTGCACGTCGGAAGTCCGATTAACACGAAGTTAAGGAATTAGGACCGCCTTGCTGGGCTTGACAACCATCTCGAAAATCAAATCTAAACAGTATCCCACGGTTGTTCGCTTGAGTCCGGAGCGACAGAGTGTAAAAACACTTGTTTTCTTTACAAAATAAATATCTTGAATAGTAATCTGGCACATCTCGCTTGCGAATCAGTTTTAAGCAACCAGACCATCAGAATCAGACCAAATTACACCCTCGGATCAGGAGAAATTTCATACACATATCCATGTACTTGGAATCTCCGATCGAGATCCGCTGACCGTTGAACTGAAACTGGTCCGCCACGCGTGATCTGAGAACCCTACTGGAACAAAAACTTAATAGAACATAGATCCATAGTTTGTGAGCTTAAGTCCGACCTTTGGCTCAAGGAGGCTCGCCAGAAGTCCTCCGTTGAGCTGAAAAAGGTCCGCTTTGGTTATAACCTAAGTATACTTTGACCTGGAGTATATTTCGGTTAGTTTTTAGGCTATATAAGGACCTTAAATCCTCTCTCATTGTAGCCATACGAATTTGAGAGAAACCCTAGAGAGAGAAGAGAGAAAAGAGAGAGAAAGTGAAAGATTCTTCCTGTCATGTTTCCCTGCCGCTCCACGAGCTCCACCACTCTGTTCTTATCACTTTCCCGGTGATTCCAGCTCCGTTTCTAGGTAAGAAACCCTAACTCTAATCTGTTTTGGAATTTTGATACTTGTAGGTTATGAAATAGCTAACCTATTTCGTTCTATAGGTTGTCAAACTGCCGAATACGGAAGCTTAACAAACCTATCGACTCCGTTACAATTCTACGACAAAAGGTGAGGACTTTAGGTGTATAGGTTATGGTTTTCAACGCTTTCAATGTCAGATAATGATAGATTCATGATCTGCATGCAATTGCACATGTACAAAATACTGTCTGTTTTTTGTTTCGATTAAAGATGGAAAATATGGAATTCTACATACTCTAGGTATTTGTAGAAAGTACCGTATACGTATAAATTTTGGAAATATGTTTAACATGATTATTTGTTGTATGAATATATTATACATGGATAAAATACTTGTTTGGCCAAAGGACTCGCCCTAATACATGTTTTGCTTATATACACTATGTATGTTGAAATTGCGTATTCTAGAAAGTACAGTATACGTATAAATTTTGGAGATGTGTTTGCCATGATTATTTGCTGTATGAATATACTATATATGGATAAAATACTTGCTTGGCGAAAGGTTAGCCCTAATACATGTTTTGCTAACATACATCATGTATGTTAAAATAGTGTATGCTAAGTGTTTGTGAAAATGACTGAATGAGTATAGAATTTTCATTCGTGCTCGCCATGACTAATTGTCATGAATTCATAATTGTTGTATTGGCGATACTCCTTTGGCGAAATGATTTGCCCTAAATCACGCCACGGCCAATATACACTATATATGCTAAAATGTGTGGCCCAAGTGTTTGTGGAAATGACTGAATGAATATGGAACTTGGATTCCTACTTGCCATGACTATCCGTCGTAGGTGTATGCGTGTTATGATTGGGGTAACTCCCTAGTGAAAGGATTTGGTCTTATACCTATGTGATCAACATATGTCATGTATGTTGGTGTATGTAGTCTAAGTGTTTGTTAAAAAGTTTGAATGAGTAGTAGTTAGTAAATTGTAATGTATAAGGGTGTTGAAATATGATTCTCAACTCTTTTAACTGTGTGTATGATTTCCTTGGATAGTTGTGTGATTAGGAATTGAATATGTATAAACTCATGCTTGTGTTGTGCTTCATAACATGCTCAACCGCTTTTATGATTTTATTTATGTAATGCATATGTTTAAATTCATATTTACGTTGTATGATCCGTCATAGGTGATGGGGGAGTGGTGTAACGATTCCGTGCAACAGCCCTGACAGCCCTAAACGGATAATATCAGACCTTGATTGTACGAGTTGAATCTTGATCCACTACTGCTTTATCTATCTGCAATTGATTGCGTTTGGGGCTATGATTATAGTCTAGATAATCGGTACCAGAATTGAATTCGTGGCTGTGATTCATTTGCTACGTGAGATGTGTTCGACGAACTCGAGTCGTACTTCGGTTGGCGATAGTGGTTAGCCACACGAAGTGCTTATGCGCTTCATATCGTTCAACTTGTTGTGCGCTCGAGCTAGCTGAGCTCGTCAAGTAACCCGATCTGTCTAATGTATGTTCACCATGTTTGGTCACCACTGCTTAAACCTAGGGTACCAAACTTACCAGTGAAATCCCTTTTAACCATGGTACCTCGATCCGCTAAGACTCATGAGCCTGGCATGGTGGTATGGGACACCGTAGTCGAGCTGTCGGCCTACGTTGGGGTCACGTGCCTCCCTGTAGTGACCAGTGAGCAACTAGACTCGTGAGCCGATTATGGTGGTATGGGACACTATATTCGTGTTGTCGACCTACATTGATAAGGTGATGGGGGAGTGGTGCAACGAATGCGAGCAACAGCCCTGGCAGCCCTTTGCAGTGACCTCGAGCATACTCTGAAATTGCGGTGAGCCTTAGTTTTTTCGCAGTGTATAGAGTATGAACTAGGCCTGTTTCTGTATAGTGATGAATCGTTAAAGAGGTGATGGGGGAGTGGTGTAACCTTTGTGCGTAACAGCCCTGGCAGCCTTTGCAGTGACCTAGAAAACACATCATCGTCTGAGATTAACTAGGACTGACGACCCTAGAATGGATCATGTTTGGGAATGATACAAGGGAGGTACCTTAGTTTCCCAATCCTGCTGTTTGAAATGGACTAATAAATACTCGGTAATCATGCTCATCATGCATTGCATGTGCCTGGAAGATGTGGAGCACTGAGGGATGAAAGCATGTCGCGAACGTAAGATGGTGTCGCACGAGGGAGGGTGTGGTGAGGGCATACATCATGATTGCATTCATACTTGCATTAATAAGAGTAGTTAGGAGTGTTTGATTTTACTGCTTTATCATTACTGCTTGACTGAATTGATAACATGTTAACCTATGCTTTATTGTTCCACTGAGTTGATCACTCACTCCCACATTACGGGACGGTGTTGTACACACCAACCAGATTTGTTAAGTTTCAGGTGATGGCGATGCTTATGAAGCAGAGCCGGACTATTGTGATGTGGAGGAGGAGTTCTCCTACATGTAACTCTCTGATAGGTCTATGAAGACCTGGTATTGTATTGATGGGGCTATGGTATTTGGAATAGGAGACATTACACTTCCTCACATTAGGTATATTTTAGAATTGTACTTGTAATTAATTAACCTGGTAACATCATCACACTCTGGAGACTCACCACATTTTTATATATTTTATATATCTATCACAGTCTTCCTCTTGCAATTTAACTGTCTCAGGAGTATGATATGCTGTTTTGGCTTAATCTCACTCATGTTCACTACATTAATGCAGACAACATTTAATCATCATTATCTATGTTGCATAAGTGATGTTCTGGAACTCGAGAGTTGAGTTACTACTCGACCCCCGATTTTCAGGGCGTTACAAAATATTTCCCGCTAACGGAGATTTAAACCGACTTACTCCGAACCTATAAGTGGGCCACCACGGCCACTTTCCAAGCCGTTCAGTTTCTCTATGGGGCCCGACTTAACAAAACGGTATAACCATTTGATTACTTGTAATCAGACGAAGGAGATTGAATGCCACCGTCCATCCTTGCCAAGAAACGGCCCGACCCGAGCCTGTGAAAGAAGAGAGAGAGGACCGCCCTTCCTCTTTGGGAAGAACGAATCCTAGCCATCCGTTGTAGGAGCAATCTCAGCTATTCTCTCTCACTCACTCCTTCTATAAGATGGATCCTGTAGCCCTAGGAAATTCGTATCAAGAGTAGGGAGAAAGAGAGAGTGTAAGAGAAGGAAAAACAGAGAGCCATTCTCTCCCCCACAGGTGACCATTTCTCCTTCCATTTCCTTCTTATTGTTCCAGTTAGAATGAGGCCATGGTCAATCAATGGCCATGCTTTCGGATAGAAAGCAGACCGGCAAATACCCTTGTGTTGATTAAGCGGTCCATTTCAAGCCTCTGTTTAGAGCTGGGACCAACCAAATGATGGTCGGGTCTCAGGAAAACACCAAGCCTGAATGTGGCCATAGATGGGTTGAAAGCCAGCCAAGTAATGGTTGCGTTCACAACTAAAGCAAAGCATTTAAGTAGGTCCCTGTTTTTAGGCTAGAACGGAGCCAACCCCTAGGTCCCTGTTTTGGTCTGGAGCTGAGCCGATCCATGGCTCTGTTTCAGTGGGGAATCCGACCCTATTACAACATTGGTTTCAGCCCAACCTGAGTCAATCAATGGCAGCAGGGTGAGCTGAGAAATCGTTAGGTTGAATCCCTGTTTTGGAGTTTGAAAGTTGGCCAACCAATGGCCATACTTTTAGGGTACATTAGTCCAACAACGGCAGCATTTCTTGGGTTGGAGAACAGTTAAGAGAAGGCCCTGTCTTGAGTTGAAGCTGAGTCAAACAGTTGTTCTGTTTAGAACTGAACTCAGGCCGCCCATCAGGCCACTGAACGGCCCTGTTTTGGGATTCATTTAGGCTGAAAATGGATGCTAATGGGAGCTCTCGGATGGCCCTTGATCAGCTTCAATCCGGCCTCAAGGACTAACCGAGGATTGGGCTGTGAGTGGGTCCCAAACCAGACCTAAATTCAGCTGTGGATGGGTCTGAAAACAGCCCCATATAGAAGAAGTAGTCGTTCACGTGAAATGATGGTGGGCTGCGCCATTCTTGGGCCCTGCATAAATCCAGGTGGGCCTCCCCCAGACTAGGGTGAAACGATGGTGGGCTGCCCTGTATATGAGCCCTGCGCTGACCATGGGCCCCACCAAATGATGGTGGGTTGCTCCAGTGTCAGGTCACCATGGGCCATTTGAGTTTGGACCGTCCATCGGGGACGCTGTGTCCAGAAAAAGCCCCTGGGCTGGATGTTCTCCAGAGACGTCCAATACTGGGCATTAGTAGTAAAAAGAAGCTATGATATTATAATAAAATAGCATTATATACATATGTATGCATGCATGTGACTGCATACGTGGTATCCCCATGTGGGACCCACATTGATATATATATATATATATATATATATATATATATATATATATATATATATATATATATATATATATATATATATATATATATATATATATATATATATATATATATATATATCATGTACATGTAATGGCCCTACGTGGGACCAAATGGCCTATAGAAACCCACCTGCACCGTCCAGAAGACCTGGACGGTGGTGGCTGGAATCTTCAACGGTCCATAAATAAATATGTATATTATATAAGATATACAATATACATAACACTATACTACGTAGGGTATATGTATATATATATTTACAAGGATAGGTGTACACGTGGTGGGCCCCACATGGGACCCACCTAAGAAGTGAAATAACGATGCATGTATGCATCAGGATGATGGAGCAGAGAGCACTTTTATATTTACAACTGAACGCTCTCCTGCCAATCAGTCCACGTAACTTCATGCAAAATTTCGAGATCTCATCATACCTGATGAGTCTAGAAAAATTCGAATGGTCCACATGGAGCAGAACCTCAGGAAACCCCCTGGTTCCAATTTTTACTTTGAACCAAAGCTTCGGTGGGCCATGATTAATGCAAACAGTTTCTTCCCTTGAATTGAATTTATCTTTGCTATGGCCCACCGGAATTTTAGACAGGGTGAAAATTCATCCCCTAAGGTTTCTTGGGATTCCACATCTTATGGATCGTTCGGATTCGGCACCCATGGCACATGTGTGAAGGAGCGCACGTGAATTCATATCTGCATGGTGAGTCCTACTCGTGTGGGACCCACCCTGTACATTGCACACATATAAGGTGTGGGGCCTACCATGATAAAGGTATCATGTGGCCACCGTCCAGGGTATTGACGATGGAGGCTAGGTGGCTGGAACACCTCACACCACTAACAGTTGCTGGACTCACCAGCGAAGTACAGTGAGATCACCATATGTTTAAACATCAGGAATTTTTGGACCCCACCTTGATGCCTATGGGTTATCCAAACCATCCACCCAGTAGGCGAGGTCCTCCTAAGGGCCTGAACAGAGATGTGGGGCTGGTCTAATGATCAAGCGGGCCACGTCAAAGCACCCCATACGTGTTCGGTATGGTCACGGTTACTCGAATACGGATGGGCACTAACCAATCTCCCATATTCATGTGTAATCATGCACAAGGGACTGCCAGGCTAGACTAGGGTAAGGATCAGTCCAGACCTTGACTAATTAGGCCAGGTCTGGCCCTAAGCTATGTATAAGAAGGTTTGTCATCAAGACTGTCAACTTATAAATACAACTTGTATCTTGAAATTAATTCAGGAAGCCCCTCACTTGGCACTGGACCACTAATTAGCCGCAGAAAATTAAACCGAGCTGCAAGCCCTTCAGGTGATGATTCTTTCCCCTTAAGCTTTCAACTCTTAACTAGACCAGAAATAGCAGCTTTATTAGTGTGAATGGGTAGCTAGACTAATGATAACTGCGTGTAGAAATAAACTGTATTCACTTGATTTATCTGCTTAACATGACAACCCTCATGCTTACTATTGTTTAGATTCTTGACCTTTCTGAACTGCCTAAATGAATAATATAGTCATTTATGTCATGTAAGTTCAGTTGTTGTATATTGATAGGAATATATGTGTCATTCCTTATTCCCCTTTCATATCGTAATATATGTTGCTATGACACACATACCGCTAAAATCTCTCCATGGGAAGTCCTAGCAAAAGGAGAGTTCGTACTTGGGGTGTAACTAGACTAGTTGTGACATAAGTAGGCCCCTTACATGGAGGTTTTGGTTGTGGTGTTTGACCATGGGGTTTACCATCCATGTGTGGTTTCACCTAACTGACTTGGGATGGACTCCATAACCCTTCCAAAATACCGTTGTTTACTCGTTTTTAAATCATTCATGCTGACATGTTTAAATCGCCACTTTTGGTAATTTCAACATTTCACCCCTAGTCGGCATTGGTGGTAGCCCCTTTATGTTGAATTGATTGACCACATATTAGTGGGTGCTACACACACCCTAAGACGGTAGACTCATGGGCCAGGGATGGTTAAATGGGACACTATGCCCGAGCCGTCGGCCTACGCTGGGTCATATGCTCCCCGTAGTGACCGTGAGCTTATTTAAATTGGTTGGTTGCAATTGGACTAATAACGGAAAGGATAACCATGCATGGCACAGACCAGCGTCTATTGTTGATATACGTAACATACAGATTCGTATGTCTGGATGTTTTACCCGAGGTATCAACCATCATCTGTTGTTATCGTACATATTTGTCTATCTGGATGTTTTATCCGAGGCATAAACTGTCTGGATATTTTACCCGGGTCGATGATTGCATGGGTGACGACCCCTATGTCCGTTTGGATGTTTTATCTGGGATAACATTTCCATTCACACATCATGCACTTAATAAGACTGCATCTACTGTGTTTTAGATTATCTATATACTTTTATGTTATTCCTTATTTAGGGCGACGGTGTGTAATCTTAGCGGGAGATCACACTGAGTTGGTCACTCATTCATCAATATTCAACCGTACAGAGAACACGGGGACAGAGGGACTTGCGGAGGAGCCAAAGGTGACGGAAGTCGAGGAGGAGGCTTACAATGAGTAACCGTACCAGGAGGCGGCTACTTATTTTGGATTAAATCAATAGTTTACTTGCTTATTAATATTTCAGTTCGTTTTGATAATTAAAGTTTTGTATATGGGCCCCAGCTGAGTGGCTCAGGATATTATTACTGTTTGAATTTTATCTATACTACGTTGGTTCCGTTAATCGTACTTTGATTTGGGTTTGATTATCCTTTCGCTTATCAGTTAACACATGGGTTTTCAAGAGATGGGTGTTATACTCGGGTCTCGAAAATTAGGGCATTACATTTTTCTGATTGAAAAGACTACATTATTATATACTTTTATTTTATTAATTATTTATTTCATATTGCTGATTTAAGACATTTAATTTTGGTTTTACATGATGTGGAATGCATTTATTTGATTTCTAATATGTGGAATAAATTCATTTGATTATTGTTAAATGCTTTTAATTATATTATGGGTGCTCTTCCATGAAAGGGTCATTATTTTATTTTGATACAGGTGCTCTACCCAAGGTCATTCCCGAAAGGATCGGCACGGTACGGGTGCTCTGCTCAGGGTCATATCCGAAAGAATCGGCACGGGTGCTCTACCCTGGGAGATTCCTTAAAATGATCAACACACACGGGTGCTCTGCCCTGGGTATTTACCTTAAAATTTTATTCATCAGGTGCTCTGCCGAGGGTCATTCCCTAAAAGGATTAACACACACGGGTGCTCTGCCCTGGATTGAACCAAAAAGGATTTTAGATGACTGCATTGTCTTATTTTATTGTTATAAAAATAAATAAATTGTTATTGTTGTCATGTAAAATGATGATTCAATACTCGTAATTAATCATATTTGTATTATTGAGTTTTATTTGTGTTAACGTAGAATTTTCAATTTTGAGAAGGATGTGACCCTACGAGCTGTCGCGCTCACACCCGTATAGATTATTTTGTAAGGTTTGTACATAAAGAATCAATTGGGCAAGATTAAAGATTTTTTTCCTTATTTATTTAAAAATTAATTAAAGTTCAACATATATTATTATTATTTTTTTTAAATCAATGTAATTAAATATTCAATGATTAATTTGTGGATGTTATTTAATGATAATTACTTTGACTCCTTTTAGTTATTCTGATTGCCGTAAAAATCGTGAAAATAATGTGGGTTGTGGTGTATATTTTGTTTAAAGTCAACTCACAGTCCTGAAATTCTAGTTCGGGCCTGGCCAACTGGGGTACCGAATTTCGGGGCATGACATAGTGTGCCTTTAATGTCATTGTATTTCATTTAATCATTTGTAGTCACCTCTTTTATCCCTTTGATATTAAAAATTTTATAGTGTGTAAGGGATCACTATAGGTCATCCATCAATCCTTATTTTACTCGGCAGATGAACTAAAGCACAAAACAACAACCATCCTATGGTACAGATCATATGATCCAGAAAACTTATGTTAATTATAAAATGAACAGTTAAAAGAAACCCTAGCAAGCAGTTACAATTCAATTGGAGAAAAAGCTGACGAGCAATTAGATGATGACCAGACAAATTCCCAATAATTACAGCAAATCAAACAGGCCTTATGAAGTTTTTACCATTTACTCAATGGTACTAGACTCACACTCCATCCAAATCTTATAAAACTTAGAAATTCAACATATATAGCACCCTCACATTTGGCCCAAAGACAAATGTCACCCTCCTTTATGTGTTTTCTCAAATAACCCTTTTGTTTTAAATTTTTAGTGAAAAACACCTTGCGTCAACATATGTCAGCAAAATGTGATGGAGTTGTGTCATAAACATTATAGTCAACAGTGGATGGTACAAAAAAGACTTTTTTACCCTTTGGTTGGAATAGGATAGGATTAAGCTTAGGGTTAGAGAAGAGAGGGAAAAGAGAGGTTAGGACCATGTTTTTGGTAAAGAGGCAATATCAACATTTACAAAAATATTTTGGCAACCAAACTATGGTTAGTATTGTTGAGATTTGTGTTGTAGAATCACACAATATGGATCTAGGATAGCAATCCAAGAGCACCACACAAACACAAGAGAACACAAAGATTTAATGTGGAAAACCTTTGCGGAAAAAAACCACGGCATAAAGCGACAGATCTTCACTGTGAAAATAAAAATTACAATGAGGAAAAGACTTACCCGATTCGAACAATCTCGAATCTCACCCTTACTACACCCTTTGATAACCCTAGACGCCTTATAGAAACCCTTGGAATCCCTTTAGAAAGTCTTAGAATACATGAGAATGGCCCTAGAGACTCCTATTTATAGATGAGAAAACCCCACTTACGCACCTCCTTAGAAACCGCCTCAATTTTACGTAATCCATGCACAAACCGCGCACCGTTTACGTAACCCTTGACTAGTCGAAGGAGGGCTTCAACCAGTTGAGGCAGTCCCTCGACTGGTCGAGCAACTCGAACTCCAAGATTGGAGACATTCGTTTAACAACAATCTCCACCATGTCTTCAATCTTTAACCATGTAGTTACTTGACCTCTTGTCTTATCCCTGCGTCGTATCATAACTTCAATCAAAACTTCTCGTGCACACTCCATCCTTTTTTTACGCCATCGCCAAGCCCAGAGAAGTTACACAGAACTTGAACTTCTCTGTAGGAATAACCTTGGTGAGGATGTCTACTGGATTCACGTTGGTGTGAATCTTCTCTAGTGTTATGCTTCTTTCCTCAAGCACCTGTCGGATAAAATGGTGACGAACATCAACGTGTTTAGTACGTGAGTGATAAACAGAATTTTTAGCCAAATTGATATCGCTCTCACAATCACAGTTAACCGGCACAGTCTCTTGCTGAAGACCCAACTGATCTATCATACCTCTTAACCAAACACCTTCCTTAAACGCTTTCGTCACTGCCATATACTCTGCCTCGGTTGTAGAAAGAGCCACCACGGACTGAAGCTTCAACATCCAACTAATTGCTTCACCCGCTAGTACAAACGAGTAACCTGAAGTCGACTTCTTGGAATCCACACTGCTTGCGTAATCTGAATCCACATGCCCTTCCAACTTTGTTCATGTCTTCTCAAAAGATAAGACGTAGTCCTTCGTACCTCGAATGTATCGAAATAACCATCTCACCGCTACCCAATGTTGTTAGTCAGGGTATTTGCTCACAATACCGATTGCCCGTGAAATCACCTGTCTAACAAGACCATGGCATACACTGCCAACCGCATTCAAGTAAAGCTCATAAGATATATGCTTTTTCTCATCTGTTTTGGGACATGTCCTGAGAAAAACTTGAATTGAGCCGCGTAGGGAACACTCACCGACTATACCTGGTCCATCACATCCTTGATCAATACCTACACAAGGTAATCTACGTGTGATTACCAAAACCTACTCCTCTTCCAGTCTCTATGAATATCACCTCCGAAAATCTTCTTTGCAGCCTCCCGATCCTTCATCCTGAATGTCTCACTCAACCGAGTCTTTAGTACATTGATTTCAAACAAATCATGATTGGCGATCTACATGTCATCAACATACAATACCTGATTCACCATGAATGAATCAAATTTTATACCACTGCCTAGGCGACAAGTTGTGCAACGACCTCCTGCAAACTTTTTCACAGCCCCTTTAACTTCGAATCGCTCTGATTGCTTCATGAAGAACCTCTCTTCCAATTTCTCATGTAGAAGCGCAATCTCCTCATCCATCCTTTCAGCTCAAGATCGCATTGGGTAATCAGCACCAATACGGATCTAATAAACACCTGTTATACCGCCAGCGCGAATGTCTCTGAGAAGTTGATCCCTTCTCTCTAAACATAACCCTTCGCTATCAGCGTCGCTTTTGTATCCATGATGTATCCTTTTAAAGATCCACCTGCATCCAAAAGCTTTCCGGCCCATTGGAAGCTCCATCAACTCCCGTGAGATGATCTGATACAATGAGTCCATCACATCGTCTATAATCACCTTCTACTTCTCAGCACCGGGATCACCAAGAGCCACCTGAATAGTAGACGGCTCCCTCTGTAACGCGAGCGTATGCGATATTTGAGTCGTCCATGTACCTCGCTGATATCCTGCGATTATACTGTGTGATTCTCCTCACAGGTGGCTGCTCCACCTGCTCTGTATCTCTGTCCGCGCATCTCAGCCTTCATGCCCTTCCCCCTCATGTAGCCATGCCTAACATGCCACACACGTGCAGAGGTGGAATCCACTATAGCCATTGCAGATCCACCTTTTAAAGTGCTCCCGATCAACTTGTACATGTTACCGAGTCGTTGTGCTTTCATGATTACCCGTGCCCCCTTAGATACCTTAAGAGCACCTTAATATTTGTGTACTCGTAGCCCATTACCTCAAGTACACCAAGAGAAATCATATTCTTCTTCAAATCAGGAACGTGCCTGACATCAATTAAGGTACGCTCCACCCTATCAAATATCTTGATACGCACCGTACCAATAGCCACAACATTACATGCAATGCTATTGCCCATAAACACTTGTCCATCATCGCACTCCCTGTAGCTAGCGAACCAATTCCGATGAGGAGTCATGTGAAAGGATGCCCATATGTTTAGAATCCACTCGCCCCTACGATCATCGTATGGTCATCTGATCGTAGACGCAGACAAAATATCACCATCACAACCACTCGATCCATCTGACGTGGCAACATTGGCATCCCTGTATGAAGCCTCATATTCTTCTTTCTTAGATTTAAGATTTGTATAATCCTTCTTTATGTGTCCTCCCACAGTTCCAGCACTTTAACTTACCTTTGCCCTTGCCCTTGGATTTGGATCTAGAACTTAAAGATCCTATACTTTGTTTAGAATTCCTGCCCAGTGCATCAGAAGATATCCTCATGTCATCGTTAAGCTTTCTCATGGCCTTCCCTTGAAGGGCTGAGATAAAGGTGTCGACAGTCAAAGTTTTATTCGTGGTGCACATTGTGTCCTTGAATGACTCATACGATGCCGGAAGAGAATTCAACAACATACATGCTGATTCCTCATCTTTCATCACTTCCTCCATATCCAGCAATTTGCAAACCAATTTATTAAAGTTACTAATGTGAACCTCCAGATCTCCATCCTCTGCCACCTTGAAGTTATACCACTGACGCTTCAAGTGTAGGCGATTTTCAGATACTTTTTTCGCATAGACATTCTCTAACTTCGCCCACAACTTAGCCGCAGTTTTCTCCCTCATGACATTGTAGAGAGCCTCATCCGTGAGACATAAACAGATCGAGGATAAAGCCTTCTTATCAAGAGTATTCCAATCATCATCAGTCATAGTAGATTTTCGCTCATCAAGAGCACCATCTTCACCTTGCTTGATTAAGGAACTAATCATCTTGATCTTCCATAACTTAAAGTTATTTTTCTCTAAGTACTTTTCGATATCATACCTATTGCGTACCATTATTGCTTATCCCTCAAATTCAGATCTATGCCCCAACGATTCCTCTGATACCACTTGTTGGGATTTGTGCTGCGGAATCACACAGATATGGATCTAGGATAGCAATCCAAGAGTACCAAGCAAATACAAGAGAACACAAAGATTTAATGTGAAAAATCCTTACAGGAAAAAACTACGGCACAAAGCAACAAATCTTCATTATGAAAGTAGAAATTACAAAGAGAAAAAGACTTATACAATTCGAACAACCTCAAATCTCACCCTTACTACACCCTTTGATAACCCTAAAACCCTTCTAAAATCCCTTTAAAAAGTCTTAGAATACATGAGAATAGCCTTAGATACTCCTATTTATAGATGGGGAAACCCCACTTACACACCTCCCTAGAAACCATCTCAATTTTACGTAGTCCGCGCACAAACCGCACAAACACTAGTCAAAGGAGGGCTTTGACTAATCGAAGGGACCTTCGACTAGTCAAGGCAGTCCCTCGACTGGTCAAGCACCTCGAACTCCAAGATTGGAGACATCTGTTTAACAACAAGTATTTCCTTTCAATATTATAGTCCATGAACATATTTAAAAAGCAGGAGATACACTTGGAAAATCACATCAATGAGGGTGGTATCTATCCTTGGGCCAAAAGGGAGGGTGTTATATGTCACAACTTGTAAAACTTATAAATGATCTGGTATGCCTCAATGTCATTATGTTTCATTTGATCATATGCCGCCACCATTTTTGTCCCTTGAATATTAAGCACTTCATACTGTGTAAGAGATCCTTACAAGTCATCCATCAATCCTTATCCTTACTCACAAATGGACTGAAGCACAAAACAGCAGCCATCCCATAGTCTAGATATATGATCTAGAAAGTTTGTGATGATTACAAAATGAATAATTAAACAAAAGATGGCAATTAGTTACAATTCAATTGGAGAAAAAGATTATAACAAGGTAGATGGTGACAAGATAAATTCACAATAATTACGGCAAATCAAACAGCCTCTTATGGAGTTTCTACCATTTACTCAATGGTGCTAGACTCACACTCCATCCAAGTCTCATAACTTAGGAATTCAACTTGAAACTTACGGATTTAACTTATATATAGCATCCTCAATTTTGACCCAAAGACAAATACCACCATCTCTTGTGTGTTTTCTCAAATAACCCCTCATGTTTTCAATTTTTAGTCAAAAATCACCTTCTGTCAACATATGTCGGCAAACCGTGATAGAATCATGTCATAAACATTATAATCAACTATGGATAGTAAAAAAGGAGTGCAACTTAATTGCAACCCCTAAACCAACGATGTGAGTGAGACCCTGACTGTAGGGTCCACCTCGATGTATTAACTGTATATCGACGCCATCCATCTGTTTTTCCATCTTATCTTAGGATATGGTACCGAAAATGAAGCAGATAAACATTATAGTCAACTTTGGACAATAAAAAATGAGTGCAACTTTACTGCGACCTTGGAACCAGCGATGTGGGGGTGATCATAGGACCCACCTCAATGTATTGTAAATCCATGTCATCCATCTATTTTTCTAACTTATCTTAGGATATGGTCCCAAAAATGAATCATATACAAATTTCAGGTGGACTATACCACAGGAAACGGTGGTCATTGAACGCCCACTATTAAAAACTTTCTAGCATCCACCGTAATGTTTATTGACCATCCATCTTATTGATAAGGTCACACAGGACTAGATGAAAGGAAAAAATAAATATCAGCTTGATCCAAAACTTTTGTGGCCCACAAGAGGTTTTTAATGGCCAATAACCATTGTTTCCTGCGGTATGGTCCACCTGAAATTTGTAGCTTCTTCGATTTTGGAATCATGTCATAAAATAAGCTGGAAAAACACATGAACATCATGGATATAAAATATTGCATACATCAAGGTGGCCCCCTACAGTCAGGGTCTCACCCACATTGTTGGTTCCGGGTCGCAGCCAAGTCGCGCTCGTAAAAAAGACCTTTTACCCTTAAGTTGGGACAGGATAGGATTAAGCTAAAGGTTCGACGAGAGAGAGAGAGAGAGAGAGAGAGAGAGAGAGAGAGAGAGAGAGAGAGTTAGGGTTAGGATTGGGGCTGTGTTTTTGGAGAATTAGGAGATATGCAATATTGGCATTTAGAAAAAGATTTTGATAACCTAACCATGGTTAGTTTTTCCTTTCAAAAGAATAGTCCATGAACATATTTAAAAAATAGGAGGGACACTTGTAAAATAGCATCAAGGAGGGTGTTATTTGTCTCTAGCCCAAAAGGTGAGGTAGTGTATTTCAAAGCCTGGAAAACTTATGAATGATTGGGTGTGCCTTTGATATCATTGTATTTCATTTGATCATCTGTAGCCACCTTTTTTGGTACTCCTTTTGATGTTAAGCACTTTATAGTGTGTAAGAGATTAAAGGTCATCCATCAATTCTTATGCCTTACCTACAAATGAATTGAAGTACAAAACAGCCATCAATTCTTATGCCTTACCTACAAATGAATTGAAGTACAAAACAGCAATCATCGTACAATCTAGATCATATGATCCAGAGGACTTGTGGTGAATATAAACTAAATAACTAAATAAAAATTGGGCAAGCAGTTACAATTCAATTGGAGAAAAAGATTATGACAGGGTAGATTGTAGAGAAGTAATTTTACAATAATTATAGCAAATCAAATATGTCCTCATGGAGTTTCTATCATTTACTCAATTGTAACATCCTGAATTTTCACTGTTTTGGATTTCTAAAAATCCTTGAAATTTTTTTTTAATTAACTTATATTATCACTTACTGACCATTAGCACTGAACGTTAGCTTATACACGAGTGGTGTAGTCTGGTCACAATAAGACCGTATGCAAGCCATCAAGTCAGATGATCGGTTTGTACTCGGCGACAGCTTGTACAGGCCGTGCAGCAGCCGAAGAAGGTAAGAAAAATCTAAAATTTTGGGAAAGCATAGATCTCACTCGGCTTGTGGTTCATCGCGGACCACGGACCCAGTGGACACCCAGAAATAAACTATTCAAGCCGTCCCAACGGCACTTGACAAATGCAACCCACCAATGCCAGAATTGGAATCTGGCACTAGTAAATAAAACTGAGATTTCAGGCATTTCAGCCGTCGGATTTCTTCCAAATTTACGGTAAAGGTCTAATGTATTTGTCTACGCCCGCCCACAAAATCTGGGTCCCGATCGTGGCACGGTGACCGTTGATCGCGAATCGGACCCGTGCGACCAAACCCCATATCCGATCGTCCTCAAATTTTGCATGGCCCTTCATCGGGCCATAGATCACCTATCCTGTAAGTTTCATGGCCAGAGAGCCACCAGAACTGCTCCAATCATAGGAATGAATCTCACAAGGCCATTTAAAGATCGGAACCGTATGATCACCCCAAACTCGTTCATCCATTTATTCTCAAACTTTACAGACCCTTCATCGGGCCATGAGACACCTACATACTGAATTTGGTGTTCAGAGGGGTGTTAGGGCCACCCCAACACCAATAGGGAGTCCTAGAGGGCTATTTTGGAAAGTTGTTGAAACTTGAGGCCAAAGGGCCCAAGTCTAGAAATAAACCCTAGCTTCTCTCATAACTCCCTCTTTTACTACAACCACCAAGGAGCAAAGAGAGAGCAAGAGAGTAAAGGAGAAGAAAGAGAGTGTGAAGGTGAGCAAGGTGGACCCTAGATCGAGGTAGGGCCCAAGAAAATTAAACCCCACAACTCTCTACTTCTTCTCCAAGAGGAAACCCTCATCCGCGACCACCATTTCATTTCATTGATCGCCTAGGTAAGATCTATCACCTCTTTTTCTTGAAAACCTTGTGATGAGAAGGGGTTTACATGGGATTCTAACATGCAAATGGTTGCTTTAGGGATTCCGGCCGACCGACCTCAATGCCCTCATTCCTAGGTCATTTTCCAAGTCTCCAACGATCCATAGGTGCGGACTATTATCCTTAGGTGGCCTAGCACCAATTATAGTATGAGTCTAATGTTTTGTTTGCTCGGTTGTTGTATTAGAGAATCTAGAGAAACCCTAAAAATTGTAGGTTTGTTGGAATCGTATGGAATTGTATAATTAGTTCTCATCTTGATGTTGATCTTGTCTGTCACATGATTTAGTACATGGATGATCATATGCTCTTATTTATTGATTTTCTCATATGGTGTTGCTTCATAGTAGATAGGAGTTATTACTCTTGTGCATTGATTCCTTGAGATGTAGGAAGTACTTAATTAACTTCCTCACTAACCCACACAATTCACATGCACCTTGTTCGTGATAACTTAGCATGCTTGTTAGGAATATTTGCATCGTATATTGTGATGTATGTAAACATGATACTATTATGCTAGTTGATAATCTTAATGGTTGGCATGCTATGAATCAACATTGAACCCTTGGGATGGTCGGGAACATGAGGAGAGACGGTAGTCCCATCAGTAAGACTATGCTAGGGCTAAACCCATGGATTTGGGCAGGTGTGTACGAGCGGCAGTAGTTCGACTACATGGGTCCCTTGTACCCAATGTCGCTCATCGCGTGCTCGCCTGACTCGCGCGGTTTAGCCTACTTACTAACCAGCCCCGTTTGTTAACCCTGTTTGCTCACATATGTATGAAACCTGGAATACCCTACCACCGTTGCAGCCCATCGATAACCACTTGAAGCTGATCCACTGTCTCGTGAGCCGGGCATGGTGGAATGGGACACTATGTCCGAACTGTCAGCTTACACTGGAACGACAAGCCTCCCCGTAGTGACCGCGAGCGATCCCAGTTCTTAGTACTCCCCATGTGCTTAAAGTCGGGGATGGGGAACCCGACAGGATCACGGATCGCGGTGCCCTAGCCTCACTCATTGAGGGGCCCTGGGTATCGCAACCTGTTGAGGGCATTGATACGTGGGGTGTATCAGTTTTCCCAACCTACTGGATGAATGAAATTAACTAAGAACTCGGATAACATTATCATTGCATCGCATTAGCTAGGTTGGTGACTCGGCAGTTGAGGTCGCTCTGAGGGAGTGTTGGTCATACGCGATCGTTAGATAGAGCATTGTGGCGAGGGCATGCATCATATCATTCATCATGCATATGCATTAATAAGATTAGTTTAGTAACTGTGAATATTTGTTTTTCATTAAATTCTTAATATAATTGATGCTTGTTACAACTTAAGACTAATAGCACCCACTGAGTTGATCACTCACTCCCACTCTGGGACGGTGTTTTAAAACACCAACTAGACTTGTCGTAGATGTAGGTGATGCAGAGTACAAGGAGCCCGACAACGCAAGCCTCGAGGAGGAGGACGAGTTCTCTTACTTCCAGTTGATGAATGGGTCTTCATCGGCTCAGTAGATGGGATGTTGGATCGATGAGTAGTGGATTCAGCTTTATTCTTTCAGACATACTATTCTTTTTTGTGATTTTGTTGGGCAACACCTTATGCGATCCACTTCTATTCTTTTGAATTTGTGTATATATTTGACTTCTTTCATTTCAGCAGATTAATTGTGGTTGTGCTTCATGTTCCAATTAATTCAACGCTGCGCCTTTACATTTGATTAAACGCAAATTATTAAAAATCGATTATAAGTGACACCCGCGAACTTGGGAGTCGAGTATATACACGACCCCCGATTTCCAGGGTGTTACATCAATGGTGCTAGACTCACACTCCATTCAAGTCTTATATCGTAGGAATTCAACTTGAAACTTAGGTATTCAACACATATAGCATCCTTACTTTTGTCCTATAGGCAAATATCACCCTCTGTTATGTGTTTTCTCAAATAATCCCTCTTGTTTTCAGTTTTTGGTCAAAAACCACCTTGTGTCAACATGTGTCGGCAAAATGTGAAAGAGTCATGTTATGAACGTTATAATAGGCTGTGGATGGTAATTAAAAATAAATAAAAATAAAAATAAAAAAGAGCATGACTTGGTTGTAACCCCTAAACCAATTATTTGGGTGAGACCCTGACTCCAGGGCCCACCTCGATGTATTAATTGTATATCCATGCCATCCATTTATTTTTTCCATCTTATCTTAGGATATGGTCCTAAAAATGAAGCAAATAAACATTATAGTTGACGATGGACAATAAAAAAGGAGCACAACTTAACTGGGACCCTGGAACCTGCCATACGACCCACCTCAATGTATTAATTGTAAATCCATGTCATCCATCTATTTTTCCAACTTATCTTAGGATATGGTCCCAAAAATGAAGCAGATACAAATTTTAAGTGGACAATACCACGGGAAACGGTGGTCATTGAATGCCCACCGTTAAAAACTTCCTAGCGTCCACCGTAATGTTTATCGACCATCCATCTTGTTGATAAGGTCACAGACCTAGATGAAAGGATAAAACAAATTAATATCAGCTTGATCCAAAACTTTTATGGCCCATAAGAGATTTTTAATGGTCAATAACTATTGTTTCCTGTAGTATGGTCCACCTAAAATTTGTATATGCTTCAGTTTTGGGATCATGGCATAAAATAAGCTGGAAAAACACATGGATAGCATGGATATAAATTTCATACATCGAGGTGGCACTCTACAATCAAGGTCTCACCCACATTGTTAGTTTCAAGTCGTGGCCAAGTCGATTGTTAGTTTCAAGTCGTGGCCAAGTCGAGCTCATAAAAAAGACATTTTACCCTTAAGTTGGGATAGGATAGGATTAAGCTTAAGGTTTGACAAGGGAGGGAGAAGAGAGGTTAGGGTTAGGATTAGGGTTGTGTTTTTGGAGATTAATTTAGGAGAGATACAGTATTGACATTTATAAAAAGATTTTGATAACCTAACTGGTTAGTTTTTCCTTTCAATAAAATAGTCCATGAACATGTTTGAAAAACAGAGGTACACTTGGAAAATGGCATCAAGGAGGGCGTTATTTGTCTTTAGCCCAAAAGGTGGGGTGCTATATTTCAAGGTCCGAAAAACTTATGATTAATGATCGGGTGTGGTTTCATATCATTGTATTTCATTTGATCATTTGTAGCCACCTTTTTTGGTCCCTTTGATGTTAAGCACTTTATAGTGTGTAAGACATCCTTACGAGTCATCCATCAATTCTTATGCATTACCTGTGAATGAACTAAAACAAAAAATAGCAATCATCCCTCGATCTAGATCATAGAATCCAGAGGACTTGTGGTGATTACAAAATGAACAGTTAAAAGAATACCCAAAAAGTAGTTCCAATTTAATTGGAACAAAAAAAAAAAAAAAAAAAAAAATTGTTAACCAGATTTTTAGGATGGGGATTGCGATATTCCATATGACTCGATCTAATAGGATTTGATTGGGCCACATGTGTAAAGATGGAAGAATGAGAGAAATATTTGACTGAATTGTGATGGATTTCATATTGAGCTTTACAAATAAATATATGTATAATGAGCTATGTATGGAAAAATATATTCTAAAAATAATCTAATTACAGATTTTGTGCAAGTCTTGATTTTTTGCATGTATGGTAAAAAATTTGTCAATATTCCCCCTCAAGTTGGCGCATAGAGGTCCGTAATGCCCAACTTGCGTGAAAAATGATGAAAAAGTTCATGTCCCAAAGCTTTGGTGAAGATATAGGCAATTTGATCACTGGAAGAAGTGTGGACAGCTTTGAGGAGGCCCAAGCGAATTTTGTCACGAATAATATGGCAATCAATCTCAATGTGTTTGGTACGCTCATGAAACACAGGATTGTGGGCAATATATAGTGCAGATTGATTGTCACAATGTAGAGTGAATGGCTCGATATGAGAGACACCAAGATCAATGAGAAGTTGTTTTAACCAAGTGAGTTCACAGGTTGTGACGGCCATTGCTCGATATTCAGCTTCAGCGGAAGAGCGAGCAATTGTATTCTGCTTCTTGGTGCGCCATGAGATCGGACTGGTGCCTAACTGAATAAAGTAGCCGGTGGTGAAGCGGCGAGTGGTGGGACAGCTGGCCCAATCAGAATCTGTATAAGCTGTAACATGTGTACTGTTGGATGAAAGAAAGAAGATGCCTCTTGGCCGGGGCAGCCTTTGATGTAGCAGAGAACTCTGGTAGCTGCAGTCATATGGGGGACCTGAGGAGTATGCATGAATTGACTGAGTGTGTTGACTACAAAAACAATGTCTGGTCTGGTGATGGTTAGATAAATGAAACGGCCAACAAGGCGATGGAAAAGACCAGGATCGGGGAGAAGGTCACCATCTTGAGTATTAAGCTTCAAATGTTGCTCCATAGGAAAAAGAGCAGTCTGTGCACCAAGTTGTCCACTGTCAGATAGAATGTCGAGAGCATATTTGAGCTGATTAAAAAAGATGTCTTTGGGAGAGCGAGCAACTTCGAGTCCAAGAAAGTACTTCAAGGAACCAAGGTCCTTTGTCTTGAAGTGAGTGGAGAGAATTTTCTTAAAAAGCTTGATTTGAGAGATGTCGTTACCAGCAACCAAGATGTCATCAACGTAAACAAGGACAAGAGTGATGCTGGTAGAAGTGATGAGAGTGAACAAAGAATGATCCGCCTGAGACTGATGAAAACCTGCATCAAGAAGCACAGAGGTTAGTTTAAAAAACCAGTTTCGGGAGGCTTGTTTGAGGCCATAGAGGGATTTTCTAAGGCGACAGACACGAGTAATATCCAGGTGATGGTGTCATGTAAACTTCTTCATCAAGATTGCCATGCAAGAAGGCATTGTTGACATCAAGCTGATAAATAATCCAATTTTTGGTAGCTGCAACTGCCAGTAATTAAGCAGCAGACCGTGGTCATTTTGGCGACTGGAGCAAAAGTCTCATGGTAGTCAAGTCCTTCAACCTGAGTGTATCCTTTGGCAATGAGCCAAGCTTTGTACCTCTCGATGGATCCGTCGGCTTTGAGTTTTGTTTTGAAAACTCATTTGCACCCAATGAGTTTCTTACCAAGAGGAAGAGGCTCAAGAGTCCAGGTAGAATTATCCTCTAACGCACGACGCTCAGCAGACATTGTCTCGTGCCAGTGAGAGTGGCGGATAGCATCAGAATAGCATGGGGGGTCAATACAGGAGGTAAGAGCAGTTAAATAAGTAATATGTGAGGGGAGAAAATGGGAATATTAAAGAAAAACAGATAAAGGGTGAGCAGTACCTGAAGCCGGTGACGCAGGTGTAGATGTCATGGGCTCCGCATGTAAGGTGGGACAGATATAGTCGTGAAGGTAGGCAGGTCGAGTAATGGTGTGGCGAGGGTGATGAGCTAGTGGAGATGTGTTTGATAAGGTCGTGGAGGTCGAGGAATTAGGAGAGTCAGAGGAGTCAGGAGGGTTAGGAGAGGTCGGGGAATTAGGAGAATGAGACATAATAGGTTCAGTGACGGGAAGAGGAATGATAGGAGCAGGAATGGAAGGAGTGTCAAGAAGATCTTGGAAAGGAAATGTTTGTTCGTAGAAGGTGACATCTCGAGAGTAGAAGACGGATTGAGTATTGAGGTTATAGAGCTTGTAGGCTTTATGTGTGCTTGGGTAGCCAAGAAAGACACATTCAGTGGCACGGGGAGAAAATTTGTAGCGGTGAGCGCTGAGAGTTTGTGCATAACAAAGACATCCAAATACCCGAAGATGATCATAGTTTGGAGGTTTATTGAACAAAATTTCAAAAGGTGATTTATTTTGGAGAGTACAACTAGGGGTGCGGTTGATGAGGTAGGTTGTGGTAAGGACACAATCACCCCAAAAAGGCAGAGGTAAGTGTGCTTGAAAACGAAGACTGCGGGCAACATTTAGAAGATGCCGGTGTTTACGCTCCGCAACGCCATTTTGTTGAGGAGTTTCGACACAGGTACGTTCATGAATGATGCTGTGATTGTGTATGTATGTTTGAAATTGATGGCAAAGAAATTCTTGTCCATTATCAGTTCTAATAATTTTGACTGTGGTGTTAAACTGATTGTAGACAAGAGCGAAGAAGTCTGTTAAATGGGTGTAAGCCTCAGATTTAAAATGCATAAGATATACCCATGTGGTGCGAGAAAAATCATCAACAATTATTAGAAAATAATGAGCTCCACATAAAGATGCAGTGTGATAACCACCCCAAATATCACAAAAGATATGATTAAAACAAGAATCACTTTTATTGGCATAATTGGAAAAAGGTAATCTTGTATGCTTAGAACGAGCACAAACATCACATTTAAAAAGAGTACAAGGAGAATTAAAAATACTGGAAATAGTAAAACTGGAGGGATGTCCTAGACGTTGATGTCATAGGGTCTTATTAGTAGTAGATTGAGCAGCAAAAATGACGGGAGGATCGGGGTGGTACACGTAGAGCCCGTTGCATAGATCACCTGCTCCAATCGACTTCATCGATTAAGGGTCCTGAAATAAATAAGTGTTAGAGGAAAAAGAGATAACGCAAGAATTATGAAGGGCGATTTGGGAAACTAAGAGTAAATTGAAGGACAAATGTAGAACATAGAAAACGTGTTTTAATTTGAGAGAAGGGGAGAGAATACAAGAACCCAGCCCTTCAGCTGGGATATCTTGTCCTGTTCGAAGCCGAATGTGGTAAGGAGAGGCAAGGGGCTTCAAATCGGTAAAAGCATCGCGTTGGTGGCATATGTGGTGGCTTGCACTACTATCCACCACCCAATGGAGGCGCCGATTGAAGGAGAAATCAGATGGTGAGAAGAGGTTACCAATGAAATTTGTAGGGGATGGATCATTCGGAGGTTGCGATGATGCGAGGAAGCTGAGCAACTTCTGATACAGCTCCAGTGACAATCCAGGGACCGGACTTGAAGTGGATGGAGTGAGATAGACCAAATTCGCAGTCGACGGAGGTTGCCCTAAGATGGACAGCCACGATTTGTTGGTGCGAGGCTCTCGGCCTGGAGGATACCCGATGATGGTCAAGCAACGTTCAGGAGTGTGGCCATCTTTGCCACATGTTGTGCACTTCAAAGGGGGTCGTGAGCGAGCAGTGGTGCGAGTAGCCATTGCCATCGTTTCGGAGAATGATGGTTGAAGGTTGAGGAGTCTCTGTTGTTCTTCTTGAAATAAGATTGAGAAGACTTTGCTTATGAAGGGAAGTGGAACCATGGCCGGGATTTGGGTGCGAAGAGGAGTAAAGGAATCATTGAGCCCGAGTAGAAATTGAAAAACACGTTCATCATCAACTTGTTTTTTCATGTCTTTGAGATCAGTTGTGGTTTGGAGATGGCCAAGTTCATCTCAAATCTGTTTGATTTGGTTGTAATAATCATGGATAGAATTGTGGTTTGTTGCAGAGAGGAGAGGGCTCGTTTTAGGTGATAGATGCGGGCATTGTTTGCATGACAGAAACGAGAAGAGAGGTCGAGACAGACATCGCGGGGATCTGTATGATATTCGAGGGAATTGGCGAGGGAAGGACTGATGGAGTTGAGGATCCAGGTAAGGACCATATCCTTCGTTTGATTCCACTGAGTGTATTCTTGTTTGGTCGGTTAAGGGGGTGTGAGGGTGCCGTCGACAAAACCAAGTTTGTTCTTGGTATTAAGGGCTCTTGTCATGGCTTTTTGCCATTTGGGGTAGTTATCGCCTGTGAGAAGGCTATTGACGAGAATTAAACTAGGAGAATCTGAGGAGTGAAGAAGATAAGAGGAGGGAATGGGTAGGGTGTTGTTGTCGACCATGGCAGAATGGGTTGATCATTTTAGGCTTTGATACCATGTAAAGATGGAAGAAGGAGAGAAATATTTGACTAAATTATGATGGATTTCGTATTGAACTTTACAAATAAATAGATGTACAATAAGCTATGTATGGAAAAATATATTCTAAAAATAATCTAATTACAAAT
Source organism: Magnolia officinalis (assembly GCA_021015155.1). Classification (NCBI taxonomy): domain Eukaryota; kingdom Viridiplantae; phylum Streptophyta; class Magnoliopsida; order Magnoliales; family Magnoliaceae; genus Magnolia; species Magnolia officinalis. The sequence continues at coordinate 97,627,468 of JAJHSJ010000003.1, forward strand.
TTTGTGCAAGTCTTGATTTTGTGCATGTATAGTAAGAAATCTGTCAATAACATGTTGTCTAAGATAAGCCCATGAAAATCATTTTAGAAAGTTGTTCAGTCGAAAGTATATATTTAATTGAGCTCATATTTGACAACACACGTCGTCTAATCAAATCCCGCCATGTTGAGTAACCAGGGATATTTCTACTCATTCAGTCATGAGGCAATTCAGTTCCCATTGTTTCTTGTCATGTGGCTTATTTGATTTTGGATATACCTCGTTTTTTAGCTCATGTCCTAACATAAGTCAGCAAAATGAATGGACCGGGGGAAACCTCACAACATACCCCAGCTAGGTTCTGATTGCAAGAATTTCCTGTACATGGGGGTCGTAGGCAATCGGGGTCCTGAGTAGCCACCGATGGTGAGGGCCACTAAAACCAAAGGATGCTTTATTAGATACTCTGGCAGTATACAACGCTTAATACGCGGGCAACCAAAAATTGTTTGAGTGGAATATGGTAATTTAATTTAAACGACCGAAATATAGAATCACTGTCATTAAGGGACCAAAATATGAAACCCGCTGTCACAAAATCAGTCCTACAGTATGATTGGCTTAATCTTTAGTTTATAATACATCTACACTCTCAACCATGATTTTAATTGTATGGTAGGTAATTTTTAAGTAATTTCTAAGAGCCTGTGTATGATCCATCACACTAGGCCGGAGTATCAATATTCTTCTTACTAAACATCTAGCATTGGATGCTTTTTTTTCCTCCAGATATCCTACAGCGGCTTTGTTAGGGGCTTGTGCAACAGCATGGTTGCCTCCCCCTTTGAGGCAAAAAATGAGTGGGCCATCTGCCTCTTTTGGTTGGCCAGATGTGCATCCACGCAAAGGAATCATATGGTAGGCGACGGTGAATTATTTGTAGGAATCATATGATGCACCACTCAGGATGCAAACTGTATCCTCTAGCCTTTAATTTCTCCAAGTGGGGCCCACACTCCCCTAATCCAGACTGTTCATCAGATGTGATCCAAGATAGATAGGGGATGTTCCAAAATTATAACTGATTGGAACATCAACAGCTTCCAATCTTTAGAAATTTTCCTTTGAATGTGGACCGTTGCTTTGGTTTCTTCTTAACCACCTATTCACAGGACTATTATCGAATGGCTGAATTGTTTCACCATAGAAATTTTGGAAATTCTACTTTCCATAATGGGACCCATCTGATCAAAGGTCTGGATCATCAATATGTGGACCCCACTTGATCAAACAGAAGGTCGAGGATACTGTGCACATCGGTAGCTCGATTATCATGTAAGTCCACTTATTTGGGATGCGTTACATCGTTGAATAGGATTGCTTGGTTGTTTCCCATCATCTCACCGATTATGATAAGACACTCCGTTGTCGTGTAGATGATCACACATCAGACGGTCTTAGTAGAATGATTGAAGAGGATTGTTTGATGAGCTGGAAGAGTAAGATGATCTGTACACATGCACACCAGCAGTGTACATTTCACACACATGTTTTTCAATCCGAACGTCCGAGTCATCCATCGTGATTCGTGTAAGTCATGATCCGAAAATGTCACTGAATGGATGATCTAACTGTTCAGTTGGTGGACATCAAAATGGACGGTTTAGATGAAAGAAATCCAATAATCCATATTGAACAAACAAACACCCATTAAGTGCAGGTGCGCATCTGAAGTGGGGCCTATGAATCGGACAATTTAAGCTAACATGCATTCATTTGATGTGTACAAGGCCTTGCAGAGTATGGATATCCGTACTCATGCAGGGTATCATTGTTTTCTTGAATTCATCTCTTTCCTCATTAGGAAAGAAATGAGATCTGATCCAGAGCATGGTATGTTATAATTATCCTAATTGAATCGACACTCTTGAACTGTCCAACAGACCAATCTAGATCGTCCATTTGGCCCATCAAACATTTCATAAGCAACCTTGTAAAAATCACACTGATCAAACAATTCTAACCATCTGATCAATTCCCTATAAAATGGACGGTCAAGATCATTTATAGAAAAATAGACTAAATTAAAGCCATGTAATTGTTAGGGCTTACCATGATTTGCTTATGGTTCTTAAGAATCACTTTCATCAGGAAATTCTAACATTCCCAAAATAGAAGTCCAACTTATGACTGGATTAGATCGTTGCTAATGAAATGCATACTGCTAATAGACGGTCCGGATTAATTTATTGGATTATCTAAGTGCGTGAACCTGGGCTTTTAATCTGAAAAGTGGGACCCACAATTTAAACCGTTGATGTGATGGGCTCCACCCAGTTAGTGCTGGGTCATGGCCGAAAATTCGTATTAACCCTCTGGTCCAAGTACAGAAGCTTTCAGCCCAACTTCGGCCTACATCATAGACTCATAAGATTTAGGGCTGTCAGCTGATACATGAACCAATCCAAGTGGGTCCACCATAGACCCGGTTAGAACTTAAAATTGGGTCACGTTCGGTTAATTTCAATATTATACTAGCAAGGAAATAATGGTGGTAAGCCATGTATGTAAAAGAGCCATTTACATGTCACACACATGCATTTAAGTGGTACATGTGTGCAATGTAATCCGTCCATCAACATATTGACGCCCTTATTTGACTAGATCCAACCCAGACCTGATCTAACACTTGTATCGAAATCTAAGTTATAAAGAGTCAATGGATACATAACCTGATTGGATCCAAGTCAAGACTCAAATAGACCCAAATCAGAATAGGCCAGGCATAGTACTAGAGACCCGACTCAACAACCAATAGCTTTGGATCCGAAATTTAGACCCATGGTGTGAGTTTCTATCCCAAATTTTCGAAAAATGTATACGGGTCCTTTCAAAACCAATCTACCTTAGATTATTTTCACTTGGATCTGATCTTGATCATACTAAAATGGACTCGACTTATGGACCGAACTTAGATCAAACCTAACTAGGACCGAGAAATGTAATTAAATATGCGTTAAAAGATGGTTACCCATCTACTACTTTTGTCAATTTGGGTGGTGCAAATCATGCACCCTTGTCAATGGAGAATATTCCATTCAATCACAGTAATTGAACTATCTTAGCTAATTGTATTCATTGATTTGGACGGCTAGCTAATTTATTTTTTACCATAAAAATTGATAGTTATTATTAATTGAATAATCTAGAACATTATTCATGTGAAAACTTAAATTACACCCAACCCATTAAATTAATGGGTCCACTAACTTTGACTTAATCTAACCTAGACCGAATTTTAATGGGTTGGGTCTGGTAACTTTTGCCGACATTGGTGAAGAATGTTAACCTAGCATCCGAACCGTTCAAAATGTGAGCCTAGATGTCCCAAATTGGATGGTCGATTTATTTTGGTTTTCGAGTAGTGGTCCATCCAAGAGTCATCCATTCTAGTGGACGGTCTGGATCAATGACCATAATTTCCAATCTCACGGACAGGATTTAATGGGCCTCAGCCCATGCCATTTGCTTAGAAGGGGAAAATAACAGGGTAGAAAATAAAAGGGTCATAAAGATATGGAGAGATTTGATTGCCTATCTTGCAGACTAACAAGATCTAAGTTGTAACAAACCTTGCTAAAGTTAAGCTATGATGATGAATACCCTACCTGCAAACAGACAAGGGCCTTTTGATTATTGATAGGTGGGCCCAACTAAGAAGTAGCAATTAGGAGGCGTGTTTTTTTTTTTTTTTTTTTGCTTTCTGGCATGAGGAGTGAGGACCCCCCCCCCCCATCGTTCCCACTTTGTGTTTCCAATGATTTGCCAACGTTGCTTGGGAGCAACGCTACGGATGGTTAGTACCTGTAGCAAACATCTAGCATGATCTGAGCCATTGAAATTGTCGACCATTTAGTCCAAAAAAATAAAAATAAATTATACACAGTGATTGGACATTTCTGTCTAATCTATCATGCTAAAATTTCCCACTGTGGATGCCGACATGGATTCCCTATAAAGTTATGTGGGGGCCTGTAAAGCAAAAAGCTATGTGCATCCCACATGATGTGTGTGTGACATCTACTCCGTCCATATCTTGCAATTCAGGACGCGAGCTCAAAAGTCGAGCCAATTCATCAAGTGGGCCACACCATGGTAAATAGTGGGGATGAGGATACCCACCATAGAAACCTTTCCTAGGACCCATTGTGATGGTCATATGCCATCAAGCCATTCATAAGGTGAGTCCCACCAGCATGAAGAGAGAACTATATATTTGTGCAATACAAAATTTGGTGGGCCCAGCAAGTTTCAATGGTAGATGTTCCCAACTAACTTTTCCCTATGTGCTGGCCCAATTGAATTTTGGATCGGACTTATTTTTTATTTCATGTCTAAAAATCAATTGGCACAAATGATGGAGAGTGGATGTCAATGTTCCAAATATCAGTAATATTATTGATAATATAGCTAACATTATTGAGCGATATGGAAATTGTTACAAATATGAAAATCTAAAATAAAAATTGGTGATATTTCCCATAATATTGGCTATTAGCCATACTTGATGATATTATCGATATTAGTGATACCTTGAAATTTAAATTAAAAAAAAAATTTTAAAAAAGAAGAAGAAGAAGAAGAAGAAGTATCCTTGTATCCGTGATACCATCAATAATATCCCCATACCAACCATAATACCTCCAATACAAAAGAAACATTTATAACTGGATGAAAGTTGATATATTTTTGAAAAAAAATTTTAAATAAAAAACTATTTAAAATTTTAGATTTCAGAAATCTCTACTTGAAAAATATAGATTGAAACTCAAAGGTGATGAAGAAATCATAGAAGTTTCAATTTTCTTTTCAAATAGCATGGATTACAATGGAAATTCATGTCTATGCATGAATCTCATGCATTAACATTGATCTGTGGTGAAAATTTAACATTTACGTGAAAAAATGAAAATAAAAAATAAAAAATTCCTATAAAAAAATTCTTATATTAAAAATTGTGTTCTTTGGTGTTAATTAATGTAAAAGCTTCATATATTAATGTGTTAGTTAATTGGCTACAAAATTTATATATCTATTTTATATTGATCTTTTCACTACACATGTTTAAGTCCTTATAAAATGAAAACTTATTATGTATTGTTTTTTATTTTACAATATTTTGATTTTTACATGTATAAAAATGTGTCTTTTAACATGATCCTAAAATTTTAGTAAAAAACTCCACAATTTTTTCAATGTTTTCCTCTAGAGTATTATTTTTCCAAGTATCTACAATAACATTGATGATATTGATATATGTTTCTCTATCCTCAGTCATGGATACATGTAATGATACCAATGCTCTCAACACGGCCTAATTTAGATTTCAAATGAACAAATTCAAACTGGAAGATGATGTTTCTCTATTCTCAAAAAAAGAGGGGCAAAGGGATTGATCGAGAAAGATCTTTTGTTCTTATTATAACTATAAGATCATGTTTTGATATGCACATTTAGGTAAAAAGAATAGTCTTTTCCTTTGATTATATATATATATATATATATATATAATATATATATTGAAAAGTATTCAATTGGAACATGGAAACGTAACTGAATTGGTTCTAGTTACTCTCTGAGATGAAGTGGAAGAAGGGAGGAGATTCTCGACCGAGAAACATGATGCAATTATTTCAAAAGAATTGAACAAACAACTGTAAGGGATGAAAATCTCATGTACGGCTCTATAGAGCGATAGTAACAGTGACTTATTTGCTAACTTTTTCATTATTACTAAAAAATAATAATAAATAAACAAATAAACTCTATATCACCTAAAGTTGTTAAAGTACGATTAACCTCTAGATTTGAAATCACTATTTATATACCTAGAAATACTCCCATGCTAGCATTGGATGCGAGATTTCAAATACAACTCTTTCTTTACAGACAACATGCTATTTGTTTGGCCAAGAAAAAGATGGATCAAACTACAAAGATAAACTGCAGTTAAAACCAGGCTAAACCACTGATCAAGTGGCCATGTATGTATCATATGTTAAATCATTGGCTGACAATCGATTTGGCAATATGGCCGGCTAGAATAGTCAACCCGACCTGACTTTTATCTCAGATGATTTTCATGGTGTGGTCCATCTTTCTCATTGCTTGGATATTCTACCCAAGACACTTTGGAGTAAAAGATGGTTATATATAAAACTTCACATCCAATGGCTGCAAGTGATCATTTCTCAAACATGATGATCGTGATCACACATTTTTAATACATAGTTTAAAAACTCTGGAAAAAACTCGATTCTTCTCTGACTAGATTTTTCTACAACTTGAAATACAAAAAGATTTGGTCACGACTTGATCAAAACTTAATAAAACGTGAAAAATTTAGGCAAAACTCGAAAAGAAACTTGAGAAAAAGCAGAAAAGGTCAATAAAACTCAACACAGATTAGCGTAATTTATATATTATTTACATTGGAAATATTAAATATTTCTTTTTTTTTTTTTTTTTTTTAAAAGGTGAAAAATCATATGAGTTCCCAAAACCTGTCTGAGTTTTTGAGTCGACTCAACTGGGTTGAGTATAGTTTTCTTGTTTTTAAATCATGACTTAATACAATGCAATAATAAAACATTCGAATTCAGATTAGGCCTTCATAAACTACAAATGGAGAGATACATGAGCTCACTTAAATACCTTGATGAAATTGTACACTAGAGGGCCATTTGGTAGCATGGATTTAAGTGTATTTGAGTGCATTCAAAATTCCAAAGTCATTTGGCAACGTGGATTCAAAAGCATTTGAAATACACACTTATATTGTGGTTTTAATGTCTCTTCTACTGTGATTCGAAATCAAATGCCTTCTTTGGCTCATTTTAAAAGGTCCAGAGAGTCACAGAGGTATCGCTAAGTTGCTAATATTCCATTATGCACATTGCATGTTAATGATACTTTAAAACAATCAAACTATCTACTGCATCCTTCAAATTAAGTCAATAGAATGATCCAAACAATCCAAAAATTGGCCATGTAAATTGACAATTTAAAAATGTTTGCAAGTCACTTGTTTATTCTTATATTTGTCACCCACCGAAACCCAAAATTTCATCACTTTTTTGGCAAAGTATATATTTAAATGGACTTTTTACAATTATTTTATCAAATATTACATAGCAAATTAATTATGAATATTAAAGTCCATTTAGTAATTAAATTCAAATTCCTATTAATATATTATAGAATTTTAATACATTGCCATTTATTAATTCATGTGCATTTCATTACAAGCTGCTAAACACTACTGATAATCACCTTGATATATGATTTGGAATCCAATGCATTTCAAATACAAGCTCCTAAATGAGCCCAAGAGTTAAAAAGGTAATAGGATATGACTCCTCTCTATAGATGAAACAATCCTTACTACATCTTTCCCTATGCCCATAAAGCTTCATGTACATATCCCTCTGAGTACTAATCCAAGAATTGGTGGGCCCCACAACCCTATTTCTCTCTCTAATCCTTCCATATTGAAGGAAGATTTCCTCTGGTTACTGATTCAAGAACTGGTGGACCCCACAGCCCTGTTACTCTCTCTAATCCCTCTTTATTGAGAGAAGATTTTCCTCTTGAGAAAATTGTACGTGACAAATTGCTTGTGAGAGGGAAACAGAGAAAAGTGAGTGGGCCATACACATCTATCCACTGCTCAGATCTCTGACAATCCAAACCGTTGATCATATCGAGTATCCATCTTGATCATGGATCAGCTAGGTGGAATATATCATTTTCCGCTCCTTTAGCAGATTAAGTGGACCACCGGATATATAGAGATCATACATCTTAGTTTTGTGATATGGGTCCATCCATCAACAATATATAGATCCATTCGATCCTGCAAGCTTTCGTTGATCTTGCTGCTAGCACCCTGCAATTGGCACGGTTCACTTCCCAAACTCAGCACATGATAGACTCTGATTGATGTCTAGGCCCAGCCCGGCCCATTACGGCCCTATTCATGGGATCTTGGTCCTCTGCCAGGGTTCATTGGGTCTGTCAATGGGCTGGCCTTTGGATTGTCCTCAGCCCAGCTCTGGACGATTTGGGATGGCCCAATTCAAAAGGTTGATTATGCTCGGTTGATCCCTGCCCATTGTTAGGGTGTGAAATAAAGCATAGTTCCAAGCCTAGCCAAGGCCCATAACAGGCAAATACAAATAGGCCAGAGCTTGTGCTATGTGTTTATCCACCGCCCGGGCCGAAGCCTGGCCACCCATTTTTGTGCATGATGTATGGCAAAAATACTCTTCAAATCCTAGACAGGCTGGTCTGGGCTGACAGACTTAAACGAAGCCTAAGCGCAGCCAAATCATCAAACGGTCTTAAATTTTAGACCCGGGTCCAGCCCTTGGGCCTAGTATTCCAGACCAATCTACACCCAAAGTGGACCAGGCCTGAAAGTCCAATAGGACATCCCAACCCATTCACAGCCTTCCTTACTGATGATGTTCGTAGGCCAATATGATGGAATAGTACAAACAAGTAGAATTAACTGGGCTGGACTGAGTCAAATCTGAGTGCAGCTAGCTTTTGATCTGAGTTTGGGCTGAGAACCAAGCCCAATAGGCAGATGAGCCTCCATGAACAATTGTTCTGGGCTCATCCTCTCGATTGCCTAAGGGCTCAATGGTAGTCGTGGTCAGGGCAGTTTTTGGATGGTGGATAAGCCCCGGCCCATGACTGTAGCGCATGGGCTGAGCTAGTCCTGGACCAATATCCTTGCCTTATGGAAGAGCCCTAGTCATGCTTCTACAGCTCAACCTGGCCCAGCTACAACCCTAGTCATGCTTCTACAGCTCAACCTGGCCCAGCTGCAACCCTAAGATGCACAGAAACGCAGGCACGAGTATGCAGAATTAACACTGTACGGTGAGGATCCCATTTGGCGGTCTGGGTGAAGCTTAATGGATAGAGTGTTGGCCCAGGTTAGAAATGTAGCCCGTTTAAGTCAATGGGTTGGGCTTGGGTTGAACCTTACGCAAGTGTGACCCGTCTATTAGCTTATTAATGGTCTGGATCAGATGGTCCGGCCCAAAATCAGGAATAGTAATAATAATAATAAAGATGATAAAAGTGTATGAATGTTATATGGATCCATTAATTGGATAGAGGGCCATATCTTAGCCCAATGCTCCATTCTTAAACCCAAGTATGGCGGTGAAGGGTCAGACGGTCAGGTTGGGCTAATCAAACCGAGGTTGATTTATTTAAACGGGTTAGGTCAAGTGGGGCTTTGGCTTGCTGAATTTTGAGCGGGGGTCACAGGATTACAGGTCACGGGTCAGGTTTGGCCATTGGCGAGCCCAAACCCGGGCCATTGCCACCCGTGTGGGTATATAGAGAGAGCACCGATTCTCTCGGGAACTCATGGAAGCTTTTTTAGAACTCATCTCCTATTATATAAGCCTAACATCTGAATCGTACATGTGATGCAACACCCATGAAACTCCTAAGGCCCAACTTTCACCTTGATTCAAAACTTTAATCAGCCATGGCAAAAGAGAGGACAAATCAAAGGAGGAAAGTATTTCATTTATCATGAGGCACCTCATCACATGAACTGATCAAATTTTGTGCCCAGGACACAGGACACGTGTGCAAGGTGTGCGGATATATATATATATATATATATTATATATATATATATATATAGACACACACATGTGCACCAATTCTCAAGAGAATTGGTGATAATTTTTTCAGAACTCATCTCCGTAAATTTTGAACCGTATATGTGATGAAGCACCCCATGAAACCCCTTTGGCCCAACCTTTACTGATCCAAACTTTGGCGGGTCGTGGCAAAGAGAGCGACAAATTGTCATGGCTCACCAAAGTTTTGGAACAGGGTGAAAGTTGAGCCTTAAAGGTTTCATGGGGTGCTACATCACACGGACAATTCAGATGTTACACTCATATCACGGAAGATGAGTTCTGAAAAAGTTATCACGAAGGTGAGGAAGCATTCCTCTCTCTCTCTCTCTCTCCTTCTCTCTCTCTCTCTCTCTCTCCTCTCTCTCTCTCTCTCTCTCTCTCTCTCTCTATATATATATATATATAATATATATTATTATATATATATATATATATAAGAGAGTAATGGTCTCCTACGAACCATCTCACAGGCTACTTGGTGCGGTCCATTCCCACCGCAAAAAGGAAATCCGATTGCATACCGAGTAAACTCTGTTGGGCCCACTGTGAATGGATGCGGTCTATCCATGCCGTCCATCCGTTTTTCAAGCACATTTTAATGATCGAGACCAAAATTGAATCATTTCCAATGCTCAAGTGGACCATAGAACAGGAAGCATTGAGAATAATAATTTCCACCAATGAAACCTTTCTAGGGTCTACAGTGATGTTTATTTGTCATCCGACCTCTTTATAAGATCACACATATATGGATGAAAGGAAAACAGAAATATAAGGTTAATCCAAAACTTGTGGACCCCAAGAAAATTTTCAACAGTTGACATTCAATTCACACTGTTTCCTATGGTGTGGCCCACTTGAGCTTTGTATATACTTCATTTTTGGATTTAAGCCTTAAAATTATCTGTTAAATTGGATGTAAGGAGTGGATGGAATATATAAATCACGGCAGGCCCCACAAAGTTTACTCAGTACGCAATGCCTTCCCCCGCAGGAGACCTGGGTGCAGATTGGCTATTGACATTAGGGGTGTACATGAACTGAGCTAGCTCGGTTAGCTCGCTCGATTCGACTGGAAAAATCTCAATTCGACTCAGTTCGAAGCTGAGTTCGAGCCGAGTAAAGCTGTTTTTTTTAGCTCGAAAATGAGTTCGAGCCGAGTTCGAGGAGGCCCCAGCTCGACTTGACTCGAATCGAATCCAGCTCAAATCAAACTCGAATCGAACCAGTTCGGTGACTCAGTTACTTTGCAATTGATGTTGCTCACCAACTGTTTGATAAAATGACTCAACGAAACGAGGAAGACATTTGCAATTAGAATAACAAAGTAGCCATTACGATCATACATATGGCAGAGTTTTACGACAATCCAGACCTTTGCAATTAGAATAACAAAGTAGCCATTATGATCATACGTACGATGACACATGAGCTACCTTATACACGCTTGTGGCCGGTGGTCTAGGCCAAGCTAAATAGCTCCAAACTAAAACCCTCCCGCCTAGTCTAGCTTCACACGCCCCTGCCTTCAAGCGCCAAATATAAATGCATCATGCATGCCAAACTGTAACACGTATGCAAGATCCGGGACATTCATCACATTATCCACTCATTGCATGACTCTTCAACTGGATATTAAGCTGATTACCACATCAGGTGAGTGACACTTGAAGGCTGAATGTAGACCGGCCGTTGGTTATCATTTTTCTAACGGTCTATTTTCGTCCATGTGTGACCAACCTTAAATAAAAAAAAGACCATCCGGATTACCTTGGAAATCACCTTGTAAATCTATAAAAACTTTGATACTCTGACAGTGTGATGGATGATACCCATGCATTTAGAAGTTGCATATAGCATACAAGTGTCCATGAATTAGAGGTCAGCATTGTTCAACCTATCTGATCTTAGGATTGTATGCCACGAGTAAAGTCTCTGAACGCCAGCATACCGTAAGGGGTCCACTTGTTTTTCTTAGAGAGGAGCTTGTTCTCATTGATCTTACGGCCTCCACCTTCGATAGTATTGCTGGCACCTTCCTTCCACTTGTCAAGCACGATCACCTTCGACAGCTTCTTCTCACACTTCTTGTACACCATTGTCGCTGCTGTTGCGATTGATGATGAGAGATATCGGTATTTTGAAGTTGCATTTAAGGTGTTCGTGGAAATGCCTCAATGGCAACTCGGCTCAATCTTGGCTCAAACTCGGCTCGAGCTGGCCAGTCAAGCTTGAAGACCGAGCCGAGCCGAGCCGAGTTCGAGCTGAGGTCAGCTAGTGGCCGAGCCGAGCGCCAGGTCGACTCGGTTCAACTCGATGTACATCCCTAATTGACATGTTGAGAAGTGACGTCACCAAATTTTGTGGCCCCACCATGATATATGTTTTGTATCCATGCTGTCCATCTGTCTGGAGAGATCATTTTAGGCTAATATTCAAAGAATGAGTCACATCCAAAGCTCCAGTGGACCCCGCCACAGAAAACAGTGGGGAGAGTGATGCCACTAGTAAAAGCTTCTAAAGGCCACTAAAGTTTTCGATCAAGCTTATATTTGTATTTTCCCTTCTCTTTAATGTCTTTGTTAACTTTTGAACAGGTTGGATTTCGAAAAAACATCATGGTGGGCCTTAGAAAGGTTTCAACGGTGGGCATCAATCTTCCCATTATTTTCTGTGGTGGGATCCACTAAAGCTTTGGATCTGTGTCATTCTCTGGCTCCTGGCTTAAAATAATATCTCCAAATGGATGAACTCTTTAGATACAACACATACATTATAGTGGGGTCCACATAACTTGGTGTCGTCACTTTAGTAGCCAGTCAACCTGTCAGTGTCTAATTCTCGTATCCTTTGTCAATATCTAATCCCTACTTAAGGGTGGCGTTACTCTCCCCACTGTTTTCTGTGGTTGGTTCTATTGGAGCTTTGGATGTGACTCATTCTTTGAATATTATCCTAAAATGATCTCTCCAGATGGATGGACGATGTGGATACAAAACATATATCATGGTGGGGCCACAAAATTTGGTGACGTCACTTCTCAACCTGTCAATAGCCGAGGGGAAGGAATTGCGTACTGAGTAAACTCTGTGGGGCCCACCATGATTTATATATTCCATCCACTCCTTACATCCATTTTAACAGATAATTTTAAGGCTTAAACCCAAAAATGAAGTAAATCCAAAGCTCAAGTGGGCCACACCATAGGAAACAATATGAATTGAATGTCAACCGTTGAAAATTTTCTTGGGATCCACAAGTTTTGGATCAATCTGATATTTGTGTTTTCCTTTCATCCATATCTGTGTGATCTTATGAACAAGTGGGATGAGAAATAAACATCACTGTAGACCCTAGAAAGGTTTCAATGGTGGAAATTATTATTCCCAATGTTTCCTGCTCTATGGTCCACTTGAGCATTGGAAATGATTCAATTTTGGTCTCAACCATTAAAATGCTCTTGAAAAATGGATGGACGGCGTGGATAGACCACATCCATTCACAATGGGCCCAACAAAGTTTACTCGGTACGCAATTAGATTTGTGGGATGGTTCGCAGGAGACCATTACTATATATATATATATATATATATATATGAAAATGTACTATGTGCTCGACCTCATGAGTCCGTCCCATGAGGTCGAGCTGTGTGGGCCCCACCGTGATGCATTTCGAACATCTACCCCATCAGTCAAATGCACCATTCCATCGTGTGCCTATGTCTCAAAAATCAAGTCAATCTGTAACTTGTGTGGGCCACACCACATACAGAAGTGGAGAGGGGCCATGCACCATTAAAATATTCATAACCATTTTTGAGGGCCCACCGACATGTGGTTTGCAAATCCAACCCATCCATTAGGTGTGTCCCACTTGAATGAGGGTTCAAACCAAGTTTCAGGCACATGTAAAACTCAGGTGGGCCCCACCAAGTGCTTTTATATGTTTTAACGGTGTCTTCACATAATTTTAGATGGTATGGCCCACTTGAGTTCCGTATACAACTGATTTTTGGGGTATCCTATAATTTAAAGGGGAACCATCAAATGCACAGTGTTGATGGTCAAAACGCATCATGGTGGCCCACACAGCTCGACCTCACGGGAGCTTATCGTGAGGTGGAGCGCATAGTACCTTTTCCATATATATATATATATATAATATATATATATATATATATATTATATATATATAGAGAGAGAGAGAGAGAGAGAGAGAGGAGAGAGAGAGAGAGCATAGTGACAAATCTCTCTCTCTCTCTGCAATTTGTTAGTTGGAAAATTTCCTGGAGATTTAAATTTTTAAGGTTTTTTTCTTAGTTATTATTGGGAAAATCTGGCAGAAGATTTTAAAATGTCTATTTTTAAGTAATAAATAATTTTTAAATTTTAAATATATATTTATATAACAATAATTCAAGCTTTTACTATTTTCCAAGTTAATATCACAATATCTTTAAATCTGCTAGAATTTGAAACTCTGGTTACAATTCCATGCTAATATTATTACGGGAGTTTTAAAATCTCTGTGAATTTTACAATATGAAAGGGAGTATTATTTCTCCATTCTCAGTACTATGAAGTTGTGGACGTAGACAAAAGGTCAACATCGCTGGTTGCTTCTATGCACATACGATAGCGGTCCATTTTCTAGGAAAAGATAAGTGGCCATTTTTGTTTGGCCAAACCTTTATGGGTTCAGGCCATATGGGCCACACTTACACAATTTCCAGCCTTTTAGGATTGATGAGAAGAACCACGGGTTCATTTTCATTTGGGTGTGATCTCATGTTACATGAGACTGGTTTGAGTGGTTTCTCAGTGGACCACCTATCAGGCATTTTAAGCATGTGGGCGCTATTGAACAGAGATAGGGAATACATGCAAAGCCCAACCTACTTAACTGGGAGACGTCCCCAAGAAGTTTGTAACAGTGAGGTGTTCAATCACCAGCAATTCCTCTGATGTGCTCCAACTGACATCGGATTTGCTTCATTATGGTGGGACCGTGCTATGAAATGAGATGGAAAAACGGATGGATGGCGTGGATGAAACAATTGCATCATGGTGGGCCCACAGAAGCCCAACCAGTTTCGACAAATAACAGAAGTTTCATTTTCTCAACGGATTGCGTCCTTCTCCTGGTCGGAATTGGTCGAGGTAGGGGCACATCATGATGTATGGATTTTATTCATGCTGTTAATTCATTTTTCAAGATTATTTTATGATATGAGATTAAAAATGATGCCGAACCAAGGCTCAAGTAAACCACACAATGGGAATTGTACGCCCACCATTAAAAGCTTCATAGGGCCACAAAAGTTTTGGATCAAACTGAAATTTCTTTTATTCATGTCTATATGAACTTATGAACAGATTGGATGACAAATAAACAATATCGTAAGCCTTAGGAAGGTTTTAACTTGGGAATCATTATCACATCTACTTTGTTATTATCCACTTGAACCTTGGACCTATCTCATTTTTTCTAATATCTTATTTTAAAATTATATGCAAAATTGGATGAACAGCGTGGATAAAACCCATGGTGGGCCCTATAGTGCCCCTACGTTGACTGACCCAGGATAGGACACAAACCGCTTCCACCGTTCTTGTGGATGTATATTGGCCAGTGATGCTGCTAGTATCAAATTGGTTATTAGGGCTGGATCCAAAAAATGAGGTAGATCTAATTCTTAAGTGGACCACACTACAGGGAAACAATTGTGATTGAATGCACATCATTAAAAAATTTCAAGGCTTACTATAATGTTTATTTGGCATCTAACCAGTTGATTAGGTCATCCAAAGGTGGATGATGGGGAAAAAAAAAAAAAAAAACAAATAACTTACTGATTAGGTCATAAATGAATGGAAAAAATAATCCAAAACTTTTGTGAGCTAAGAAATTTTTTATGGTGACTGTTCAATCAACACTATTTCTTATGATGCGGTTCACTTGAGATATTTATCTCATTTTTGAGTTAATACCATATAATGATATGGGAAAAAAAAAATAGATGGACAATGTGGATGAAATACATACAATATGGTGGGGTTCACAAAGTGTTCATGTTACCAAGTTCTATGGGCCCTACCATGATGTATGTCTTATATCTATACTCTCCATATAGTTTGTGAGATCATTTTAGGGCATGTGAGCAAAAATGAGGCTGATCCAAAGCTTCAATGGATCACACCACAAAAAGTAGAGGGGATTAGAAGCTAGGAAGCATTTTGAGGCCACAAAAGTTTTGGGTCAAGCTAATATTTGTGTTTTCCCTTTATCCATGTTTGTGTGACAATACGAACAAGTTTGATGGCAAAAAAACATCATGGTGTACCCTATAAATGTTTCAATGGTGGGTAACATTATCCCTGCTACTTTTTATGGTGTGGTACACTTAAGTTCTGAATTTGCTTTATTTTTTACTCACACCTTAAAATGAATGGATGGTGTAGGTATAACACATACATCATGGTGGGGCCCATAGAACTTGATTGTTTCAACACACCATAGATGTGCATGGGAATGGATTAGCTATTATTAGGGTAACACATTAATGGATATGTACCCTAACAATGTGGGGCCCACCTCAGATGTATACGTAGTATATGCATGTGGTTCATTTGTTTTCCATCTCATTTTCGGTCCCTTCATCCAAGTCCGCTTGACATTATCAACAAGTTGGATGGAAAAATAAACATCATAAAAGCCTCACGACGGGCTCTTTGAAAATTTTAATGGTGCAATACTCAATCACCACTATTTCTTGTGGTGTGGTCTACTTAATATTTTGGACCACATCCTACAATGGGTTAGAGAAACAAATGAACATAGTGAATATACAACACATCATCAAGGTGGGCCATGGTAAGGGTAACACCTCATATGTTCCCTTGGTGCATACCACGCAATCTACATCATCCCTTGTAGTGACAAAAACAGGAGCAGATTAGGTATTACCCAAGTAATGTTGAGAATTTATACAGATTGGTGTAATCTCTGTATAATATGGAAACCAAAAAATCACTTTTAATCAGGAATAAGGACAGGCTGAAGCACGTCTGAAAAACGTTGTCCTTAAAGCGTTATTTGCCCCTACTCAAGTGAATCGAGTAAGCTGATAGGTTACAGGCAAATAGCTTCTAGGATACGACGAGCCTGGTGTGGGTCTGCGTTCAACAAACACGAAGGCCCACCTATTGGAACTCAATTACACAATTTCTGGCATAAATACAACAAAGAAAAAATCCCAGAAGAAAATAAATGAAGAAGAAATTTTTGGTTTTAGACCACTGCTTTGGTCAAGTCTTCAGCCGCTGGTTCAGTTGAACCGTCCTAGACCACACCGTTGGTCTGTTCTTCTTGCAATGGTTAAACCCTTGTTGTTTTGTTGCTGGAATTACAGGAGTATTAGAGAGGATTAGTGGGCTTTCTCAATTCGTATGGTAGTGCTGGATTGGTTTTTGAGATGGTTTGGAAACTCATCTAGACCCTCTTTTTATAGGCTATGGTGGCTAGGGGGTTATGATCCAGAGACTTAAATTCCATTAAGCCATTTTTGGCTATTGGAAAACTAGCCGTTTTATGGCCGTTTTCTGACTGTTGTGCATGGACCATTAATCTACTGCATGCTGACTGTTGTGAGACAGCAGCTAGCCGTTTTTTAGCTGTTGGGCTAGTCATGCAGCAGTTTCAGCTGGACCCTGCACTTATTACACAGCTGTTACAAATCTGTTGCAACAGCTCTATTTTCCAGTCTCTATATATACTGAGATATCTCTCTCTCAGTTCTCTAGTCTCTCTGTCAACCAGCCACCCGCCTAAACCACATAGTCGCACCGCGACTCGCACACGTCTCGCTCCGGTTCGCTTAAGGTCGCGAAGGAGCGACTCTCTGCGACACGATGCGGACGTGCGAAGTGCAAAGTGCGCCACTAGCGCCTCTACAGCCACACTGCCTCACATGCCCACGCCCTCGCACCGAGCCCAAGCCCAAGCCCAAGACCGAGACCGAGTCCGAGTCCGAGACCGAGCCCGAGCACGGGAAATCAATATTTTTGCAACAATCCCCCACTTGATTTTATAAAAATATTTTATCGGTTAAACTATACTGCCAGAATGATCAGCTTATATGCATAAAGAAAGATATCTTTCGATTTTAATCTTCCCTTAGTGCAAGTATCTCAAAACTCCATCAAAATTACTGGTAGCCGTAGCTTTGAACCAGTTATTCCTAGATAATAGAGTTGGAGAAACCACACACATATTCGCTATGTGTTGTTAGATTCCCACAATCTTGCTAAGCACATTTAATGGCTATGTGCTTATCCTAATTCGTGAACGATCCCGAGAGAAAGCTCCTAACTCTCATGAGAGACGGCACCATCTCTACGTTCATATAGGTGAAATTCTTCTAGTGTCTCCATACTATAAGACACTTGTCCTATAGACTGGATTTCATTAAGAGTTCTCAGACTCAACCCTCTTTCGTAACGCTCAGCACTTTATCTATTATGGATGAGGTTTTATAATTTAGTGCTGAAAAATTTCCACATATCAGTGACTTGTTATTACCCATTAAACCCAAATTTAGAGATTTTCTAACTTCAGGTTGGGTTACTATCACTGGTGAAATTTTGGTTGAAGAGTTTCAACCCCATCCCTCTAGATGTAGCCTTTACTACCTCTCTAGGTACAGGTTTAGTGAAAGGATCTGCCAGGTTGTTGCTTGATTTCACATAGGAAACAGCAATGATTTCATCTCGAATCAATTGTCTGACATAATCATGACGAAGACTAATATGTCTACACTTACCATTATACGTGCCGCTATAAGCTCTAGCTAATGTGGCTTCACTATCACAATGTAGTGATACAGCCGATATCGGCTTTACACAGAAAGGAATTTCTAATAGAAGATCCCTTAGCCACTCAACCTCTTTGCATGTTGCAGCCAGGGCTATGAATTCAGACTCCATAGTCGAGTGCGTTATGTAGGTTTGTTTCTTGGATCCCCAAGATACAGCTGCACCTCTTAGGGTGAATACCCACCCTGTAGTAGACTTGTTGTCCCCTGCACTCGATATCCAACTCGCATCGGTATATCCTTCCAATACGGCCGGAAACTCTGAATAAAATAGTCTTAAGTCTTTGGTTATTTTTAAGTAACCAAGGACTCTACTAATTGCATTCCAGTGTTCAGTACTGGGGTTACTAGTAAACCTACTAAGTTTACTCACAGCATATGCGATATCAGGTCTAGTGCATTGCATAGCATACATAAGACTTCCTATGGCACTCGCATATTCTAATTGTGCAACGGTTCTTCCAATATTTTCTTTTAGCTTGATACTTGGATCAAATGAGGTCTTTGCTTCTTTTATATTTAGATGGTTAAACTTGTTTAGTATCTTCTCAATATAATGAGATTGACACAAAGCATAACCCCCATAATGTTTTTTAACTTGATACCTAGGATGGTATCAACTTGTCGAAGATCCTTCATTTTGAATACTGAAGATAAGAAACCTCTTTGTTTCGGTTACACCTTCCATTTTATTACTTATTATTAACATGTCATCAACATACAGACAAATAATAACGATAAACTACCATCTACTTTAGAATATATGCATTGTCAGCTACATTATGCATGAAACCATGAGAAAGTATTTTGAAATCAAACTTCTCATGCCATTGTTTTGGTGCTTGTTTTAATCCATACAATGATTTGACTAATATACATACTTTATTTTCATTTCCTGCTAGAATGAACCCTTCAGGTTGTTCCATGTATACCTCCTCATTGAGGTCACCATTCAGGAAAACAGTCTTTACATCCATTTGATGGATGTGAAGATGATGTATGGAAGCTAGCGCAAATAATATCTTAATGGATGTTATCCTAGCTACAGGTGAGTATGTGTCAAAATAATCTATCCTTTCTTTTTGTCTAAAACCCTCAGCTACTAGTCGAGCTTTAAAGGTTTAGATAGTCCCATCAGTGTGATATTTCTTCCTAAATACCCACTTGCAACCTATGGGTCTAGAACCTAGAGGTAAGTTTACTAGTTCCCATGTTTGTTTTGATAGTATGAATTCCATTTCATCGTTTTTAGCTTCTTTCCAGAAAGCTGAGTCTCTAGAGGATATAGCCTCTTTATATGATTTAGGATCATCTTCTATATTCATCACTATAGGTATTTGTCTTATAACATTTTCTCTATCTGCTTCTACTAGATGAAAGATGATACGTTGTGAGTCTATGTAGTCATCTCCTAGACTCTTCTCTATTCTTGTTCTTTGACTCCTACGAGGTTCAATAGGAGCTTCCACTATCTGTGGGGCTGTGCTATCTGGTTATCAATTAGGAGTTTGGATGTCATTATCCTTAGACTCCAAGGATAGTGAGTTCTCAAAGAACTCAACGTCTCTTGATTCTATTATTGTATTAGACTCCATGTCTAAAAGTCTATAAGCTTTACTATTTTGTGCATACCCTACGAAGGCGCACTTAATAGCTCTTGGTCCTAACTTAGTTCTTTTTGGGTCAGGGGTTCTGCAGTATGCAAGACACCCCCACACTTTTAGATATCCTAGGTTAGGTTTTCTACCTCTCCATGTTTCATATGGAGATGTTTTATACTTTTTAAACGGTATTCTATTTAGAATATGGCATGCTGCAAGCAGTGTCTCACCCCATAGACTTAGTGGTAACTTTGCTCTTATCAGCATTGAGTTGACCATTTCTACTAATGTCATATTCTTCCTTTCAGCTATTCCGTTTTGTTGAGGTGTATATGGAGCAGTACATTGATGTATCAGTCCATGTTGTTCACAGAAGTTATCGAACTCATTTGAGAAGTATTCTCCTCCTCTATCGCTACGGAGAATTTTTATCTTCTTATTTAGTTGATTTTCTACGTCTGCTTTATATACTTTAAACATGTTCAATGTTTCATCTTTTCTCTTTAATAGGTACACATACATATATCTAGAGCAATCATCTATAAAGGTTATGAAGTACCGTTTACCTCCACGAGTAAGAATGTCGTTTAACTCATAGATATCATTGTGCACAAGATCTAACACTTGGGAAGATCTTTCAACACTTGGAAAAGATTTTTTCGTCATTTTGGATCGTATGCACACTTCACATTTTTCGGTTTCATTATCAGTATATGAGATTAAACCATTCTTAGCCATGAACTTCAAGGTACTATACCCTATATGGGCTAGTCTATCATGCCACAGTTCAGCGGATTCAACCATATACGCAGAAGTGCTACTTTCATTCAGAGAAAACTTAACCATCCCGTTACAAGCATATCCATTTCCGACAAAATTCTCATTTTTAGACAGAATCAGTTTACCTGACTCGTACACCACCCTTATCCCTGGTTTTCCCAGAAGATCCCCAGAAACTAAGTTTCGCCTCATGTATGGGACGTGCAGTACATTAGTCAGAATCACTTTCTTCCCAGAGGTGAATATCAGTTCAACAGTTCCTTTGCCAACGACCTTCGATCGGACTTCATTACCCATTAGACTTCTTGACCATCGGTCAATTCCTCATACGTTTTGAAGGCTGATTTGTCGTAGCACAATGTACTGTAGTGGCAGTATCATATCACCATCCTGGAACTTTTCCTTGGATGGTATTCACCTCAGTGATCATGGCCACTATATCGCCTTCTTCTACTGCACTTGCCTCTTGTTTAGACTTGCGATATCGGCATACTCGAGCATAGTGCCCGGTTTTCCCACAGACATGGCATGGGCCTTTGAACTTTCCGTTATTCTTTTGAGTGTTTTTCTTGAATTTTCCTTTATTGGGTTTCAGGGAATTGTCCTTCTCAGGATGTTTGTTATTAGAGTTCTCTACTGCATGTACCTTGGACGAGGTATTCCCGTTATCATTCTTTTTGTCGCGGTTACGGGATTCTTCCTCAATTCTAAGGTGTTTTTGAATTTGTTCCAGTGTGTAATCCTCAGTTTTATGCAGCAACTTTTTTCTATAGTCTTTCCACATCGGTGGCAATTTGGCGATTATAGCCCTGACTTGGAATGATTCAGGAAGATTTATCTTTATCGCTTTGATTTTGTTTACTATTAGCTGCAATTCTTGGATTTGGGGTAGCAGCGGTTTGTTATCTACCATGTTGAAGTCAAAATACCTGACGATGAGAAACTTGTTGGTACCTTCTTCTTCAGCCTTGTATTTGAACTCCAGGGCAGCCCAGATCTCCTTTGCTGATGATGTCTGTTGGTACAGATCGTAGAGACGGTCGGAGAGTGCGTTCAAAATGTGTCCTCGACACAATAGTTCGTCTTCGGCTCGTTTGGTGCGGGCGGCCACCTGTTCAGGTGTGTCGTCGTCCGTTGCTTCAGGTAGCGCTTGCAAATTTGGATCTAATATATAGTAGATCTTTAGCGCCGTTAGGAGAAATTTCAGCTTGTCTTGCCATCTTGTAAAATTGGTTCCATCGAACCGATCAAGACGTATCAAGTCTTGATTCATCAACTTCATGGATGAAACACTGTTGGCTTCCATCAAATAACACTTTAAGATTGTTAAAAATTTATACAGATTGGTATAATTTCTGTATAATATGGAAACCAAAAAATCACTTTTAATCAGGAATAAGGACAGGCTGAAGCACGTCTGAAAAACGCTGTCCTTAAAGCGTTATTTGCCCCTACTCAAGTGAATCGAGTAAGCTGATAGGTTACAGACAAATAGCTTCTAGGATACGACGAGCCTGGTGTGGGTCTGCGTTCAACAAACACGAAGGCCCACCTATTGGAACTCAATTACACAATTTCTGGCAGAAATACAACAAAGAAAAAATCCCAGAAGAAAAGAAATGAAGAAGAAAATTTTGGTTTTAGACCACTGCTTTGGTCAAGTCTTCAGCCGCTGGTTCAGTTGAACCGTCCTAGACCACACCGTTGGTCTGTTCTTCTTGCAATGGTTAAACCCTTGCTGTTTTGTTGCTGGAATTACAAGAGTATTAGAAAGGATTAGTGGGCTTTCTCAATTCGTATGGTAGTGCTGGATTGGTTTTTGAGATGGTTTGGAAACCCATCCAGGCCCTCTTTTTATAGGCTATGGTGGCTAGGGGGTTATGGTCCAGAGACTTAAATTTCATTAAGCCATTTCTGGCTGTTTGGAAAACTAGCCGTTTTATGGCCGTTTTCTGACTGTTGTGCATGGACCATTAATCTGCTGCATGCTGACTGTTGTGAGACAGCAGCTAGCCGTTTTCTAGCTGTTGGGCTAGCCATGCAGCAGTCTCAGCTGGACCTTGCACTTATTACACAACTGTTACAGATCTGCTGCAACAGCTCTATTTTCCAGTCTCTATATATACTGAGATATCTCTCTCTCAGTTCGCTAGTCTCTCTGCCAACCAGCCACCCGCCTAACCACATAGTCGCACACGTCTCGCACACGTCTCGCTCCGGGTGCGCCACTAGCACCTCTACAGCCACACTGCTTCACATGCCCACGCTTTCGCACCAGCCCCAAGACCGAGTCCGAGCCCGAGCCCGAGCGCCACGCAAGTCCATAGTCCACGGACTACGAAGGTAAATATTATAATACTCCACTATTTTCATTTAAACCAAATTTTCTTCTCTTCCCTTTCCCATGTGGGACTATTCTCAAAAACCCACAAAAAGATGTTTTTTCAAAACAAATTTTATATATTATATATTAAAATATATTTTTATTAAAATCAATATTTTTGCAACAAGTAACACGTCAGCAGGTATTACCCGCCCGTATGGCCCGCCTTATAAAGCCTCATAAATGTGTTATACACCACATTGCCCATTCTCATTTCAAAACTTGATCCCAGAAATTTAAGTGGATCCAAATCTCAGGTGATTTCCTTCCTACTCTTTTCGACAGGTTAGGTGGAAAATAAATGTCAATGGTGGGCCCTTGATAATTTTTAATGATGGGCATTCAATGACCACTGCTTGCTTCCTGTGATATGGTCCACCTCATATTTTAATCTATTTAATTTTTAGATCCACGTCATAAAATGATAGGGAAAAACCAGTGAACAACGTTGTGAGCGATGCAGTCAGGATAACAGCCACAAACTTTGCTATCCAGTAACACTTAATTCGCAGCCAACCAAAATAAACGCTGCCTCGGGGGATAAGTGAGACACCGGCTTCACCCGAGATGGTGGCACTTAGCGTAGGGTTACCATGAGGCCCGCGTTGATATATGTATCATATATCCACGCTGTTCATTCAATTTTTGAGATCATTATAGAGCATCATCTCAAAATTGAAGCAGATCCAATTATTGGACGAATCCTACCATAAGCAAAAGTGGTAATTGAACGGCTATCATTAAAAACTTTTTAGGGTGCACTTTAATATTTTCGTAGTATTTATTTACCATCCAATTTGTTGAGGCGGTTACATGAGCTTGGATGAAAGGAAAAAATTAAATATCAGCTTGATACAAAACTTTAGTGGCCCATTAATGGTCAATCACCACTGTTGTATAGTCCACGTGATGATTGGCTTTGTTTTTTTTTTTTTTTTGAAATAATAACAAAAAATAATCTACGGACGTGATACCTAATACATACATTAAGGTGGCCCCACGGTAAGGGCAGCACCTTGTTTGAAATTGAGCCGCACGTAATCCGCTCACTTCCAATGGAATCCTCCATAACCTGCAACGCGGAAAACGCTCATGCACGGTAGGAGCCATCATATTATAAATGCGAAATCCATTCCGTCCATTAGGTGCGATCCTCGACGCTAGACCAGGAGGACTAAAGTTCTCCATATTCATAACTCAGGTGGGTCAAACTACCGGGATCAGCGGGAATGAGACAACAACCATAAGTTTGTGTATGTGGGTACTGTGGTGTATATCTTTCATCACACCCGTTAATCAGGTGTAAATCACTATGATGAAGGGAATCTACAATAAACAGCATGATCTGAACCTCAGGTGGGACACAAAGTTCTTTGTGAACTTTAGAGGTTTTAAGCGCAGTTTCACATATACAACATGATAGCCCGCAATAGCGTCTTTTACACGGAAACGGATTGGCTACTCTCCATGCCACCAGCCAATGGCTGGTGGTGGGTGCTCTGTGGATCCGACATTGAATTATTTGTTTAATCCATACCGTTCATATATATTTCCAGATCATTTTATAGTTTGAGACCAAAAAATAGGTATATAAAAGTCTCAAGTGGATCACATTACAAGAAACAGTGTTGAATGAGCGTCGACCATTAAAAACTTTTTGGGGGCATAAAAGTTTTGGATCAAGATGATATTTGTTTTTTTTTTTTTTCCTTCATCTGGTCCTTTATGACCTAATCAACAGATTGGATGTCAAATAAACAGTACGGTGGGCCTCAGGAGGATTTTAATGGTGGATATCCAATCACTATTGTTTTCTTGTAGTGTGGTCAACCTGAGACTTATATCCCTCTCTAATTTAAGAGATCAAGCCATAAAATGACCTGTAAAAATGGATGAACGGAATGGATGAAACACATACATCATGGCGACCACAGCCACCGGGCTAGTGGCAGGGGGAGTAGCCAGACCGTTTCCCTTTTACACGCCTCGTCCAGTCCTTTAAAAGGGGTGAGGGTAAGCCATTTGCAGGGTTGCAATCCGCAATGGGCAGAGAAGAGAGGGAAATCGGCAACGGTGATCTCCGGGGGAGTCGAGAACGGAAGCTCGCATCGAAGGTGGAATTTCCCGACCGGAGAATCGCCGTCCGTACGCCGGAAAGAGGTAGGTCTTCTTCTCCCCCCTTTTCTTCATCCGGCCGGAGTGATCCGCTTTCCGAATCCGACGACAACCGTCGCCGGATTCCTTACAACGGCTCTGGAAACCGTCATTCTCGTGAAACCGATCGTCGCCGTGGCTATCGTGCCGACTCCAACGGATTATCGAACCCTGGAAGAAGGCCTAGATCTGAAACCCCAACCCTAGATGGCCACAGATCTGGTCGCGGCGGCAGCGATCGTAGTGAACGGAGGGCTCCGTTCCTCAATCGGGGTGACTGGAACGGGGGGCGGTTCTCGGATTCTGATGATGACGAGGATTTGAAAGGGTTGAGTTTCGAGGAGTACCGACGGCTCAAACGACAGAAATTGCGAAAGAGCCTGAAGAATTGTATCTGGAATGCGACCCCCAGCCCTCCAAGGAGGGATCGATCAGAAGCGTTGGATGATGGAAACAAGGGAATTATGGATACTCCACTGGAGGAGGATGAGCCGAAGAATGATTCTAAAGATTGTCGTCAGAAAGGTGAAGTTGGCCGTCGTAAAAGTAGTGAAACTGAGGAAGATTCAAGGAGGAGTTTGTCGGATGCACTATCTGATTCGGACCCTGACACCGAGAGTCTGAGAAGGAAGGGAAGGGGAAGGAAGAGTGGGCGGAAGAGTAAATCTTCGCATTCTAGGAGGAGCAGAAGCCAAAATTCAACCACCGAGAGTGAATCTGTAGAGGAATCAAGCGCGTCAGAGAGCTCCTATCTTTCCAGTGATGAAGGCGTAAGCGGAAGAAATCCACGAAAAGCCGGCACAAGCAAAGGAAGGAGAGGAGCCGGCGAACAAGCAGGAAAACCAAGAGAAGTTATCACCGTAGGAGCTCTGATAGAAGCAGCAGTGCGAAGAGTGAAAGTGAGGACTATGATTCTAGCCAATCCTCTGAGGATCAAACAAGACCCAAGAAGCGACGACGTTCCAACTCGTCTTCTCATCCAAAACGGAGGAAGCAAAAGAAGCAGGTGGAATCAAGGAGTGGCAGTTCAACCGAGGATTCTTTTGATTCGGGCAATGATGCAAATGGCAATGCTAAAGCAGCGGACGAAGTGATGAAAACTGACATCACTAGCGAGGTGATAGCGTTCAAAGAGATGATTGAATCCCAAAAGAAACCCGCTCTGGATAATGAGCCGTTTGTGGGACCCGTGCCGCTGCCGAGGGCTGAGGGGCATATCAGCTATGGAGGTGCTCTTAGGCCTGGTGAGGGTGATGCAATTGCTCAGTACGTGCAGCAGGGGAAGCGTATTCCTCGAAGAGGAGAAGTCGGGCTTTCGGCAGAAGAAATTCAGAAGTTTGAGAGCCTGGGTTATGTGATGAGCGGAAGCAGGCACCAGCGGATGAATGCCATTCGTATCAGGAAAGAAAACCAGGTTTATAGTGCTGAAGACAAAAGGGCACTGGCGATGTTCAATTATGAGGAGAAAGCAAAACGTGAGCACAAGGTTATGGCTGATCTGCAGCGGTTGGTGCAACGTCACATTGGACAGGATGTTGGTCCGACACATGATCCATTCGCACCAAAAGCCTCGGATGCTGCTGATACGTAATCTGCTTGTACATTTACTATTCACTGTGTGTATGACTCTTTTGTTTCTAGGAGAATCTATCAAATGCTTGGCAAAATGCGCTCAGTAGTTTGAATTTCAAGAATGGGTGCATGGCTGCATGTGGTGCCAATTACAGATCCTTTATTTTGAGTGAAAAGACAGGGATTTGTGTGGCTTGTTAATAGGGCTGTCGATGGGCCTGGCAGGTGCGGATTTTGAATTGTCCAGGCCAGTCCTATTCAAAGTGTGGCATTTGCTAGGCCCAAGGGTAGCCCATTGACAGCCCTACTTTTTAATCATCAATTCTCATTTAACGTAGAAAATAGAACTATTCTGTATTACTTTGACCTGGGCTAGTTATGTACGCTCATGTTGCAAATATCCAGTAAGTATTCTTTCATATATCTTATATTATCTTTTGTTCAGTGTAATCGATTGATCATGGCAGGATCTCTTTTATATCCAGTTTGTAGTTCAAAATTTTCCTATTTAAACTCCATCAGCCTATTAAAGTAATCAAGATTTATAATGCATTTGGAAGAAAATAAATAACAGAATTTTAATAATAACAGAAGTCCAAATCCTGTGCCGATGTTTGTGTCCTTTGCCTTAATGCAGATGAAATGGTTGAGCATCTGTTTATGCGTTGTGAATTTGCTGGGGAGATGTGGGGAGCTTCTTTTGCATTTTTAGAATGGAGCGGGTGATGCTAGGGTGAATGCATGAGTGGTTCATCGTTTGGCAGGTGGTTCGTTTTAGCAAAAAAAAAAAAAAAAAAAAGAGAATCCTGTGATGCCTGTTGCTGCTTGCATGTATGTGCTTTATTTGGAAGGACTGCAGCAATAGGACTTTTCATAATATTGCTAGCCTCCTGGAGGCAGTCTTTCAAAGGGCAAGAAGTAGATTTTTGAGCTGGGCATTAGGGTTGAATATCTCTGCAGATGTAATAGGCATTCTCTTGTATAGTTGGCAGGTGACTCTGCCTACCTTTGTTGGATAATCTCTCATCATCTGTTTTCTTTGTTTGGTTTCATTGGCTGCTTGCTTTTCTTTTATTAATAGTTATCATAGAAAAAACAAGTCCCTGGTTAGGTGATCAATATTATGAGGGGCAGCATGTACCATGTACTCTTCGGATTGTCTAGTTGTTGTCAAGAAGTTTGAAAAGGAAGGTTTTCTTGATGGTGGAGTGGAATTTTTCTTTTCTAAGCTGGAGGCCTAACTGTAATGGGGCTTTTGGGTGGTTGGTTACGAAGAAAAGGATTCTGACAATCGATAATCTTAAGAAGAAAGGAATGTGCTTGGTGAACATGTGCTTGTCCTGTATGAGGTTGGAAGAAACAGTGGACCATCTTTTGATCCACTGTCCTTGCATTTCATTCATTTGGGACGAGTTCCGTGCCTGCTTCGGCGTTATCTGCTGTTTCCCTGAATCTGTTGCCTCTCTTTTTCATGCTTGGAATGGGACTAAGCTAGGTAAACAGCGGTCTAGGCTGTGGAGAATGGCCCTTCTGGCAATTTGGTGGTCTGTTTGGGAGGAAAGAAACGGCAGGTGCTTCAGGGACACTGCTAATTCTGCTCGCCATGTCTCCTCTAGAGCTAAAAGTCTTCTTGTAGAGTGGGCAGTGAATGTCGAGTCCCTTAAGGACTATAATCTTCTTTTTCTGGGCGTGTAGTTTAGATCTGTCTCCTCAGCAGATCTTTTCTTTCCTTCCTTGTTTTGTTCTTTCTTTTCGTTTTAATCAAAGTTATCTTTCCAAAAAAAAAAAAAACTGCAAGGGGGCTGTATTCTTACCCATTTCTAGGCTTCATGCTATCAATAAACTCTGTTGTCAGTAAACTCTATAATATGTTAGATTGCCTTTCTTTTGTTTTGGAATTTGGAATTAACGACTTTATTAAATGACGAAGAAATTTGAAATTAATAAATAAAAGGGATAATGCTGAAAAGGTTGCAGGGGCAATCACATGCGCAAAAAATAAAAAAATAAATCTAACCTTTCAAAATTTTTTATTTTTTTATTTTTCTAACAATGGTGGTACCATAATTAGTTGCATACTATAGCATAAACTCTGGGCAGAGAGAAGTTTGGAATTACACACTACAAACCAGGTAGACATCTTGCACTTTATGATTTGAACAGTGGTCCTGGAGCAGGTATAAAGGACCTAAAATCCATGAATATGGCTCTGCTCGAAAAGTGGCTTTGGAGATTCTAGGTGGAAGATGGGGTGCTATGGAAAGTAGTTAAATGAAAATATTGTTGCTCCAAAGGTGGATGTTGGACTAGGGATTCTTTGGTCTATAGAGTGCTGGCTTTGTGGAAAGGAATCTCTTTGGTGAAATCAATTTTTTTTAGAGGGGTTTGTTTCTCTTTGGGGAATGGCAAAAAGATCCGATTTTGGGATGTGTGGGTGGGGAACTCACCTTTGAAATCCAATTTCCCTGGGATGTTCCAGTTGATCCCAAATCCTGTTGTGGTGGTAGTAGATTTTTTTTTTTTTTTCCCTGTATTGGTGTGGATGTTGTTTGGGAACCCCCATGCAAGAGATTCCTTCAAGATGAGGAAGTAGAATTTGTGGCTCTTATGGAACGCATCTTTGCTATTCGAGTTCCTAGGATCCGGATTAGTGGATGTGGAAAGAAGATAACTCAAGATCTTTCTCAGTTAAATCCCTTTATTCCTTAATGCATGATTGTGATCGGCAAGCGGTTTCGGAGCCCGCCAAATTTATTTGGCATTACGACACCCCTTGGTTGGCTGGTTGGGAGAAAAAGAGTTCTCACAATCGACAATTTTCAGAAAAGGTCTATGGTGATTCCAAACATGTGCCTCTTATGCAAACAAGATGAGGAGACGATGGATAATCTCTTTGTGCATTGTCCATTCGTGGGGCCGATTTGGGCGGATATTCTGTGCCGGTTTAAAGTCTCTTGGTCCTTCCCCATGGCGGTGCATGCTCTATTGGTTGCATGGCATGTGATGTATCTCGGCAAGGTGAAGAACTCTTTATGGAGAATGGCTTTGCTAAGCCATTTGGTGGGCTGTTTAGGAAGAATGCAAATGCAAGATGCTTCAAAAATGTTATCAAATCAGTGGAAGGAACTTCACAAAGGGCTAGGTTGCTTATTGTCGAATGGGCCTGCTCTTCCAATCTAAAGGGATGTAATTTTGATTTTCTTGGGATGTAAGTGGGTCGCCCTCTAGGCGTCCCCGCTCGTTGTAGTTGCTTTCGTTCCTTTTCAATAAATTCATCGTTATTTTTCAAAAAAAAAAAAAAAAAAGTTGCCCATGCAAGTGGGTTTTATCAACTGTAATGAGAATGGAGACGATTGGCATGCTTTGCTGCTTTGTTGAAGAAGTCCACTGACATGTTTTTTTTTTTTAACATCAAGTCCACTGACATGTTTGTCATTATAATCTCTCTTCCATGCTACTAGATTAGGAAAAACGCTATATATTGAAGTTAATTCCAGATGAGTGTCCTTTTGGGCTTTAAGACATCTTCGAATTTGGTGTTTTGTCAAGTCAATGACCATAATCAAACCATCTTTTTGTAATTTATAAAATGCTCACTTTAGGAGAAGAAATCAGTTGCAAGGTTTCATGGCAGGAGTGTAGGTTCGAAGATAACAAAGTAGATATCTTCTTTTTTTTGAAAGATAACAAAGTAGATATCTTGTTTCTTTTTTGTTTTTTTTTTTTTTAAGATAACAAAGTAGATATCTTTAATGATGTTGAGTTAATGAGTAGAATCTCCTATCTTAAAGCAGTAGCTGAGCCTGATATGTGGTGATTCAAGCAGTATCAGTGGCAGAAGCTGAGTGCAGGTGTTAGAAATTATGATTTCCTCTGTAATAGATTGGTAGTTATCAGTGTTTTAAATAGCACATAGTGTGTGGCGTAGTGTTCACCCCTTTGTAGCGTGAGGCGTAAGCTACATACTGTGTAGCGTAAGCTACATGCTACTTCTAGATTTTAATCAAGGTTATGCTTGGTTACACGAATTCATGATATTTCACATGAAATTAGCCTGGTTAATAATGAAATTGAACAAAATTTCATGATATTTGGCACAACCAAACTCACCCTAAAGTAATAGGAAAGAGCAATGATTAAGTATGCAATTATCATGTAGAGTAGGCTACACACGACTTAAGCTATTTCAGGAGCTACGTAGCGTTAAGGCTAAGCAATGCTACGTAGCGCAAGCTGCATGCTAAATAGCGTAGCTATTTAAAACAGTGGTATTTATATTAGAGAAAGACAAAGTAGATTACCGGCTTCTTCTTTGTTTCTTTTTCTTTTTCTTTTTTTGAAAGGCGAAGATTTATTTATTTAACAAAACATAAAGAGAAAAATTACAAAGCTGACCAGGAATCTAGAAAGGAGAAACTATGGTCTCCAATATTTATAACAACAGCCCACTACTGAACATGCAGCTTCGCCCTATTGAAGCAATCAGAAACCCGACCACTTTGGTTTCTAAAACAGTGCTTGTTGATTTCCTCCCAACGGGGACCAAATTCCCACCAGCAAAGCCAGCCTTCAGATGGATCTTCCTCTTTTACCTATCCCCCTGCCATGCCAAGCTAGGAGAAAGTTCCCCATTGAATTGGGAACCACCCACAATAGACCAAAGAGAGCGAAGAAGCTGGCCTACGGCTCTTTAGCAAAGGTGCAGTAAAAAAGGAGATGGTCAACTGTCTCCTCATCTGTCATACACATGATGCATACATTTGGAAGCAGCAGATTTCTTCAGTGCTGGTTATTTTTATTTTTATTTTTTTGAAGGATAAGATTATTGACGGTTAACACCTTATTGTTCCCTACCAACCAAGCTAAACCCACGAACTTGGGTGGAGCCCCATAGCACCAAATGTATGCTGTATGATGAGGCTGGCTTTCCAAGTGGGGGCCATTGAATAATTTGTATTAGGATTTCGCGGAGCATCGGTCGGACTTCTCTTTAAACCAGTTCAAGGTAGAGATTACCCAGCTTCTATGATGCTGAGTTAAAAAGAGTAGAATCTCTTATCCTAAAGCAATACTTGTGGCATGCTGATTCAAGTAGTATCTGTGGCAAAAGCAAGTGTAGAGTTAGGAATTAGGATGCTCCTGTAAGAAATTAGCAGTTTTTAGGGAGAAAGGAGTTTATCCAGCCTCTATGATGCTAAGGAGTTAAAATCAATACTAGGGGGAATGGTGATTCAAGAGTCTAGTTACTAAGAAATGATTGTCGGATGACCAATTTCATCATCACATGGGTGTCTTTGTTGGCTTTCTTGTCTTGACTGTACTCCTACAAGAAAGAAAATGGCACAAGTGTTAGCCATGGGATTAATTGTCTTGACTGTACTCCCGATCCGATTCCGCTCCCCGTCACCCATCGCACATTTGGAGACTTCCGGCCCCTCCAAAGATTGTTGTTTTCGGCTGGTTAGTCAGTAAGAAGAAGATCCTAACTATAGATAATCTGAAAAAAAACAGAGGGATGCCGCTAGCAAACGTCTGCCTCTGCTGTATGAAAGATGAGGAAACAGGCAATCATCTTCTCCTACACTGCTCCTTCATTTCCAAATTCTGGTCTGACATCTGCTCTCGGTTCAACATTCTCTGGTGTGCTCCTGAATCAGTAGAGCATCTTCTGTTTGCGTGGAATGGAGTGAAAATCGGCAAGAAGAAATCCAGACTCTGGAGGATGGCTCTCCTCTCCATCTGGTGGTCTGTCTGGATTGAAAGAAACAGCAGATGTTTTGAGAATGTCTCTAACTCGACCGACTCCGTCATATCCAAGTCTAAACGCCTCTTAATTGAATGGGCCTCCGCTGTAGATTTTTGGAATGCTAGTGATCTTTGTTTCTTAGGTGTTTAGGAGTTTGCAATCTCTGCAGCCTCCCTTTCTTTCTTTTGTATCTTTTTCCTCTCAATACAATTGTTATCTTTCAAAAAAATAAAAAAAATAAAAATCTGAGCTATTCCCAATATATCCATTCTGGAGGGGCATTTATTGCCCTTTCTTTCTCTCAAGCATTTTGCATTTTGTACACCAACATACTTATCAACACCCAACCCCCCCAAAAAAAAAAAAAAAATTCAAAATACTGGGCACTATGATATTATCCACCTTTCTATAATGATGAATTTCATGAAAATTATTTGGGGAGCAACCAATAAACAATACACTCTTCTGTTATGGGTGTTTATATCATCATCATCAAAGCCTTATTCCAACTAATTTGGGTAAGCTACATAATTCCTATTCTACCATTCCACTTTATTTGGAATGTCATATTGTTCAGATTCCTGATCGAAGTTATAGCATAAGATTGACACCGGCTACCAACATAACACAGCCCTCCTTTATCTAGGCTTGGGACTGTCAATGAGAGCACAAAACTTCCATGGGTGCTAGACTATTACGTAGCTTGATCTCAATCAAGCTCTATCTAATAGTCTATTATGTAGGTTGATTACAATCAATGAGTTGCGGGAGTTTCGATCGTATGTCACAGTGAAATTACCATGATACATTACATTACTTTTTTTTTAAAAAAAATGTTACCATAGCTTCCATATTTCGGGCATTGTTTTCTTTGTTCTTGATAAATTATGCGAAGTGGGTTTCTGAGCTGAAATGGGTGGAGAGCCCTCCCATTTGCACAGATATG
Organism: Magnolia officinalis; assembly: GCA_021015155.1. Classification (NCBI taxonomy): domain Eukaryota; kingdom Viridiplantae; phylum Streptophyta; class Magnoliopsida; order Magnoliales; family Magnoliaceae; genus Magnolia; species Magnolia officinalis. The sequence continues at coordinate 97,661,236 of JAJHSJ010000003.1, forward strand.
AGCTTTCCATTGGCAGGGGAGAGATCTGAGCTTTCCATTAGGTGGAACAAACTGTTTAGATCTTTTGGCAAAATAAAAAATAAAAAATCATGCTGTTTCACCTTCCAATGGAGCCACATTGTGCAAAATAAACGGAAGGCTACAAAAAAGAAAAGATTTTCAACCATCCATTTATTTATGCATTGTGGCCCTGTAATGAATGAAATTGCCTAATTGCTGGGATAAGAAATGTGCTGCACCCCATGGAAAGCTCAGATTTTGCATACCTGTGCCATATCGACAAACGTGTTTATATGTGGATGGCAGAGCTCTACGCCTCTACATGCTGTGGGCATTGGCGAACTCGCATGTATTTTTCTTTCATTTGATTCTTGGGTTATACTACAAAGTGCATTTCCAGCTGCATTGGATGCATTAAGTGCCAACCCTATGCTATACAATCATGAGCTCCATTTGGATGGAGCATACCCTCTTTGTGTTAATGTAACACTCATTAATGAAGGATGGCTTGCCCTACCATAGATGCATTTCTGGGAAAAGGGACGGCATCATGATAGATGGACCTTTCAATGTGAAAAATTTTACTATATTTTGAAAGTACCACTTGCATCATTGATACATTTCAATTCAATGCATGGCATCAGAATGTATGCTTATTGCTACATTCCTCCCCGAAAACTTCAATGGAATTCAATATCAACCAAGGTCGATGTATTGTTGTATGATTTTGCATTGTAAGACGATAAATTCACATAGCCATATGGTAGCCATTCCCTTTGGAATGAACACATCCAAAGCAAGTGTTCAGAATCTCTTCCATTCTGAATATTACTGTGACTAAAGGAGGATTTTGTTTCTGGAGTCAGTTGGGTGTGTAGTGGTCAGTCAGAAATTGAAAACGTTGGCTAATTTAAGCTGTAGCTCAACTGACCAACAGGCCTTTTTTTTAAGCATCATCTGCATGGTAGAATCTATCCGATTCTGATGGACGGCTTGGATCTCGCATGTGTGTACTATTTTTGGACATGGTTGGTGTGTACATGGGCTCCTTGTACATGCATGTGGGCTCTGAAAAGCTTTCTTCTTGGAGCCCCTGCTTTCTATTCTTTTTTTTTTTCTTTTCTTTTTTTTTTCCCGGCTCAGGATTCTATTCCAGTTCTTCTTGCAAATCATGCTCATTGCTAGGGGGCTGATCCTGGATGTAGTGTGGGCTGCTCATATGGATAATGGTGTTTTGCTACATGCTGTGTTTGGATGCACCATAGAACTTGAATTGCAGTTATTAGTCTTGGCTAAAGTGGAAATAACCAAACTGTGATCTGCTTGCTTATCATCTGTATTGACTATTGAGGCTCCTCTCCGAATTTCAATTAGTAAGTTTGTTACTTTCTGGTTGGACTTGGAGTGAAACTGTTATTTGATGGCTTCTTCCTCACGAAAAATACCAAGGATATATCATTAATATTTTCCATTTTCTCGTCTTGACTGAAACTACATTTTCACAATTTAATTCAATTCACTTATGCACCCAAACACAGCATTTGCTGTTCAAGGAAAATGCCGTGGGAAAATGGTGCTTGCACGTGCTCTGATTGATGGGGACACAATACTGTGATGTGTGGTTTCTACCACTTGCAGACCAATCAGAGCGTGCCGTCACCTTTTCCCCAAATGCCCTAACTGGATGTGTACTTTCTTTCGGAATATCAATATAATTATCACCTTCGGCTTCTATTGGTATTGGCCAAAACTATCATTAAATGCTAGGATTGTTTTGTAGCAACAAAATCTTAGGACCTGTTTGGTAAACGCCTAAAATTTAGATGAGCACATTTCTGTGAAAATACGTCCGCAAAAAGTACATTTGCTAGCCACATTAAATAGCAATTATGTTTTAATTAGCTTAAAAGGAACCCTAAACTCGGATGGAAGAAAATAGCCTTGGGGCTGTTCTTCTCATTATTAAAAGACTGATTGTCCAAGTCTGGCCCCGGTTTACTCTTTTCGTAGAAGAATTTGAGCACTTCTCCTGTGAGGTCCTTTCTTCACCCGTCACCCCAAGATTCTCGACAAAGGTCATCTCCGTGACAAAGATGTTTGCTATATTGGTCAAGGCCATCTGCTACTTAAGTCTGCCACAGTGGTATGGGTACCCCCTCTAGTATGTTAAAACTTCATCATATAGCCAAGACATCTGTCATGTCTAAAGCGGCTTTGATGGTTCCAGTCACAATCTCATCCAAGATTACAGCAGGGGTTTGCGCCGCTTTACTGAAACTTTATGCCAGAGCGTTCATGCATGCTGAAGTCTGCACAGCCGCTACGACCACACCTCTTATAACTATTATGGCCATCACAGAAAGCTGTATCAACCTCTTCTGAGACTTTGCCAGCTAGTTTTGGTTCAGCACCAATTGTCTTTAAGGTGACTACATGCTATATCTGCTTGAGGATTCCATGGCCTTTTCTTCAAGCAGAAGATTCACTGCATGGGTTGGTTGCTGGGATTGCAGTCTCGGAGATTTGCTCACATTCAGTTCTCTATAACTCAGATTTGGACAATCTTGAATATGCCGAAAAGTGATTTTGAAGAGCTTTCCAATGAGCTATTGCTTACTACGTTTGAAGGTCGATTGATCTTTCATCCATTGGACCAAAGGTGGTCTTTTGGAATGCTTGTTTGTCACGATTCAGGAAAGTGATTTTTCCAGTGTTAACAGATGGCTCCTACCTGGGCCTAGTAGGCAATCATTACATGGCCCACTTGTAATGGTGGAGTAGAGCTTGCGGCCGTGGTCATAGTCATGTCTGAAGGCCTGCTGGGTTCAGATGTAATCCATAGAATGTAATCACGCATTAAGTTCATCTTGTTGTTCGAACAAAGGCAGAGATAAGTGTGCTTGTGCACCTTTTTTGCCTACTTCTTGCGAGTAGTAAAGGCCTTATATTCGATTGACCCTGCCAAATATGCATTCTCATACAGGTCGTTTGCAGGTTGCTCATCCTCTGATTATAAGAACATTCCTTGATGATTGATGAAATCATGCTGGCACTGGCTACACGTGGGGAAACTCGGTATACATGCCACCAGGGGGGCTAACGAGACCCTACTTGGCATTCCACCTCCTTCAAGATAGAAGCGTATGCAGGTCGATAACAATGCAGGAGATTTCCGAAGAAGAAGGTCGTGACGCATATGCAAAGGTGTAGGCCGATGATCCCAATAGCTAATCCCACTGTGCCGAGATTAATCCAAGGCTGGCAAGCTGTTAATATATCATAAAACCGAAGCAACCGAGTCGAGGGTGACCAAGGACCAAGTCGTCCATTCTAAGAGGAACATGGCCATACTGTCAACCATTCCAGGAGTGTAGATAACCAAGGCAGCGCTGAGGGCTACGAAAGTTGATATGAATGCCGCAAGTATCATAAGTTTCTGTGCGAACTTCGATGTTAAAGATTTGCTCTCTATATACTGCAGAGGAGGAATCAGGTTCCTTCTCAGTTAAATCCCTATACACCGCTTTATATCCTACCATGCCCCCCTCAGCTGATTTCCCCTATTTCATCTGGAAGTACAATATCCCGCCTAAATGCATTTGTTTTGGATGGCTGGTTACTCGTAATAGGATTCTCACTATTGATAATCTATCCAAGAGAGGTCTGCAGCTAGTGAATGTGTGTCTTTGCTGTATGTCTAATGCTGAATCGGTGAATCATCTTCTGGTCCACTGTCCGTTCATCTCCTTTATCCTTCAAGACTTTTGCCATCAGTTTTCGATCAGTTGGTGTGCGCCTCAAACTGCAGCGAATATGTTATCAGATTGGAATGGCTTCAATCTTGGAAAAAGCAACTCCTGTATCTGGTGTATGACTCTCCTGGCCATTTGGTGGGTGGTTTGGGAAGAAAGGAATAACAGGTGTTTTAATGATCTCATTTCCTCCGAAAGGATAATAGGTTCTAAGGCTAAAAAGCTAGTCATTGAATGGGCTGTTAATGCTAAGGGTTTCAAGAGGGAGGATTTGTCTGTTTTGGGCGTTTAGGTGCTTTCTGCCATCTCAGCAGATTGCTTCCTTCTTCTTCTTCCTTTTGTTTTTCTTTTTGCTTTTTTTGTTGTTTTCTAGTTTGTCTCCTCTCTTTTAATGAATTGCAGTTGCCTTTAAAAAAAAATACTGCAGAGGAGGAAGTTCTGATAAATAATCTTCTTATGCTTAACCAGTAGATATAATGAGTGACCGAGCTGTTGTAAACTATATCTCCAGGGAAATTTGAAGGCAGAAGGGTTGGTAAGCAATTCACAACATCAAAGAGCCCCGTGTGATGAAAATACACATATCCAGAGGCCGTTCAATCCGCTATTATAGTTAAGCAGGATGCAATAGATCAGAAATATCATATAGCTTGAAGCTTCAGAAGCATGGGAGTAGGATCCCATGTCCAAGGCTATGAATCCAAAATATCTGATCACAACTGTTGAATATATAAACTATGGCTAAAGCTTTAGAGGCTTGTTAAAGATTTAGAGGCTTGTTAGTACGGCACATGCTACCTCTTATTACTATGGCTAAAGCCTATCCTTTATAGCTAGTCCAGTTGTGAAGATGACCACGATTAGGACTTGTCCCCTGTAATTTTGCTTGTCCCAATTCAAACATCCCTGTCTACATCTGGTATAGGGTCTTGTTTCTCTCTGATTTTGCTTGTTTTTTGTGGAAATGAGAATCTGGGTTCTTTTTCTTCTTCTTCTTTTTTTTTTTTCCCCCGTAATTTTGGATCTGGGTTTTGTTTTTTTTCTCTCTTTTATTTATTTATTTATTCCAGATGGTAGATATGGTGAGGTTTCTGTGAGTTCTTATTAGAATGCAGGGTTTGATTTTTCAAATGATGTTATGATGTGGATGTGGGTAGAACCTTCTAATATTCCAGATTTTTTTAAGTCATGTTCAGTCCATGGTGGGATCCATCAGATTTTGGATGCTTTCCCCTAGTGGTTGACAATCCAAACCTTTATCTGATGGGTCACGTTGTGGTGTGGATTGCCCCAAAAGCTTCCAACTGAATTTCTTTTTTGAATATATTTTTTGGAACTTGTGATTTGTGGGCCCATCTTTGTAATCCATTTCGGCCTTCTGATTTTTTTCCTCTCACTCACCCATTTGTGCCTTTCATTTACATCATCCATTCAAGTGATCTATGTAGTTGATCTGTTTGGGCCTACAATGTATAGGTCATGCCCCAAAAGTCTCGATGGTCTGACATCGAATCCAGTGGCTAAGGTCAGATTGGGTAGGGTCATCTGTCCCACTTCATTGATAGAGTATATGGATGGGTCAGATTGGATAGTCTACAATTGGACTTCAACTCTTTTAAATGGAATCTAAATTTCAGTAGGTTGTAGTATCTGGGTCTTATGTAGCCTTGTTGAAGATAATGTTTTATGTTGTTGCCAACAAAATTTCAAATAATTGAGTGTGTTTGTGTTATTCTTTTCTTTTTCTTTCATTTTAAGATCGTAGGTGGATGGTTTTTCTTGCTTTTCTTGCTTATGCCGCTTTGCTTGAGGTCAGAGATTTAGTGGGAAGAGAGTACATATTTTGAAATATATTTTAGAGCCTTCTGATTTCTTGAGTGAAAATTGGAGATTGGCATTGACAGTCTAATGTCACCAAACCTTATCCAAGTCACTTTCCATAAAAGTTACATCTTATAGTACCAAATATCTGCCTTTCTTTGTATGCTTCTTAACCTTTTCAACTGTCCCGCAGCTTATGTTGTCATTGCATACGAAGTTCACGATTTGTCTTGGAACTCTATTCTTTAAAATTCCCTACTATAGTTTTCATTGCATCCTAGTTTTGTTAGTTACACTGGGATTCTTTTATTTGTGCTAGTCTTTTCCACAACAATTTTCGTTTAATTAAAATGCCGATTCTGCAGCACCATTTTCCAAATGGAAAAATAGGTCTACTTTTTTTATCCTTTTTTTTTAGAAGCTTATTAAAATTTATTTATTTTTTAAATGAGAAATGGATCCACTGATCTGCAGAACTAAAATTTGGAGTGCTTGTTAACCTTCTGGGTTTCTTAATCATTTGCGTATGTGCAGTGCCGCCTATGTAGGTGTTTTTGTGCCTTTGATGTTAGTCTAATCCATCATTCTCTATATTTGTTTGGAAATTATTTTCTCAGCCTGTTGTTCCATTATATATTAGCATGTGCGAGGGAAGATTATATGTAGATATGGAATGATATTACATACATACATTTAAGAAATATATGTAACTGAGGGAGAGCTGTGCCCTAACTTCCGTTAGTCACGGATATGTAACTCGGACTAGGTTCATAAGAGTGTTGATTCCCGTTATGGTTTCTATTTAAAATTTTATCATTGGCATGCCATTTTGACATCCATTCTTCGGACATGAGTAGGGCTGTAAGTTGTGAGTGGTACAGTTAGCATGCCTCTCAAGATTATGCTTACATTCTATTTCTTGTATAGGCATGACATTTTCCATATTTATAGCTGATGTAGCACTTCTTATCTTTCTTCTTCTTCTTCTTCTTCTTTTGTGCTTCACACTGATGTTAGTTTTCCTCTTGTACATGGGTTTTAGAAATATGAGATTTTGGATAAAATGGGAGTCTTTATATCTAAAGACGCATATATTGAGAAGATACCATTACTAATTGCCATGATGTGCGGTGAATAAAATCATTTCCATTTCCTTTATATCATTTCATTCTTGCATGTCTTTTAAATATTTTGTATTATTGTAGGTATGTATTTTTTAAAGGAAAATTTCTTGAAAGACAAAAATAAAAAATGGAAAGGTTAGAATCCTTTTACACTGTCATGACATGGTATTACTTGGTGCATATTGATGGCAGAAGGATGATTGCTAAGTTTACTTGGGGCATATTCATGGCAAAAGGGTGATTACTGAGTTTTTAATATTTTATGATCAATTTATATTTTTCATCTTTTCAAGAAAATCATAAAAAATCTTACGATTTACACTACGATAACATTGAATTTTATAGGATTGTAGAGAGTGTTGGAAAGGGTGTGAGGGATCTCAAACCAGGTGACCATGTACTCCCTATATTCACTTGGGAATGCAAGTAATGTGCCCACAACAAATCAAAGGAAGGCAACTTGTGTGAACTGAACTCCTTAGGATAAACATGGATGGGGGAGTGATGATCGGCAATGGGCAATCGAGGTTCCCCATCAATGGAAAGCCCATCTGCTATTTTTTAAGAATCTCTACTTTCAGTGAATACATTGCGTCCACGACGGTTGTGTTGCCAAGATCAACCCTACTGCTTTTCTTGATAAAGTTTGCATTATTAGCTTGCGGAATCTCAACAGGTGGAGACTGCATTGCCCAAAAAAAAAAAAATCAACTTTCATCCATTTTTTATGCCCTTACATGAATGGTTGTAATGGTCAGATGAGGGGCATTGGGACCATGTACAATTGTTGGTGGACCCCTTCTCATCCAATGATTCATCTAATCATACTTGCACATATGGTGCATGTGTGGTAAATCCTGGCTGTTCATCATGTCGGGTTTACTGTGAAAATGTGCTGGCCAAAGTAGGCTGGTTCACTCCTTGGTTTCTCACAAGTGTGGGAGAAAAACGGACGATTGAACAGCACTTGAGTGAACTGGCCTGATTTTGTGCTAGTTCATGTTTCATAATGGACCGTACTTGATGAATGGCTCATATCTTGATTTTTACACCAAGGAAAATTTTCTTTTCAAAGTCGTCTATTAAATTTCATCTATAGACTGATTGTCAAGGACATCTGTTTAGCAACAAGTTTCTTATGGTCTGTGTTGGTATGCCAAAACTGCTTTGTGCAAGTTTCTTATGGTGGCCCCTTGTTCCATAGCATCATGTCAACTCAGTTTTAGATATGATAATTAATGGGTCTTTACAAGCTTAAGGCCTGTTTGGTAGACATTTAAAAATGAGTTCTAGTTACATATTAAATCATATTCCATTTGGGTAATTATCAAAAATTGGGATTTTTTTTTTCATATGACCGCCTGCTTTTTTTGCTATGGACTGAAAACTTCCCTTAGAAAAAACTATTTTCCAAAACCAGCCTGCCTATTTCTACCTATTTCATATGCCTCCTCCTGCAGCTGGTTATTTCATGTACCTATTTCCCAAAATCTGTTAATGGATAGAGCCATTAACTGCAGATAAATAGGTTTTACCTCTCACCCTTTCTCATGGTTTTACCTCTGCCAAATGACAGTACTACCCTCAGCCGGTCCATGCATTAATGTAACTGAGTACGCGTGAGGATAGGTAGGGTACACATGAAAGTCAGGAGGCGGATTGGGTACTACCATGCCCGGCCTTAGTAAAGGACGGGGGCTATGGGAGGCCACCAGGATGTATGTTTCATCCACACCGTCCATCCATTTTACCATATCATTTTAGGTTATAGGCCTGAAAACGAGGCAGATCTGAGGCTTAAATGGACCACACCACATGAATTCGAGGTGATATGACATCAACCGTTGAAACATGTCTATGGCCTACTTTTTTTTTTCTTTTTTTTTAAAAAAATTTATTATTATTATTATAAAACACGCATACACACCGCTACACACTCACTCCATAGCGGGGTTTCACCACATATGGGTGCTCGAACCCTTGACCAGGTGTTGAAACTCCTAAGAGTCTAGCCACTGAGGCAAGAGCAAGGACCCTTTCTATGGCCCACCTTGATGGTTAATTTGCCATCCAACCTGTTCATAAGGTAACATAAACGTGGATGAGGGGAAATCACCCCCAAAAAAATTTTCAACCGTTAGTGTTTAATACCCATCGTGTGGTCCACTTGAGACTTGGAACTGCCTCATTTATGGGCTTTGACCTGGTTGGATAAATTCACGCGGTGGTCCCTGGCACTCCGTCCGTAGCTAGGGACAGTGGGTGCAGTACCCAACCCGCGTCCGGATTGCACGATGCTCTGTGGGCCCATCGCGATGTGTATGTTTTATCTTGCTGTCCATCCATTTTTCCAGCTCATTTTTTGGCCATATTCTAAAACTCAAGTGGGCCACAGGAACGTGAAAGATTGGGGATTAAACTTGCATCGTTGAAACATTCATGGGGTCACATTGTTTGTGACAAATCCACTCCATCCATCTGTTTTTACAGCTCATTTCAAGATATGGCCCAAAAACGAGACAGATTAAAAGCTCAAGTTGGGCACACGACAGGAAACAGTGGGAAAGAATAGCCACCGTTGAAGTATCTTTAGGCCATTGTGGGGGCCTAGTTTGAGATTTAGATCTACCTCATTTTTTGGCCCATGCCCTAAAATGAGCTGGAAAAACAGATGGACGGGTTGGATTTCTCATAAACAACAAGGCGGGCCCCGGCAGGTGAGGGTTGCACGGCAATCAACGTTTTTATTGACGGGTTCAGAGAGGTTGTTGGTCATTAAAGTGGGAGGTTTGCCCGACTGTAGGTGGGGCGCACCATGACGTCTGTGACATATCTATACCGTCCATCGGATTTGCCATTTTTAAGGCATGGGCTCACAAATGAGGCCCATAAAAAGCTGAAGTGGGCCAAATGAACAAAAAATATTTAAGAATTGAGCACCTACCGTTGAAACTTTCGTGTGTCCACAGATTGTTTATGAAAAATCCACCCCGTCAATCTGTTTTTCCAGCTAATTTTAGAGCATGTGCCAAAAAATTGAAGCTGATTCGAAGCTCGAGTGAGCCACACGACAGGAAACAGTGGAAAAGAATGCCACCGTTGGATATATTGAGGTAATCGTGGCGCCGACTTTGAGTTTTGGATCTACCTCAGACGGCGATGGTTGGCTTACCTTATAGCGACGGTTGGACATTTAAGTGGAAAGGCCAACGGTTGCTTGATCGTGGGGCCCACTACTATGTTTGTGATAAATCCACCCCATCCATCAGACTTTTCATCTCATTTTAGGACATGGCAAAAAATAAGGCAGATACAGAGCTCAGGTGGGCCAAACGAAAAGGAAAGATTGGGGATTGAACGCCCACCGTTGAAACATTCGTGGGGCCACAGATTCTTTTTTTCTGACAAAACCAACCTGTCCATCAGTTTTTCCAGCTTATTTCAGAGCATGGGCCCAAAAGTGAGGCAGATCCAAAGCTAAAGTGGGCCACACGACAGGAAAGAGTGGGAAAAAAACGCCCACCGTTGAAATATCTTGGGGCCATCGTAGGCCTCAATTGAGCTTTGGATCTGTTCATTTTCAGGTTCATCCCCTTAAATGATCTGGCAAAATAGATGGACGGGGTGGATGTTTTCACAAACATCAAGGTGAGGCCCCACGTAAGTTTGGGATTGGGTCGGCACCGTAATGTAATCCACCGTATCAAGTTGAGATTAGAAAGTCCGGGGCAGATTCGTCATTACAAAAATACGAAAAGGCATTCATTAGTTAACGGGTCGTGGGTCTGGTTTGGGCAGGAATAGTTAGGCCCGCTTATCAGTTAACGGGTCAAACCAGCCCGACGCATTAGCATCAATTATTTCTTGGCCGAGCATGGCCCAACCCATCATTGTGCTTCTTATAATACCGTACCAGAGAGAATAAAACAAGCGTCCACTAATGCAAGCTTGTCTGAAAGATCTAACGGTTAGGATCTTCCCATCTGTTGCATATTTGGAGCGTTGCCTGTTTGCGGTGAAGCCCATGAGATTAATAGTCCAGATTACCGAACCATGGGGCCCACATGGAGGGGATTGTTTGCCTCAAGAAACTTTACACTTGCCAAGGTTTAGATGTCAGGACCCCATAAAGTCGATTTAATGAATGATAGAGGATTGAATTACAGGATAGTCGACCACAGGCTTTCCAATAAATACTCGAGTTTTAAAGTTCTACCAAGTTGGACTCGATACCATTAATTATTCTATCGCCCGTGGACTTACAACGCTCCGAAAATCATGACTTTTAGACTTAAAGGCCCACAAATGGACGGTTAAGAAGATAAATATAGCAATGGGCCATACTCCACTAAAATCGGTGACTTGGACCTTCCCATCTTCAAGTTTTTTTTTGCAGGATGGTTCGTAAATGATGGGTTCAACAGACCAACAGTGACCCACCTGATGAGAAGATCAGCCAAATGGGCATGACTTGCCTGTAACCCGGGATTGCAATAATCACTGTAAACTCTCGGGCCCACCTCATGTTTTTATTAAACTCACTCTCTCCATTTATCTCATTTTAGAATATAAATCTAAAAAATTGAAAAACCAAGAGAATTATATGGGCCACGGTGGGGACGAAAACACTTACTGTCGAACCCTCTTTCTAACATGAGCTGACAAAACAGACTAAGAGAATTATACAAATATTGTTGTGGTGGCTTCTCAACAAGCTCGGGGTTATCAGGGATTCCTGCAACACCGGGTAATGATGGGTTGGATGGCTGGGATGCTGTCCATACATGACACGGGGGCAGTAGTTTTGATGTGCCTGTAGGCAATGGACTTAATCTCTCTTTCCCAGAGAAATGATCAGATACAGCGGCTGTATCAGAAGTTTTGATACAGCTGCCATTTCCCCATTTACATATGCAGCGTATCACATGCATACAAAAGGTGGGCCACATCATGACGATCGTATGGAAAATTAGGTTGATTCAAACATAGAATCGGACACAGCGTCAATATCTAATGAAAAGCCATTGGTATAACTAGTTTTCTGGTGGAGCCCACCCCATGGGTGGATCGGCTTGATTTTTGGCCTGGCTCACCTTTGATACTGAGAGGATATTGTACACGACTGAGACGTCATCAAGAATAGAATTTCTCATACAGCAGCTATATCTATCATTTCTATGTTCCTACGGCGATATATGATGGCTAACAATCACAGCTAGCACTCCGACACCATAAATGAGTAAATTACAAAATCAGTACAACCCGAGGATAAGATAAGGTATGAAGGGCCCACCACAACTATAGATATGGTATTTATGGTACGCCGATTGCGTCCTACCCCGCCCGGATGCGGATTGCGTCCTGCCCCCGGTAATCCGGGCGGGCAGGGCTCTGTGGAGCCCACCATGATGTAAGTATTTTATCTAAACCGTTAATCGTATTTATATGATCATTTTAAATATTTTCTAAATAATGAAACAGATAAACAGATCCAGTGGACCACATCAAAGGAACCTGCAGTGATAATGGCACCCACCGTTGAAACATTTCTAAGGGCCACCGTGATGTTTTTTTACCACCCAACCTATTAATAAGGTCATGAAGACTTGGTTGAAGTGAAAACACAAATTTCATCTTGATCCGACACTTCTCCAGCTCCCAGGAAGTTTTTAATGGTGGAAGTTTGATCCATAATTTGTGGCCCACGTAAGCCTTAAACTAACTAAATTTTGAATTCAAATATTAAAATGATCATATAAAAACGATTAACGATTTGGATAAAATACTTACATCACGTTGGGCCCCACAGAGCCCTGCCAGGACGGATTACCGTACGGGCTGGGGTAGGACGCAATCCGGGTCCACCCCGCCCGTCTCTAGCTGGAACGGGCAGGAGCTTTGAGTGGCCACTGTGATGTATGGTCTTATCCACACCGTCCATCCATTATTTCGTATCATTTTAGCTTATTGAATCAAAAATTAGTGAGATCCAAGGCTCAAATGGACTACAAAATGGGGATTAAAATCTTACCATTGAAAACTTCTTGGGAGCCACAGAAGTTTTGGATGGAGCTGATATTTATGTTTTCTCCTCATCCAGGTCTATGTAACTTTATGAATAGGTTGGATGGCAAATAAACATCACGGTGGGGCCTAGAAATGTTTCAACGGTGATAATCATTATCAACGCAGCTTCATGTGGTGTAGTCCACTTAAGCCAAGGATCTGCCTCATTCTTAAAATTATGCCTAAAATGATACGAAAAAATGGATGTACGGTGTGGATAAGACCCATACATCGCGGTGGCCATTCAAAGTTCCTGCCCGTTCCCAGGTCGAGACGGGCGGGCGTAGACGCAATCCCCGTATTTATGCCGGGTAATCATGGTTGAAATGCATGCCGGGGACTTACATGATACGTTGGCCGCGTATGACGCTTGATACGCAGGGACTCAGACATTGTACACATGGCATATATTAACTCAAGTTGAAACTACTAAATTGTGGAATCCACCGTCTCTAAGTCACAGTCCCAACTTCGGACTGGTTGGATATGTGGACACATATTCGTTGTGATAGGATCACTAGATATTTTTCATTTTGACCGTTAAATAAATGATGATCAAACATATGGCCCAATAATTAAATAAACGTTTTTTTTTTTTTCATGGCACATCTAAACTGGTAAACATATTTTGGATTTTCTTGGCTGCCACCAATGGAATTTTCAGAGTAACTTCTAAGTGCCCGAGTATCATGCATCATACTCTTTCAGAGTATCAAAGTTTTTCTATACATCTATATATTACAAATGATGGAAGCACTTTATCTAATGCGGGCCCTATGGAATTGTGTCTAACTGCTTTCATGGACAATAATTCCCATTACCATCAAGAACGGCAAGTAGTGTGCGACCGCAATGAGATAGACGGTGGGATGCATGGAGCATATAATGTCAATCAAGGGTCAGATCTACGCCATTAACCAAGTGGGGCGCACTGGGAAAATGCCCTGGATCATCAATCAATCTAATCTACAAGTGTTCTTCGAATATGGACCCGGTGGTCATTTTCCTTAATCAATATTGACTTTTCTCGTACAAGTTAGCCCCTATAATGAGTGGACCTATCTTATTATTGGGCCACGGAATGATCACAGTGTGACCCACCTGATGAATGACATGGATCTCTCGCACGTGCTTCAAGTTATCACGTGTGACAGGAAGTCCCACGTCCATCCCATGCGTGCCAATGTAGTTAGCACATTTCCAACCTCAATCTGACCATCTTAAATATTTGCATCTACGTGAAAGGGAAGCCACAAAAGCAACCTTCTAGTGATGCCACCAACCTCCGCCATTTACCAAAATGACCCTGACAGAAAAATGGTCCAGTGCTATGTGAGTACTGTAAGCCATAGTGCCCTTAGCTGAATTCTGACGCTTGGTCAATCGATCATATCAATCTAGACCATCCATTAGGTCCAACGCACATTTCACAAGGATACCATATAAAAATAACACTGTTGGAATATTTCTAACCATATAATCAATGGACTATGAAATGGATGGTCAAAATCATTTACGAAAAATAGGCCCGACAAACCATTCGAGCCATGTTTGTTGAGCACCATCGTGGGTTGCATATAGTTCCAAAGAATCACATCTGTGAGAGAATCCTACCCATCTGATCCATGGCTTGGAAAGTAGATGGCCACAACATGGATGGATTGGATGGCTTGGAAAGTAGATGGCCACAACATGGATGGATTGGATCATTTGAATGGTGTGACTTTTTATGTTGTAGCCCATAAAACGTCTGCTAAACCTAATGGGCAATTTCAATAGGATGCACTGTTCAGTAGGTTAAACTGATCTCGACCATTGATCAGAGGATAACCTGAAAACATAGTCCGAGTCCATTGACAGGAGATCAGGAGTGGATTGTCGTCTTTTGATCCGAGGGGCCCATTCAATCTCTCATCAATCTCAGAGGACCGGTCCACAGTAAAAATCTCTGGACGTTTGTCCAGAAAAATCCAATGGACAGGCATTTCCTCTGCGTAGTGGTTTTTACTCTGACTAGCTACGGCCCTTATCTTTTCAGGAAAATATCTTCACCCTTCAACCCCGTACGGTACAGGTGGATGCACGTGCTACATGTTTAGAGGAGATTGCAACCGTTTCGAGTCTAATCAAACGGACGAGGATCGACTGTTGTCCTGTCAAGGGGAAGTTCCTGTGGTCGGAAGCTACGTGGAGCCCACAGAGATGTCTGTGACAAATCCAGTTCGCCATACCACAGAAGTTTTGTATCACGATGGTATTTCTACCTACAGTTTATCTGAATTGTAATAGATCTGTGAACGATTTGGATGGCATATGAAGATCATGGTCGGCTCAGGAAGTTTTCAGCGGTGGATGTTTCCGTTCCCACTGTTTCATTTGGTGTGGCCCAGAAGAGTTTTGGATCTGCCTGATTTTATTATTTCTATTCTTATTTTGGTCTTTAAAAACTGATGTACGGAGTGGATTTATCACGGGAATATCTGTGGAGCCAACACAGCTTCCTACCGCAGGAAATTGTTGTTGCCCGGCGTAGGCAATCCGCGCCCAATCCAACCCATGTGAGTCCTCTTGAATGTAAATTCTACCAATATTCTGTTTCTTTCCCTCTTATTTTTTTTCCTATTTATTAAGACAATAAACTCTCATTGTTTAGGAGACATTTTGCACTAATTTCATTAGTTATTATCTTTTTTTGTGAAGCAATGTATAAGTACTTAGAAAACCTCCCTACAATTCATCGTTTTAGATTAAGTAATATTGTCGCAGTTTTGCAAAGACCAGAGGTTTTTCCTCTTTGAACTTGGGTATGTGTAGAGCTGGGCATTGAGTCCAGTGGGATTGAGTTAAGGCTGACCCGACTCAATGCTATTTTGAAATAGAACTCACCTGAACTTGACCCGACTCGGTACCGAGTCCAGTATGCCTGACTCAATCCGCGTCCAGGTCTAGCCTGGACTAATCCAAACCAAGTTGGGTCGAGTCGGCACCGAGTCAAGTCAAGTGCATTAGGTATCCACGAGCTGAAATCACAACTCAAAACCTAGGTGCACTTATTAGAATTGCAGCCTCTTCATCAACTACATGGCATTAGCATGTCAAATCTGAAATGTCAGATCTAACACACACATGGCATTAGCATATCAAATCTGAAATGTCAGATCTAACACACACACACATATGAGTCAAGTTACGAATGGAGTTGAGTCAGTACCAAGTTGGATATTAGGTTGAGCCGAGTCGATTTACTAGGTGACCTAAACTTGACTCAGTTTGAGTTCGGATTGACTCACCCACTCAGTTTAGATTGAGTCAGGTCAAAATGAATCGAATGAGTCGAGTTTGCCGAGTCAAGTTGTCCCGTGCCCAACTCTAAGTGTATGTTATTGGGTGGACTCATAGTGACTACACTTGCCGATCTCATCCCCTCATTTCCTCAACTAATCGTGCTGATCTACACCGCTCATTAACTTCCTACCTTTTAAGCCGAGGGATTTGAACCCTTGGTACGAATAACTTGTACAATGGATTAGCAACCTCAACGTTTCTACGAAGGATTACGAGACGAAATTCACTCTCCCTTCCAGCAGTCTTGCCGCTGTGCCTCCCGCAGCTCCCCATGTCGATGGAAGACTGTGGTATGACTCAGCAACTAGACTACTCCGATCGAATTCTTTGTTTGGTCCCACTTGGGATCAGGAATACTTCTAGCAATCAATTGAATTCACGAAACTTAATAAAACTAACCTCTCTTTGATGTATTGTTTTATCGAGATCCAAATCAAATGGATACTCATACAAATGAATCGATATGGATTGGGATCCATATTTATTAATAGTCTAATAGTTTAGACCATGATACATAAGTCTAAACCATGATACATATCCATCTAGGTATATAAATAGATACCTCCCTTTTAATTAACTTAGAGCACTATAACATATATTGCTCTGAGAGCATCATATCATTTCTACATAAGATATGACCAGTTATAATTGATGTCTTAAATCGAGTCAGTTACAGGGCATATTGATGTCATCGACAGACTGTTCAATGTTGCCTTTGATGACATCAAATAGTGTTCGATCCCATCAAGATTTTTCAGATTTTCTCTAGTTGGTCACTGAATTATTTGAGTATCTTTTCGATGCCATCAGTATGTGTTTGATGACATCGAAGGTTTCTTCGATGCCATCAAAGAAAGCCCGATGCAATCAGAAAAAAATTGAAATTTTCAATTTTGTCTCTAGACAGTTTGGGTGTTAGTTCGATGTCATTGAAGGATAAATTCGATGAAATCAAAGTGTGTTCAATGTTATCTAACTGATCGGCACAGATTTACATAGAACTGCGATTTTTGCAGAATTTGTTTCCGATTTCATTTGGGATTCCTTCTTGGTTTGTAAATATAGATGTAAACTGAATTGGGAGGGTATCTTAGGGTTTCTAATTCGTCCAGTGGATTTCAAGGGTGTAGCAAGGGTTGATTCGAGTTTGTTCGAATCGGGTAAGCTCTTTCTTTTTTAATTTCTACTTTCATAGTAATATCTGTTGCTCTGTGCCATGATTTTTTTTTACCACAATTTTCGTGTTTGCTTGATGCAATTTGATTACTCTCCTAGATTCATCTCTGTGTGCTTCCACACTCTCCTAACAGTATCTACTTTTTGAAATGGGATATTATTTCTATATATTCTTTAAAATTACTTTTACAATGAAAATCGGCCTTTTCTTATGGCGATTGGACCAGCTGTCCTGACGCTCACAAGTCCAACGGTGGGTATCTTGTCATGATGGGCCCAATCTAATATCATGGAGTTCTGAAAAAACAACAAACCATTGCCCAATCAAGTACTGGTCCGAGTATGAAGCCTTAGCCGGAGTAACAACTAAGCTTACCGGGCTGCAATAGTCTCTGTTCAAAGAGTTTGGCATATTTATTGCCAAACCACCAATTCTCCAGTGCAATTGCCCATCTGATAACAAATCTGACATTTCACACCTGCACAATACATGTGGAAGTTGATTTTCAGCTTGAATGGGCATGTTGGTGAGATTTCAATTAACTAAAGATAGTGTACAGATTTGAATTTCTTTGAATTGTTTTTAATTTTATTTTTTTGTTAATTGATTGTAACTTATCCTAATTTATAGGATCCTCATTATGCATATTTCCATATATATGAGCTCTCTCACAACTTAAGTGAGATTGAGTGAAAACTTTCCATTATTCTCTCCCTTTTTATGTGCAATTGGATTGAAATGTAATAATCTCTAGTTTGGCAAATGGAAAATGATCCAAAGTATAGTTGACTTGGTGTAAGTAAAAAAAGACAATTGCATTGGGGAGCCTATTCTTGTTGGGAATTTAAAATAAAAGAAAGCTAGAGTTCTCCAAGATGGACTGTTAATGTGATAGCTCCCTTCTTTGCTCTCTCATTTTTGTAAGTTTTCTTTTATTATTGTTTTTAAATTTAATAAACATCTACTTCATATGCCCTTAATTAATGGTGAGTGTAAATACCAGTGTTCTTTCTGTAGTTTTCTATCACATCTAAATAAAGAATCTCCACGGATACTAGCACGGCATGCAGGCAACATCAAATCATCTTAATTTTAGCCAAACGACTTGGACCATTGCATAATCCTCTTTACCATGGTTTAATGAGTTGGATGAATCTGATACAACTTTTCTTTCAACCACATGCTCCTTGCTACGATTTCGTAAAAAGCTTGTTTGGAAGTATGGAATTGAAATCTTGGAATTTTAGTTCTGCTAAGCAGTATGGATTTATAAAATTCTGAATTTTAAAAATTATATTAAGATTTTTTTAATTTTTTATTTTAGCTTTTGAATTCTTGAAATTACTTTGTAATATATTTACAAGATAATAAATATAATAAATTAATACTTTTTAATTATTTTAAATATAATACATGTGTGCGACATAAGATGATTATTACATTGAGCTCATTGTAAGAAAATTTGGCAAAAACAAAAGGCAATTTCAAGCTTTTAGTGACCTACAAAGTGGGCCACTAATTTTATAATTAAAACATAATTTTATATTTCTTTTGTAGTTGACAACTTTTCTATGGTGTGGCTACATAATGATTATATAACTTTAATTTTTGTAACATCTCATTGTCATAGTATAAATGCAAGTCGAAACATTTAATGTTAGGAATAAATGTGAATAGCCTGAGAGGAGGTTGTAATTATAACAGCTGAAAATGACCCAAAAATCTTGAATTTATGACGCAGGGGAGGACGTGAGGTCGAGCACCGTCTTCCTCAAGAGGATAACTATTCCGAGTCCACGGAACTTCTCTGGACTCCTCACAGAGACTTCTCGAATCCACGAGAAAAGAGAGCAGAAAATAGAAATAAATTCTAAATAAATTCGAATAAGATTAATCAATGCATAAAAACGAGTTCACAACCCTTTAAATAAGGGTACTAAGCAATGAGAAAGAAATTAGAATCAAACTACAACTAGGACTCCTAGAATTCGCGACTTACTATAAATAGTAAACTTACTATTTATAGACGGTCGTGATGTCTACTAGTGCGCAAGGTTTTCGGCCAAAAATAGTAAGTGTCCTATTTGGCTTCGCCAACCTGTTCTCCTAATTATTCTAAGCTCTTTTCACGTTGGGCGCAACTCCTAAAGCCCGACGGATAAAGAGTTATAAGCAAACTAAAACTTACTATTTATAGTAAAAACGAAAGTGAAACAGGGAAACGACCATCAAATCAGGGGTTTCTCGCAATTCCGAGCGTCGCAACCCGGCGTAGCAGGGTTGGTTGGCTAAAGTAGCTCGTTCTACCCCAAAATCATATATTTTTCGTCCGCTAACTCATCCCGGATTGCGAGATACGCCTGATTTAAGGTCTGATGGTCCAGATCACTTCTGTCGCCGACCGGGCCTTTTCTGATCCATCTTTGCCATGTAATTGTCCGCGACCCCCTCTACATCAGTCTCCTCCACTTCAAAAGAACTCGTCCTCGAGTTATCATTATGCACTGGTTCATGATACTCAGTCAGGTCCGCGACATTGAAAGTTCGTGAGATCGCCATATCATCTGGAAGATCAACAACATAAGCGTTGTCATTGATCTTTCGGATGATTGGTACCGGTCCAATCTTTTTATTCTTCAACTTGTTGTACGTTCCAGTCGGAAATCTTTCTTTGCGCAAATGGACCATTACTTGGTCGCCCACCTCGAACACTTTCTGTCGCCGATGCTTGTCCGCTTGCTCCTTGTACTTTTCGTTCGAGGCATGTAGCTTATTCTGTACCTCCGCATGAATGCCCATGATTTTGTCTGCCATATGATCTGCTGCAATGCTCATGCCTGGGAGCTTGGGCAGAGGGACTAAGTCTAGTGTATGGCGAGGTACTCGTCCGTAGATAACCTGGAACGGGGATTTTCCTGTCGAGCGGTTCACCATGTTGTTGAATGCAAATTCCGCTTGAGACAAGGCCAAATCCCACTGCTTCGGTTTTTCTCCTGAAATACATCGAAGGAGGTTTTCCAACGTGCGATTCACAACCTCAGTTTGACCGTCAGTCTGTGGGTGGTACGCGCTGCTGAACTGAAGGCGTGTATCGAATCGAGTCACAAAGTCCGCCAAAAGTGGCTTATAAACTTCGTGTCACGGTCGGAAGAAGTAATAGTCTTGGGAACCCCGTGTAGCCGCACAATTTCTCTGAAGAATAGATTCGCCACGTGTGTTGCATCGAGAGTCTTCTTGCATGGAATAAAGTGCGCTATCTTGGAAAAACGATCTACTACCACGAACACCGAATCCATGCCGCGTTGTGTTCGTGGGAGACCAAGCACAAAGTCCATAGATAAATCCTCCCAAGGGCCGTCAGGCACGGGTAACGGGGTGTAGAGGCTCGTATTATGAGATTGCCCCTTGGAAGTCTGACAAATATAACAGCGTTGGACTGCCTTTCCCACATCACGTACCAATTGCGGCCAGTAATACCGTTCTTCCACAAGAGCTCGCGTCTTGTCTCGCCCAAGGTGTCCACTGAGGCCACCTCCATGTAGCTCTTGGATTATCTGTTCCCTTAGCGAACTCTTTGGGATACATAGTCGATTTTCCTTAAAAAGGAACCCGTCTTGTATATGTAAGTCACTGGGGTGACCTTCCTGACATCTAATCCATTCGTCCTTGAAGTCGTCGTCGTCGGCATATATGTCTTTGAGGCGATCGAACCCGACAACTTCATTGCTCATAGTGACTAACAAGGTTGCACGGTGACTCAGCGCATCGGCTACTTTGTTCTGTTGCCCTGACTTATGCTTTAGCACGAATGTGAATTCCTGCAAAAATGAGATCCATCTAGCATGCACACGGTTAATGTTAGCTTGACTATTAATAAACTTGAGGGCTTGATGGTCCGTGTAAAGTATGAATTCCCTTTGAATCAAATAATGTCGCCAGTGTCGCAGTGCCTGAACTACCGCGTACAACTCGATCTCATATGTAGACCACTTCTTGCGTGCATCACTAAGTTTCTCACTGTAGAAGGCTACCGGCCTACCTTCTTGAGACAAAACTCCCCCAATCCCGACATATGAGGCATCACATTCGACTTCAAACAGTTTGTCGAAGTTGGGGAGTACAAGAACCGGGGTCGTGGATAATCTGCGCTTGATTTCGGCAAAGCTCCTGTCGGCTTCGTCAGTCCACTGAAACTGCCCTTTCTTCATGCAATCTGTGATCGGTGACACAATGCTACTGAAATTTTTCACGAATCGACGATAGAATGTCGCTAGTCCATGGAAACTTCGTACTTCGTGAATATTTTTGGGAACCGGCCATTCTCTGATTGTCTTCACCTTTTCCTCATCCACTCGAATGCCCGTGGATGTAACCACAAAACCCAGAAACAATAGGCTATCAGTCATGAAGCTACACTTTTTTAAATTGAGGTACAATTTATTTTCAGTGAGCACTTGAAGGACTTTCTTGAGGTGCTCCATATGGGTGGTTTCGTCTTGACTGTATATCAAAATATCATCAAAATAAACCACAACGAACCGCCCAATGAAAGGTTTCAGAACTTGGTTCATCAACCTCATGAATGTGCTAGGCGCATTAGAAAGACCGAAAGGCATGACCATCCATTCGTACAATCCTTCCTTGGTCTTGAAGGCTGTTTCCACTCATCACCCGGCCGTATTCGAATTTGATGGTAGCCGCTCCTTAAGTCCAATTTAGAGAATATTTTTGCGCCCTCTAGCTTATCCAACATATCATCCAACCGTGGTATAGGAAACCTGTATTTTATGGTGATCTTGTTGATGGCCCGGCTGTCGATACACATGCGCCAACTCCCATCTTTCTTTGGAGTTAGCAGAGCTGGTACAGCACATGGGCTCATGCTTTCTCGAATAAGACCCTTACGGATCAGTTCCTCCACTTGTCCCTGCAGAATCTCGCACTCATTCGGGCTCATTCGATAATGAGGATGATTAGGTAAACTGGACCCAGGGACAAGGTCGATATGGTGTTGGATATCTCGCATAGGGGGTAACCCATCGGGAAGGTCCTCGGGCCAGATTTCTTGGAATTCATGTAACAAGGGCCTTAGTCTTTCAGGGATGATGGTAGACTCGAGTTCTTCCCCTTTTACAATTAATGCATAAGTCTGTCCTGTTTCTTTGGATTCTTCCACGAAGTCCCGAATGGTTAAGAGAAAACGACCCTCTACTTTAGAAGTTTCAGGTGGTCCTTCTGGATCCATAGGGGCCAATATGGTCTTCCGGCCATCCTTGACGAAGATATATATGTTATCTCGCCCTTTATGAGTGGCATCACGGTCAGATTGCCAGGGTCGACCGAGTAGTATGTGACATGCTTCCATGTCAACCACATCGCATACTACTTCATCCTTATAATGTTTGCCAATTGAAAAGGATATGGTGCACCGTTCAGTTACCTTTGTTTCGCTGACCTTCTTGATCCAACTGATTGTATATAGAGAGGGATGACGCTCTGTTTTCAATTGTAATTTTTCCACCATGCCCCTGGAGACGATGTTCTCGCTGCTTCCACTGTCAATAATCACATCACAAACCTTTCGATTCACCGTACACCTAGTGCGGAAGATGTTATGCCGCTGTGGATGCACTTCTTTTCTTAGCGCATATAATAGCCGCCTCACGACGAGCGACTCGCCGTGATCTTGCTGAACCCAATCTGAATCATCTACCTCGTCCTCAGCGGTATGCTCCTGTTCTTCAATATCTGGATCTTCATAAGCGTTATCAGCACTACCATCATTAATGGCGAGGTTTGCCACTTTTCGTTGAGGACAAGTATTTGACAGGTGGCCGTGCTGGCCACAACGATAGCAGTTGTTGGGTCTTGGCCGAGCATAAGGGTTCGGGATTGTACTTGGACCAGCGGCAGTCGACACGCCCCTTTGGGGTCTAGCTTGCCCGCTTCCCTGATCTCGGTTCTCGGACGTAGGAGGTTGAGTGCGTGCTCCTACGGGCTCCTTCCCCTTAGGCTGTGGAGCTCCCTGGGGTGGACCAGCCGCAGTGATCCTCGCAGTAGGATAGGCCCGTGTGTTAGAACATTCAAGTTGTGCTTCTGCCCGAGTAGCCAACTTAATCGCATCATTCATTGTCCAGACGGACTGCATCTGGACCCGATCCTGGATCACCATACGCAATCCACCGTTGAATCGGGCGACTTGCTGCGATTCAGTCTCGACCAAATCGTTGCGCGCCGCTAAGCGGTAAAATTCTTCTACGTACTCTCTCACCGACCGACTACCCTGTCGACAATTTTGGTATTGTTGGAATAATACCTGATCGTAATCGCTAGGGAGGAATCGGGCACGTAGTAGCTGCTTCATTCTCTGCCATGTGCGGGTTGGTGCTTTCATCTGCCTGGTTCGTGCGAGTTGCAATTGTTCCCACCAAGCTGAAGCTCCTCCTTTCAACTTGTAGGCCACAAGCTTGACCTTCTTTGTTTCAGGGATGTCCATATAGTCAAAGAATCGCTCAACTTCAGAAAGCCAATCGAGAAAATCTTCAATGTGTAGCTGGCCATTGAAGTTAGGAATATCAACCCGTATCTTGAAGTCTCGATCTACCCGATCGCCGCCTTGCCTCGGGTGTTGGAAGACCACGTCATCGATCTCCTCTTCACTGGAGCCCCCGTCCTCAGGGAAGGCCCTTGGATGCACTGCTGGGATTATCCTGCGATCAGGGCGATTATGGGTTTCAGCAATTGGTGGTGGAGGATTACCACCAGGAACACGGAGTTGCCCTAGGGTTTCTACTAAGAGATTCGCTATGCGGTCCATGGAAGCCTGCAGCTCTTGCATGGCTTGCCGATTCTCTTGCTGCGCTGCTTGGAAAGTTGCCGCCGTTAAAGGAAAATTTCCTGAAGCACCGCCTATGGGATTGTTGCCCGACCCGTCGTTAGAAGCCATCGACCCGAGGAGAAACCTCGCTTTGATACCAAACTGACGCAGGGGAGGACGTGAGGTCGAGCACCGTCTTCCTCAAGAGGATAACTATTCCGAATCCACGGAACTTCTCTGGACTCCTCACAGAGACTTCTCGAATCCACGAGAAAAGAGAACAGAAAATAGAAATAAATTCTAAATAAATTCGAATAAGATTAATCAATGCATAAAAACGAGTTCACACCCTTTAAATAAGGGTACTAAGCAATGGGAAAGAAATTAGAATCAAACTACAACTAGGACTCCTAGAATTCGCGACTTACTATAAATAGTAAACTTACTATTTATAGACGGTCGTGATGTCTACTAGTGCGCAAGGTTTTCGGCCAAAAATAGTAAGTGTCCTATTTGGCTTCGCCAACCTGTTCTCCTAATTATTCTAAGCTCTTTTCACGTTGGGCGCAACTCCTAAAGCCCGACGGATAAAGAGTTATAAGCAAACTAAAACTTACTATTTATAGTAAAAACGAAAGTGAAACAGGGAAACGACCATCAAATCAGGGGTTTCTCGCAATTCCGAGCGTCGCAACCCGGCGTAGTGGGGTTGGTTGGCTAAAGTAGCTCGTTCTACCCCAAAATCATATATTTTTCGTCTGCTAACTCATCCCGGATTGCGAGATACGCCTGATTTAAGGTCTGATGGTCCAGATCACTTCTATCGCCGACCGGGCCTTTTCTGATCCATCTTTGCCATGTAATTGTCCGCGACCCGCTCTACATCAATTTAGCAAGCTAGGAGTCTCTTGAAACTAAAAAGGAGTGAAAATCTTGAATTTTGAAGCACCTTAGAATTGAAATTCAGGGTTTTTATGGGTGCCAAACGAGTCCTAATTGTAATAAGATATTAGCACAATTTTGTCATTTTCTCATTATTCAACTCAACTTCCCCAGGAAAATCCCAATTTGCGTCAGAATGGAACAGCTTTTATAACTCTTTGTGCATGGACCCCACCATGTTTGCACGGCATCTAAACCGTCCAGCAAGGCCCCCTAGCTATAGAAACTGGCGACTACAAATACCATGGTGGGCCCCACAGGAAGGGAGGCACGGAGGCGGTTCCTCGAAGTTTAATCAAAACATGAGATTTACAACACAATATAAAATGGAAAGAGCTACTAGCTGTCAAAAGGTGGGGGGCATCTACCAACCTTTCAGAGATATGCAATGAACCGCCAGCCATAAAGAGACAGAGGCTTTAATAAGAAAGCTTAGAATCAAATGACCAAAGTACCCTTCCAAATACCTTTTGAAACCGTAGCTCGAATTAACATACCGGTCTTTTTGTCTTGTTTGGAAACCACAGGGAATGGCAGAATCTTGTGCTAAGGGTAAGTTATGAAAAAGTGTAAAAAAGGGGCAGCTTGTTTCCCATCAAGGGTATTTTAGTCATCACAGATTGCAACATCGCGTTGGTAGAGGAGAAGCACCATGAAAAGATAAAGATAGTATCTCGAGAAATACATAGATGATATTATGCGAATTTTTAAAAACTCGACGGATTATAAAATATTGCATTTTTTTACAAAGATGCTTGAAAAATAGTTTTAAAAAATCATTTTTAAATGTAAATATATATTTTAAATTTATTTAATAAATATTTATTATAATTGGCTAGATTTTTCAATAATATCCCAAGAAAAACGTCTGAATTTAAAAATATCCTGAGAAATTGCCTATGATATTTGTCAGTTGTCACTATGGTGTTATGTAACTACCGGTTACCTTCTCTAACGTACGGAAACGGCTTCATGCACCTTAAATCCACACCATGACGTGGCACAACGCACACATTTGATTTTTTGGCTTGATTCAATGTCAGGTGGGCCACTCCAAAAACAGGGCATCTGAGTTATTAACATCAGACGAATGGATTCATTGGACCGGTATATAAAGACGATGGTAGGCCCCACGCAAAACTGTGGAAATCTTTCCCAACTTTGACTGGGAGTGGATTAGGTGGAGCCCCACCTCACCCAAGACGGTGTACCGTGGGTCCCACCTTGATGTATTTATTATATATTCAAACCGTCTAGATCATTTTACGGCATGAGCCCATGAATGAAACAGATCCAAATCTTATGTAGACCATATCATATGAGACAGTTATGATTAATTATTAAAATCTTTTTATGGGCAGTAAAAGTTTTGGATTAAGTTAATATTTGTTTTTTTTTTTTTTTTTACTTTTCATCGAGTTTTTCTTTTTTAAACCTCATCAACAAGTTCAATGGTAAATAAACATTATGAAAACATTACCGGTTGCATGGAGAATTCAAACTCCATTGTTTTTTATGGTATAGTCCACCTGGGATTTGGATCTGATTCATTTTTGGGTTTGTGCCCTGAAGTGCCTGGAAAAACAGATGGAAGGTATAGATGTAGAATACATACATTTAGGTGGGCCCATGGTAAGGATCGAACTGTCTTGGGTGAGGCTGAGGCCGCATCTAACCTGTAAAATACGTACATTTAGGTGGGGACCATGGTAAGGATAGCACCGTCTTGGGTG
Organism: Magnolia officinalis; assembly: GCA_021015155.1. Taxonomy (NCBI): domain Eukaryota; kingdom Viridiplantae; phylum Streptophyta; class Magnoliopsida; order Magnoliales; family Magnoliaceae; genus Magnolia; species Magnolia officinalis. Next base: position 97,688,013 of record JAJHSJ010000003.1, read on the forward strand.
AGGCTGAGGCTGCACCTAATTTGTTCCCACTTTGCCTATCTTGTGGCCTACCTGAGTTTTGGATTATCATGATTTTTCAGTTGAATGGTTAATACAAGGTGGCGTATATGATGGACGGGTTAGATCTCATGAAAGTTACTCATAGTGCATCTCGGATTGGAGAAGTCACCCTGGAAATACCAGCTGGAGAGTTAAGTCTAGGGGTGGGCATCGAGCCGAGTCGAGTCGAGGTGGGCCAAGCTCGGATCGGCTTGTCCATGCTATACTCGAGTTCGAGCTCAAGCTTGGCATTGAAGCTTGGCTTGTTTGTCAAAGCTGTCGAGTCGAGCTAGTGGTTCGAGTCGAGTCGAGTTTACCTCGAGTCGAGCTCGAGCTTGTTGGGTGAGAGAGTAATGGATTCTATTCTTGATCCTCCTCCATTGATTTAGAAGAGAAGCTAAATAAAAAATAAAAAAAAAAAAAAAAATTAAAGAGGCATTTTACATGATGCTCCACCAAGCGAAATTCATTACATGACGCTCCACCAAGCGAAATTCATTTTTAGTTTGGCCCGACAATCGAAACAGGGTGTAGTCCATCTTTCAGCAATCCAAAAAATCCATCTGTGTAGGCCCTATGATAGAAGAACCATGGGCCAAAAGCATCCTCAATTGTATGTTCTGAATTACCCATCATCAAGGCCATACTTTCCAATGGATAGGATTTTCAACAGACCCGAGACAACAAAAAAGTGGGACCCACCTGTATTGTTGCTGCTCAGACAAAAGCGCAGTTTCCGTTACCTTGCAAATGATCTGAGGACTTGTAGCTCACAACATATTCCCAAAGGATATGTCTATTCATGTGAGTGCTCCATACAATATACCATTTTAGATTCAAGAGATCATCAACACCAACATCAAACTCTTCGCTGCTGGGGTGAAAGCAAAGAGATCCCACTTCAACTTTCTCCGCATTCCTCACAACTTCAATATATTTATTAATCGAGCCGAGTCGAGCTCGAGTTCGAGCTTCGAGTCGAGTCGAGTCGAAATGCCCCCGGGTCGAACTCGGCTTGAACTTAAATCGAGCTTCAAATAATTAGCTAGACTCGGCCCGAATCGGTCATTCAAGCCGAGTAAATCCAAGTTGACTCCAGCCGAATCGAGCGAGTTTTTCGAGCTAGCTCGACTCATGAATAACCCTAGTTAAGTCCCATAAGGGAGTTGTTCCACTGCCTCTGCAGTGTCATGTGGTCCACTTAAGCTTTGGATATGTTTCAATTTTGGGCCTAAGACTAAAATGAACCGACAAACTAAATGGATGGTGTGGATAAAACACACGCATCGGCGGTAGGCCCCACCGAGCCTGACATCATATAGTGGCGTAATGCTGGGTCACCACGCAATCAGCGTCCATTGGATACGGCGTCTCCGGTTGAACTTTCATTGGAAGGGCAGTTATTTGATATTCCACCTGTCATATGACATGCAAATGACGCTTGATACATGGTCGCCTCAGAAATTGTACGTGACACACACGTTAACTCATATTAATCCATTTTAAGTTGTGGGACTCACTCTCAAGAAAAGATTCATTGTTTGGTTCCACTTTCGATAATTATTGTCTATGATTGAGAATTGAAACAGTTCAGTCATTTTATTCAGTTACTTATAAATGAAACCAGGTGATCTATAAAAGGGATGGTTTGTACTTCTAATGAGTTTTTCTTTTCTTTTCAATTAAAAAAACGTTTCTCATCTTAATAACTAAGATAAATCAATTCACTCATGTGAGAGTAAAATGAGCTCAATTGTATTAAATGAAATGAAAATAAATTTTACAAAGAAAATCCCCGGCAATTCAGTGCCTATGACTAAATGATGAGATCCTAAAGTTAAGTCTTCCTTAATCAAATGACTTGGAGGTCATCATTGCAATCCAACACTTTATATAGATAAAAGGACATTAAACTACTAAAA